>CM053406.1:82708708-82969302 GCA_028644305.1 Xerus rutilus | reverse complement strand
TTTGGTACCGGGGATTGAACTCAGGGGCACTCGACCCCTGAGCCACATCCCCAGCCCTATTTTGTGTTTTATGTAGAGACAGGGTCTCACTGAGTTGCTTAGCGCCTCGCCATTGCTGAGGCTGGCTTTGAACTCGCAATTCTCCTGTCTCAGCCTCCCTAAGTGCTGGGATTACAAGCGTGAGCCACCGCGCCCGGCTGGAAATAAATTATTTTAAAGTTATATCATGAAGTTATCTTTACAGCAAACTGTTTCATTATTTCAAAGATTTATTTATGACAATGACTATGAAAGACATGTGTAACTAAACACCAGAAATTAAATTATGTACTAAAAGTTTGAAAGGTTAACTTCCTGAATAAAAGAATGAAAATTCATGATTGTTACCATTTCTCCATTTGCTTTGAAATGGTAGAATCACTGAAAACAGGAATTAGTATTTTGCTTATTTACCATTATTCCTAAGTACAGAATAATTGGTGAAAAATTACAGCTGTGTAATACTGGGATTGTTGTTTATTACTTTTTTTTGTTATATTGTCTAGTACTCTCCATGGTATATTTACATCAAAATTTTTTTCAAAATTGCTTGCCAAAATATTTCACACATGAAAAAAATATGCTCTAAACTCTTGAACTTTTATTGTAAAATATTTAGAGTAGAAAGAAGTAAATTTTCAGATGTAAAATTTCTATTGTGAGGAATCATTTTGTGAAGATCATCACAGATTACATTCAAGAAGGAAGCATTTAACACGTACATTTTTGCTTCTTTGTAAGCAAATGTTTGAATATGTATGAGAAAATATTCATACAGTGTGAATTTAACACCATTAATCTAGTCTTCTGTTCTGATTATACTTATAACCCATTTGAAAGTTGATGATAAATTCAGCTACAGTATTGTCAATTGTTTTATGTTATATTCTGCTTAAATAACTTAAAATTAGTACATTGATATGAGGGCTAAATTCTTGGATTAACAGAAGAAACATTAAAAATGAATATCATCACATTGATGTGAATATTTGAAAATAAGGTAAAAATTAAACATGTTCATAAACTCTAAATCCTTTAAGCAGATTTAAAAATGCACGAGTTGCCAAATTTAGTAAAGTCTTCTTTACAATATCATAAGAGACATTACCAAGATAGTGTAGTAAGAGATTCTAGCCTACACACACACATACATACACACACACATGCACACATATTTTATTGATAAACCAAAATAGCCTAGAGAGGGCTCAAGGGCCCATGAAAGAATCTGTAGTAACAATAGGGAAAAATATTGAAGATTATCCATATAGAAAAAAAATCAATGGTAAGACAGCTAGACAAACATGTTAGAAGATTGCGTGGAGCACATGAGAAAGGTGGAAGCTATTAGTATTTGTCATATGATAGTGACTTGCTTTTCACTGGACATTGACATCTCTTGCCACTGAGGCAGCCAACAGCCATTCCCAAGGCAGAACCACAGAGAGGAAGACATGGTTCCATACCTCTGCCTTACCTAAGAAGCAACCACTGTTGGGCCATTTTAGAAAATGAGGTGCCACCATTCCCAATTCCATGCATGCCCTAACTACAAATACCTGGGCACTCTGAGAGTACCCACTCCCAGACCTGGAGTCATCACTGTAATTTACTAGCCCACCCACACCTCAGACTCTGGAGTCATCACTGTAATTAACTAGTTGAATTCAGGACCCCAGAGCCAAACTCTCACTGTGCAAGTCCATTCTCCAGGCATGAACTCAGCCACCATAGATGGCTAATATGACCCTGATAACACCTACTGATGCTAACACATGCCCGTGTTTGGATCCTAGCTCCAATACTATGTCACACAAGCCCACATCTTAATCAACAGATTGAATTAAACCACAGAGACCCAAAACCAAGTTTCACTGCATATACCCAACTCCAGACAC
The DNA here is from genome assembly GCA_028644305.1 of Xerus rutilus. Classification (NCBI taxonomy): domain Eukaryota; kingdom Metazoa; phylum Chordata; class Mammalia; order Rodentia; family Sciuridae; genus Xerus; species Xerus rutilus. The sequence continues at coordinate 82,967,365 of CM053406.1, read as the reverse complement.
TGGCTTAGCTGTCACAGACAGTGAGGTGCTGCCCTGACCCAAAGATGCTCTAATGACACAGCACCAGTGCTACATTCTCAGCTCCTCCAATGCTTCATAAGCACCCACACCTCAAATTCTGTTGCTGATAATGCAGTATCCATATCACTCCCCAGATGCCAGTACCATTTCTACTGTAGACAACACAGGTGCAATCCCTGTGCAATGCTTCAGAGCTCTTTCCATGCCTAATCCATAAGTACTATTCATCAGATACAAATGGCAGCAAACTGCAAGCAAGACAGTGCCAAGAGGGATCCTCTGATTGACAATTTCACCAGTGAGAGAATAGAGGGATCAAAAGACCTCAGAAGCCATTACTGTCACAGATCCCCCAACAAACTTCACTGCTACTGCAGTAATACAGAAAAACAGCATTGGCTGATAATCTTCACCAGGATTGATCTCAGCTGATGGAGTTGCACATTAACAACACAGCCGTCACCCTTCCTAGTGCCAGGACCACCGTATCCCAGTCAGTAAGCACCCAAGAAGTTGATGCACAAACATTAACATAAGGCAACAACAAACATGGAAAACCAAGGTGACATTATGTCACCAAAAGAACACAATAATCTCCAAGAAACTCACCTCAAATAAATGGAGATATTTGAACTGCCTGAAAAAATTCAAAATAATTCTATTAAGGAAGCTCAAAGAATTTAAAGAAAATATGAAAAAGTAAAACAATGAAAGCAGCAAAAATGAAATAATAAATGTAACAAAGATTGAAATTATATATATAAAAGTTCAAATAAATTCTGAAGCTAAAAAATTGAATGAAATTAAATGTGTAGTTATTTTATACTAGCAAACCAAAGATATTACGAGTTTAATAGCCTGGCATAAGAGTTTTATGTAAGCCTGATGGTAACCTAAAAGAAAAAACCTATAGTAGATCCACAAAAATAAGGAATCGGGACAAACCACTGAAAGCCAGTGAAGCACAAAAGAAGAGAGCAAGAGAGAAATAAAGGAATAAAGTTCTACAAACCAACCAAAGAATAACAACATGCAAGTACTAAGTCATTACCCATCAATAATTACGTAAGTTTAAATGGATCAAATTCTGTAATCAAAAGACCTAGAGCAGCTTAGACAATAAAACTCAAGACCCAAGTACAGGCTGTTTACAAGAGTCTTCCTTCACTTTTCCAGAAACACATGGATTGAAGGTTGAAAGACAGAAAAATATATTTCCTGCAAGTGTAAACAAAATGAGAGCAAGTGAAACTATCTTAGATAAAATCAACTTTAAACAAAAAGTGGTAAAATGAGAAAAAGTCCCTTATGTAATAATAATGAGGTTAATTCATCAAGAAGTTATAATAATTGAAAAAACATTTACTCATCATAGGAGCACCTAAATATATAAAGAGATTAACAGCAATACAATAATACTAGGGGAATTCAATACCATCTTTCAGTAATGAATAGATAATCCAGACAAAAAACAAGCAAATATTGGACTTGAACTAAAGAACAGAGCTAAGAGACATATATAGAATACTCCATCCAAAGAGGCAGTATCCCTGTGTCCTCAAGCACATACAGACCATTTTCTAAGGTATATCATATGTTAGGCCACAGAAGAAGTCTTTTAACACATTTAAGAATATGTAATTCATATCAAGCATACTTTCTGACCACAACAGTATGAAACTAGCAATCAATAAGGGAAACAACTTCAGAAAATCTGAAAATATGTGGAAGTTAAAAATACTAGAAAAATAAATGTTTAATAAGAAATTAAAAAGGTAATTAGAAGGAAATCAGAAGTATCAAGACAAGTGAAAATGAACAACACAACATACAATTATTTAGGATATACATCAGAAGCAATTTTAAGAAGGAAATTTATAACAGTACATTCCTACATCAAAGAAGATGGAATTTCATCACAATAAAAACTTCTGAACAGCAAAGGAAAAACTCATGAGGAAAAAGATAACCTGTAAAACTGGAGAATATATTTGCAAACCATACATCTTAAAAGAGGTTATTATCCAAATATATCTAACTACCTTAGGCAAATGCCTGATAAGAAAATAGATAATCTGATTTTAAAATAGGCAAAGAAATGAAAACATATTTTCAAAAGTTGACATCCAAATAGCAAATAGATATGCAAAAAAATGCTCAATATCACTAGTCATCAAAGAAATGCAAATTAAGACCAAAATAAGGTGTTACTCAATACCTGTTAGGATGGCTATTAGCAACAAGAGGAAAGGCAACAAAGATCAGAGAGCATGTTAAAAAAAGCAAGACTTTACACACTATTGGTGGGAATACATATTAGTATAGTCATTATGGAAAACAGCATACAAGTTCTCAAAACATTATAAACACAACTATCATAATCTAGCAATCTCACTACTGGGCATTTATATCCCAAATAAATAAACTCAATGTATTAAAGAAATATTTGCATTCTCATTTTATTTGTAGCATTTTTCAAATAACCAGGACATGGAATTAACCCAAGTGTCCACTTATGAATGAAAGGGTAAAGAAAATGTATGCATGTACAAAATAGAATGCTATTCAGTCTTTTTTTACAAAGGAAATTCTGTCATTTATGACTTCTTGAATGAACCTGGAAGACATTATTTTAAGTGAAATAAGCTGGACGCAGGAAACAAATACCATATGATCTCAATTATGTGTAGTATAAAAAAGTCAAATTCATAGAAAAAATAGTGATTACAAGACACATTCCTTTCCTCTGATCTAGGTCTCTCTTGCCACATATAATATTCTATACACAAGTTTTTTTCTTGTTTATCTACTTCTAGGTTGATCAATATGTCTTTACAGGGGCTAATACAAATAATTTATACCTTTACAGTAATTTTCAACTTGCTTCAATTTTAAAATTTGGCAAGTTTTTATACTTTAAACTTCAAAAAATTACATTTTTAATAATTTTGTGGTAAGAATACAACGGATTATTAAATATTGATATGTAAAAACTAATTGGAAGTATACTGTTTTAGTCAGCTTTTCCTTTGCTGCTTTGACTAAAAGACCTGACCAGAACAATTGTAAAGGAGGAAAACTTTATTTGGGTGACACAATTTCAGAGGTCTCAGTCCATACACAGCCCACTCCATTCCTCAGAGTACCAGGTGAGGCTAAACATCATTAGTGGAAGAGTGTGGCAGAAGGAAGCCACTCACATGATGATTAGGAAGCAGAGAGATTCTGCTCTCAGATACAAAATATATACAAAGTCATACCCCCAGTGTCCACACCCTACCTGCCTAGAGTTACAACTCAGTTGGGGATTAATTCAATGATTGGGTTAAGACTTTCCTCATGATTGGGTCAATCCTCATTAGGGGATTAATTCAATGATTGGGTTAAGACTTTCATAACCCAATCACTTCTCCTCTGAACTTTCTTGCATTGTCTCACACATGAGCTTTTGGGGGATACCTCACATCCAAACCATAACAGATAGGTTTGAATTTTCTTTTGGATCTCATATATCAAGAGCTATATCTCCTACAAATTATAATGCTTCTTTTTTATTTTATTAATATTTCCTATGCTACATTTGTTAGGATATTCTGGAATAATATTCAATGTAATCAAAGAATCAAACATCCTTATCTACTTTTAGATTTTAACAAAATACTCCTAATGTTTTACCACAAATTACAAGTTAAATCATAAACATTTAGTAGCTATCCTTTAACTAATTTCAACAAATTGAGGGTATTTCCTTTGTTGAAGATAGTTCTAGTTAGCTGCACTTTTTATGATAGACATTGATTTTTATCAAATGCCATTTTTTGTGCTTACTAATGTAAACAGTTTTACTTATCTTTTTAATTTTATATAGTCCTTTTATTTCTAGAATTATTTCCCCAGAAATAATTATACTGGCTGCAATTTAAAAGTTGGGGAATTTTCTCCCCTTTCCTATTATGTAAAAAAATTTCTATGATTGGAAATATTTTTACTAAAAATGTTTATAGAGCACACCTCTAAAACCTGCTCATAGTATCTAGCTTTATAGATCCATCACTATTTTGTCTACAAAATCAGACATTATTTTTACATATTATACTCATATGACCAATGTGAATCTAGCATAGTTGTAAACACAGCCTTTTCTTGCTCTTTAGTAGTTGTTGAATGTTCATATATCTTTTCACAACAATTAACATATTGACCTTATGCAAATATGGTAAAATGTCAAATTATTAATATTGAAAATTTTCTAAATAAAAAACAGTGAAAACTTCTGCTAAAAAAACAAGCAACTTGATTCAGCTCCAAGATGGCCTAGACAGACTCAGCGAAACTAGTCTCTCCAGAACTGGAGTTGGAAGTGGAAATACTGTCCCCAGCCAGCTTCTTGACATCATCCTACAGCTCATCTTCCCCCGCAGGAATTTCACTCACACGTGTAGGCCACCAGGCAGCAGTGGTTACCACAAGCAGCGTGTCTTCAGTGCCAAGTGAGGGAGCACAGCTGTGGTGCGGGGCCCCAGCCCAGGGCTCAAGCCCAAGATTTGCCCTGGGCAATTGAGGCCTGCTTCTACATGGGGTACCTGGCTCCAGCACCCACCCAACCACGCAGTATCATTAGCAGTTGCTCCTGTGGACAAACGTCTCCCACGCGGGACCCCCGGCTACTGTTCTTTGTGGATCTCCAGCTACCAGAGCAGAACTTCCTACACCAGGGGACACCGGACAGCATCTGGGGACAAACTTTTACTTCAGCATAGCACACTGTGAAACAGCGTCTCCACTGCATCCAAGACCACCAGTGGTCCAGACCTTCACCCTGTTGCTGAAGGAGATGGCTTCTTAGTAAGACCTCCACCTATGACATTCTTCACCAGAGGGGGAAAATTCCAGTAAGCAACAAACAACTCCACCTACTGGAGGTGAAAGGAAGCAATCCTGTTTATTTACATTGAAACTTTTTATATATTTTTTATTTTTATTCTTATTTCTTATTTTATCCTTTATCTTTTCCCCCTAATATTCCTTTTGTTTAATCTTTTTGTTTTGCTTCTCTGCTCTTGTCTTCTTTTCTTTCTTTTTTTTTTCGGTAGGATACGGTAGACTGGGAAACCTGAAGAGTATACTAGAGTGGTATTATATAGTTCTATAACTCCCACTTGCACATGTTTTATTTTTCTTAACCATCATGTCTCCTTGCTAGCTATACTCTTATTTTTTTCCCTCTTATTGGTCTTCCCCAACTCTCTTTCACTCTTTCTACTGATAGCCAACTTCTTTTGGATTCCTTTTTCATGCTTTCTAGGATATAATAAACATACCCTCACTTCCTACTACCTAACATTCTATCCTACACCCCACTCTCAAGTTTATCTAGCCCACCAGCAGAAACTATAGACCCTTGTGCAAACCCATTATTTACATAATAGATGTTAAATGAACAAATAATTGCTGTATATTGTGAATAAGCTGTAAATGCATTTAGGAGCTATTAGGAGCTACTTGGTTTAAAACTATATATGGTTTGTATTGAGATTTGTCAATATTGGTCTCCCCCTTAAAGGAGAAGTATTGAAACCCTTCAGGGAAACTATAACCCTATAGGATTAAAAAAAAACTGTAACACCTTGGATCAGCAGAGCTAGAAGGAAAGACACACAAACATCATGAAAAAACAAGGGAAGAAAGTGCCTCAAACAAACCAAGATACTACATTATTAGAATCCATGGTCAGTACAGCAGAAGAAACAACAGAACAGGAGTTCAGGAAGTACATAATTAAAATTTCCTGTGACTTAAAGAATGATATAAGAGAGCAAGTTCAGTCAGCAAAAGATCATCACTTCAATAAAGAGGTAGAGATTCTGAAAAGGAACCAAACAGAAATCCTTGAAATGAAAGAAACAATAAACCAAATTAAAAACTAAATAGAAAGCATCACCAACAGATTAGAGCACTTGGAAGACAGAACCTCTGATACTGAAGACAAAATATTAACCTTGAGAATATAGTTGACCACACAGTGAAGACAGTAAGAAACCATGAACAGAACATCCAAGAATTATGGGATAACATTAAAAGATCAAATCTAAGAATTATTGCGATAGAGGAAGGCATAGAATTCCTAACCAAAGGAATGAGCAATATATTCAATGAAATAATATCAGAAAATTTTCCAAATATGAAGAATGAATTGGAGAATCAAATGCAAGAGGCTTACAGGACACCAAATGTACAAAATCACAACAGATCTACACCAAGGCACATCATAATGAAAATGCCTAACATTCAGAATAAGGAGAGAATCTTAAAAGCCACAAGAGAAAGGAACCAGATTACATATAGGGGGAAACCAATTAGGATCACTGCAGACTTCTCAACCCAGACCTTGAGAGCAAGAAGATCGTGGAACAACATATACCAAGCACTAAAGACAGTGGATGCCAACCAAGAATCTTATATCCAGCAAAATTAAGTTTTAGGTTTGATGATGAAATAAAAACCTTCCAAGATAAACAAAAATTAAAAGAATTCACAGCAAGAAAGCTGGCACTATAGAACATTCTTGGCAAATTATTCCATGAGGAGGAAATAAAAAACAACAATGAAAACCTGCAAAGGGAGGAGCTACACTAAAGGAAAGACCAATCAGAGTAGAAACCCAGTCAAGTTAAAAACTAAGAATAAACCAAAATGTCTGGGAATACAAACCATGTCTCTATAATAACATTGAATGTCAATGGCCTAAACTCAGCAATTAAAAGACACAGACTGGCCAATTGGATCAAAAAAAAGAGACCCAACAATATGCTGCCTCCAAGAGACTCATCTCATAAAAAGAGACACCCACAGACTGAAGGTGAAAGGATGGAAAAGAATCTGTCACTCACATGGACTGCGTAAACAAGCAGGAGTTTCCATCTTCATTTCAGACAAAGTGGACTTCAAACCAAAGTTAGTGTAAAGGGATAAAGAAAGTCATTTCATACTGCTTAAGGGAATCATACATCAACAAGACATAACAATCTTAAATATCTATGCCCCCCAAAATGAGGCAGCCATGTTTGTCAAACAAACCCTTCTCAAATTCAAGAATCAAATAGACCACAACACAATAGTATTGAGTGACTTCAACACAACTCTCTCACCACTGAATAGATCTTCCAAGCAAAAACTAAACAAATAATTTGCAAGACTCAATAGAACAATCAATGGTCTAGATTTAACAGATATATATATAGAATATTCCATCCTTCAACAAGCAAATATACGTTTTTCTCAACAGCACATGGATCCTTCTCCAAAAAAGATCATATACTATGCCACAAAGCAAGTCTTAGTAAATACAAGAAAATGGAGATACTACCCTGCATTCTATCTGACCATAATGGAATGAAACTAGAAATTAATAACAGTTTATTAAAAAAGAAGCCACCACAACTCCTGGAGACTCAATAATTTGCTATTGAACAATGCATGGGTAACAGAAGATATCAGGGAGGAGATAAAAAAATTCTTGGAGGTAAATGAGAATTCTGATACAACATACCAAAATCTCTGGGACACTATGAAGGCAGTTGTAAGAGGAAAGTTCATTGCATTAAGCTCATATATTCAAAGATGTAAAAGTCAACAAATTTATGACTTGACACTACAACTCAAAGCCCTAGAAAAAGAAGAACAAAATAACACCAAAAGAAGTAGAATTCAGGAAAAAAATAGAATCAGGGCTGAAATCAATGAAATTGAAACACAAGAAACAATTCAAAAAATTGATAAAACAAAAAGCTGGTTCTTCGAAAAAATAAACAAAATTGACAATTCCTTAGCCACCCTCACAAAAAGGAGAGAGAAAACCCAAATTACTAAAATTCATGATGAAAAAGGAAATATATAATTTACCTCCAAGAACAGAACCTGCTGAAATACAGAAGATAATTAGAAACTATTTTGAAAACTTATATTCCAGTAAAATACAAAACCCTGGAGGCACTGACAAATTCCTAGAGACATATGACCTACCCAAATTGAGGAGGACATTCATGACTTAAACAGATCAATTACAAGCAAGGAAATAGAAGATGCCATCAAGAGCCTTCCAATCAAGAAAAGCCCTGGACCAGATGGTTTCTCAGCTGAGTTCTACAAGACCTACAAAGAAGAACTAACTCCAATACTCCTCAAATTATTCCATGAAATAGAAAGGGAAGGAACCCTTCCAAACTCATTCTATGAGGCTAGTATCACCTTGATTCCAAAACCAGACAGAGACACATCAAAAAAGGAAACTTTCAGACCAATATCACTGATGAATATAGATTCAAAAATTCTCAATAAAATCTTAGAAAATTGCATACAAAAGCATATTACAAAACTAGTACACCATGATCAAGTGGGGTTTATTCCAGGGATGCAAGGTTGGTTCAACATATGGAAATCAATAAATGTAATCCATCACATCAATAGACTTAAAGAATCACATGATTCTATCAATTGATGCAGAGAAAGTATTTGACAAAATACAGCACCCTTTCATGTTCGAAACACTAGAAAAACTAGGGATAGCAGGAACATAACTCAACATTGTTAAAGCAATATATGCTAAACCTAAGGCCAACATCATCCTAAATGGAGAAAAATTGGAAGCATTCCCTCTAAAAACTGGAACAAGACAGGGATGCCCTCTTTCATTAGTATTATTCAATATAGTCCTTGAGACTCTAGCCAGAGCAATTAGACAGATGAAAGAAATTAAAGGGATATGAATAGGAAAAGAAGAACTCAAACTATCGTTATTTGCAGACGACATGATTTTATACTTAGAGGATCCAAAAAATTCCACCAGAAAACTTCTAGAACTGATAAATTAATTCAGCAAAGTTGCAGGATATAAAATCAATATCCATAAATCAAATGCATTTCTATACATCAGCAACGAGTCCTCAGAAAAAGAGAAATTAGGAAAACTACTCCATTCACAATAGCCTCCAAAAAAATAAAATACTTGGGAATCAATCTAACAAAAGTGGTGAAAGACCTCTACAATGAAAACTACAAGACACTAAAGAAAGAAATTGAAGAAGATCTTACAAGATGAAAAGACCTCCCATGCTCTTGGATAGGCAGAATTTTTATTATTAAAATGGCCATACTACCCAAAGCAATATACAGATTCAATGCAATCCCAATTAAAATCCCAAAGGCCTTTCTAATAGAAATAGAAAAGACAATCATGAAATTCATTTGGAAAAATAAGAGACCCAGAATAGCCAAAGCAACCCTGAGCAAGAAGAGTAAAGCAGGAGGCATCACAATACCAGACCTTAAACTTCATTACAAATCTATAGTAACAAAAACGGCATGGTACTGTCACCAAAACAGACATGTAGACCAATGGTACAGAATAGAAGATAAAGAGAATAATGCACATAAATACAGCTATCTCATGCTAGACAAAGGTGCCAAAAACATACACTGGAGAAAAGATAGCCTTTTCAACAAATGGTGCTGGGAAAACTGGAAATCCATATGCAGCAAAATGAAACTAAACCCCTATCTCTCACCATGCACGAAACTCAACTCAAAGTGGATCAAAGACCTAGGAATTAGACCAGAGACCCTGCGTCTAATTGAGGAGAAAGTAGGCCCAAATCTCCATCACGTGGGATTAGGCCCCGACTTCCTTAAGAAGACTCCAAAAGCACAAGAAATAAAAGCAAGAATCAATAAATGGGATGGATTTAAACTAAAAAGCTTCTTCTCAGCAAAAGCAACAGTCAATGAGGTGAACAGAGAGCTTACATTCTGGGAACAAATTTTTGCCACATGCACATCAGATAGAGCACTGATCTCCAGGATATATAAAGAACTCAAAAAACTTAACACCATAAAAGCAAACAACCCAATCAATAAATGGGCTAAGGAGCTGAATAGAAACTTCTCAGAAGAAGATATACAATCAATAAAAAATATATGAAGAAATGTTCAACATCTCTAGCCATTAGAGAAATCCAAATCAAAACTACTCTCAGATTTTATCTCACCCCAGTCAAAATGGCAGCTGCCCCAAATACAAGCAACAATAAGTGCTGGCGAGGATGTGGTGAAAAAGGTACACTCAAACATTGCTGGTGGGACTGCAAACTGGTGCAACCAATCTGGAAAGCAGTATGGAGATTCCTTAAAAAACTTGGAATGGAACCACCATTTGATCCAGCTATCCCACTCCTTGGCCTATACCCTAAAGATTTAAAAACAGCACACTACAGTAAAGCAGTCACTTCAATGTTTATAGCAGCACAATTCACAATTGCAGAACTGTGTAAGCAACCCAGAATCCCTTCAATAGGTGAATGGATAAAGAAACTGTGGTACATATACACAAGGGAATATTATTCAGCAATAAAAGAGAATAAAATTATGGCATTTGCAGGTAAATGGATGGAATTGGAGAACATTATGCTAAGTGAAGTAAGACAATCCCAAAAAACCAAATCCCGAATGTTCTTTCTGATTAGTAGATGCTGATACATAAGAGGGGTGGGAATGGGGAACATAGGAGAAATGAAGGATCTCTGGATGGGGCAGGGGAGAGGAGCAGGGAGGGAAAGGGGAATGGGTGTAGTAAAGATGGTTGAATGAGATGGTCATCACTACCCTAGGTGTATGTATGAAGACACAAATAGTGTGACTCTATCTGATTTGCAACCAGAGAAATGGAAAAATTGAGCTCTATACATGTACTATGACTTGACTTGAAATGTATTTAAATAAATAAATTAATTAAAAAAATAAATTGTGAAATAAAACAAAAAAAATAAAAATATTTAAACATGTGTGGCAAAAACTTCTCCAAATTGAAATCACCACCCTCCCTCAGGAATGATTAAGTTATGATAATATTGATGATAATTTGCAGTTCAGTGACCACCATAATTGGTGAGCATATAAATTTGTACCTTCCCATATGGTACTGATTGAAAAGAGTTTTGAATATAGCTAGGACATTAAAAGAAATATAATTATCATATAGTGAAGATAGACATTATTAACATATTGTCAGTTTTATCTTCATACCCATTCTTGTGTTTTGAATGGAGCAGAATCTCAGGAGTTTTAATTCGTTAATAAATAATTATATATGAATTCTTAAAATACCCTATAACATCACAATATTAAAAATTATATTTTCATACCTATGTTTCTAATTGTAATACATTTTCAATCTTAGATGGTTTCATTTAGAATATAATGTAAGCCAAAAATTAGCTTATGATCTTTCCATAAGTGCTAAGTTCCCAACTGAAGTATAGATTTATGGACAATTGATCATTTACACAATAACCTATGATAACCTCTCACTTTTCCCCTTTTGTTATAGAGTTAAAGTCAAAATGACCTGGAGTCCATCAAATATTTTTCTGGAGAATTAACAACATGAATGTTTTCTCAGCTTGCTAAAAATAGTTATTTGACCCTGCTTAAAGAAGCATAGAGTCTACTTTAAATATCTTGTTAAGGATAGAGCTTTATGGTCGATTAGCTTAGCTCAATGCAAAATATAGATTTATTTGGAGAAGTTTCAATAGAAAATTTGAAAAAGAGCTTACCATCAAACTTTTTTTCACTTGACCTGATAAGACAAATCAAGTCCATGATGGTGATTTAATGGTGCAATCAGCAGTGTGTCAAATCTGATTGATGCATCCCTTCAGAGTATGGCAGGTGACTTGATCGCCAAAGTCCTAGACAAATTTTCCCCAATGACCTTCTGACTAACCATACCCAAAGAGATTCTTTTAGTCAATTGTCTTTTATTTTGTCCTTGAAGTAAAATGATTTTTTTTGTTTCAGCCCCTCTGCTTTGAATTGAATAGCACACAGTGACCTCGAGATGTTATTTATGATAGAGAGTTACACTTACCTTTCAAAATGTCACATGTGTAGTCAAGTGGCAAAAAGTGATTTCTCTGTGGAGACTTAAGTAAGAAAGTAATAAATGTAATTTTCACAAAACACCAGTTTTAATAGCTATCAGTGTGTTATAAACACAATGAAATTTACAATTGGTACTGAGTCAGCGCTCGATTACCTTCTCTCCTTAGCTCTCACCTCCATGAATTTAGACGCTGCAGAGGAAGGCAAACTGCACATCACCGGCACACACATCAGCTGACTTTTATTGTGATTCACGGGTGAATTAAATGATACAGTCCCAAAAGATAATGTTTTCCTTCTTTATCTATAAATTTCGGAAAGTTTTGCTAAAAGTTTTACGAATTTCAAAAGAACATCTTTGCAATGTAACATGTTCTGCCTTAAATGGCCTTCAAATATGGAAGAGTGGCAGACAGGAGATGTAGACCGTACTGCATAAGAAGTTATAGGAAATGATGTGTGATTCCCCTAAAGTCTTGCTACTCGAAGTCTAATCCATAGATACACAGTACTGGCATTGCTTAGGAGCTTGCTAAAGTTATGGAATCTCAGGCCCAATGAGAAAGTGTTGCTTTAGAACCTTCTTTTTGGTAAGACCTGTAAGTTAATTGTATGAGCATGAAAGGTAGAGAAACACTAACTTAAAGTATTACTGGATTTGAATAAAGGTCACTGTGTGCTATTACTTACTAACCATGCAACTACATTTAATTCCTTAAACGTTCTGAGCCTCAGGTCCATTTCAATTCAATAATTAATAAATCACTGATGGAGTTTTTGCAAGATCATGATAAAGCAAGGTATGTAACAACCCCAGATAAGGGTATTAATCATTATTACTACTAGTAAGTTTACTAATAGGGAGCAGAAATATTGGCTTTTCCCATTACTTTATGTTAGACATTTTTTTTTCCTATGATACCATAGAAAAAAATATTTCTAATGCTCATCATATCTGTTTCATTCTCGCTGCCAGCACAGGGAAGGATTTTTCTTCACTAGCCACAACTCCTTGACTGGGACAGGGCCATGAAATTGGTCAGTCTGACCAGTGATCCTAGGAGGAGGTGTCCCTTTCAGGTGACAGCTTGTGTTTGCCAATATGAAACTGCAACGGTCTCTTCTCCCTTCAGCTTGGTCTTCCATATGGTGGAATTTTCATCAGCCTGAAGCCCTGAATATGAAAGACATGCACAGGGACTTCTGTTGGAAATGGTAAGCATGTATCATGAAAGAGAAATAAATATGTATCACTGTAAGCCCTGAAGATTGCAGAGTGGGATATTAATATACCATAACAAGTATGTCTTGACTGAAAATCTACTTTGTAGTGCCAACCTTTAAAAACGCAGGTTGGTTTTAGATACTTCCATGGAGTTAGAAGTTTTTTTGACAGATAGTCATAAAGTATGTATCCTAGACTAATTAAAGAGCTATACAGAATATGTCCGATTTCGTTTAATAGCTTCTTAGTCTCTGATTCAGCCTTGCCCCCCAGTCTTTCCTTCATAATCTACTCAAACAATCTTCCTCAAAGACATTGCACCCTGAGATTTCTCTAACTCCTAATTCCAACTGCATGGCCTAGCTTAGTATTGTAGACAATTGAGTAGTCCTCCACATATCAAGGAGAAATTGAAAATTGGTAGCTAAGTTTTCTCAAAGATACAAAATAAGTACTCATAATCTTTTTTAAACTCAGAAATTTTGAAAGCTTCCAGTAATCTGTCAGAGTATACCAAAAAGATCAAATAAATTTGTTGTAATTGATTTGAATTTTTTAGCTGAATGTTCTAAATCAACAATCCTTAAAATCTGGTCTCACTGTTTTAATTCTAATTTGCATTTTCTACAACTCTCCAAAATAAAACATTTTTTTTCAAACCAGAAAACCCTCTTTTCCAACATGCAAAATACAACAATGTGAGGTATGATCAAGAATTTTTTTTTTAATTTCCCTAGAGTTCATTAAGTAAATTACAATGGAGATAGCAACCTATTGAAAACCAATTTGCAAAACTGCTCTGCTCTTGTCAAGAGACACTTGTATCCCCAGATATGAAGAATCTAGCTGGTTTATCCATCCTCACTAATGAGAAATATAAGAAAGGTTAAGAATAAACAAATTAACTAGCTTTATCATAGATTACTAAGCTTGACAGAAAGCTAAAAAGAGAAGAGCAGTATAATTCTGAGGGATGTGAGATTGCTATTCTGCCCTTGTTACATTAGGACACAGAAACTAAAAGACACAGAAATAATATTAACAATAATGACAGTAAAAATAGCTATTATATATCAAGTACTTACTATGTGACAAATTCTGCAAGAATCTTTCCTTGCATTTCCTTTCCCTAACCTCCTTTTAAAATGGGCATAATTCTCATTTTATAGATGGGGAAACATACTCAGAGTTTTATAAACTTGCTCAAGTTCACATAGCTAATAGGTTTTGAAACAGAACTTTTTCAGAGCTTACATGGCTAACGCATTTATCCAGATTGCATATAAAGGAACAGTAGTGGTCATCCTCCATGGGATAATGTGTTTAGGTATCATTAATGGAAGAAGAGGTGTATCTCAGCTCTAGATCTAACTCCAATTTCAAGTATCATTTGACTTTGGAGAGCACCACTAATGTCCTTAAAAAGCCAAAACCCAAAGAATGTTGTGTGGTCCACCCTCTTTTATGAAACAGATGTTCTACTGAATAGCAACTTATGAACTGAATTTCTCCAGCTGCAATTACTGTATATGTTTAAAATATTTTTCATTGCCTCAATCTATACATGCACATATGATTTTAAACAAATGATCCTCTTCATAGAAGAAATAACTTGTTGTTCATCTGATTTTTAAGATTTTTTTGTATTATCTTAATAGCCAATCTATAAAACTGTATTTCTCATTTTTCTCAACTAATCATATATTTCAAATTTTTATCTAAACTATCAATAAGCCATTTAATTAGTCCATATTAAGTTCAAATTGATTAAGAGGATTTCCAAGGTCATATTTTCAGTATGTTGTCACCTATGACATTGGAAACCCTAAACACAATGCTGAAGAGTTTTGAAATGAACACAAAGATCCAAACCAAAGAATTCCAAGTTATTGCTTACTAAAGAGATCAGGGTTATATTTTATTCTTTGGAGCAAAATAATGCAAATCTGATTTTTGGTTTTATTAAAATTGTTCTTGGTGGGTTTTAGATAATTATCCCCTTCCTGACAACTTCATGAGATTGTTTTAAGAATACACTTCAATACACAGATGAAAAAGCCTTATGCCCTATAAGTTGTTCTTTAAAAAAACAAAGCTTTGCTGTTATGGTGAATGCTAGTTTTCTTTCTGAATACCAGTTGTTAAAATTGTGAAGACTAAGAATGTGCATAGTCTGGATTAGTTGTTCTGTATATAATAGATGAAAAGTTGTTCATTACTTCCCTATTTTATCCTTATGAATACAATGTTTATTCTACACACTTTTCTTATCTCTGCACTTTATTCCAATCTATAAAATTGCTAAGATCCAAAGAGGAAACAGAAAGCGTGTGTTTGTGTATGTGTGCATGTGTATGTACATAAAGTGATCAGGAATAAGAAAAACTGATAAGATTGAGATCTTTGATGTAAATTAGGTTGATGTTAGCTGGTCATTCAAATGGAGTTAACAATTACAATCAAATATATGAAAATATAATTATCTATTTATTAATTCCCTAATAAATCTTTGAGAAATTAACTATTGTAAGGCAGATCAATGTAATCAACATTATAAATTTCTTCTGAGTATCCCTTTGATACTTTATTTTTTTTCTGACAGTTTCAAGAGCTATAATAATGGCAAGAAATTACCACATGCTTTATTTATAGGGTAGCAATGTTTCAGAGTCTTATATTTAGATTCACTTGATTCTTATGCATGCAAACCATGGTATAGAATCCAAAACAAAAGTATTGTCACTAATTTCATTCTACCAAAGCAACTTCAGTAGTTTTGTTTTCTTTTTTCATAGTAAATAAATGTCTAACCTCAGGACTATTTCAGAAAGTAATTATTTATAATGTATTCATATTAATGTGGATTTCATTACTCAGAGTATATGGACATAACTAGATAAGACTTCCGGAGATAATTCATGTTTATACTTAACAATATGTGAAATGGAGGGCTGCTAATTTTGAAATGTGATATTTTTCTACCAAATTCATTCAACTTTATTAAAATATATTCAAGAAGATTCCCAAACCAAAATCACTTATAGCAGCCCATTTCTATTATAACATTTAAAAATTTTAATTATAAAACTAATTTTCCAGGATTGTAGGCTGAAATTAACTATTATAAGGTTTATGTTGACTTTTTAACCAGATAACTCATCTAAATAATTAACTTTTTTTTCATTTTATAAATCCAAATAATGTATTATAGATATTCTAAAAGCAAAGCAGAGCCCCAGAAGGTTGATTTCCAAAGGTTCTTTATAAACATTGCTATATATTTTCAGACTAGCTCATTGTTATTGGACAACTTAAATCACACTTTAATAATTCAAAGTTAACTTTAAAATTTTATTGAATTATAGCATAGGTACAGAAGAGTATATAAACTATAATACAGTTTAATCATTTACTACAAAGTAAAGTTACCAATGTAATAAACTCAGAAGTCAATAAATAGAACTCTATGAAACCCAGCATCAGACTTTGTGCTCCCTCCTACTCAAAATTCCACTTGTCTTCTGACTTCTAACACTTAGGATGGATTTTACAGGATATTTAAAGGGAATTATGTGATGAGTGTTCCTCTCTGTTAAACTTTTTTCACTAAATGTCACGTTTGTGAGGCCATGTGGATGCACACAGCAGTTCATTCTATTTCACTGGCGTATATTATGCCAATTTAAGATATTCTCTATCTACTTATCTAATTTATTTGTTCACTTATTTATCTTTTGTAGATAGTGTAGCTTTTTAAGTAAACAATGCTGCTATTCAGATTATATTTCGTGTATTCTAATTGTGTGTACCAAGGAGCTGAATTTCTGAGTTACTGAGCAAAAATACATTCAATTACATTGACTCCCAAGAGCACCTAGAAAATTCTTCATTGTTACAATCTTTGCAATATTTGATATTAACAATAAATTTTCATCTTATGAATTCTGAAGGGTTTATAATGATACCTCATAATGCTTTTATTAGCATTTGCCTAGTGATCAATGAGGTTGGGAATCTTCATACTTTCATTGGCATTTCGGCTTCTTTACCTGTGAATTTCCTGTTTCAAGATGCTTCCCACTAACTTTTTTCTATTCAAGTGTATTTTTCTATTTATTTGAAAGATTTCTTAATATACTTTGTATATGTATTTGCTTTATATCTGACTCTCCCCCCCCCTCTTCTAATGGTCTTATTAAATCCCTCACTCTTTTGTCTGCACCACTGCGAGGGAGTACTAACCGGCTTCCCTACTTCCAAATTCAGTCTGCTGAATACTGTTTTGTTTACTACTTCCAGGACAATTGTTCAAGATTTAAAAAAATAATACTATGAAAGTGGTACAAAAAATAAAGCTCATGTAGCTATGCTAATATCAATGTGGACTTCAAGGCATGAAAGCGTATTATAGAAAAGGACCCTTATTATAAAAGGGTCAATTCATTAGAGAAATAGAACAATTTTAAATCTATATGCACCTAAATCTGGAGTTGAGCTTTTTGAGTTCTTTACATATTCTAGATATTAATCCTCTGTCAGAAGAGTAGCTAGCAGATTGTCTCACATTCTGTGGGTTCTTTCTTCACATGCTTGTTTCCTTTGCTGTGCACATGCTTTTTAATTTGATGCCATCTCATTTATTAACTTTTGGCATTATTTTCTGAGATTTAGGTGTCCTATTGATAAAGTTGTTGCCTGTGTCTGTACGTTGGAGTGTTGACCCTATGTTTTTTTCCTAGGAGTAAATTCTGGTCTAATTCCTTTGTCTTTGATCCATTTTGAGTTGATTTTTTTTTGTGCAAGATGAGAGGTAAGTTAGTTTTTTGTGCAAGATGAGATATAGTTTCATTCTTGTACATGTGGGTAATCAGTTTTCCCATTACCATTTGTTGAGGAGGTTCTCTTTTCTCCAAAGTATGTTTTTGGCACCTTTGTCAAGTATCTGATGACTGTAGATGTGCGAGTTTGTCTTTGTGTCCTCTATTCTTTACCATTGGTCTATATGTTTTGTTTCTATGCCAGTTTCATGAAGTTTTTGTCACTATTGCTCTGCAGTATGATTTGAAGTCAGGTATTGTGATGCCTCCAGCATTGCTTTTTTTGGTTTACAATTGTTTTGGATATTCTTGGTTTTTAAATTCTTCCAAATGAATTTTAGAACTGTTTTTTTTCTAGTTCTGTGAAGAAATTCATTGGTATTTTGTCTTCAATATTCTATAGTTTTAGAAGATAATCCACAATTATAGTGAGCGACTCAATACTTCTGTAAGTAATGTATAGAACAATTATGTTAAGAATGTATAAGAGAATAGAAAACTTGACCAAGAATAACAAATTTAGGTTGCCACATTTTCCCTGAATTGATTTCTTAGGGCTGCAGTACCACAAACTAACTAGGCATCTTAAACAATAGAAAGATATTGTCTCACATTTCCAGAGGCTAGATGTCTGAGATCAAGATGTTGATAGCCATGATATTGATTGAAATTTTTGGATAAGCATAGATGATATAACATTGGAACAAATCTTTCTTGGATTGTTCTGGAGCTACAAATGTCATCTCCTTTTCATGTATGTGTGTGTTTGATTTATATATGTGTGTGTGTGAGAGAGAGATTTATTTATATTTTAATATAAAAATACTGAAAGAGAATTTTTTTAAAGTCTGCACTTGATCATTCAGCTAGGTGTGGGGTATCTGGTTTCAGGTATACAGATATATAACCATAGACATGCACTATTTTTTTTGTTATTGATTAAATCTGATCCTTTCAGGGGTAAATAAAATTAATATTTTATGAAGCATAAAACAATGATCTATGTTAGAGAATGCAAGGAAGTATTTTCAATAATCTGCTTTCTTTGCATAACTCAAGGCATTTTACTGAGTAATAAACTCAAATATTTAGGAATATATAGTGGGAAATGATAGTATAGACTTGTAAGACGTATTGTATTTCCAAATAAGTATCACCCATATTAATCCATTCAATTTTCAAAAATTTTTTTACACAGAGCAGAAATAAGTAATCCAATTTTACAAATGAAGAAAGTGAGACTTAAGATTTATAAGACATATACAGTTTTTAAGCTAATTATGGCAAGCCAAGAAACCTCTTAATATAAGTGTATTTCCACTTTTTTTCTTAGATCTTCTTAGAAGATACCTTTTTGGACATTAAGAGTTGAAAAATTGCCTGACACTCATTCCAAAGATTCTGTGTGATGTTAAGTCCTTTAGTTTACAGAATCTCACAGCTATATATATATATTCCAACTTCCCTGATACCAGGCAAGTGGCCAACTAGTCAGATTTTTCAGATAGAGATATTAAACTTACACCATTTTTATTTGATATTAGGAATATTAATAATATGAATAATTTAGTTCTCTGTCACTTTCTCTTCCTGATTTTAAATCCAAGATGGTACCATAAAATTATGAAAAAAGAAATAATAGAAGGAGATTATGCCATTGTTTTTCCTAATTTATATGAAAGATAGAAGCGGGATGGCATGTTAGTTGATTGATATGTTGTCAATGGCAATTAAGTAAAAGATCTCAGAACCCAGTATGAAGAAGTGGGTGTAGCTTTATCACTTTTTATTTGTCTAATCATGGGCAAAAATAATCATTCTGATAAATATGTGTATTAATAGATCATCTGAGTTAGTTTTATGACTATCAAAATAATCTACATGGTAGTGAGTTTCTATAGCCAGAAATAAGAAAAAGTCCTTGAACACAATGTTGCTGAAGGTGTTTTTGTATTCTCTTCCTATTAATAAAATATAATTCTCAAGTCAAGGAAAAATCACTTAATAGGCCATATGACAGTACCATGATGGATAACTCTACCAACATTTCATCAGTTATGGATATTTTATGACATTTTACATGGCTGACTATATTAAGAGATAGGACAAAATCTTCCTTTGATTAAAGGAAACTCTTTGCATTAATGACAAAGTATATTAAGTGGCTCATTAAAACGTACCACCATCACTGAAAACCTTGCCAGTGGTGAAAAGGCCAAATATTTGCCCTCTTTCTCTGTGGTAGAGTGGATATATCATACCCTTCTAAACATTTGTCTATCAGCTTCATATGCTTAGCTTAGGATTTCTGCATACATTATCTCCCTTTTAATCTAACCATCTGTTATGTGGGGTGAGAAGCTCTATTTCATATGTCATAGACCAGACAATATGCAACCATCATCATTCATACTGTGTCAGAAATCAAGATACAAGCAACTGTTTTATTCTCCATTTTTTCATTTTAATTCATCTCATTTTTTTTTCTATTTCAGAATAACAGTAAAATGTTGAAGTCATCAGATCTAAGTCACTTCTTTAAACTGGTTTTGTTCATATCAACTATCCTTTATGAAAAATCATCCTTTTAAGATTAACTTATGTCTCTTTTCGTCAAATTTTACTATTTTCCCAACTTTTCTTTTTCAAGAATTCTTTTTCTGTTTCTGTTTTTAAAGCAAGAAACCATGAGGTCTGAGCAGATAGTTCAAAGTACAATAAAAATCAATAAAATATTGCTGATAAACATACTGAATGACATCAGATCACCTAATTTAACATTTATTCTTTATTTTATGTATTCAAATGTGTATATTGACTGCAAACTTTGTCTTCTCTCAAGCATATCATTATTCATAGAGAGAAATAAACATTTAACATCAAATTTCAATATGATATGATTAGTACTAACTAGGATATGTAGAAGATACTCTGAGTACTGTAGGAGTTATAATTAATCAAAGATAATGAATAAGATAATGATTCATACAGGAGGTGATATTTAGCTTAATTGTTAAATAGCTATTTATTAGGACATAAAAACAGTAGAAAGTGCAGTGCAAAAATCTTGCAGGCAAAGACACTCTTTTGATTTATTACTTGCTACATAATGAAGTACACTACTACCAACTTAGTGATTTAAAAACACTGACACTTAATATCTCATAATTTTCATATGTCAGGAATCTGGGCATGCTTAACTGAGTCTTCTCAGAATTTTACATGGCTGCATCAATGTGTTGGCTTCATTTGCATTCTCACCTGATGGTTCATCTGGTTTTTGAGAGAATTAATTTCCTTGTGATTATATGACTAATGTCCTGGTTTTTACAGACTTTTAGCCATAAGTACTTCCCTTAGGTTCTAGAAGTTACTCATAGATCCTTTCCACAAGCCTCTGTCCATGGGCATTGCAAACATAGCTGTTTGCCTCTAGGAGAATGATTTCTAAGGACTTTCAGCTGATTACATACTGGTTACCTGGAAAAATCTCCCCTTTTATTAATTCAAGATCAACTGATAGGAGAATGTAGTTACATTTGCAAAACTTCCTTCACCTTTGCCATATAATGTAACCCCATCACAAGAGTGTCATCCTATCACCTACAGCATATTTTTTAATTAAAGAAAATCACAGGTTTCACCCATACTGTGGGGAAAGGGATATGCAAAGTTATGGCCATTTGAAGTTAAAAATTATTGAGGTCACACCAGGGTCTTCCACAGTACATTCATTATAAACTGTATGTATTGCAAAAATGCAAATATTGTAGTTTCGTTGAGTAGAAATAGAATGTAAAATCTAGGTTAAGGTAGATGAAAGTCTGAACCTATGAACTTTGGATGTTTGGTGAAAGAGTTTAAATTCTATGCTGCATGCAATAAGAAATCACTGCAGAATATTCTCAGAGTAAAGCTTGGGGATAATTGACTCAGAAGCAGTGAGGAATATGCACTACAGCAGACTATTTGGAAGTAGGAAAACCAGTTCAAACTCTCTTTCAGTAATCTAGATAAGACAGAACTGGAGATTTGGTCCAATGGAATAGAAAAAAAGAAAAAACTAAAACAGATATTAAGAGAGATTTTCAAGAAAGAATTACCATGAGCATTGAAATGGAGAAGAGTGAGGGTGACTTTTTCAATGAATATCTAAGTTTTATTCTTACTCCTTTGGATGGATTGAATATATAAAATAATAGGTATGTTTTTCATGGTTGAAGAACTTTGTGAAACAAACAAAAAGTTCTAAAATTTTTTCTCCTTTATAATTTTCCTGAGGAATTTACATGTGAAAATACTTCTAGAATATTTGTTATAGTTTAAGATATCCAACAGGCATGCATGGTGATAGACTATTGACATAATAATCATTAGAACATCACACGTCTGCATAATGCCTGAAAAATATTCCCTGGGTAGAATTAGCACATGATAATCACACCATGTGGGATATCTAAATGTTTAATGTAATAATGTGCTTTTGAAGATATTCTCCACTTGTCTGAAACACAATGGAAACATTCATTGAAAAAATTAGGAATTATATACCAAATGTACCTTATTGTCAATTTCAAATATATCCTATTTTACTTTTTATTAATGCATGTAATTATACAGAATGATGGGTTTCACTGTAGTATATTTGTATGTGCCAACAGCATATGTTGATTACATTCATCCTCCATTACCTTCCCCTTCCCTCTCCCTCTGTCTCTCCTTCTCTTCTCTAATAATCTGGTTACTTTCATGTTGTCTTTGTTCCCTTAGTTTCCACATATAAGGGAAAACATGCAATACTTCTCTTTCTGAGTCTGACACTTCATTGAACATTATGATCTCCAATTCTATATGTTTTCCTACAAATGACATGATTTTGTTCTTCCTTATGGTTGAACAATACTCCATTAGGTATGTATGCCACATTTTCTTACTTGTTCATTTTTTGACAATCACCTAGGCTGATTGCATGACTTAGCTATTGTGATTAGTGCCATGATAAACATAGGTATGAAGGTGTCTTTTTGATATGCTGACTTCATTTCCTTTGGATATATATCTGGATTTGAGTTTTTTGAGGATTCTCCATACTGATTTCCATGATGGCTGTGCAAATTTACATTCCTACCAACAGTGAAGGATGGCTCATTTTTGTCTAAATTGGCTGTGACCTCTGTTTCAGGGGTCTCCCAACCTGAAGCTGAATACAGTATTCATTATTGTATAAAAATATTGACTGAACATAATTTCACATAAAGCATTATGTCAGTTGTCTTATGGGCTTCAAATTTACCAAATATGTTTTCCAATCAAGAAGGTTATGTGACATCAACTGACATTACACAGTTTGTATGTAACATGGTATAGGGTGTAATGCAATGACAAGATTCCTAGAGAATATCATATTAGCTGCAAGTGAGATCTAGGGCAGGATAATAAATAAATACAACATTTAGAAATGCAGATTGAGAATAAGTAGAGGACTCTAAGAGTAAATGAACTTGAACTTTATTCCTGTGTGCAATAGAGAAATATGAGTTGCTTAGCACCGTTGGATCCTGAAATGGACACAACCAAAGCAATGATTTCTGAAAATTATTTTGCAAATTAATGAGAATATGTATAATAGATAGAATTTAGAGATAGAAGACCCCTTTAAAGAAAATTTTTTATAATCTATGGTTGAAGGATATAGGCTTTGGCTAAAGTTGGGTTAGTGCAAGAACCTCCACCAAAAGTGTATGAGGTTTGTGGTTTCAGGCATCTGTTCTGATAGATCCTTGCTTTTGGGATATTTTCACTTCCTGACTTACCCTTTAAGAACATCCCTCTTCTACAAATCAAAGTTACCCCTAATGCACATTCTACTTTTTATGTGCTTTTACCATTGCCCTTGGTCATAGCTTAAAAATAGGTTATCGTTTAGTTAGAAAGACATACCTCTTCTCCACCCAAAGGCTAAATAGTTCAACTCCAGTATATAATTATTTTATTCATAGCACTACTAAAATTGGTATTGATTCATACCTCTAGTTGGTAGCAAAGTCAGGAATTTAATTTGGAATATGGACAGAAATCTATTGCAGAGCTCATGCTCTTAAACATTATGTGATATTCCTAAATTTAACACTAAAAAATCTTTACTAATTTATAATACTTTAAGTTAGATCTCTTTTTTCTTTTATAAGTTCTATTCCATTAAACTCTGCAGATGATTAATATGGCTTTTCCAGCTTATGTTATTTCTCCCAAATGAGAAAAAGTTAAATGTTAATAGAGATAGTTTAATGTGTTTTTTGTACAATATACTAGAAACAGGAAGAGGAAATCTACCATCTGAAAATAAATCTATCTGAAAATAATTTTTTCTGTGTTGACAATGTTTGAAATAGATAATAATCTCATTTTGAGGATTATAGTTGTCCTGGGCAAAACTCACACACAGCCTGTTCAGTTAAATGCTTATCATGGCATACTTGAAAGTCACTGAGACTTGTGTCCAATAAACTTTTCCATCATTTAGGAAGTTCATGGTTAGAACCTCATTTTCCCCTTAAGGCACATCTTCCTCTAAACATGTAAAAGTGTACCACCAAACCAGATCATACCATCCAATAAATAAATAGGCAGAATAAAGGCTGCAAAACAGATCACTTTATTTATCCACTCACTCATTAAAAACAGATATATTGAATGCTAGGCATGACACAGATAAAGGCAATGCAGAGATGAAGACAGGATTTTTTTTCTTTCTCTCTTCTTTCCTCTCTCTCTCCTCTTTCTCTCTCTCCCCTCCCTTTGGGGACAAACTTTAAATATGTTTGTGATTGGAAAGAGGAAACCAAGAGAAAAATGACTCAAATCTCTGGATGAGTTTGTTTCTCTCCTCATTTGGTAACGGGAGATATCCAGAAAGATAACTGACATCGTGAACTATAAAATTCCATATTGGAAACTCACCTAGTGCAAAGACTCACTATTGAGTGCAGAAGAGAAAGAGTGAAAGCCCTCTTAAAGGTAGAGGACATTGAGTGCATTGATAATTGTACACAGAATTTTCTGTTTGTTCAATGAAGAATATTCCCTTAGAGCAGTTAAGGTTCAGTTAGAAAAGATTTTAAACAAAATAATAATTATTATAAAACCCAATGCTGGGCTGGAGGAGTAGTTCAGTGGCAGAGCTTGGCACAATATCTTTTGCTCAAAGACACTCCCCCAAATTAAATTTATTTAATTAACCAGGATATTTGACAAAACTATTCAAAGATGGCTTTGTTACAATGAACTATTTCACATTTTTGTAATTCATAATGGATCAAGTTCTTCTCATCTCCTGTTTGTTATTTGATTTGCTGTTTTGGGTTTTTTGTTTTGTTTTGTTTTTTTAGGGTGCTGGGGAACAAACCCCAGGTCTCATGTATGCCAGGTCTCTAGTTCACTTTTAAGGTTAGGAATGTAACTTAATTATTATACTTTTTTTTTTGGTAGCAGGAATTGAACTCAGGGGTATTTGACCCCTGAGCCACATCTCCAGCCCTGTTTTGTGTTTTATGTAGAGACAGGGTCTCACTGGGTTGCTTAGCACCTTGCCATTGCTAAGACTGGCTTTGAACTCGCGATTCTCCTGTCTCAGTCTCCCAAAGGGCTGCGATTACAGGAGTGTGCCACTGCACCCGGCTGACTATTAGATGTTTTGATTAGAGAGTCATGCTTAATTTTTCAAACCATTTAACCACTTTTTTAAAGAAGGGAACCATTTTATCACTGGTATAGATAATAAAAATCTTATTCTTTTATACTCTTGTGGTCTGGGAAAAACAGATTAAAAAAATACAATACAACCAAAGAAATGAAAAGTTGTGCTCCATCTGTGTATAATCAATCAAAATGCATTCTGCTATCATGTATATCTAAGTAGAATAAATACATACATACATACATACAAAGACTGGGAAATTAAATACTTCAACTGAAGACACTGGTTGGGGCAATTCCTGACTACTGAAGAGAGCCATTTCTTTTCCTGAAGAGATGAAAATGCCTTTTGCACCTTCCCCAAAGTGCCACTTGGCAGTCTTTCTGTCTCTTGGTTAAATAAAGAATTTCTTTAATGTAGAAAAATTAGCAGTCTTTTTAGTCACCATTATCCTAGATGGGTATGAACTTTAAGAAATAACCATTAAAATTCATCTATGTATTAAAACTTTTTTTTTGAACTCCCACTGTGAACCAGAGCCTTCTAGACTCAGAGAATATAGCCAACATGTTTTAGGAAAATAAGCAGACAATCAGCTTATAAAAGTTACATGTGAATATATGTGGAGGAATTATGGGGTAATTGGTAGAATGGAAAAGAAAATAGATGCAGGATAGAGCATGAATGCGGTTCCATGTTATACTGGTGGATGGGAAAGTGAAGGGAAACATGCCGAACTCATTCAGCTCTGCCAAGAGTGTCTAAAGCAGAAGAAACAGCAGGGGCATGAATGCCTGGAAGGTTTAAGGAATAGTCAGGAGGAGGATGTGTCTGGAATGAGTCCATAGTTGTAGGACATAAGTTGAGTTTAAGATATTCAAGTACAAAATTAGTTGACTGGACCAGGCCAGAGATGACATAGAAATGATCAAGTTGTCTCCACTTATAAATGTCATGAAGAGCCTGGAATTGTGTGTAGGCCATTTATTCTATTCAGTGTTAATGAGCCACCTGTAAATAGTCTTTCTCTTTCTTGTATCTGTGTGACTGGCCTAAAACATCCTTTCATATGATCCAGTGCATTTTGTTTTCTTCGACTGATTCTGCAGACTATGTAGATTTTGAGAAAATTGCTCTGAATATGTAAATGCAAGATACTGTTGATCAATCTTCCAACAAACAAGTAGTGGTGGAATATTTATAAACTTTATTGACACAGATTTTATCACCTAAAATGGTTTAGTTATTAACAATATTTGTCTAGGTACTTTTCATATCAATCTGCTATTTATTATTCTTGGAAGTTATATTGACATTCAAATTAATATCATTTGATTTATACCCATAATTTTTCAATAACACTGATCTTTATAAAATGAAATTTATTATTAAATAGGCTGTTCTGTGCATTATTTAAGTGAGTTATTTCCTAAAGTTTTAAGACTGTTTTTTTCCAAATCATGAGTAACCAATTCCTCATCAGTAAACCATATCTCAATATAAAAGCTCTAACAATCCTGGATAGCAACTGTACCTCAAAACATTAAAATTTGGTGTCCTTTGCTTATGTAATTGGAACATTCATCATAATGCACTGTAAACAAAAAATAATCTAGGGTTTTGTGAAAAAATAAAAGTACAAACATAAAAACAAGTAAGCAGTCATCTTTTCTCTTTTCTTTTCAATCTAGTTGTCAAGGAGATTAATTTTTACAAATCTGGCCTTTAAATGTACAAAGTCATTGATTTAAAATCTAAGGATACATCATTTTTAGTCCTACTGAAATGTAAAGCTATATAAATGCTTTATTTTACCATCTCAGAAAATTCTGTCAGTTTTTATGCAATGAACTCAAAGTGAGTACATGTCCTACACTACTAAACATTTCACTGCTTTAGTGACTCTTGCTCTGAGGAAGGATTGGCAATTTATATTATTTTAGATCATTTTCTCAAACAGTAGGTTTATTTTCATTAGTCTGTGCAGCCAACTCAGTGCTGTGGCTTGGCTCTGAGGCAGGGGGCACTGTGTGTTTGAAACTTTATTTTTACCATCTCTAGTTTTTAGGATATCTTTGTTTAATAGTATTTCATACGTGTGCATAAGCAGTTTTTTTTCCTTTTGAATATGATACTTAAGTGAAGATGATTCCAATTTTTTCAGATCTTCATAAAACGGCTCTGCATTTTGAAGAGCAGCTTGGAAAACGAAAATACTGTAAGTATTAAAGATTCCCAACTACTCACCTTCTGTATATGTGCTATAATGCTTCACGGAAACTGAAAGTTTCTTAATGACTATAAGCGTTTCTTTTAAGGATTTTCAAAATACCTTTTATGTTGGAATAAAATGTATTTTCTAAGAATCCGTGTATGGATTCTGGATATCACTTTCCAAAGTCAAGTATTATGTCCCATTTGTTTGTTTCTACTCTTCCACCAATAATCTCCTCTGCAGTGCATGCTATGTGAATAAGGAGGCACACGCACAATAGGAGATGATGATAATAGAAGACACTTAGGACACTAATCCTTACAGTATTGCATATCACTCTAGGCATCCTAAACCATAAGAATAAAAGTGCTTTTCTTTGCAGCTCTTCATAATTTTCACATATTCTCTTCTTCAGTAAATGCCTCATTAGCCTTATCTCAAGAGGTCTTTGTTACCTGGAAATTTGTGTTCATTGTTAAGTAAGAACTATTTTTCAAAGCAACAAAAACACTGTATCGCCACTGTACTGTTTTGAAATGTGTTGCTAAAATTGTTCTATTTAAAAATCAAAACACAAATTGAATGCTTACTTATAAATGCTCTTGGATTAACATCATCCTGAAATGTCTCTCTATGTGAGATCTTAGTTGACCTGGGTTTGGTTTAGATCCAGATTCACGTTTGCAACACAATGATTGATTATCTGCTCTATGGTGCACAGCATGTGCTCATGACCCTAGTATCAAGTGTTCATTTGACCTTATGTGTCTTTTCTGTGACAGTCCTCACTTTGGGAATGTCTGGGACCTAATTTGTATGCTAGGTGTTAACCAGTTGTGCAATAATAGGAGAAAAGATGGCTCAAATTTTACCTAGAGGTTATATACCTGTGGTGAACATTTTTCTAAACCAGAAATTGAGACAAATTGGTTGACAAGTATAAATAAACTTGTGGGCACAAAGGGAGATAATATTTTTAAATGGAGCAATCCTCAAAACAGGTTTAGACACCCATGCAAGCACACATATATATCCTTGGTTAAAAGCATAGCCACCTCCTTCTTCCTCAGTAGCAATTGCCATTGATCAATAATAATTTTCTAAGTTTTTTTTCAATATAGAGATATTTATGCATTGTGTATATCTTCCCTTTCAACCAAATTGATTTACATGGGTGTTTTATTTTTTTGGATTCATCTAAAAAATGCAGTTAGGTATTAGAGATATTTTTCTTATAATCCAAAGAATCTAAATATTTCAATATTTAGAAAAAAATATCATGTTTATATATAGCAGATTATATATGATTAAAAATTTGAAGATTTTCTCCATGGGATTTCACATTTAATTTTTTCCTTCCAGTCATTTGTATTATATGTGTAGTCTGCAGTGTTGTATTTTATTCAATAGGAGTGCAAAGAAAGTACTTTTAAAAAATATGTATAGTATGTAAAATGGGTCACATATTTAATGTTAAATATAAACACAATTATCACAGTCTTTTAAATATAAAAGTAAATAATCCCTGGCATCATTAAGAAAGTACTTTTTAAAACATGTGCAGTATGTAAAATGGATCACTTATTTAATGTTAAATGTAAACATAATTATCACAGTCTTTTAAATATAAAAGTAAATAATCCCTGACATCATTCTAATAGTACATTTTCTTTAAATTTTATGTATGTAATACACCCTACTTGCATGTGCATTTATATATAAATTTATATATATAATTTACATTTATATATAAGTATATATGTATATGGGGTATGGGTATGCATATACATTAAAATGTATATGCTTGTGTATATGCCTGCTATATCTGTACATAATATTAAAATATTTACACTCATTGGATTGTTAGAAAAATATCTCTAATACTTAACTGCATATATGTCTTTATAACATATTTACATACCTTTAAAATAATAGATCAATTTTTGAAAGTTTTTGTATTGTCTCTAAAAAAATAAACATTTCCAAATGGCTTAGAAAGCAATCACTAAAATCAAGGCAAGGATTTCACAGTATAATTGCCAAGAAAAGTATTTAAAATAATTGATGTTTAGTTATGGTAAGGTTTTAAGGGTTCATAAGGACAGCTGCAAGTCATTGTGGAGAATCTATAATGAAGTACGTCTTACAAGGCTTATTCTCTCCCATATGGAACAAAATAATACAGCATTGACATTGATGTATGTAATGTATTTTTAAAATGACATTTACACAATACTGTTCTTTCCAGTAAAACATAACAATCCATTTTCTCTCGAGAAAAAAGTTTTTTCCATACCATTATAAAATATGACTGAAAAAACCTAATGCTCCAAAGTTTCCACTTTTTCTTCTTATTCTTTGAAAATAATAAGTGATTAATAGAAATACTTAAAAATGATCCAACATCTACAGCACTAAATTGTTTTTCCTAAGAAAATTTATCATATAAATGAGCAAATGTGATTTTATAAAAGAAACAAAAAAGATAAACTTTGTACAATGTTTTCAGGTTTATTCATTCAAAGAAATGAGTAACAGTCATGTGTTTGCTTATATCATCGTGGTTCTGAAAGACAGAATAATGCTTATGCTTGACCTGCGCCTTAGTCAGTTTAAGCTGATATAAAAAAAATTACCATAGACTGGGTAGCTTAGATAGCAAACAGTTATTCCTCACAGTTCTGGAGGCTGGAAGTCCAAGAGTAGGGTGTCAAAAGTGTGGGTTCTGTGGAGGGCTTTCCTCTGGGTGTAGGCTGCTGTTTCATTGTATCCTCACTTGGCAGAAGTTTCTGAGGTTCCCTAGTCCCTTAAAAGGGCATTGTTCCCAAGTGCCCACCTCAAGCACCAACATATTGGAAATTAGACTTTGGCATAAGAATTTTGAGAATATACAAACATTCAATTCCTAAAAACCTGGTGAGTTACAACAAAAGAGGGTGCTGCAGCATAGGTTTGGGAAATAACATCACATTTTTTAAAATACCCTGAAGAAGAAATGAAGAGGATTAAGTATAAGGTCGGGCTGATTGTCAAGGTCAAAACCTATCAACTTCACAAGACACATGAAACTCAGTTCACAAGATCAGGAAATATAATGTTTTGTTAAGAAAATATGATTTTATTTTCTATAACTTAATTTTGGGTCAATTAACACTGATCTTCTTGGTTATGCACTGCGCCCCTGCCTGGACTTCGGGTCCCATGATTCTGAAGTGTAACCTCATACTGTGCAAAAGCCATTTTTCCCAGAGCACTTCCATATTACCTAGCACTAGTACTGCAATCATCTAGACAGCTTGGTTTTTTTTAGTGTAGACAATCCATGCTCTATCTCTATCCATTTATATTCTTGACCATTTTTCTCTGGGTCAAATTACTTTCCTGGTGAGCTTTCCTGATAGCAAGCCTAGAACCTACAGATTTCTCTCTCCCTCTTTCTTTCTCTTCCCCTGCAGGGTGGTGGTAGTGGGGAGGGGTTGCCTTTTTAGTCTTATATAATTAGCCAATGCTAGATCTTCTGAATCAAATTTTCAAGTAGGCTTGATAAAGTAGTAAGAAAAAGAACTCAAAAGTACAGAATTGTGGCCAAGAAAGAATCCTCTTATAACAACCTTGTGTGTGGACTAGAGTTCCACCCACCTAAACCCCTTAAAATGGACTAGGATTGTGGAAAGGAGTACAGGATTCTGAGTTCCTCTTATCTGGTAGAGTTTCCCTACCATGCAGGTAATAAGATCTCAGGTACACCTTAATGTGAAAGTAGGTATCCTTGGATAGTGACTCACCTTTTTACATCCTAATCTTGAGTTTGCCCTTTTCACCAAATGTTTGCCCTGGTCTAGCTGTAAACCAAACTGAAAGTAACCTCACACAAGTTTCAGTCATCATTCTTCCCAGATTTGGAACCCAGACCAAACATCATAGTCTAACTTACTTTATTATTCCAATCTATCCTGTCTCCACTCTGACGTTAAAAGTTTTGGAAACAGAAGGCAGAAAATTTGCTGCATTGAGCAGAAAAGAAAACGGGACAAATGTAGATAAGTTTTTAAATAAAAAGTAATTACTTTAAATTACCTTTCCAATAACAAATTCTCTTAAATTATTACTAATCCAGTCCAAGTATAAACATAAGAGGAAAACACCTATGTCACAATGTGACAGCAAATAAGAGATTTTATTTCTTAAAATCATTTTTATTCCTTTTATTCCTCTATTTTTAAGAAATAGAAGCATAATATATAGAATTGTGAATGACATATTTAGCAAGAACAAATAATGCATTAATTAATTTTAAAAACTCAATTTGCCAGTGAATCTGACCTATTTCTGAATGATCCTATTTGATGATTTGATTGCTACTAAAATTTTGAGTAGGCTTGTCCCACAAGAAAATAAATGATCATACTAAATCACATACAAAATCTGTAGGCTTGTCCCACAAGAAAATAAATGTCCCCTTGTGAAAATAAATGAATCACTTTGATAGACCTGTAATATTCCTTTTCTTTAAGAGTGATGTGTCTAACTCCTTTGTGAGTTTTCTTCCCCAATTGTTTTCCCAAATGTTCTCTGGTAACAAAACATTCACAGCATATTTACAGTATAACTCAGTGAGTAAGAAAGCTATATGTGGAGGTAAACAATTATTCTGGGAGTCCAAGCACTTGAATCAATGTTCTACCTCTGTCTATATCCCTCTTATCAGGAATGGAAATATATTTCTAACTTCAGATCTGAAATTTTTCCAGTAATAAATTCTCAGATTTTTTCCACCACTTACAGATTTGAGTCTATATTTGACTTATATATTTTATTCATCATTAAACAGAAAATTTTTCAAGAGTAATTTAGTGCTTTTCTTTGAGAAAAAATTTCTCAAGAGTAAAATGGACAAGTGCTTACAGAGTCAGCAATATGCACTACAAACATTGAGGCCCATGAAAATCAGTGCACAGTTAGATTCTATTCTTCCCCAGGTCCCCCATTATTCCTACCCAGAAGTAGAACTTGACTATAAGTTCATTTCATACTGTGACTACAAAGATATAGGAAAACATGAGTTTTACTCTCAAAGCATTTGGATTAACATATAACATACACATCTGGAATCCAGGGATTGGAAGAAAGAAAAGCCTCCTTATAAAATGTGAAACTGATGGCAAGAGGAGTCTTAATTCAAAGGTTACTTTAAATATAATACCAAATTAAATTATAATAACCCCATATCTGTATATCTGGAATATAACAGTGAAAATACAGTGAATTGTGTATGATCCCCTCAACATTCAAACTAAGATCTAAGCGATCATACTAAATCACATACAAAATAAGTCATGAATGCGTTAATCATGAATATGCAGATATAGGAATAAGTTTCAACAATTGAGTCATATAACCAAAAGGGGTTTTTTATTACTTTAAAAATGTATCTTCTCATTAAGCTTTCATATTTTTTGCATCTAGTGGACATTAGGAAAGCATGTAAAATTGAGACACAATGGAGTCCCACAGGGCTCAATTCAAGGTGGTGATGATGGTTCATATTCACTTGAATTGGGACAGGAATTTTATTATGGTTACAATAATTGGCATGTTTTTATAGATTAATTTTCTAATTTGGCACCAACTCAACTTTACTCTCATGCTACAGGAGTGGCATGATGGATTACTCTGGGTTCTTTTCATTATTATTAAATTTAGTTATTTTTTGCTCATGTACCCAGATGTGAACAGTGCTCGGTTTCTAATCTAATAATACAGACTGTTTGGAAAATATGTGCTGTAAATTAGAGACATTTTATAATAGAAACAATAAAAAGAATCATGAATGAAAAGTAGTTTGCCTCTCAATGTTCTTGGCACTAATCAAAGGCATTTTGAAATTGAGGCCATTAATAAGCTTTTCTTGCCTTTAGACCAATGAAGTG
Source organism: Xerus rutilus (assembly GCA_028644305.1). Lineage (NCBI taxonomy): Eukaryota > Metazoa > Chordata > Mammalia > Rodentia > Sciuridae > Xerus > Xerus rutilus. The sequence continues at coordinate 82,933,524 of CM053406.1, read as the reverse complement.
CTATGAGACTTACTTGTAAAATTAAAACTGTATTATAGACAGAATGGATGAATGAATTTTGCTTTCCCAAATGTGATTTTTCTTCATCTGAAACATAAATAGGAAAAACAACGAAGAAAATAATGTTTTGAATTTTCAACCAAAAATAATTTCTGTGTAGTTTACTTAGTATTTCTGTAGAGATGAATATGATAAAACTTGTTACTTTTTCTTATTATTACTCTCCATTTGCTCAACAATTTTAAAATATCTTTCTCTACTCCTCTATGAGCCCCTGGTTCTTGCAGTCTGGCAGGAAGAATTTCAAATGAATCACAGAGTAATACACGTGAGTTTCTTAAGAAAGATGGAGGGTACAGACTGAACAAGTGGCCTCCAGGAGGTCAGCATGGCCCTGACAAAGTCAGTGTTTTTTAGGGGTTCTGTGTCTCCTTGTTCTTCCCTCAGTTTTTCAAACTCTCAGTTTATTACCCTTAGAAGCTTTCTCTGTGAGGATCTCAATGTCCTGGTCACAAAGGCTAGTTGGGCAGTTGTGACAGTTTTGGTGATGAGGGATGGTTGTGGTGACCTGGTTACAAGAAGTAGTGATGACGTGGTCTGTAACAGTAGCTTCATTAAGAGATGATGTTTAACTATGGCTGGGGGAGGCTTTGACCTACCGGGCCCCATTTTCCTGAAGCTTGTCTGTTTCAACAAGGTTCCCCATGATAGTAAGTAATACTTCTAGGTTGGGAGAGGTTGAATATTTTACCTTCAATTCTCAAATGCTTCCCTGTCTGATAAGATTCCTTGTCAGGGATTTTTTAATGCATATGTCTGATGTCTGCCCATAATTTTCCTTTCCTCTACTCACATGCTCATAGCTTATCTTACCCAACATTCTGGTTTTTGCTTTAGCATCCATTTACTCTCCCCAAACTTCAACATAAATGATTAGTAGTCACATTAAAAAACCTATTTACATAGGTTTTAATATGGCTATAGGAAAAAGACTTTGACTTTAGGTTTTTGGAATGTGTTTTTGTCTGAAAAAGTTTATTCACATAATAAATTTATTCACTTTAAATATTATGACTTCCTCTTTTATGATCATTCAAAATATCTTGACAAAAAACAAGGACTTCAGTCTAAATTTCAAATATCAGAGACTGAAATTTTTAGCCTTGCTAAGAAAACACATTCATCTTTGTGTTTGGTACAGAGTATTCTTTGAATTAGTTTGTATGGTTATAAAGCAATTAGCAAAACAACTCAAATTTATGTCTGTTTTCTATTCCACACTTTTCCCCCATGTTTTTCTATAAAAATCTATTCTTTTAAACAATAAATATGTTAAAAGATGAATAAAACATCTTTTGCAATTTTCTCTGTAGTATGGAGAGAAATTCTAAGTTTATTAAAAAATATGTATCATGTTAAAATACCAATATTTTTATGTATAAAGAAATATGATAGTCTATTTCTTCAATAGATTAATTTGCAAATATACATGTTAATTGACAAATATTTATATGTGACATGAAAAAATGATATTAGAGTAAATAAAATGCATAAACATTTATACATAAATATTTTTGCCATGACACTGCAATTTATTTAGCCTTTTTTCACATATTGCCTGTTATTAAAATACCATGCTGACTTGTATTATGTCAGTATATGACACTGCCAACCTAACTGATTTTAGTAAGTCATAACTGAAAGAGCAAGACAGACATGTCTTTTCTAAATGACCTTTTAAGACATTAATTTTAACAGTACTTCTTATTTATAAGCAATTGTTTGTATATTACTATATTATAAAAAGATGTAAATTTTCAAATATTTTACATTTAATATTAAATGACTCAACAGACATCTGTGTAACACATACTATTCTAGTTGTTGATGCCAAGTGTCACTAACATAATGAATGAAGTAGAGACAATAAAAATGACAAACTAACACAGAAAGACAGCTGCTGATAGTGCTATGCCAAAAATATAGAAGGAAAAGAGAAAACTTTTCTAGGGTGGTGATGAGCTTCATTTGTATATCAACTGTGTTGTCAGAAAATGCAAGTGCTAGAAATATTTATCTCCTTTCACCTAATTCCTACATTTTGGGTTATTGTCACTTCTTCATTCTAGATATATTTAAATCCAAGAAATGATTGTTACTGCAATTTTTTCAATAAATACATACATATATTTCCCCATGTAATTGTAATTTTACTGTTTTTAACATTTCTTCTTTCATCATTGGCCTTCCCTTTGAATTTGTTTCTTTTCATTAAACTATAATACTTTATTATTAATTTCACTCATCTGCAATGGAAAATTAGGATTTTTTGTTATTACACCCAAATTTCCTTAATTTTCAATCTTAAAGTAAAAATTCTTATGTTGAATATTCTGGCTGGCATTCATTTTATTTTGGCATCTTCAACACAGTATTCCTTTATCTTCTAGCCTCACTATGTTGCAAAGTCATACTCCAATTAATTCCCTCTTTTTAAAATTCTTTTTAGATATACTTGGCATATATACATGTAGAGTGTATTTTGACATATTATACATATATGGTGTATGACTCATTCTAATTAGGATCCCCTCCTTTCAATTGTATATGATATGGTGTTTTCCCAGTCAAGTGTTCATATATGAACATAGGAAAGCTATGTTCCATCTATTCTATTATCTTTCCTATTCTCATACCCCCATCCTTCCCTTCATTCTGCTTTATCTAATTTAATGAACTTCTATCCCTCCCCCGCTTTATTATATGTTAGTATGCATTATCAAAGAGAAAATTCAGCCTTTGGTTTTTTGGGATTGGCTTACTTCACTTAGCATGATAGTCTCTAGTTCTGTCCATTTACAAACAAATTCCATAATTTCATTCTTCTTCATAGCTGGGTAATATTCAATTGTGTGTATGTACCACATCTCTTTTAGTAGAATGTAATTTAACCCCTATCTCTCACTCTGCACAAAAATTAACTCAAAGTGGATCATTCATCTGTTAAAGGGCACCTTAGTTTCATAGATTAGCTATAGTGAATTGAGCTGCCATAAACATTGATTTGGATGGTCACTGTACTATGCTGATTTTAAGTCCTTTGAGTGTTTAGTGAGGAGTGGAATAATCCAATAGTGGTTCCATTCCAAGTTTTCTGAGGAATCTCCATATTGCATTCAAGAGTGGTTGCACCAATTTGCAGTCCCACTAGCAATGTATGAATGAAACTTTCCCCCACATTCTTGTCAACAAATTTTGTTACTTATATTCTTAATAATTGCCATTCTGACTGAAGTGAGATAGAATCTCAGTGTAGTTTTAATTTGCTTTTCTCTAATTGCTAGAAATATTGAATGTTGTTTCATGTATTTGTTGACCATTCATATTTCTTCTTCTGTGAAGTGCCTGTTCAGCAGTTCCTTTGCCCCTTTATTAAGTGGCTTTCTTTTGGGAGAGGAAGTTGGAGGATGTGTTAAGCTTTTTGAGTTCTTTGTATAACCTGGAGATTAATGTTCTATCTGAGGTGCAGTAGGCAAAGAATTTCTCCCATTCTATAGACTCTCTCATCACATTCTTGATGGTTTCCTTCGCTGTGAAGAATCTTTTTTAATTTGATACCATCCCATTTATTGATTCTTTTTTTTTTTTTTTGTACTGGGGATTGAACTCAGGGGTGCTTGACCACTGAGCCACATCCCCAGCCTTATTTTGTGTTTTATGTAGAGACAGGGTCTCACTGAGATGCTTAGCGCCTCGCCGTTGCTAAGGCTGGCTCTGAACTCGTGATTCTTGATTTTACTTCTTGTGCTTTTGGAGTTTTTTTGAGTAATTTATTTTCTAAGCCAACATGATGGAGAGTTGGGCCTACTTTTTCTTCTTATAGGTGCCCGATCTCTGATTTAATGCCTAGGTCCTTGATCCACTTTGAGTTAATTTTTGTGCAGTGTGAGAGATGGAGTTAAATTTCATTCTACTACATATGGACTTCTAGTTTTCCCAGCACCATTTGTTGAAGAGGATATCTTTTCGCCAATGTATGTTTATGGCATCTTTATCTAGTATGAAAAACTGTATTTATGTGGATTTGTCCTTGTGTCTTCATTCTGTCCCATTGGTCTTCATGTCTGTTTTGGTGTCAATACCATGTCATTTTTGTTACTACAGCTCTGTAGTATAATTTAAGTACTGGTATTGTGATGCCTTCTGTTTCACTGTTGTGTCACTGTTCTCATTTACCTCTAAATATTTTTTTTATTTCATCCTTGATTTCTTCAGCTCTCCATTCTTTATTCAATAGCATATTTTTAGTCTTCAGGTGTTCGAGTAGCTTCTATTTTATATTTTATCATTTATTTCTAATTTCATTCTATTATGATCTGATAGAATGCAAGGTTTTATCTCTTTTTTTTATTTTCTAAGAGTTGCTTTATGCATTAAAATATGGTCTATTTTAGAGAAGGACTCATGTGCTGCTGAGAAGAAAGTATCTTCAGTCATTGATAGATGAAATATTCTATATATATATCTGTTAAATCTAAATTATTAATTATATTTTTTAGTTCTATAGCTTCTTTATTTTTTATTTGGAGAAGCTGCCCAGTGATGAAAGAGATATGTTAAAGTCATCCACTATTAATGTGTTGTGATTTATTTGATTCTTGAAACTGTGACAGGTTTGTTTGATGTATACAGATGCTCCATTGTTTGGGTCATAAATATTTATGATTGTTATGTTTTGTTGATATATCATTCTCTTAAGTGGTATGAAATGTTCTTCTTTGTCCCTTGTGATTAACTTTGGCTTAAAGTCTACTTTATCTGATATGAGGATTGAAACTCTTGCTTATTTACAAGATCTATGTGAATGTTATGTTTTTCCCATCATGTAACTTAATTCTGTGAATGTCTTTGCCTGTGAGGTGAATCTCTTGGAGATAGTATATTTTTGGGTCTTGTTTTTAATCCAGTCTACCAGTTTTTTTCATTTACTTGATGAGTTTAGGCCATTTACATTAATGTTAATATTGATAAATGATTTTTATTCCCTGTCAATTTGATTTATTTCTGGTTTTGAATTTGAATTAGTTTCTCCTTTGACTGACTATTCTTTTAGTATGGTTCCTCCACTTTCTAGTTTTTAATTTTTTTATTTCTTCTTCATGGAATATTTTATTACATTTTGTAGTGCAGGCTTTCTAGTTGTGAATTATTTTAACTTTCATTTATCATAGATTTTTATTTCATCCTCAGTTCTGGAGTTTAATTTTTCCAGCTATAGTATTCTTGGCTGACATATATTTTATTTCAGAGCTTGGAATACATTATTCCAATTCATACTGTCTGGGCCAAACTGTCTTTCTGTTTTTCAGCTTTCCTTCTCAGCAGGATGGTGTAGGGAGTTGTGGAAGATGCTTTCAGCTTCACTTCCAGGATATAGTTGCTGCTGGGTTCTGTAAGATGAGTTTCTGCAAATGAAGATCCCATGAGTGGGGATTTAGGTCTGGTATTGCCCTAGGTGTTTATTGTGTGAGGAGTTATCAGGTGTCAATGAATCAGTGCACTTCTACGACTGTACCCCACTAATCTCCTCAGGACACCACTCATGGGAAGGGAGAATCAGTCCTTCACCAGTTCTGTTGTTTGGGGATACTGCCCTTTCTGGTCTCCCAAGGACTGTCTCTGAGCTCTGAGCTCAGTCACCCTGCCTGTTCAGATTGTCCAGCCTCTGCCTGTCATTGGCCCTATGCTTGCTGGGTTCAAAGGAGGGGAGAGAGTGGGCTTTCTCCAGCCTCTCTGACCTGTATTACTCTCAGCCAAAATGGTTTCCATGCCAGAAATTCTCTGTGCCAGAGATTCTCCTGATTTGCTAGGCTTAGTTAAGATCTCATGGTTGGCATCTGGGGATTCATGTATTGGACTCAGCCCCAAACTCATGGATCTAAGTTCCCAATCTGTGTTGGCACCAATGCTGCAGGGAGGTATCAGAAATCTCCAGCTTGGGGTCCTCATGTGCAACAGGCAGAACCAAGTGACTTTTGTGTACCAGTTTAATGAGCCAAATAGCCTCTGGGTCAACACAGGGTGGGCTGTCCCTTGGATCATGGGATTCTCCATGCCAAGACTTTCCCAGCACTTTTAAGTCTTGTGTGCTAATTTTTCCTACTCCCAATTCTGTTCCTTATTCTTGTCCAATGTTCCCCCGGTTTTCCAATCTTCAAGGCTCTCTTTTCAATACTGAGTATAGTGGAGTGCTTTTTTCACTCACCTCACAAAGAAGTATTTTTCTCCATGTCTAAGGCCTGAGTCACAGAGCTATGAGAAAAGCCACTTCTTGTTGATCTGCCATCTTGTCTCCTCTAATTCTCTCTTTTTTTAACAAATTTCTTTTTTATATATTTATTTATTTATTAGCTGTAGGTGGACAGAATATCTTTATTTTATTTTTATGTGGTGCTGAGGATCAAACCCAGTGCCTCATGCATGCTAGGCGAGCACACTACCACTGAGTCACAACCCTAGCGCCCCCTAATTCCCTCTTGTGTTCAATCTGCTGTTAAACTTATTGATTGCTCAATTTCAAATATTTCACTTATTCAGTTCTAGAACTTTCATTTGAATTTTAGTTTTCAACTCTCTCCTAAAATCTGCAATTTCATTTTTTATCCTCTTTAACCAGGTTTATTTCAAAGTCTATGTCTGATAAGTTCTTTGCCAGTTCCATAGGTGTGTTTCTATTGTCTATTGCTTTTCTTTCATGTTTATTTTTGTTGTATTAATTACTTTTGTTCTTAATTTTTAAAGGTTCCAAGAATTGCAAATTTAAAATTGTAGAAATAATATATGACTTCAGGTAATGGTGTGGTCCTCAAGAGGATTTAGATTTATCTCTGATAAATTACTAGAGATTCTAGCATTCTGGGAGGATCTTCATCCAATATGAGGGCTTGACAGAGTTGAAAGCTGGGTTTCAACCTTTTCAAGGCTAACTTATTTTGATTGCAACATTGCTCCAGGAGTGCAGCCCTTCAGGACCCCAGCTTAATGTGGGACATGCAATGATCCACTTTCAGAGTGAACTAAACTTGATTTTTTTCCTTCCACTTTATATTTTCAAAGGTCCCATTCAGTTTCTCAGGCATTAGGTTAGCTATTATGAAATCTTCAAGAACTCTTAGAGCAAAAGCAGTCCTAAAATTTGACTCTCTCTCTCTTCTTCCAGAGCTTTCCTTAGCTTTCGCATTCTTCGTTACTTTGTCAGCTTTTTATGTATTTGGGTAAGTGTTCCTCATCTTTTCTCAACAGGAAAATTGGTCAAAATGTCTAATATATGACAGACAATTGGAAGCATAAGTCTATCCATAAATTTACTACTAGAGGCATAAGAAAATAAATTCTACTACATAGATTCACAAGGATTGGAGAAACAAAAACACTGGGTAGATATTTGCCAGTTTCAAAAACTGACCTTCAAATTCTACATATAAATTCTGAAAAAGAAAATGCAAATTCTAATGAAAATAAGTACTATTTGGCTTGAAATGCTTCATTTTCATTGTATGAACAGCATCAACTTGTATATGACAGACTTAAAACAAAACAGTATAAAATTACATTTATATAAGAGCTTTAAAACTGAGATGCACAAAAGTTAGAGACAGAGATTAGTGTAAGTTACAAAATTTCTTTATGCTCTCATGCTCACATTTAAATAAAATTTACTTTTATTTGTAGCAAAATTATATTTATTGATATGCATTTTAAGTTAATTAAACCAATGAAAATTTTAAAAATCAGTCTTTACATTTTCTCTATTATCCTAAAAATAAAATACAAAATATAACCATATAAGAAGTAAAGTTTTAGACAAAAATAATTTATATCACTACCCTATCAAATAACCAATCTTTTTTAATCCTCTGGTATTTTCACACAAGGATGTTTGTTTTTATATAGTTGAAATCAGGTATATAAAAAATCTGGTCTTTTTTTAAAAACATAATGAAGTATCTCTTCAAATGATCATTTGTTTTCATCATGATTATTTAAATGTCTGCATTAGAATCATAAGATTTTATTGACTCCTAATTGATTTTTTTTGAAATTTTATTCTAAGGAACTCTCTGATGCACTGTAGTTTAATATTCAAGAACATCAATTTGGAGATGAATTTGAGTTTGAGCAAAAACTCTTCCATTTTCTACATCAATATTTGTCTCCCTGAATCTGAGTCCCTGCATCTGTAAAACAGGAGAAGGAGAAGGTCTATATCAAAAGGCCATTGTAAAGATCAGTGCTGATTATGGAAGCTCTAAACAACATCTGGCCCACAATAAGTACTCAATAAATAAAACTAGTTTAACGACTTCCTCCAGTTTCTGATAATCTTTTAAAAAATGTTTTGTTTGCTTTGTTTATTTGTTTTTGAAGACAGGGTCTCACTAAGTTGCTCAGGACTTAAGTTGCTGAGACTGATCTTGAACTTGCAATCCTTCTGTCTCAGCCTCCCAAATTGGTGGGATTACAGGTTTACACCATCACGTCTGACTCTGATAATCTTTGAACTACAATGTTGCATGCATGCTAACCAAAAAGCAAAGAGCATCAGCTTTGAAATTAGAATAATGAGTGTAAATTCTGCCCTCATTACTGACTGGTAGGCCAGTTTGGAAATTATGCAATTTTTCAAACCCTTAGTTTCCCTTTTCAGAGTTTATAGAGAAAAACTGATGTAAAACTCCATTAAAATCACTAATACAGTGCTTGACACAGGAAACTTAGTAAGTTTCTTATTTCTGTTAGTTTTCTCCTATTAAATTTATAAAGCATGATTTTCTTCTGTGATCATTATGCTGTCTCCTTAATCTTTGTCCAGCAACTCAGGAGAAAGACTAGGAACTTTTCTCCTGATAATTGTATAGTTTTAAAATAAAACTCTAAAAATAAATCACTGTTTGATTATTTTCATGTACCAAGGGTTGTTACAGCCTTTTCATTCTAGAAATTTTGCAAACAGCTCCTGGTTAGCATGCATGCAACACTGTAGTTCTAAGATAGCAGAGCCAGGCATGGTGGCGCAAGCCTGTAATCCTAGCAATTTGAGAGGCTGAAGTAGGAGGATCACAAGTTCAAAACCAGCCTCAGCAATTTAGGCTTTGAGCAGGTTAGTGAGAGCTTGTCTCAGAAAAAAACAAACAAAAACAATGTTTAAATTTGGGATTCTGACATTAATTATTTGCATAAGTTTAGAACGTTATTTAATGAATAAGCGCCTCAGCTTCTCTATCTGTAAAAGTGGAATAATATCTGTTCAATGAAATACTACATGTACAATAGCCACTTATGTCATAATTGGTCAAGAAAAAATAGTTTTATCTTCTGTCAATTAAATAAGTTAACATTACCAGACTACCTTTTATCTATTGTTTGCTCTCATTAAGAAATTTTACAAACAATTAAACTATAATTGGAAACTCAGTTTAAAATAATAAATAAATAAACACCAAAGTAATTCTATTCATTAAGGACCAAGGTTAAATATGGAAGTGCTTATGTGAGGTGCTTGAGCTATTCCTTCCAACATTAATTCATCCTCAGCACTTCTTTACCATTCAAGTCATTTCTGCCTCCCATTTCCAATAACCCAATTGAATTCTAACCATGCAAAGGTATAGCATCTGAGATATTTGCTTGATCATTATTATGGATTTTTTTATAAATATCACTTGCATTTAGAAATGCAATTCTACTACACAAGGGAAAAATCTTTTCAATTAACACACATGGTCTCCACATCAACAATACATAATTAACAAGTTTGACATTTCAATCATTATAGTGATAGTAGTAGAGTGCCTCAGAAAGATAAGTGAATGGTTGTTTGGTCTCAGAGATTTCAAAGGTATTTTAACCTTTGGCTAAGGGGAAAAAAAGGTTATTTTCCTGCAATTAAGTAAGATAATAGAATGCCATCATATAGAAAATGTTCACCTCTCAAAATATTGTTTTTTTCTCTCAGTGTATTTCAGTTACAATCAAAAGACTATAATTGTCACTTCCTAGAGATAAAATCTCTATTATTATATAGTGAAGAAAGTGACACTTGTTTCATTATTTTTTATCTTTGCATTTTTATCATTCTAAAAGAACTTATTTTCACTGAATTTTAATTGAACTCTCTTACATATAGAAGAAAAATGTAACGACTTACAATAGCAAATTACATCTTCATGTCCTATTTCATTCTCTAGCCTTACTCTTATCCTTATGTTTATCTACTATATTTTGGTAAATAGTCCCTTAATGTGTCTATCTTCTCCAGCGTACCTTTTAACCATGCCAGAGAAGGCTTTGGAGCTCAAATGTTTGAAAGACTAAGATTGAGGCAAAGGCATTGAGAGTGATAGATAAAAGGAGTCAGAAAGAAGGAAAGAAGAAGGAAACACACAGATGAAAGAATTCCTCCAAGAGAACAGGTTTCCAAGAAGAAAAATGAAATATATAAGCATGTGTATATATCATTAACTTTAATTTATTCTTTCTCTTAAAGAAGTTTATGTGTTTTATCCATTGAATGCATTCATTAAAAATTAATTTATAGTCTTAAAAACACTTCAATTCAAAAAAGCCTTGATAGATAAGAGCATCAAAAATGATCAAGATAGAATGTAATAGTGATTCATAAAGCATTGTACACTTAAACTCAAAATAATGTTTGAAATTATGAATAAAATTGTTTATTTAAAAACCTAGAGATTTTAAGGGTACATTCCATAGTGAGAATGCAAAATATTGAAATATCTTGTATTTTCAATCAACTTGATGTGAGGAATTTATAACACAGCCAGAATATTGAGCCTTTTCCTGTGAATAAGGGAGATAATTTAAAATGATTCATACCTGAGAACAGACCAAGAGAAGTGATGTAAATTAAAGTTCAGTTTTATTTAAATTAAGGTGAATTTTCTAGCAATTATAACTATCAAAAAAAGAAAAATCTTACTTTGAGTTTGTGAAATAGTCATTATGGAACATTTTCAGAAAACAATGTAAATGACCACTTATTTTTGTTTCACTGTTTCAGATGTGGTTTGTTTACACACAGTATAATTCCCACCTCAAAGATCTCCCTGACATGCAGTTGCTCTTTAGATGATGGCATGATGAGTTCATGCTGGATTCAGAAAGCATGTTGTCTCTGACAACAGCAGTGCTGGACTGGGAACTCTGCCCTTGCAATTCACTGCTGCAGGTAGCTGAGTTCATTGGCAGCTGCTTCCTGCTGCCAACAGGGATTTGGCTGTCATCAGAGAAGTTATCCCCTACTTCCATTCTACCAATTGCTAACCACATTGGTGGAAGTGATCTTGTCCTATAATCTCTATACTTTTGAAGTCCTAGCACTACCTTTTCCCAGCCTTCCAATTGTGTACCCTGAATTAAAACCCTAATTCTCTGTATAATTAAAATACCTAGAATGGCCTCCATTTTCCTTTACTGATACACAAATGAATGGAAATTGGATCACAGGAGTTCAGGAAAGTACACTGTGATTACTATGCACACATACATATGTATATGTATATAAATGAAACATAATTACATATAAACGATACTATACTATATATATGGAATATATAAGAAATAATGGATGAAGAAAAAGCATGCTACTTTAACAAGCAAATATGTCATTGTATACTGTTTTACAAAATTTTACCCTTTCAACTGTGTAATAGTTTTATGTGATTAATATATTGGCTCAGAGATGCAAATTTTGCATATAATTTATGATTAATCTTAAAAAGTTAAATGCTAATTTGTTTTAAACTCTTACTAATATTAATAAAGTCATGCCTCTAGTTTTCTACTCATATCCTTAATTGTCTGAAAAATTAAACCTGTTAGAATATGTTCCAATTATAATTTTCAAAGTTTTATTTTACTTATGTGTTTTGTTTTCACTCTGAATTAAGAAAGGAAGGTAGGCTAACTTTATAATTAAAATGGTCTTGGAGGTGAATAGTCATGAATGAGGATGGCCTGTCTAAACTTCAATCTATAGCAGGGAGCCATGTTCTTGAATTAATTTTGAAAGATGATTTACAGGGTATTGAGCTTCAGAATTGTTTGTTAAGTTAGTATAGAACATATCAACCATGGATCAGAGCTCTAGAAAAGATCTAATAGCCTGAGTTGGTGAAATGCATGCAGAGAATTTGTGGGAGCTGGACCCCAGAAATTGGGTTGTATAATGTAGATAAGCAAGAGAAATCCAGAAACATGAGAAGGGTAATTGTGGTTCACAGAGAAACTATGATATGCTTTGCTGAGCAATGAAAAATCACTGAAGAGCTTAGAAAATGAAAAGGCCAAAAAAAAAAAAAAAAAGAAAAAAGAAAATGAAAAGGCCAGAGACAAAGCAAAGGTGGGAGGGAACCACACTGGGCAATGTAGTGAAGATCAATAAGAGAAGGAAAGTTGCATCATGAGTCTGGGAATAACCACCAAAATTTTATATAAATATACACACACAGATGTACAGTATCATTGTGTCAAGTAGTGTCAGATATGTTAGGTGGTAATAATACCAAATAAATATTCAGGTTTATTTCTCAGTACCCAATCTTTGAATTTCAATTGTGTTTTAATTCTTTCCCTTTCATAATCCTAATCAAATTCAGTTTTCTGTGCATGTCCTATTCCCATTGCTTTTGCGAACGGGACACACTCTTCTCAAATTAAGACATTATTGAGCAATCCTGCAGTCCTTTATGTGTTTTAACCCAATCCTAATGATTAAAAGAATTTGCGGCCAGGCGTGATACCACACACCTGTAATCCCAGCGGCTCAGGCGGCTGAGACAGTAGGATTGTGAGTTCAAAGCTAGCCTCAGCAAAGGCTTGGCACTAAACAACTCAGTGAGACTCTGTCTCTAAATAAAATATAAAATAGGGTTGGGGATGTAGCTCAGTGGTTGAGTGCCCCTGAATTCAATCTCTGGTACCAAAAAAAAAAAAGAAAGAAAGAAAAAAAACCCACCAATTTGTTTCTCCTTAATTCTCTGGATATAACTCATGAGATATCTTAAGAAGTAGTTTCCATAAAAGTCTTTTGTGTGTGTGTGACTGCATAATACCAACAGATTCATATGATGGTATACTTAATATTACATGTAAGTTTTTTAAGGTATGAGGATTTTTAGAGTATGATAGTAAAAAGTAGAATCCCATTGAGTATTAAAGCTAAAAATATAAATTGAATGTCTACCTCCAGGGTTTAACAATTTATGACATTAAAATTATTATAATAATGTCCACCCTTCAGAAGATATTGGTAAGATTAATTAAAACATCATGTATAAAGCACTCAGCAAGTGATTGCCCACACCCAATTAGCAACACTTCTTTCTTCCTTCCCTTGAGACAAGTTTTTAAGTTTCTCAGAGATACCAAATCCCAAATTCCTCTCACCTGTGCTCATATGCATCAAGTTCACAGTTTTTAATGTATCTAGAGATCATCTGCCTCAATCTGTTAGTGAAGAAAACAGATTCATGAGCTCCAATTATGGAAAGATCTTTGGGAATAGGGACAGAAATCTGCATTTTAACAAGCTCCCACACATTATGCATGCACCTGATGTTTGATGGCAATTAATCTAGACTTTCCATAACAGATGACTACTGAAATAGCTCATCTCAAATCCTATCTAGAAAAAAAAAGATAAAAATGAAATTTTTACAAAGGTTTAAAAAATGAACATGAGGAAATCATGATTGATTGTAAGGAATCATTGTCTAGAAGTCATGCAAGCTGAATGGTCCAGAGGTGAAGATGATGTCTGCAAATCTTAGAATTTGAGGAAGGGACTAATGTTCTTATTAAAATTGCATATTAAATTGTTTAGTACTTTCTGTTTAAAACAAGCAATGTGATAGCTACCTTTTATGCAGTGAGATGTCAATTTCTTTTCATTATTATAATAGCATAAGAGGATGAAAATAGCATTGTAGCTATCAAGCTATATTTTATTCCAAAATGTTTTTGGTGTATTTTCTCCTCAAGTGTCCACTTGCAAATGCACTCAATTGCAGAGGTATAAGAAAAGAGGATTTTTCTTTTTCACAAAGTTTCCAGCTTTCATCCTCTCTTCAGTTGGATCCAAATATTTTTATAAATTACTCCAAAGTGAGACCAACCTGAACTTTAGCAAATCAGTATATTTTGAATCCTGTGAAATACAGATGGAGAGAACTTAAGCTATCATGTATGTTAATATGTATATTTTTTAGATATCTAGAATAGCTCACTGAACATACTTTAAATTTATTTTTCTCACTTCCATTGTATTATATTTGTATTCCTGCAAGTTGTATAACTAACTACTTTCTATTTTCTAAATTAATTATTTACTTTTTCATTATAATATTTATCGGGAGTCAATTATGTCACAGGACTTAGCACTGAGTTTCTCAGATCATCCAAAAGGAAAAAATGGTGACCATTCTCCTTATTCCTATAGGACACATTAAAATATTTCATTTTCTTAATGGTAAAATATAAACTTCTCTCTCTGAAAATTGTGTTTATTATGCAAAGTATTATTCAGTAAGTTCCTGCTTCAAATGTCTAAGTCAGAATGGACTATAGGTATGCATAATAACCCTTTTCCTTTCTAAGCATGTAATAAAACACATATTTTCATTTATTTTTGCAAACAAATACTCATGCCTATGGGGAAGATAAATTTATTGTTTCCATTGTACATACATATAGAATTGACTTGTTAGTAAGGAATTAATCCAAGGTCATATGACCACTGAGTTGTGGATCCAGAAACTACAACCCAAGCCTTCTCACTCAGAGTCTACTAGTCTCTGCCCTATGTCAACCTCAAGTTGTGATTGCTACTGATGATTTCTAGGTCATAACTGAGAACAGCCTGGCATAACCTATTTGACACCTCATTGTAACTTTAATGAACATATAAAGATATGAAATATATAATACAGGACATAATTGAGCTACAGTCACAGATAATCAGATATTTGACCCAAAAAGTAGAATTAATCTAAAAGATTTGCAGGTTTTATTAAGTACCAGGAAGTAGAAACTGTTGACCATTGAATTTGAACTCTATCTTGCTCTTAATCCAATATTTTATTTATACGGAAACAGAACCAAAAGTTCATCTAAACCAATTATGCATCTAGTCCTGAAATCTGACACAGTTCCCTAAAATCCTAGTCACAGGAGCATCGCACAGTGGTTCACACTTAATAGTTGGCTTCCCTGAACCAGTTGTTGTAGAATATGAAAAATCCAGTTTACATGGATTTTTTGTATGTTTGTATGTTTACAGTAATGTTTGATTAGTCTTTTAGTTCCATAACCATTTTTTTCCTTCACATAAATATCATTTAAGCACTGGCTCTCTGCCTATTGATAGATAAATGCTCTGTAAGATTGGCTGTATTCCTAGTTATGGGCTCTACATAGATTTTTCCATTTTAATAGCATAATATCTTATATCAATGAAGCCACTAACTGACTAAACTATTTACAGCCCAAAGTATATGAAAATAACCCTTAATCTGAGAAATATTGGCTAGAATAAGATATCTTCTATGATCATCAGAGTAGGTGTTGCCTGTCCTTTCTTAAAAGATTCTGTCACAGCTCTCATTATTAATAAGGTTTCCAAAGATGATTCATTATTTAGTTGAATGTAACTCAAAACATCCAAATGCTAAGATTTTAACAAGCGACTAAGCTGCTATATTATCCGATAAATTTAATGTCAATAATGTTTCAAGGGAGGTATCTGTTTATCAGAATAAATTTTAACTTGGCTTATTTTCCCCTTCATTTGTGTCAAGATTTGTGTGAACAACCATGAAATAACAAGTAGACAGTTTCAGCATTCAACTGCCACTATACAGTAAATGAGCCTGTCAGGGAGTAGCTCAGGAAATCACTTGCGGGAGGACATAGGGTGGGCAAAGCAAGCAAGTTCTATCCATAGATGGCAACTTGAGTGGATATTCAGAAAGAAAATGGAGCACTACTATCATTATAAGGATGATTACACTAGGATACCAAGCAATAATAGTCAAAGGAGAAATAGCAATGGCTCCACTAGAGTTGAATTTGATCCAGAGAAGAACTCAGAAAACAGGTAGTTGAGGGTACATGCTATGGTGCCAGGATTGTCCTACCAATTCTATTTCAGCTTTCTTTTTTTCTGTACAACTGTGTTTTCATCTAGTAAGATCAATATCTGGTGAGAATTTTAGTTATGGTCTATTATCTTTATGTGTTATATTTGTTACTTATATTTTACATAAATCAAATCTTACTCATAAGTTATGTTGGAATTGAAGAACCAATTTGGTCTCCCATTAAGCAAATATTGCAAGTAATGCTCAGAAAATATCCTAGGATATGTGACAATCATAAACTAATGAATGAGCCTAAAACTCACTTCACCAAGAACCCAAAGTCTCTCAGAATTTCTTCAGTCAAGAGGATCTCCAACCCAGCTTTACCAAGAACAAGTGACTTTTTATAAGCTTATATTTTGGAGCCATTAATACGAGTTGTGTTATTTAAAATGTTTGGAAACCACTGACTCCAAGGACCATAAGTATCAAGAAAACTAGTTCTTAAAAAAAAAGTTACAAACTGTTTTGAAATGCTTGCTATCTTTTCAAATACATTAATTGTGTATGGCTTGGGTTTTCATATCAGAAAATTTACAGAACAAAATATTTTATTGTTGCTACTGCAAAAATCACTTGGAGGAAAGATAGAAAATTTTGTGATAAAAAAGAGGAAAACAAGCAAAAGTATTCACAGTACATAGACTGTGATTGGAAATCTTCTCTGAAAGAGAAATGTTTAAATGTGAATATATTTGTTCAAAATGCAAAATGTATATATTGAAAGTTTTTATTACTTTTCAATAAAAATAGAAAAATTACAAGGTGTTGCTATTGTCTTAATTATATTGTTTTATTATGAGGAAATTATTGTCATTGTCTTTCTTATGATGGATTTCAATATGCATATAAACAAATTAATCTAATATGTGTTACTTTATAGATCATTCATATGGAGTTAAATTTAAACTTTCAATAGTGTCATCTGGCAAACTCAGTCCAAATGATCATTTAGTGATATATTACAACTTCATTTTCAAGAACTTTATTTTAAAGGTAGAATAAAACACCAAGCACAGGAAATACTTATTTGCCAAGAACAGAAATAAGTCATTTTATGTCCACCACAAGCACACCTTACTAAAACAAGTTCACATTCAGCCAAGGTCAAACCATATATTCCCGCATCACCTTTGGAAACTTTGCAAGAAGCCTTGTTATAAATTTACCTTTATTTCATGAACAGGTAATTTGCCATTCCTCTGAGGAAAAAGAAAATGATTTTTGGAAGTCTGATTATATGACATAATACGTTTTTAACCTTGACTGGAACCTCACCAAGCCCAATGCCATTTGTGAAAAAGTAATTATTCTTGTAATTTGCACAGCACCATCCTCATCACTGGGCATTAAATTATCATACCCATCATCCATTTCCACCTATTAAAAAGAAAACATAGACTCTGAAGACAATTTACAGTGCAAAGAAAAGAAGAAGAGAAGAAGGCAACAAGAGAGGAAGGGGGAGACACATTTTAAAAATAGAACCAAAATGATAGGTTAGGAGGTTAAAATCATCCGGCTATTTGAACTAAATTGTACCTTCCCCAATTCATATGTGCCAGTAACTAAGAACATAACTTTATTTGGCAATAGGTCTCTAAAGTCATAAATAAATTAAAATGAGGTCATTATGGCCCTAATTCAATATGATTGTTGTCTATATTAAAAAGTTAATATACAAACACATAGAAGAAAGAATATAAGGAAACAAATGGGAGAATATAGCCACGTACAAGCCAAGGTCTGGGGTCTCAGGAGAAACCAAACCTGCCAACAATCTAATCTTAGCCTTCTATCCTTCAGAACCATGAGAAACTTAATTTATTTTGTTTAAACCACACCTAGCCTGTGGTACTATGTTATGTCAATATGACCAAATTAATACACTGCACTCTGGAAAGATCATTGAGCATCAATTTAATTGGTGTGTTTAGTTATGAGAAAGTATCAATGAAGAGCCCTTATTAAATTTATTAGGAGAAGATAATTAGATGAAATTAAAAAGAAAAATAATGTAACTTTATGCTTTTTTGCTAAGTTGACTGGTAGCTATTTTCAATGGATTGTATTAATATATGCATTAATTTCTCATTAATAAAAGTATTGATATCAACCTTACAGACAAAAAATAATTATCACTTAAAATCAAATAATTCACTGGCATTATGAACAAATTTTTGAACATTTTTATACCTGATGTTGAATATTATCTCCTAAAATATGAAAGAAAGCCTAACCTAAGAGAGGTTTATCATACTGACAAAACAAATGGCCTCCTTTCAGTCCTTAGTTGTACTTCACCTGAAGATCTTTCACCAATTTTTAAAATACTTAATGACAACATAGAACTGATAAAATGAAAGGAAATTTTACTCAGTAGAGAATCATATATTTTATGAGGTAGAGTTCTTGATCAAGATCTAACTGAAAATGGCCTTAAATTCATGAGGATTTATTGAATAAATCAATAAAGACATAAAACCACTGAAAAGTCTAAGGAAGGGAGAACTTATACGTAGTTTTCACCCTGAGGTTCACCAAGTCATATGATTTCATATAGAAATCAAGTTTTTAATAAGAACTTGAGTGACTTCACGGTAATTCTCTGAGGCCTGCTCTTCTTCTTGTACCTAGTGAGTGGTTCTCTACATTACAACAAAATTAGTCATCAGATTTACAAGTTTTATATTCAGATGCAATACTGTCATTACATTCAGGCAGTTACTCAAAGTGTGGTCCATGGAACAGCAATATCAGCATGATCTGGAAACTCAGGAAAAATACAAATTCTAGGTAATTAGGCCAGGTTATTTGTTAATGTATCAAATCTCTGAATGAGAATTTCTGGGATGAGGCTAAGAAAATATGTTATAATAAGTCCTCTAAGTGATTTTTATGAACACTACATTTTGAGAAGCACTGCTTTATGCAGTGGTTTTAAACCTGGTTGCACATTAGCATTACCTGAGAGAGAATGTAACATAATATCATAGCCTAAGTCCTGTCTCAAAGATTCTAGGTCTTTTCATCTGAGGAGGGGATGAGACAATATTATTACAGGCAATCCTTGCTTTGCAGATTTCAGTTATCATGGTTAAGTTAAATAAGAACAGTTCCCCTACCACCACTAAAATTTCAGCTACAATGCTATAACTGTGAGAAATTGCATAAAGTGGAAATTTCACTACTAGTTCTTCAGTTCCCAAATGTCTACGTAAATAACAGATGCCCATGGATACTAGTGACCAATTACATCACTTCTTTTTTTAAAAAAATGTCTGTGACTGGTCAGTGTACATCTGTTCTTGTTAGATGTGACATGTAAATATTAATGGCCAAAAAAGAAATTGGCCTACAAAGAGAAGAGAACAAGAAGAAAAAATGATAATGCTGGGAGTGAAATGAAAATCAAATGCATACAGTATTATATATGAAATAGCTCCCCATGGGAGTGTTGACATGCCACTATTCCATCAGAACAACTCTAGATACGAAGCAGATCAATTCAGTAAAGGTGAAGTTATCAGCACAAATGAGGAACGTGCTTGTGAAGGAAAGGATGACAATGTCATGGAAGAAATGACATTAGCAGAAATTTCATTTAAAGAAATCTGGGATATTTCATGCCACTGAAAGTACAAAGGACAAATATTAGAAGCTGACAAATTCTGAAAGGAAAATGACAATTTGTCAAAACAGAAAAGATGCTCCCCCAGTATCATAAGTTGTACAAGAAGGTAAGCACTGTTCAAATTATTTTTGATACATTTTCTACATAGTATAATTGTATGAAAATTTGTAATGCTTTCAATTATAATGCTGTTAGTTCAACTTTAAAATTTTACATTAAGAAGACAATAAAAGAATTGTAAATATTTTAACAAAATGTATAAAAGTCTAGGAGCAATTGCAATTTTCCTAATAATTGATTATTAAGATCGTTTTTCATGCAAAATGTTCATTTCAAACATATATAGTATTGAAAAATATTTTAATGCAAATAAGAGAAATTTTTCATTGATATCAAAATACTAATACATAGAGAAAGTTTGGGGGTTTTGCATATGATTCATGCTACATCCGCCAAAGACATTGTAATTACTACTTATAGCTTTGACCAGAATTTACAAATACAATTTCTTTTAAGAACATCAACCCAGTACTTTCAAGGTTGTTTCTTAAGCCATAACCATAAAAATTGCATAAGCTTAAGGACTGTGTTTGAATATTCAAGTAGGCAATTGATTATGCCAACTGGGGAATTTTTCTCACACACACCTTTACTCTTCAATGTGTATCATCATTTCCCGCATCTGGGTTGGTTAAAAATAGTATATTTCTGAAATATCTATTGGAAGCCTGTATCAAGTTGCTCACATCAAGGCCAGAAGAACTAAAGAATGAATAATTAGCAAATTAATAACTTTCTATTGAGAGAACTACTTAAAGTAATGTTCAAGATACTTCTAATTTCCTAAAAGTCACACAAAAGTATACCTGCTGAGTATTATATTTGCTATGAGGTTAAATTTTTATTAAGTACTATTTTGTTTTTCGATGCTTATGATGCATACAGAAAATTTATTTAAATACTTGGCATAGAATTCTGATCCTTATCTTCAGGTTTTAGAAACAAGAAAAAAAAATAAGAATTTGTTTAATTCTATGCTATAATTCAATTGTTTCCTTATTTATTATGTACATTAAAAAATAAAGCAGAGACAGGGATATAGCTCAGTTGATAGAGTACTTATCTCACATGCACAAGGCCCTGGGTTTAATACCCAGCACTACAAAAAAAAAAAAAAAAAAGGGAAACATAATTTTAGCTAGGCACAGTGGCACATGCCTGTCATCCCAGCACTTTGAGAGGCTGAGAAAGGAGAATCTCAAGTTGAAAATCAGCCTCAGCAACGGCGAGGCACTAAGCCACTCAGTGGGATCCTGTCTCTAAATAAAACACAAAATAGGGCTGGGGATGTGGCTCAGTGGTCGAGTGCCCCTGAGTTCAATCCTCAGTACCAAAATAAATAAATAAATAAATAAATAAATGATTTAGTCTTCCATCCAAGATGAAAGGACAGGACTTTACTCTTGGCTTCAAATAACTAAAAATAGAACAAAATATACAAAATGATGACTTTCTACTTTGGACAGCCAGAAGAGCAGGGCAGTGTTTTTCAAGGGATAGAAAACAAAGAGCCCTGTGATTTTCCAGTGGCAAAGTTTCTCTCCTTGACTAAATTCTGGATAGCTCCTCTGAATTTTATTTTCAACTCAACCCTGGCATTTAGGCCTCCATATTTGTATCTGCATGGTCTAGTTTTACAAGAATCCTGAGTTAGCTTTGCCAGAATCTTCCATCCTCAATATCTGATTGGGTTCTTCAACAGCCACCATCCTTCAAGTGATGTTGGATTACCCTGGTCTGCCTTCAGCAAGAATACTCTTAGCTTAGTTTACACAGAATCATCCTTGCCCTGATGTTTCATTTTAGTCATTTTCTATCCAGTGACCCCTACTCTGCTCCTAAGTTCTAAATTTCCACTTTCATTTTACATTTAGTGTTGACAACAATCTTTGTCTCTTACTACAAAATCCCATGTGATGGTTCCTATACCTATTGTGATAATTCCCTGAATAATGTCTACCTTACCTCCTTTGACATGTATCATGAATACACACACACACACGCACACACACATGCACTATTATAACACCAGCTTGCTGCCTGGAGAGAGTTTACAACTACAATGCAGGCATTGAAACTCAAGAGCAGCTTACGATACTCTATAATTTGAGGGGAGGAATCTTGAAACCCAGGGAGTCTCAGGCAACTCACCACAGTGAGAGTACCAAACGAAAGAGTGGGCTTTGGAGAACCCCCTTGACACTTTAGCTGGTATATTAGGTCATTTTTCACTGCTAAAACAAAATACCTGAGGCTGGATAATGCATGAAGAAAAAGGCTTCTTTTTCTCACAGTTTTAGAAGTTCAATGTTCAAAATCAGGCAGCCCCATTTGTTTGGACTTCGATGAGGGCCCTGTGGCATGTGGTATCGTGGTGAAACCAAGCATGAGAGAGATCCAGAGAAAAATTAAGGAGCCCGACTTCCTGTTTTATAACAATCGTTTTGGCAGAACTAACTGGGATCCCATAAGAAGTGCATTAATTCCTTCTGAGGGAAGTACCCACAATGATATAATCACTTTCTGCTAGGTTCCACTTAAAGGTTCTATTACCTTCCAACATTGCCACACTTAGAACCACACTTTGAACACATGAACTTTGGACTTTGGAGGACACACTCAAATCATATTCAAACCATAGCAGCTGGCTACTGACTAATCAGCACAGGTATTTGAATAAACTATGACTGCAAGCTGTCTCCAGAGCTTAGGCAAGGCAGAATGGGAAACCCTCATAAATCTAGGGGCATTATTCAGAGTACTCAAAAAGATATTGCCTCACTACTATGTGAAATTTAGTTCCAGTTTAAAGGCTATTCCTGCCCATTCCAAAAAAGTTCTTAAATATTAAATTTGATCAAACTATTTCTAAGGAAATTTAAAAGCATATCAGAACAAAGCTCAAGAATATATACAAAATTTCAAAAATAAATATTAAATAACACTATATAATGCACAAGATTTGGAATCTAATAAAAATTATCAGGCACAAAGAAAAGCAAATGAATTGTTTTCTATAAAAATAATATATTAGTCATTAGCATTAAATTTTGAAATGACATAGAGGATAATGTCAAGGATATTGAAAACTTACAATTATGCTTCATATGTTTTAAAATATAATGAAAGACTAAGAGTAGGAAAACATGTAAAATCTAAAAAGATTCAAATTAAATAAAAATATTTATTTCAAACATTTTCAAGATGTTTTATTACCAATGTTTTAACTCAACAAAAGATCATCTTAATTTTTCTGAAGACTTAGCTACAGAAACTATCCAAAGAAATACAGAGGGAAAAAAAGAGACAGAATAAATAACAAGCAGAGCATCAATAAATTATGAAACATGTATTGGGGACAGGTAAGAGAAAAAATATTTGAAAAAAATAGTGGAAAATATTTTCCAAATTTGATGACAACTATAAACCCACAAATCTAAGAATCCCAACAAAACGTAAGCAAAAGATACATGAAGAAAAGTATAGCAAGGGACCTAATAATAAACTACACAATATCAATGATGAAGAGAAAAACCTTAAAAGCTTCCAGAGAATGAGGAAACATTACATATAGTGGAGCAAGGATGCAACAACAGCTTCTCACAGAATCCTACAATCTTTATTGCAAGAAACATTAAAAGCATCTTTAAGGAAAAGGGAATTAATACCAAATGGAAATCTACATCTCAATCAAAAGATGAAGAAAATCAAAAGTGATTGAAATGTAGAAGTATTATTATTTTTAATATTTCTTTAAAATATGATTGAGGTAAAAGTAAGAATGCATTATGTCTTTGTAACAAGTGTCTATGTAAAATATATGACAAAATAGCAAAATGACAGAAAGGGGAGAAATATAAGTACACAAAAGAAATACTTTATATATAAAGGCTATACCTGGACACTTGAGAGTATTCTTGGACAAGGTAAAGATGTATAGGATAAACCTTAATGCAAGGGGATGGTTTTTCAAGATGGCTTTCCTGGCTGCTCCATGGCATAAAACCAACAAAGCAGACAGACAGCTTCTCAGCAAGGTGCGTGAACAAAAGGGGGGGGGGACTTCACTGGAATTTAAAACTGGACATTTAGAGCAGGAGGTTAGATATAATAAATTAAGAAAGAAATCCTCAGTGGCACAGCCACTGCCACAGCTGTGCTGGAAGCACCAACCAGAATAGTCCTTCATAAGCAAAGTAGAGGGATAAAGGAATTAAAGGAACTCATGTTTTTAGGAGGCCTGAGGTGTGTCTGGATATGGAGTGTATAGAGATCAAAGACATTGCCTGGCCAAACTGAAAGGCACGCTGCACAATATCTTTCTGCAGGAAAGAAGCCACCATCTTTCCAGCTTGAGTGTGGAAGACAAAGGAAGGAACCATTTTGCAGCCACAGAGTGGGGTCTGCAGCTGAGCAAGCCAATTCATGGCAAACCCAAGTTTGTCTCAAAATACAGGCCAAATAAACACACACTGCATAACACAGAGTGTGCTTAAGTAACCAGGAGAACATTAAACATGGAGGAGTTTACACAGTGGACAACTAGTTATGGAAACCCACCCAGCTCAAACCCCCCACCCCAATCTGACTCCTTACAGGACCAGCTGTGAGAGATGCACCTGGCCTGGAATTTGAAAAGGTGAGGGTGGGAGATATTAAGTTTGGAGATAAAACCCAAGACTAGGAAATATGGAGTCTGAAAGTGATGGAGTAGTTTAAGAATTGGCTTCACCACATGAGTCGGAACCCAGGAAAGATCCCTAGGGTTCAGTGTTCTAGCATGGAATGGCAATTACTGGACTCTGGAAGTGTGCTGATTTGAAATCTCCAAAAAAATTGGCTCTCAATGAAGAGCCTAGAGCCCATCTAAGCCTTAACTCTGCCTCCAGGAACTCTGCTTAAGGGATCACCTCTCTCACTTCAGCAATCCAGAGGGGTGGAGCATCATGCTCCAGACAACCCCACCTAAAACTGCTGAGAAGAGAAGCTGGGAATCTTTTGAACTCTAATAGAAAGAATTCTTTAACTTTTCATTGATTTCTTTTTCTCTTTTATTTCCTTTTTTCTTTTTGCCTCTTTTTTTCCTTTCTTTGTTTAATTGAGACCTTAATGGTACATGGATGTTTATACATACTCATATTTTTTCTCATTTTTAGGATTTTTGAAGCCAGTTTTTTTTCATGGATTAGTTTTTTTTTCAAACTAGGATGTTTGATTTGTATATTTGAGTTTTGTTTTATATTCTTATTTTTTTATTTTTTTAAATTTTTACTTTTTATATATATATTTTCTTTTACCTATTTCCCTTGATTGTCATTGTCTTTTCCCACCAACAGCCAATCTCAATTGTTCTGTCTTTTCCTTTTCCTTTAAATTTTACTTCTATATTCTTCTTCCTCCATCATCACATCCTATATCACTACTGTTCTCTCTCTGTCCACCACGGAAACTGTAAACCTTTTTGAAAAGTTGCTGTTTTTATTGTAGGAAATAACTGACCATATCATTTCTGTTTATTGTAATAATTAACATTGTAGACATCATAGAAACTATTTGGTTTCCTGATGTATATTGTTTGCATTGGTTGTTGTCATTATCTATCTGCCCCTAAAGTGTGTGGTATCAGAAACCTTCAGGGAAAATATAAGTTCATAAGGTAGAAACTCAACTGCCTCAGATTCACACTATTCACAAACAACATGAAAACCTAAGGGGAAAAAATTGCTCCAAACCAAGATACTCTGATAAGAGAATCATTGACACCACAGTGAAGGAAATAATAAGGAAAGAGTTTAGAACATACACAGTGAAACAGATCTAAAAAGTAAAGGACAGTATAAGAAGTGAAATCAGAGAGAAAATATAGGAAGTGAAATAACATGTCAATAAAGAGGCAGAGATTCTGAAAAAAAATAAATTCTTGAAATGAAAGGATCAATAACCAAATTAAAAATTCAATTGATAGCGTCAACAACAGACTAGATCACATGGAAGACAGAGTTTCAGGCAATGACCCCAAAATATATAATCTTGAAAAAAAGTTGACCATGGAGAAAACCATGGACAGAACTTCCAAGAAATATGGGATAACACAAAAAGACCAAACTGAAGATTTACTGAAATACATGAAGTCTCAGAAATACAAATAAAAGGAATGCACAATTTTTTCAATGAAATAATATCTGAAAATTTTCCAAACTAAAAGAATGAAATGGTAAATCAAATATAGGAGGCTTACAGGACCAGAAATATACAAAATTACAACAGACCCACACCAGTGCACATTATTATGAAAATGTCTACCATAGAGAATAAAGATAGAATTTTTAAAGCTGCCAGAGAAAAGCAATAGGTAACATTTAGAAGAAAACCAATCTAGATCTCATCTGATCTATCAACTCAGACCCTCAGAGCGCTAGGAGGTCTTGGAATAATATATACCAATCTCTGAAAGAAAATGGATCCTAGCCAAACATATTATAACTAACACAATTAAAGTTCAGAACTGATGATTAAATAAAAATCTTCTATGATAAAAAAAGTTAAAAGAAAGCACAATTAGAAAGTCTGCACTACAAAACACACTGAATATTTTACAAATAAGAAATGGAAAATGAAAGTGAAAACCAGCAAAAGGAGGAACTACACTAAGATAACAATGAATCAGTGGAGAAACTAATTAAAATTAAAAAACAGAAATAAAATGACAGGGAATAAAAATCATATCTCAATAAGGACATTGAATGTAAATGACTTAAACCCATCAATCAAAAGACATAGACTGATAGATTGTATTAAAAAACAAAACCTAACAATATGCTGTCTCCAAGAGGCTCACCTTATAGGCAAAGAGATCCATAGACACAAGGTGAAATAATGGGGGAAAAAACCCATATCATTCACATGGATCATAAAAATAAGCAGAGGTTTCTATCCTTATGTAGACAAAGTGGATTCAAGCCAAAGTTAATCATAAGGGACACAGAAGAACATTTCATATTGCTTAATGGAATGCATATCAACAAAACATAACAATTGTAAATATTTATGCCCCAAACTACAGAGCATCTACATACATCAAATGAACGCTTGTCAATTTCAACAAGCAAATAGACCACAATACAATAATATTGGATGACTTTAATATGCCCCTCTCACCACTGGATAGATCCTCCAAACAAAAACTAAATAAAGAAGTTATAGAACTAAAAAATACAATTAATAATTTAGACTCAACAGATACATATAGAATATTTCATCCATCAATGGCTGAATATAATTTCTTCACAGCAGCAAATAGATCTTTCTCTAAAATAGACCATATTTTAGGCCACAAAGCAACTTATCAAATACAAAAAAAAAAAATAGAGATTATACCTTCTATTCTATCAGATCATGGTGTAATGAAATTAGAAATCAATAATAAGATAAAAAATACTACTCTAACAACTGGAGACTAAATAATACACTATTGAATGACCAATAGATATAAGGAAAAATCAAGGATTAAATTTTAAAAATGCTTAGATGTGAATGAAAATGGCAATACAACATATCAAAATCTCTGGGCACTATGAAGGCAGAGCTAAGAGAAAAATTCATTACATTGAACTCATAATTAAAAGAATAGAAAGTCAACAAATAAATAACTTAATATTACATCTCCAAGTGCAAGAAAAAGAACAACAAATCAACACCAAAAGCAGTGGAAGATAGGAAACAATTAAAATCAGAGAAGAAATAAATGAATTTGAAACAAAAGAAACAATCCAAAAAATTAAGAAAACAAATAGTTGGTTCTTTGAAAAAAATAAATAAAACTGATAAACACCTATCAAAGCCAACAAAGAAAAAGAGTCAAAACTCAAATTACTAAGATCGTGATGAAAAAGGAAATATCACAATGAACACTACTGAAATACAGATGATAATCAGAACCTACTTAGAAAATTTATACTCTAAAAAAATAGAAATGCTTGAAGGCACTATCAAATTTCTAGAAACATATGACCTACCGAAATTGAATGAGAATGATATAGAAAATTTAAATACATCAATTTCAAGCAATGAAATCAAAAGATGACATAAAAAAAAAGCCAAGGATCAGATGGAGTTCTACCTACCTTCAAAGAATAACTTACACCAATCCTCCTCAAATTATTTATGACATAGCAAAGGGAAGAACACTTCCAAATTTATTCTATGAACCTAGGATCACCCTGATACCATACACAGCCATAGACACATAAAGGAAAGAAAATTTTAGACCAATATCTCTAATGAACAAAAATGCAAAAATTCTTAATAAAATTCTGGCAAATTACATACAAAAACATATCAAAAAGATGCACCATGATAAAGTGGGGTTCATCCCAGAGATGCAAGGTTTTTTTTCACATTCGGAAATCAATAAACAAACATATTCTTCACATCAATAGAATTAAAGACAAGAATCATATGATCATCTCAATAGATGCAGTAAAAGCATTTGACAAACCCTTCATGTTCAAAACACTAGAAAAACTAGGGATAGTAGGAACATACCTCAACATTGTAAAAGCTATCTATGCTAAGCCCAAGGCAAACATACTAAATGGAGAAAAATGGAAAGCATTCCCTCTAAAAACAGGAACAAGGCAGGAATGCCCTCTTTCATAAGTTCTATTTGACACTGTTCTAGAAACTCTAGCCACAGCAATTAGACAAACAAAAGAAATTAAGGAGATACGAACAGGAAAAGAAGAACTCAAGCTATCACTATTTGCTGACAACATGATTCTATATTTAGAAGACCCCCCTAAAAAAACCTCTACCAAAAATCTTCTAGAACTCATCTCATAAATGAATTCAGCAACATAGCAGTATGTAAAATTAACACCCACAAATCAATTGTTTTCCTATACATCACTGATGAGTCAGCTGAAAGAGAAATTAGGAAAACTATCCCATTTACAATAGCCTCAAAAAAATAGAATATTTGGGAATCAATATAACAAAAGAGGTAAAATACTTCTACAAAGAAAACTACAGGACACTAAAGAAAGGAATTGTAGAACACCTTAGAAGATGTAGAGATCTGCCATATTCTTGGATAGGCAGAATTAATATTGTCAAAATGGCCATACTAACAAAGTACTATACAGATTTAATGTAATTCTTATTATGGTTCTGATGCTGTTCTACATATAAATAGAAAAAGCAGTAGTGAAATTCATTTAGAAAAATAAGATTCCCAGAATAGCCAAAACAATCCTCAGGGAGAAAAATGAAACAGGAGGCATCACAATACCAGTACTTAAATTATACTACAGAGCCATAGTAAAAAAATGGGATGATACTCGCACCAAAACAGATATCAAGACCAATTATACAGAATAGAAGAGAGACAAAACCACATGTGTACAGTTATCTCATACTAGACAAAGGCATCATAAACATACACTGGAGAAAAGATAGCCTCTTAAACAAATAGTGTTGGCAAAACTGAAAAGCCATATGTAATAACGTATCTCTCACCTTGAACAGGACTCAACTCAAAGCAGATCAAGGACCTACCTATGCATTAGTTCAGAGAACATGAACCTATTAGAAGAACATGTAGGTCCAAATCTCCATCACATAGGTTTAGGAAACCAATTCCTCAACAAGACTCCTAAAGTGCAAGAAGTAAAATCAAGAATCATTAAATGGGATGGTATCAAACTGAAAAGATTCTTTGCAGCAAAGGAAACAATCAAGAATATGAAGAAAGAGACTGCAGAATGGGAGAAAATCTTTGCCACTTGCACCTCAGATAGAACATTAATCTCCAGTATATACAAAGAACTAAACAAACAACACCAAAACAACAAATAACACAATCAAAAAATGGGCAAAGGAACTGAACAGACATTTCACAGAAGAAGAAATACGAATGGTCAACAAACACATGAAAAAATGGTCAACATCTCAAACAATTAGAGAAATGCAAATCAAAACTATATTGAAATTCCATCTCACTCCAGTTAGAATGGCAATTATCAAGGATACAAGCAACAGGAAATGTTGGCAAGGATGTGAGGAAAAAGGTACACTCAAACATTGCTGGTGGAACTGTAAATTGATACAACCTCTATGGAAAGCAATATGGAGATTCCTCAGAAAACTTGAAATGGAACAACCATTGGACCCAGCTATGTCACTCCTTGGTTTGTACTTAAGGAACTTAAAATCAGAACACTATGGTGACAGCCACATCAGTGTTCATAGCAGCTCAATTCATAATAGCTTAACTATGAAACCAACCTAGATGACTATCAACAGATGAGGGATAAAGAAAATGTGTTATATATACACAATGGAATATTACTCAGCCTTAAAGAAGAATGAAATTAAGGCATTCACTGATAAATGGATAGAATTGGAGAAATCATGCTAAGCAAATAAGCAAATCCCAAAGAATCAAAGGCAGAATGTTCTCTGTGATATGTAGATGCTGACTCACAATATGCTGGGGTACAGGAGGAGTGGAGGTTCACCAGATTGGATGGGAATAAGGGGGAGTAGAGGGCAGGGAATGGAATAGGAAAGACAGTAGAATGAATTGGTCATTATTTTCCTATGTTTATATATGAATACATGACCAGTGTAACTCCACATCATGACAACCACAAGAATGAGAACTTATACTCCATGCATGTATGATATGTCAAAATAAATTCTGTCATGTATAACTAAAATGAATGAATAGTAAAAAAAAAAAAAAAACCTTGATGAAACCACTAAAAACAAAACAAGAGAAATAGTTAAAAGCCAAAAACAGAATTTTTTAAAATGCTCCATTAACATGAAAGGATAGAAAATAATATATTAAATAAATATAAAACAAATAGCCAAGATTTCTGCTACTAAACACAATGAAATAATGAAATTTAAGTGATTGATACTTTTTTTCCTCAAAAAGTATATTGTAGATTGAATGAGAACTGTATGCTGTCTACAGGAAAACTATTCAAAAGTAAAGAAAAATAGCTTAAAAGTGAAAGAATAGATTCCAAAATATTTCATATTAATACTAATCAAAAGAATGCTGGCATGGCTCTCCATCATATTAGCATGTGAGGTCTATAATAACATCATATGAAGTATATTTCAGTGTAACAAATACTACCATATTTTATGTAAGTTGCTATGTAATAAAAATGGTAAATTAATCAAGAACAATAAATCAAACCATTCTAGACCTAAAATGGAGTTTCAAAATAAAGAACAGTATTAACAGAACAATAAGGAGAAATTCCAAAATCCACAAATTTAGTCTGAAATTTCAACATACCTCTCTGTTAGTAATTGATAGACTAGGTAGAAAGAATATCAGAAAGAATATGGAAAAGTTGAAAAACACTGAAACCAAATAACCTGATGAACATTGATAAACAACTTTACACAACAATGGAATAAAACATTGTTTTAAAATATGTATGAAACATACACCAAGATCAACCATATTGTGGGCTAGAAAACAGGTCTTAAAATATTTTATGAGATGAAATTCATATAAATTATTTTTTCTTACCACAACTAAATTTAATTAGAAATAAACCAGGGAAAGATAAATAAGGGAAAGATATCTGAAATAAATAAGGGAAATTTATCTGAAAAAATTACATATATTTTGAAACAAAGTGTCTGTGTGCCAAACGGGGAACAAAAAGTGAAGTTAGAAACTATATTGAATATAATAAAACACATCACAGCAAATTTAGTGGGATGAAGCTAAAGTGCTATTTAGAGTGAAATTGATAGTACTACAAGCCTATTTCTTCAGGAAGAAATGGTACAAGTCCCAAACTCTGCCTTCTTCCTGGGAAAATAGGAAAAGGAGAACAAATCAAATTTATAGGAAGCACAAAAGGGGAAATAGTACATACAGGGAAAATATCAATGCAATAAAACACAGAAGGATAATATAATAATCAATGAAATAAAAAGTTATATTTCCAAGGAAATCAAAAAAGAATAGCCTGTAGACTAACCACTAGGGAAAAAGGATAAGAATTAAATTAACAATATCAGGAATGAGAACAAGAACAAAATGTCAGATCCTATAGACAGTAAAATAATAAAGGAATATTAGTAGCCCTATGATGAATAAATTCAACAACTTAGATGAAATGAATAGACTTTTTGAAAGAAAAAAACATTGTTTTAAATCAACTCCCTCAAAGAGATAATATGAATAATTATATTCTTATTTTTAAAAATGAATTTGAAGTTTTTATCAAAAAAAAACTTGTAGACCAGATAGCTTCACTGAAAAAATTTACCAAATATTTAAGAAAGAAATAATGTCAATTCTTCACAACTTTTCCAGAAAAAATAAAGGGAGTAGTATAATTGTCAGATAATTTTATGAACCATTATTAAACTAATATCAAAACGATACAAATACTTTTGAAAAAAGAAAACTGCAGACCAAAATTCCTCATAGATTTTTAGTTATTTTTTGTGTTTCTGTGACCAAAACATTCCACAAGAACAACTTAGAGGAGATATTTTAGTCAGCTTTTTCACTGCTGTGACCAAAAGACTGAATAAGAACAAATTTAGAGGAAGAAAAGTTTATTTGGCTCATGGTTTTAGAAGTCTCAGCCCATAAACAGCCAGCTTCTTTCTTTGGGGCGCAAAATGAGGCAAAGCATCATGGAGGAAGACTGTGGCTGAGGAAAGCAGCTGGGAACATGGCATTCAGGAAGCAAAGAAAGAGAGTTCTGCTCAAGGACAAAGGCATGTCTCCAGGGACCCACCTCCTCCAGCCACACTCTCCCCACCTATAATTACTTCCTAGTTAATCCCTATCAGTTGATTAACAAACTATTTAGGTTAAGGCTCTCATAACCCAATCATTTCACCAGTAAACTCCTTTGAATTGACTCATATGAGTTTTTGAGAGACACTTCACATCTAAACCCTAACAGGAGGGAATGTTTATTTAGGGCTCATGGTTTCAGAGGTCTTAGTCAGCTGACTCCATTATTCTGGGCCCAAGATGAGATAGCACATTACAGGGTAAGGGCCCAGTGCAGGAAAGCTGCTTAGTTCAGGAAGCGAAGAGTGTGGACAGGACAGGTTCACAGGGCTGAGGCACCTTTCTAGGGCACACTCCCAGCGATCCACCTCCTCCAACCACACTTCAACTGTCTACAGTTATCACCAAACTACTCAAATTAGGATAGACTGATTAGGTTATAGCTCTCAAAATCTAATAATTTCACCTCTAA
Organism: Xerus rutilus; assembly: GCA_028644305.1. Taxonomy (NCBI): domain Eukaryota; kingdom Metazoa; phylum Chordata; class Mammalia; order Rodentia; family Sciuridae; genus Xerus; species Xerus rutilus. Next base: position 82,900,354 of record CM053406.1, on the reverse strand, counting down.
ATATTTCTGTATTAATAGGAAATTTGGGGGACATCTTCTATCCAAATCACAACCAATATGAAAAAAATAATTTTAACAAACTTTTTTAAAATTGATGCAAAGATATTTAGAAAGAACAATAATACATCATGACCAATTGGGGGATTATCCAAGGAATGCAAGATTTGTTTAAGATTCGAAAACTCAAGTCAATGTTAACACTATTCACAGATTGACAAACAGCAACAAATGGTCATCTCAATAAAGGCAGAAAAATGTATCTAACAAATCTCAACATACATTCCTGATAAACACTATAATCAAACTAGAGTAGAAGAAAATGCTCTCAATTTCATAAACGGCATCTTGAAATCCCTTCATTATACATTATATTTAATAATGAAAGCCTCTTACCCTGGCATCCAGATCAAGTCAAGGATGGTATTCTTAATACTTTCACTCAGTATTATATAGAAGAACTACTCTCACAATGAGAGGCAAAAGAGTAATAAAAATATTAAAATTTGCTCAGATAGGAAAGAAAGAAAACTGACTTTATTCATAGATGCATTGATCATTCATTTAAAAAAGACTATAAAATCTGCCAAAAAATGTCCATAGATTAATAAAGAAGTTTAGGAAAATAGCAATATGTGAACTTTTGTCATGCTAACAATGATCATATTTAGATATTTAAACTAAAAAAATGGCATTAAAATAGCATTCAAGTATATTAAATGCATAGGTATATATTTGATAAAATATATGCATTTTTTTTCTAAACTGAAAATTACAAAGCTATTTCTCACAGAAGACTTAAATAAATGTATAAGTATACTATACTCATCAGGTCAATTCTCCTCAGATGAATCTATAAGTTCAATATAATACCTGATAAAATCTCTGTGAAATTTTAAAAAATTTTTGTGGAAGTGCATAAGACTTTGAATAATGAAATATCTTTGAAAATAACAAAATTGAAGGACTCACATTACCTCATGTCAAGGATTATTCACCCTTATTTCAAAGATTATTTTAAGGATTATTAAGACAATAATATATTGATGCAAAGATATCTAATAAGACTGATAGATAATCAAAGGAAGTCCAGAAACAGAACCACGCATAGACTATAAGACTTTTCAAAAAAAAATATGGTAGGAACACTTAATATCCTCTGATTTACCAAAACCTTTATTTAAAAAAAAAAAAAACTTTTGGATTTTTGTTGTAAGTGGCTAGTAAATTACTAGAGTATAAAGTACAAAAAGTAATTTTATTGCTATCAAAAATAATTTTCAAGTATCATAATAGTAATATTATTGGTTTACTTCCCAAGATGTATTTAAAATAGTCAACAAGTTGAACATATTTTCTGAAGTAAAGAATTATCATTTTAAAAAATATTATCAGCCTTCAGATAGCTTTACAGACATATGAAAAAGATTAGTAATTATATATTTAGGTGAATATAAATTAAATTCAGTGTTATTAAACATCTAGATTATCCTCAGATAGTGAAAATACTAACCAAAATATATTTAATAGTATATTCTATGCTACTACAAAATCATTCAATTATTCAAAAATATTACCCAATAAGAATGCAGGATATTGATTTATGTTCTTTCATATGGAGAAACAACTGCTTTTCAAAAAAGCAAAAGTCCCCAAATTTTATCTTTTGCAAAGTAAGGAAAGGAAATATAAAAAAGAAAAGGAAATTTATCAATACTGAGCACTCTGCCAGGGACCAAGCTGGATTCTTGACATATGATGCTTCATTTAATCACTCAATCTAGTGCTGAATAAACATTTTAAATTTAATAAAACTTTAGTCTGGAACATTGGTCATGTTCCAAGATCTGATAACAAAGGAACAATTACCATTTCTTTCTGCTGTACCTCCAATGCCTAGCATCATTCCAGATCTGCAGTAATGCTCAATAATTTTTTTCTTAAATAAATGTAATCATCTTCCATATTTCTCAAGGTTTTTATTTCCCACTATGAGCATTAGAATGAGAGATAAATTGTGACCATAGAGTATTACACTCAAGAGAAAATAAAAGTCTAAGTGGATAGCTATCTGGCCACAGAGACAAGGATTCCTAAAATCAGAACTGTGGAGAAAGCTCCTTGTTCTAAGTACTTGTTATCAATTTCAAAAGAAATTGATTTTTTTCAGGATACCTATACTGTATCAGGCTCAATGACGGCCTCACATTAATCAAGCTTAGGAAAGACTAACCTATAAAACAGATTGCTAATGCATTAATTCAAACGAAACAGAACTTTCAAAGGTCAGGAATATTCTTGTCAGCTGGTCAGTACATCCCCATCACAGTAATAAAGTCTTTATGGGACGCAAGTGTCAGAATATTGCTTGTTGAGCAAGGGCAATTAGGAAGATTATCATAATGGTTAGTGTTATCAGGTTATGACAGTCTGAGGCAGCCATCAGAGATAAGTCCTTCTCTTTGTATGGCCCTGAAATTACTTTTATGCATTCTTGCTCTTTTATTAACATTTTTGTGGAGTCCACATTAAATTTCTACCTTCATTTACCTTTTTCAAAATGCTAAAATAGCATGGATGGATTATGTCTTCCTTGTACATCAATTGTATTTTCATAATGCTTTCTGAAGTTTATACCCTGAGTTCCTTAACTAAATTTCAGCAACACCTTACCCATTGTGATTTCATTCAGGAAAGTATTTTCCCATAGCTATGAATAATGTCTTAATTTGAGGTTACTGGTTGTTGTTCTTGCAGATATCTGATTTTGTGTGTCATAGTTTTAACTTTTATTACCTTATATCTGTGTGTGTAGTATATGTTTTAATAGAGAAAAATGATTAAGTTATATTTTTCAATAAGCATAATCTATATATCTATAGTTGGTATACATAGTTAAGAAATGAGATATATATCACAACTTTAAATACTTCTACTAAACACTTTGAAGTGTGCAGACCCAGCAATTTTTATGCAAATAACCAAAAATATAATTTTTATTTATTTTTGATGTTTAAAAATTTTACTTACTAATATTAAACCATAAAAATGGTAGCCTCTAGTAAGTAATGTGCTAGTGTTGCTGTCTTTTAAAATTACTTTTACATAAAAATATTAAGACTGTTAGCAAAACACAGTCTTCCTCTTTCTAAAACCAAAACTTTAACAAATTTTGATTGGATGAAAAGCATTTTATTACAAATCACTTGTAAAATATCAAATTCAAATTTGAAATAATTATTTTTTTATCAACTCAGTACTTGTAGATTGTACACATGGCAAGCATGGTGTATAGAAATAGATAATTTTATTGCTTCTTAATTTTTATTTTCATTATTAATTTTATCTCATAATTATTTATCATTACTCAGAAATGTTAATTATAATAATCTTTTTAATAATATGATTTGGAAGTATCTATTAAAATTTAAAATGTGCATTATTTTGACCTAGCAATCCCACTTCTAAAAAAATGTCCCTCAGAAATTAAAGCATCATAGTATTAGAATACATGTACAAAGAAGTTCACTGGAGATATAGTTAAATTAAAGCATAATAGTATTAGAATACATGTACAAAGAAGTTCACTGGAGATATAGTTTATTTTTAACAACAATAACCTGAAAGTTATCTAGTGTATCAAAGATATGTAATATCTTAGAACTCTTTTAAAAGCATAAGCTACATCTGTAAGTAGTAACATATTAAAATACAAAAAATATCTTGCTGTACACTGATTCTAATTTGTTATAAGGGGAAATTTGATTAAATATATACAAATATATGTGTATATTTAAATGTTTTATAGGTTGAGTGAGGGATTAAGGATGAAATCCATCAAAAGTTCTATAAGTTTTGTTTCTTACAGTTTTGGGGTAGATGTTGTTTCTGTGATTATTCTGCACTATTTCCACCTCTTCTGTCTCTGCTTACCAAGATATACTTACTGAGTGTGAAAGGCAGGAATAGATATTTGGAGTGTTTATTTTGGAGGATGTGGGGATAATGTATAAAAAGTCAAGTTGAAGATAATTTATTAGCTTTAAGGCACTTGCCCTCGGCTTGCAATCCGAAGTTCTGAAAAGAACAGCTAGATCTAGTACTAACATGAAATTTGTTTTGGACTAAATTATGTGTCAACAAAATTTGTATGTTGAAATCCTAACCCCTAATGTGACTATACTAAATAGGATCTTTAGAGAAGTAATTAAGGTGAAATAAGCTTTCTCTTTCTTTTCTACACCAGCACGTAGGAAGGTCATATGTGCACACAATGATAATTTTTGCTGTTGAAGTCACCCAGTGGTAGGGTTTGGATAGGAATTGTACAACAAAAGACTCATGTGTCCAAAGGCTTGTCCCCCAAGGCAAAAATGTTCAAGAAGTGGGTTTCAGGTGAGTGATTGGATCATGAGGCTCTGACCTCATCAGTAGATTAATCCATTGATGGATTAATAATTTGATGGAATTAAAGGGAGGTAGTAGAAACTTTAAGAGGTGGGGTCTACTTGGAGCAAGTAGGTCATTGCGGGCATGCCTTGTATTTCTTGTTCCCAGCCCCTTCTTCATCTCTCCCTACTTCCTGGAAGTCATGAGTTCCACAACTTTCCTCCACCATGCCTTTACCTGACCATGGATTGAAACTTCCATAAATGTGAACCAAATAAATATTTCCTCTTTTAAGTTGTTCATGTCAAGTATTTTTGGTCAAAATGATGAAAAGCTAAATAACATACTCAACCTATGATATTCTTTAATAGCAGCCCAAGAAGACTAATACAAGGCTGAAATGGCTTCTGGAGACATAGCCTACCATAAATGTTGTGGTGATACTAAACTTCATTAATCTTGTGTTGACAAGAGAAGATGCAAATAGGTGAAAATATTAGATATTATTATTATACAACATTAGAGTCACTCACTATTTATGATTATTCAGAGAGACTTGTAAGATAATTTCTTACCTAATATAATATTATATCCATTAATATAAGGAGACCAAATAAGTTTAGGAAACTCAATTGTTTCTGTCTTCTATAAACCAGAGTTAACTGAGGAAAATATGACTATATGATATGCTCCCTAGTATCAAGAATTATTATGAAATTCTACAAGGGTAGAAATCAGAGGTAACACTACATAGTTAAAAGTAATATAAATATGAGTTATTTTTACTGACAATACTTATGAAACCAAATGTTTAGGGTTTCCCCACATTTATAACCAATTCCCCAATTCTCCAACACCAATTGGATTTCTCACTACTCAGCTCATATCTGACACTAATTGACCAGAGTAAGCATCAGACTCCCAGGTTTAAGGGATCTGTCCCATAAGACTGTTTTCATGTTGTACCCTAGGTGCAAGTGTTGAGTACCCAGGTGTTATAGTTTGGATGTGAAGTGTCTCCCAAAAGCTAACATGTGAGGCAATGCAAGAAGGTTCAGAGGAGAAAGGATTGGGTTGTGAGAGTCTTAACCCGATCAGTGAATTAGTCCCCTGATAGGGATTAACTGAGTGGTAACTGTAGGCAGGTAGGGGAGGAGGTGGCAATTGGGGATTAGGTTTGGGGTATATATTTGTACCTGGCAAATGGAGTCTTTCTCTGCTTCCTGATGATGTGAGATGCTTCCCTCTGCCACATTGTTCTACCATGATATTTGGCCTCACCTGGAGCCCCAAGGAATGGTGCTACACTACTATGGACTGAGACCTCTGAAACCATGAGCCCTTAAATAAATCTTTTCTCCTTTAAATTGTTCTGGTTGGATCTTTTAGTCACAGCAGCAAAAAGCTAAATAAAACACCAGGGTACCCTCACACTATATGAAAGTAAGGAATGTCCAGAATTGGTGATGAAAGTAGCAAGTAATTCAAAGCAATTAACAGCCTCAAAACAGCTATAATAATGAGGACCAGTGCTTGTTTTACTAACCATCTTTTATTAAGTATTTGCAAATACTGTTGCAAATAACATTCCAGAAATGAGACTCTATACAGAGGAATAGAGTAATGTAACTTTATATAATAGACTAAATCTAACAAAGGGCACAAATGAATGGAAACCTCTATGACCTGTATTGCACATAAATGATATTTCAAAATCAAATTCTCTTGCCCTGCCTCTTAACCTACTCACTCCTTTAGCAACCTATTTCTCATAGGCAGCTACTAACTTCACAGGGCTGCAATCACCAAGCGCCTTGCAGCAGGCCTTCCCTTCCTGCTTATTTCTTGTCCTTGGTTTTCCATGACACTGATGTGTGGCATCCAGCTTGGGAATTGCATAAATTCCAAATATATGAGAATATAATGTCTGTGGGGAAAAAATCCTTGATCTTGGTTGTTTTTTAGAAGTTAGCAAAGATATGAAAACAGATTTTTGCCTAAAACCTCCAGAAAGGAAGGCAGCCCTTCTCTTGATTACCATGCAGTGAGAACACTACAGACTCATGAACTACAAAACTATGATGTAATAAATCTGTGCTGCTTTAATACACTAAGTTTATGAAAATTCATTATAGCAGCAGGAGAAAACTAATACGTGACTTTCCCCACTTGTTTAATGATAATTTCCCTGCTCATTTTTCCTTTACAAGACTGAAATTACTTTCACCAATTCATTGTCAGGGGAACATTTCAGTTGCTACAACCAACCCAGAATTATAGACCCTTCATAATCTAAGTCTACCCCATTTTTCTATCTTTACTCCCTTCATTCTTTAATTCCAACCTTTCAACCCAACAAGTTGATAATGTACTTGAAAATGACATCTTCAGAATGTTCAGAATGTAAGCTTCTCATGGCAAGGATTCTTTCAATCATCATCAATGTGTGCTCCCTGCCATGAATAGTACCTAGAATTAGCAGGTAATTAAGTTGACCTTTACTGCAGGGAAAACATGAATAAATTTCCTCCACTATCTTATAATATTCTCTGTGCATAATTTTCTCTCAATTACTACATATTAAAATGATAGCTTAGAAAACTTGAAATGGAACCACCATTTGAGCCAGCTATCCCACTCCTCGGTCTATACCCAGAAGACTTAAAAACAGCATACTACAGTGACGCAGCCACTTCAATGTTTATAGTAGCTCAATTCACAATAGCTAAACTGTGGAGCCAACCTAGATGCCCTTCCATAGATGAATGGATAAAGAAACTGTGGTATATATACACAATGGAATATTACTCAGCAATAAAAGAGAATAAAATTATGGCATTTGCAGGTAAATGGATGGAGTTGGAGAATATCATGCTAAGTGAAGTAAGCCAATCTCAGAAAACCAAATGCCAAATGTACTCGTTGATAAGTGGATGCTGATCCATAATGTGAGGAAGGACATGGGAACAATGGAGGAACTCTGTTCACAGGGGTGTAAGGGGGGAGAGGGCATGGGGACAGTAAAGGTAGTGGAATATGATGGTCATCATAGCCCTAACTTTATGTATGACTGCATGTGTGTTGTGATTCTGTATCACTTACAACTAGAGCAATGAAATGTTATCTTCCATCTGTGTACAATGAATCAAATTGCACTCTGTTATCATGTAAGCCTAAATAGAACAAATAAATAAATTTTAAAAATTAAAAATAAAAAAATAAATAATTAATTAAAAAATAAATAAAATGATAGCAAAACTTTAAGACTCATAGCAAATTCAGTCTTGTCCATGAAATTTTGCACCCCACACCATTTATTTTCTTCTGAAATTTAATAATATATATTTCCTGCATTATACTATGGTACTATTCACAAACTATTTTGGATCTGTGTCTCTTTTTTCCTTTGTAATCAAATTTAAAATCTCTACATATATAAAGAAGATCACATGAATCTATTAAGAAGTTTATTCTTACAGTTTATAGTAGCATTAAAGAATGAATGAACTGTACTCCTGGCTTATAATCAGGAAATATAGGTTCTAATTCTACTACTAAATGTGAGGGTTGGACCATTCAGTTACATTTTTTTAGCCTAAAGTTGCATACACACACACACACACACAGCACACACATATATAAAGTTGTTAAAATAGATGAGTGATTTTCAAACCAATTGCTTTACATCAGTGAATTATGTAATCAAGATGTTTCATCTAACTTCTATAATTCTTAAAATATATGCTGTACTATTATTTTAGAAGTAGTTTCTTTAAATTACTACTTAATTTCATAAGTAGGCCATATAGCCCTTGAAATTCTGCTTCAAATGTAACATTCTATGGTCTTAATATTTTTCATTTTGCTTGAATATTGGTGGATAGTTTGCTTGACCAGGCAATATTATTGCAAAATTTCTAAAGAAACCATAATTGCATAGCCAGGAATTAACCAGAAAAGCAGACCTAGTAAGAGATATATCTGGATATTAATGATAAAGAATTAGTCAATGAAATGATGAGGGCCAGCTAAGCAGTTCAAAACCTGAGAATAGGCATCCAGAATGTTAAGGCCCTTTACAAGAAAAGTGGAAGTCCTCGGGCACAGACCATAGCCATTACCCACAGGCAGCAAAGGCCTAATTCCCTATCTCCTTTCTCTCTCTTCTTCTATTTGTATCTTTTTAATATTCAATTGATTGAGTCAGAATCACCCAGAATATACAGGATAATCTATTTTACATCTTCCTTAAAGTCAACTACGTAGGGATTTTAATTATATCTGCAAATTCCTGTCACATAAACCCTTAGATTTATTTCTGATTGAATAACTGGGGGCTATAAACTAGTCAAGCTAACACATCAAAGAAGCTATCACAATAAATATAATTCAAATGAGTGAAATTGAAAACCCCAGAATACAGTTAATTTGTATACTAAAGTAATATTAAAATTTCTTTAAAATGTCCTTCACATTCACAAGCTTTGTTAGGATAAATAATCAAGATGACATTTTTTGACACAGTGTTAACATAAAGTTGTTGGTTGAAACTCTAAAAAGCATTTGACAGAAGAATTTGTATGTCAATAGAATGCAAGAGAGTGTTTTCATAGAGAGTTGAAATTCCAAGCTGATAGAGCCTTTCTTGGAGCAGTCAGTAGATAGTAAGTATTTTTCAGATTATAGAAAAGGAATCAGACTTTTTAAAAAAAAATCACTTAATGAAGATCATCTTTAAAGCCAACATTGAAGAAGTGTTTAAATAAAATTAAGGATCCCCAACAAATGGTGGAAACATCATTAAAGATATGTCAAACCTACCTATGAAGATATGCCAGATCAGAAAAGGCCCCCCAAATAGCGTGTGGTCTACATTTCTCATGTCTGAAAGAAAGCAATAAATGATATCCTGTTTTTTAGAAGGCATTCCAAAAAGCATTCCATTGCATACTCTCCCAAAAGGAATGTCGAGTACTTACATATACACTTCACACTTGTAATCTGTTTACAAAATGTTCAAAAGTCAAGACCTGGCTATTAACCATATCAAGACTACAAATGTTAGACTCTTTGCATATAAAGAAAAATTAACTTGTGTTTGTAGTACTAAAGTTAATGCAATATACAGGCTCACATACAATTCTTTTTTTTTAAATATATTATTTTTAATGGAATATTACTCCCATACAATTCTTGAAAAGATCTACATTCCTAATGAAAATAGGAAAATAAATCACTGGTTTTACTTCTCAACCCCTTGATGGAATTGAAAGAGAGTGAGAAGCAAATGTTTGAAGTTTATCTTCAAGAACTGTATATGAAAATAGATGAAACTTCTTGACACTAACTTGAAAAAAATCAGAGGTTTAAAAAAATTAGAAACAGAATGGAGAGCCTCTTAAATCTATTCCTACCTCCCAGGAACTTAACTGGAGGAAGACAAAATTCTCTGGCAATGTTCTGCAATACCTCCAAAATGAGGTATTATGGAACCTCAAAATTTACTATTTTGTTGGATAACAGTCAATTTGGATGTCTAGCATCTGAACCCACTTCCAGCTTTAAAGAATTCTTAGATGAGTGAGATCTGTTCATGGTCTCTCCTGCAGAATATAAAAACTATTAGTAGTTCCTTTGCCCCATCCCCTGACAGCTGTACCATGGACATATACAATAATAAGTGTGGCCAAAGTGCTCTCATCAGCAACTATGAGTATTGAATGTGATGTCTGGTACAGAAACATTTTTTTATAGATATCAAGGTAGGAGAGATATCGTTATGTGGCAATACATTTGCAGAAGAGTGGAAATAACTATTCAGAGCATTTTAGGCTTTTTGTTGCTGTGACCAAAATACCTGACAAGAACAACTTAGATGAAGAAAAGTTCATTTTGGCTTACAGTTTCAGAGGTCTTGGTCCACAGTCAGCTCCCTTGTTCTGGGTCTGAGATAAGGCAGAACATCATGGCAGATGGGCATGGCAGAAGAAAACCATACAGCTTATAACAGCCAGGAAGCAGAGGGGGCCAGGAGGAAGGAACCAAGAAGAAGAAAAGCCCTTCCAGAACATGTCCCCAGTGATTTCTTCCTCCAACAAAGTCCTCTCTCCCAGTAGTTCATCCAACTGTCAATGAATTCAGAGCCATCGTGATCAAGTCATTGCCTAAAAGCCTCAACTCTGAACATTTCTAATTGAGAACAATGCTTTCAACACATGAGCTTTAGGGGAACATTCCAGATTCAAATCATCAAAAAGGATAACAAAGTCTATCAGCATTGTAATATGTGTCTAATCATGTCAATGATCAAAGCAACAACAATTGTCCAACTGGCAAATGATTAAACACCGAAGAGACTGATGATACATTAGCATCTTGTCCATGCCTTGCCTTTCTGGATTCCCACCTGAATCTGGTTCTATGACAAGTCTGTAAATTATCTGAATCACTGAATACCCTTAGAATAAATCTATGTAATTCTATATTACCCAATCAGTTTCTATATTTGCATCCAAGAGATCCCAATATGCAATAACAAAATTCAGTAAACCAAAAATAAGAATTTAAGTTTTCAGATACAATGCTACAATTCAACAACTCCTTTACTTTCAAATTAGTTGAATTTGCAAGTTAAATTTAAATTAAATTTAAATACATTCATAACTTAGTTTAAAAATATATATTAACTACATACTAACATATATAAGTAGAATAATATATATAAAGCAATATCTTGTATATTACTATTGGATTTTTTATGTATTTATTTTTAGAATGGTATCTGAAAGAGTATTAATCTTCTATTAGTGATTACTTTTGAGTATAGGGTTTCAGTTGATCAAAGGGCATTTTCTTGTACTTTTCTATATTGCTCAAACATTCTGAAATGCATCTATAATATTGTATGACTAATGAAATTATTCTGTTAAGATGTTAGAAACTAAGATTTCCAGGACTTAAAACAAGTAATGTTTATTAAAGTTCTGCTTTCCTCCAAGAGAGGTACATGCTAGCTAGGCATCTGTGACTAAATGGCAACATGAAAAAGGCATTGAACTAAGATACAGAACTTATTTAGATTTGTGACTATTTGTCCTTAAAATATGGATTACCTTTATTGACTCCATATTTTGTTGTCTGGAAAATGGAGTGATCTGACTAAGCAATCTCATAGTTCTTACATTTATGAAACTCTGTGACTAAAGGTTAGAATTAGTTATATAATCATACAACTACTTTACATATTCATATCTTCTATATATAACTTCTATATATATATATATATATATGATAAGAACACTTTTAAGTCAATGGTGCATGCTCTTTTTGGTCTTCTGCATAAGAAATTTTAAGAAAAATTAACATATTTTCTATGCATTAGGTTCCATATTTGATTTCTTGGCTCTTGATAACTCCAGTTTCAATCAGATTTAATGAATTCCTCCAAGAGAAAAAATGAATCACTCTCCTAGTTTTATTTGCCAAGTTCTTTTAGAGTTTTATAGAAATAACCTCTTAATTTGCAAAAACAAAAGACATATAAAACTTAATATAGTTCTTAATATGCCAGCACAGTTTGAAGCAGCTTACTACATATTCAACTCATTTGATCTTGGTAATATTATCATTTCCTTTCTATAAATGGGAAAATTGTACAAATTCACAGTTACTAAGCTATGAACACAAATTTAAACTTAAGTCATGATTCTGAATATTTTCTTCTACACTCTCCAACACTCCTCTAAATTAATAGCTACTAGTTTTCTTCAAGTCACTCATATTGAGAATTCATGTGTTAGACATTAGAGATTCAAAGACATGTATTTATCAAGTTGCTGGAAGCACATTGCTTATGTCCTCTTCAAAAGACTCTCTTTTTTTCTTTTGCTATTTTAGTAATAAACCTTTACAATGCTAATGTTTTATTCCATATAAAATTATCCACAGCTCATCAACATTTTTTGCAACTGTTCAACAACATAGGTTTCCCCTTAAATCAGCTGAATTTGATTTGCCTCCCTGCACATACTGTGCTCCTATTATATTCAGAAAGTCCTTCATTGTTTTCACACCTGTCAACCATATCCTTGGAACTTAAGGAAAACTGTGTAACCAGCATATCTCCTGCATCCTCCCTAGAGTGGAACTGGTGCATGCATGGTTGCTTTCCCACTTTCAATTGGCTGTATTACTTAAGGCAGCTTTTATATTTGTTTAAGTGTAAAGGTTCTTGTGCTTATATTTGAAATTGTGTTCTTGTTGAGGGGGGCTTTGGGGATAACTAGTGACTAAAATATTATAACTCTTCAATTTTCTAGTTTATGGTTTATTAATAATAGTTATAAGAACTTTTGATATTAAGAACACAATGTGGAGTGATTATATCAAGCTGATTAACATATTCATCTCCTCCCTTACTTGTTTGTGGTAAGGCATTTGAAATTTACTCTGTTAGATATTTTGAAAAATGCAACATACTATTATTGGCTATATTAAAATCTTAAAATGGTTTTATTCTACTCAAAAGCACATATTACAACTGACTACCAATATATTAAAACATCTATTATTTCAGCAGCATATGACCTAGTAAGTATTTTACAAACTTCATTTGATATAAAATTTGATTAGCTATTGAAATTTTGAATTCTCATGTGTGTAGCTAAATAGATGGAGATATATATATATATATATATATATATATATATATATATATATATATACACGTACATTATGGCCATAATGTTCCTTTTTAAAGCCTAGGCTCTTATCTTTAATATCAGTTTAATTACAAACTGATTAAATAATTAGACATTCGATAGCTAATAAAAATATATGCCTTTAATTTTATTATACACCATTATTTTTAGCATAACTTTATATTGACTTATGTCCTCACACCAGCAGGATACTAACCAGAAGCCTTTATTAATCTGGTCACTGAGTAAAATGTCAATGCACTATTTGTAAAACCCACTCACTAGACTATACCAGCTGTTAAAATTTTATTTATTTTCTTTTTTTATTATTCATCTAAAAATAACATACAAACATAACATAATGAGATTAAATATTTGTTCTTCCTTATGTCACTGTGAATTCTGTAGACTCTTTTGATATTTAATTTTCATTTATGCATAAATTAATGAAAATATTTCCAGATACTGTTTTTCTTTAATCATCACTAGTTATGACATCACTTGTCATCCAAAATTATCCCTGAACTTCTGAAATGCAACTGAGCCCCCACCAGTTGAAAAATAAGATAATTTGCTTTTCAAAAATATAGATTGTTAGACACTGTATTTTTAAAAATTACGTTTGAAGCTACATGTTTCAATAATAATAATAGTTCTACTTCCTTGAGCTAGCCTAACATTTGAAAAACAACAAAAAGGGTACAAAAGTACTCTTTGGTAAGACTATCTGTAAGAAATGTTAATTCTGCTGAAAGAGCAAGTGCCTCAATTCCAGTAGCATGAGCTATGCACAAAAATCATGTTATGCTGTGTGATATTGAGACTTAGTGTGGATTTTTAAAAATCACAAGGCAGGGAAGGGAAGAGTAGAAGTTCATTGGATTAGACAAAGGGGAATGAAGGGAAGTGAGTGGGAATGGGAATAGGAAAGACAGCAGAATGAATCGGACATAATTTTCCTATGTTCATATATGAATTCACCACCAAGGAAACTCCATATCATGTACAACCATAAGAATGGGATCCTAATTAGAATAAGTTATACTCCATGTATGTATAATATGCCAAAATATACTCTACTACCATGTATATCTAAAAAGAACAAAGAAAAAATTCCTTTCTTCCATCTTTTCTATCTCCTGTACAATTTTATTCCAAAGAGAAACTTTTGCTGAGAGTTTACAAAAATTTTGAAGATAATGAGCTAAATGCAGATGTTTACTTTAGAGAAACAGGGGCTGTGTCTTTGAATGTTATGTTGGTTTCAGGACAATTAAAAAAGAAAGTACAACTTTAAATGAGTGATTAATGGATATATTTATTGATCAGGAGTTAGTTAGAGCTATGATTTCATTCATTATTTTTAATTCTAGCCCAACACCACAAATGTCACATCAGACAATACACAGATCTCACAGTTCAACACTAAAGTCTTTCACCTCACCCCAGATACTGACACCACTTCATACACAAAAAAGCTTTCTCACACACTGCATGGTCTTTTCCCTTCTTACAGGATATCCTCTCCTATTTGCGTTACTATTCAACCTATTCAGGTTCGAAACATCCTCTCAAGGTCAAGAGGATTTCCCCCAGTTCAGATACTTTTCTCAGCCTCCTCTGAAGGGTTTAGATCTGTCTGTTCAAGAAGGAGATGAGAAGAAAGAGGAAGAGCTACTAGCATTGCTTTTAGAATTATTGTTTTAAATTAATATAATATCTAAGTTCATCTGTAAAAGTTGATAAATATTTTGTTACTAAAATAGACAAGTGTTATGGTTTGGATATAAAGTGTCCACCAAAGACTCATATGTTGAAGGTTTGTTTCTCAATGCAGCAATGTTCAGAGATGGGGCTTTGGGAAAGTGATTGGATTATGACCTGATCAATGAACTTATTTATTGAGGGATCCGTGACTGAATGGATTATTGGGAGGTGGGGGCAACTATAGGAGGTTGAACCTAATTGGAGGCAATGGGCTTTTGAGGCCATGCCCTTGGGGACTATATCTTGTCCCCAATCCCTTTCTTGCTGTTTTCTGGCTGCCATGAGGTAAGCAGCTTTCCTCTGCCACACCCTTCTGCCATGATGTTCTGCCTCACCACAGCCCCACAGCAACGGAGCCAGCTGACCACAGAATGAATCCTCTGAAACTAGGAGCTAAACTAAAGTTGATTTATTTCTCTAAGTTGATTTTCTCAGGTATTTAGTCACAGTAATGAAAAGCTGAACTAACTCAGTTAAAAAATTTAAAGAGAGAACAGAGGGAGAAAGTAAGCTGAAATTGATATATATATGAGTAACAGGGAAAAAGGAAATTTCAGAAGTGAAAATAATTAAGCTCTGAAGGGTGAAAGTAATATGAAATGAGAGAACACATAATTCTTCCTATAATTAAATGAAAGAAGAAATTAATGTTCAGATGGCATATATGGTACAGAGTGAAATGGAGAAGGGAGGAAATGAGCAGTGATTGAGCTTTGTGTTGGAAGGAGCTAGTGAGTAGCAGAAGCTACAGAAGGGTGGTAGAGGAGACAGGTTGGACAGAAGAACCTCTCCAAAGAAGAAATAACACCAACCTCAAAGTACAGTTTTGTTCACTGGTCTCTGGAGTGTGTTCCATGTGATTTCAGCAAGGATTTTGTAGGAGAAAGAAAACCTTGAATTTAAATAAAATGAGAAACAAAAAGATAAATGAATGCCTTTATTATTGGACTGCCTGTATTCATCAATATGTTACTTTAGGTACAAACTGAGTACAGTATGTTAAGCATAAGTGCAAAATGAAGCATGACCGAGGTTTGACTGATTTTACTGGTAAAGATACAAATGGCCACGTTGGGTTCAGACAGTAATAACTGACACAGTAAAAGGAAGACTTGGCAAAGGTGTCACTCCCCACAGTCCTTGACTCACACACCAACAAAACAAAGCAAGGCAAAACAAAAGGCACTGAAATAAAAGAGACCCCTTGACTACAGAGTGTTGTGATATGCCTCCTGGCCAAGCAGCAAGGTCTAAACTCCAGCTAAGTGGTTTTATATTCTGTAACTCTATTCTTTTTTTTTCTTTTTTTGGTACTGGAGATTGAACTCAGGGACACTTGACCACTGAGCCACATCCCCAGCTCTATTTTGTGTTTTATGTAGAGACAGGCTCTCACTGAGTTGCTTAGCACCTCACGGTTGCTGAGGCTGGCTTTGAACTCATGATTCTCCTGTCTCAGCCTCCCAAAGTGCTGGGATTACAGGTTTGTGCCACCGCACCCAGCTCTGTAACTGTATTCTAAGGGGAGCAGAGCAGTAAGTCCCACATTTCATTGGAACATGAAAGCTAGTGAGACACTGATTCATGGCACCTTCCCAGGGGAGACGGGCCAGTAACTGGGAGATGGCCGTGTAGTCCTATCCATTCATGTTCTAGGAAGATGACAGGCAACTCTGCCAAGATTCAGAGGAACTAATATAAAAGGTAGTCAGTGCAGATCTGCCTAAGTTTGCCAGGGCACCCTGGCACAGCTGTTCCCATGCAGTATATCCCAGCCTATTTGATCATGGGACTCTTATCTTTACATTTCTCACAAAGTGTGATGGCTTCTCTAGTCTAACTGTGGTATATATTTATATCCGAGATGGTCACAAGGGAGTAAATTAACTCTCAGAGAGGTCCAGGAGAAACAATGCTGAAGAATGTCCAACCAAATGTAGAGAAATGTGAAAATTTGGAGGGGGCCAGGGATGCAAGGGGAGGAAGGCAAAATAGAAGTGAGGAAAAGTTTTTGTCTCCCAGAGCAAAAGGAGCAGCAGAGTGGCAACCAGGCTTGAAATGGAAAGTTTATCAAGCAGATGGGCCACACATTTTAGAGATAAGCCTTATGCAGGCAGCAGTTCTCCTCCAACCTCCATTGACAAGATGAATGAGGAATTCCAACTATACCATGCTTTATAGTCTGGCTTGAAAAATCCTGAAATGGGCCTCTGTTTATATTTCTGTATACTTCCGTATACCAGTATCCTTATACTATTTTTTAGCATACTGAAATATGCATCAATTTCTAAATAAGATATGCTTTCGTACTAGCAGGTATTAATGTGTACTATTCTCTTGAGATGATCTTCCAGTCTACTGCCTCTCCCTTACCTGAAAAAAATTACACATTGTTTTAGCTTTTTGACTTAGATGTCATATATTTGGGAGAACATTTTAGGATCCATCCACTTTCTCCTAAAGATACATAAGGGCAGTGCAGGGAGAAGGGCAGTGAACATTCCTAATATACCATGTTTGACCTTAGGCTCTATGACCTAAAGGCTCTTTAATCTGCTGGAATACTTGCCCAGCTCTTTTACTAGACTGTAGGATTATTTTATACTTACTTGCATTTCTTTCCTTGTACATAGTGCCTGACACATAGTAGGTACTAAGAAATTGTTTGTTTAATAAAAGAATTGGTCAAAGCTAATCCTATATTTGACCATTGACAAAGACTGTTTCCTTTGACCAAAAGGAATCAAGCTCTTCTGAGTCCTTTATGACGAGGTGTTGTTCTAGGGTTTCTCTCTTTGCCTTTGTAGAATTCAGTCTAAATAAGAATAATAAGTCAGTTTAGCAAAAATCCCTCATCCTTGCCATCTAACCACCCTGGATACCTTATTACCCTGAACTGCTTACAGTAAGAATTCTGTTGAGTTGATCTAGCAAGAGTTTTCCTTACCCTTTTAATAATTTTACATTAAATTACCTCAACCTGCTCCTTGGTTATAAATCTCCACTTTTCCTTGGATTTCAAATCAAGCTTAGTCCTTCTCCCCCACTATAAGATCCTATCGCAATGCTCCCTATACCATCACTATGACCTCTCTTGAATAAAGTCTGCCTTATTTCTTTAAAGAGTTAGAGTGCCATTAATCATTTTTCCTTTAACTTCAATCATTAGTACCACTGCACAGGACATCAGTGACTTTTTGTTGTTTCAGTGAAAAATTATTGAGTATGAGAGACATGCAGTGAAGTTTCAAAACACAAAAATTATAAAGAAAAATCCATAGGAAAACCATTAAGAAAAACTTTTCAAAGAACTGGTGTTATCTGTATACAACTCAAGTATTAAGACTCATCAAATAACTCCTAAGATAGATTTAGACATTAAGTATTTTTTAAATTCTTACCAAACTAAATTATAAATGCTTTAGGCATTTGTTTAGCTTGGTCAGATACAATCCTTGAGCAATAAAAAGCTTAAGGTAATGTCAGTAAATATTTATGTCGTTATGATGCTCTGGGAATATCAGAATATTTCACAATCTCAAATTATATTTGAAGTTAGTATAAATGGGTTTAAAAATTGAAGTCTTCAAAGACACTAAAAAATTTCAGGCATCAAGTCTTCATCCTCTAGCCCTTCTTGATTACTAGACCTTATATTTGTAGGATCACTGTCACCAGAGTCTGAGCCAGTCATGACTGCCTGAAAATGTGTTACGAATTAAAGGGCTTCTAGAGTGAAATTTATTCCTGTAGCGACAGTAACCAACAGCCTTATCCATTCTCAGCCATGCTTTTTTCCTAATGCAACAATTATGTGCCTTGGTAATAAAAGTGGACTTAGTTTCCTCACATCAGTTCAGTTTCCTAATGGAGGATATGAACCTCTATTCTGAATCCCAGTTGCTTTGGGTTAGGTTTAGACACACTATCTGGATCCGATCATCCATTTCTCCATCTTAATTATCCAGCCCAAAACTGAGATAATGATTTCTCTATAAATACCTAAAAATTTTTACCTGAAGATTCTATTTGAAATCTGATTTTCATTTGATTGAATGAGGATGGACACCATTAATGTGGCCCCCGTACTGGCCCACTGGTGAAGAGTCAACATCTTAAGATGCTAAGGCACTTTATTTTTATGGAAACTGAACTATGAATGCTTTCCAAATTAATTCTAACTCTCAAACAGATAAACTACTTTTCTCTGTATCTAACATCATTATATTTTCCTAAACTCACTACTGATAAACTTAAAGTAGAATTTCTTAAAGGATAGGACTACTCCTTTGTATGTGTCAGCCAATAATAGAAAACATCTGAGCTACCTGTTTCCTTCCCACAACCCTCAGTCATAGGTAGAGAAACTTTCTTAATAACAGAACCACATGAGCTTCTGAGGGCAACTTCCTGAGATAATGTACAATGAGTTATTCTTGGACTGAAGCAGCTATGGCTTGGCCTCTTTCCGGAGGACAAACTCAGCAGCAGAATCAGACCTTGCTTGTCCTTTGAGATGCCCTGAAGGTCCTCACCACAGAGATATTTCCAGTCTTTTGTGGCACAGGCTTTTTGCCTTCAATCACAGATTACTCAGCCGATATATCCTTTGCTTTGAATCTTCAGAATTCTATTTGTTTCTCATATTTTTCAAAGAAATATATTTTTATCATTGTGCCAAAGATACCTAAACTGCCTTTGATTACTGTCATGCCCACAGCCACCTCCTCTAGCGTGTCTAGCAAGAACATTGGGACAAGCACACTATTTGCATTTAATGGTTGGATTATCTATCACATCACTAGAATGTACTTACACTAAAAATTCTTATAATCCCACTCAATAAAAATATACTAATATAATTAGCAATGAGACCTATATGGAAGACAAGAATCCCTAAATTGTTGAAACTTTACAGATTTGTATTAGTTATCTATTGCTGCAAAAAAAAAACACTAAAATTTAGTGACTTCAAACAATAAGCATTAAGGTGCCATCCAGGACATAAATCTTAAGGCTAGACTGAAGGAAGATCCACCTCCAAGTTCACTCATAGGGCTGTAGACATACATGAGGTCTGCTCTTAGCCAGAAACACTCCATCCTTGCCAGTGAAGTCTTTACACAGAGTTACTTACAACAAGGCAACTTCCTTCCCCTGATGGGAGAGGAGAGAGAGAGAGACAGAGAAACCAAACAGTTAATACCTTTTGCAACCTTATCTTGGAAGTGATGGCCCATCATGATTGCCAGATTCTATTTGTTAGATTCCATCCAGTAGTTTCAGCCCACAAACAAGGGCAGAGAAATGTATAAGGACTTGAATACCAGGAATCAAGGTCAATGGAAGTCATGTTAGAGACCACAGAACTGCTGCCTAATTTCTCTTTCATTTTATTTTACTCATTCATTGTATAAATAGTTCCTGAGAAACTTCCATGGGCCCAGCTTTGATGGCATTGAGAAAGTAGCAGTAGATGAGGCAGATACATTTTTTTTTATAAAGGAGATTTAAGTGGAAAAAAAGGATAACTAAATTGCACAAACAGGTTTAAAAATAATTCTATTTTAACAAGGAAAATTTTTACATATACCCTAAGCTATATTCTTTCTGGATAAACCAGTTTATTTCCACTTTAAGAGACACAGAGAAAAAGAAGAAAAGTATCACCAGGCATGAAAGCTTTGTTTCCCAAGGTTTCTGGAGGAGACAGAGGAGATTTTGAGGGTCAAACACTGTACGTTTTGTCCTTACTCTAAGCCAAAGCTACAATGTGGCGTGGTAAATACAAGAAACAATTATAGATATTTAGAACAAGTGTGGACCAGATGATTTTGTTTCTGTATTTGTGTAGCACAGGTTAGGAAAAATTTTAAGATACCCTAGAGAAGCTCTGTACCCAATGTAATGTCAATCAGACAGTAGTGGGGAAATGGCCTAGTAAGACAAATTAATAGCAGGCATAAATCAATATTTAGTTTTCCAAGAGTCAATTGGCAAGGTAATCATAGAAAAAAGTTGGAATATAAATTTTTTTGTACAAATACCACAAGAAAGGTCTTAGATAGACACTGGAGCCTAGAGAATGCCATGAACCATTCAAGAGGTCATCAGCATAGAGAAGTGATGAAGGGATTAACTCAGGGACTTAGATCTGATCATTCGCTAGGTAAAAGCAAAGGTGTGCAGTGACTCAGGGTCTAAACGACACATATTGTCAGGAGGCTGTGGAAAGGAATCCATTGGACAGCCCAGAGACCAACAAAAGTATCAAGGAATAAAGCCAGCAACTGAGACCATCAAGTCAGAGATCATTCCTGGTAAGGCCACCATCAGGGGCAGTAAAGAACCTTGGGTCTCACAAATGTTGGATTTTAATATCATATACTTTCTGGGATATGGGAGGATCCATATTCTAGATCTCTGAGGAGAAATGGAATTGACAGGAAGAATCTACCTGCTTGCTATCTTTTTGCAAGCAGCATATAATGCTTCTATTCAATAAGCCACTATATTTGCAAAAGTTTTTAACTTCAGGTAGATCATTCATATTTTTAGCAATTGTCAGCCAGCTGATTATATTAAAATTTAAAAACAGAGTGATTCGGTAGTTTTGATTTTTCGGATCCAGCATTATATAAACAGTTAAAAACAAGCTAGGATCAGTGCAAGAAAACTTATGGTAAGATAAATAAGAAAAACTGTATTCCAGGTTGAAAATTTACATTTTTTGTGCTGTTCCTGAGAGACATTGGCAATAGAGAAACTGTATATATTTTATTGTTTCTTCCTTTGAATAAATAAAAACTCAATTTCTATAATTTTCATGTAGGTTAAATACATTCTGATTTCACTATATTTTTCTAAAAAGAAATGACAGATGTCTTAATAAAATATAACAGATGGCTTATAGACAAAGAAGCATCATCAATTTCTGTGTACAGTTTAAAAATTACACAAAACATCTGTAGACTAGTAATGAGTCTTACTATTTTTCCATTTTGTGCATAATACTGTTTGAAAATACATAATTAAATGTGAATTTTGTTAATGAAATCGTCTGACTCAGTCATTAAAATAAACTTTTTCATTTTCAAAATGTTATACTTACATTTGTTAATCTGCTGTTTCATTTATCTTAGTTTCCAAAATAAAATTAATCTATATTGATCCACTTGACATACAAATGGCCTCTTTTGGGAGCTGTCATTATCTAGCTGGTAATGCCAGCTTCCCATTGAAACACTGATTTTTTTCTAATTGATAGATAATGATATATGCTTTTTATCATGTATAGAATGATGTTTAGAACTATGTATACATTGTAGAGCGGGTAAATCTATCTAATTCACTGATGCATTATTTCACATAATTATCTTTTTTTGTAGAATATTTTGTAGTGAGAGCAGACAACATCTACTTTCCTTTCTCCAATAGGAAAATCATCAACTATTGTCATCCTGATGTACAACAGATCTTGTGAAATTTACTTCTCCTATCTACCTATAATCATATACAGTTTGACTAATGTATCCCCATCCTGCCCTGTTCCCTAACTACTCCTGTTTCTGGTAATCACCATTATACTACCTAATTATATGAGATAAACTTGTTTAGATTTCACATGAGTGAGATAATGAGGTATCAAAAGAAGACATATAACTGGGCCTGGTGGCACACACCTGTAATCCCAAGGGCTCAGTAGGCTAAGGCAGGAGGATTGCAAGTTCAAAGCCAGCCTCAGTGGCTTAACAAGGCCCTAAGAAACTTAGTGAATCAAAATTTTAAAAAATAAATATTAAATTGCTAGGGATGGAGCTCAGTCATAAAGTGCCTCTGGGTTCAATCCCTGGTATAAAAAAGAAAGGGAGGAAGGGAGAGAAGGAGGAAAGAAGAAAGGAGGGAGGGAGGAAGGTAGGAAATGATAAATTGACATGAAAAAATAATGCTCTTATTCATTATCAGGGAAATGCAAATTAAAAACACAATGAGATATGAGATGTCAGCTTACTTCAATAATAATAGCTTTTATCAAAAAGACAAAAGAATATTGGCCAAATGATATTGTTGTCTTCTGTACATATACAAACACATAACAACAAATTCCATCATTATGTAAAAGTGCAATGCACCAATAAAAAAATGTGGAAAAAATACAAAGATACAAGTGTTGGTGAAGATGTGAAGGAAAAGGAACACTTGCATGCTGTTGATGGAAATGCAAACTAGTAGAGCCATTATAAACAATAGTATAAAATTTCCTCAAAATAATTAGAAGTAGAACTACATTGGATCATTGGATCATATTGGGATCACTTGATTCCAATACTGAGCATATATCCAAAGAAAATGAAATCCATATGTCAAAGGATGTCTACAACCTCATTTCATTGCAGCATTACTCACAACAGCCAAGATGAGGAATCAATTTCAATGACCAACAATGAACCAACAATAGAGGAATGGGTAAAGAAAACATGGTACACATACACCATAGAATGCTAGTCAACCTTAAAAGAAGAAAATCTTATAACACTATAAGTGAACCTAGGATAACATTACATTAAGTGAAATAAATCAGGCATAGAAATACAAATACTGCATGATCCATTTATGTGTAGAATCTAAAAACGATGTGTTCATAGAAGCAGGGATTTGAACAATGATTTCCAAGCACTGAGGGGTAGGTTTGGAGAGATTGGGGAGGTGTTGGTCAAAAGATATAAAATTTCAGATAGAAAAAACAAATTCAAGGGGGCTGGGTTTGTGGCTCAGTGGTACAGCACTTGCCTTGCATGCGTGAGGCACTGGGTTCGATCCTCAGCACCACATACAAAATACATAAATAAATAAAATAACGGTTTAAAAAAAAAAAATTCAAGCACTCTATTATACAACATGGTAACTAAGTTAAAAACGATGCATTGGCTACTTCAAAATTAAGAAAGTAGATTTTAAATGTTCTCACCACTAAAAAGTGATGAGTATGTGAGTTAATGCATATGTCAATTATCTTGATTTAGTCATCATGTTATACTTCACAAATAGATACAATTTTTATTTATAATTTTTTAATGGTAGAAAAGGAGACAAGATGATAGCTATCTAGATAGCTAGCAAGCTATGATAACTTGTTACATTTTTAATGATTGGCAGTTTTAAAAATAATATTTTAACATAAAGTTTTGATTTATCCAATTTGATTTATCCCACAACATCATAATAATCAAATATTTTAGACATTTTATAAGTTGTATTTTTATCCAGATTTATATGAGTACTAATAATTTTACAAAATAAATAATCAATTTTAATTGTATTTACCTGTTGTATAAAAGTAATTTTATAATTTTTATGTTTTAAATTTTTTATTAGTAGTAGTATGTATGTATGTGTGCATGTATGTATGTATTTATTTAAGTACGAGGAATTGAACTGAGGGGCAATTTCCCCCTAAACTACATCCCCAGATCTTGGTATTTATATATTTTATTTTGACAGAGGGGCCTGCATTTGCTTAGGGGCTTGCTAAGTTGCTGAAGCTGGCCTCAAAATTGCAATCCTTCTGCCTCAGCACTTGTGTTCAGCTAGATATTTAATTTTTATGGAAATTACTTATCTAAATTTTAATCAAAACTGCTTTGCTGATATATAGATATAAGACTAGAATTATAATTGAAACATAGCCATTTATCTGTACTTTGGTGTTTTTATTTATTTTCTTGAGAAAATCCACTTATAGTTTTTAGAGTACTTAAATTTTGAGATAGCATGACTTTTGTATTCTAAATAGCTTTCTGTTTGTGTCTTTTCCCTTCTTTATAACTCATTTTTTGAAATCTGCATTAATATTTCATTCTCAAACTACAAGCTATAAATTATGCTAGAAAACATAGAATTTCCTTTCAGAATAAAAATTTTAAATTTTTAAATGTTAGAAAAGATTGGAGTAGTAACATAGATTTCTAAAAGCAATTATTTGTATATAAAGCTAAGTATATTTTTGAAGTGACATTCTTGATTCTTTTAAAAATAATGCTTTTATAATAAAATCACATATAGCTGGAACTTTTATAACTATAAATTAAATTTCATTAATAGGTACAGGACCAATCAGAGTACCTCTTTTTCAATGTGATTCTATAGCTTTTGCTCAAGGAATATGCCCATTTTATCTATTATATAGGTTGGTCTAAAGTAATTCATGATATTCTCATACTATACTTATATGTCTGTAGAATCTGTAGTGATGCCACCTCTTTCTGCCACTCTCTCCTCTCCAGTCTGTGCTGTGAACTCCAGCCACCCTTGTCTCTCTGGTCCCTGAATTCTGTCTCCTCAATTCAGATTGACCACCTCTACCCTCCTTGATCTCCCTCCTAGTGTTCCAGGCTGAGGAAATCTACTCCAGGTTGAAAACTGTGGCAATTATAAGGTTCCTTCATTTATGTCTCATCTCTTAGGATCATTGTCCTTTATTGCCTGATGTTTGATACCTAAAAACCACCACTTTGCCTATTTTGTTAAATATTTTAGTGGTTTCAGGTTGGAGACTGAATCCAGGTCTATTACTACCTCTTAGTTGAACATGAAAGTAATATTAATAAAACATAACCTCAGAATATATTGAAATAGGAGTAAAAAATATATACAAACTAAATGTGAAAGTCTAGATTGCTTTACTAAAAGTTCAGGAAAAAATATTCACCCATAATTGCACAAAACATCGTTCAGCTCAAGGAACAGATACTCCAACTTACACAAATTATGCTTAGGCGTGGAAGTAAAAAAAACAAACAAACAAAGTAATCAATTCTAAAGATAAACATACCATGGATCCAAAAAATGTTGAAGAAAAACTAAATAAAACAACCAGTCACACCTCTTTATATAGGTGCAGATATACTAAATGGAATTAAAATTCCATTAATTCAAAATTAAGTCCAAACGTGTATTAAGTAAATAATATATTATGTCCTAGCTGGATTTATTCATAAAAATCATGAAAGTTCCTCATGAAAAGTCTATCAATGCAGTTCTAAGTAAAAAGACAAAGGAAGCATACTGTACAAATGCCACATAAATGTTAATAAATATTTTAAACATGCAGCTGATTTCTTGAAGGAAAATTGCATAAAGTTTCCAAGTATCAAATATAAGAGAGTATCCAAAGTTGAAGCATAAATCAAATCTTTATCTTAGTAATCATAAATAAATTGCAACTGTATACATACCTGAGGGTTTGGGATTTTTGGTTCCCCTTAGGAATGAATTGAATCCACAGACCTCCATTCATAAAGCAAGTAATGGAAGAGGGTGCTCTGCCTCAGATGTTGCTCAATAGTATATTAACACTGAATGAGAAACAAACAAGCAAAACTTCTATCTTGAACTTTAGTTAGAAGATATCAGAGGTGTGTATCTCCCAGAAGAGGTGCTGTGTTGTGATCTTCACAAACTTGCTCTACTGACCGGAAACGGATTTTTTCATTTGTTTGTTTTTTCACTTTTTAAAATTTGTTCTAATCAATTATACATGACAGTAGAGGAATTGAACAGACACTTCACAGAAAAAGTACAATCAATCAACAAATATATGAAAAAAGTGTTTAACATCTCTAGCAATTAGAGAAATACAAATCAAAGCTACTCTAAGATTTCATCTCACTAGAGTCAGAATGGCAATTATCAAGAATACAAGCAACAATAAATGTTGGTAAGAATGTGAGGAAAAAAGTACACTTACACATTGCTGGTAGGACTGCAAATTGGTGCAACCATTATGGAAAGCCCTTATGGAGATTCCTCAGAAAACTCAGAAATGTTTTTGAATGTAAGAACTAGATCACATAGAGCCTCATAAACCATTTTAGGGACTGTTGACTTCATTCTAATGGTAAAGACAAGTCTTGAAATTTTTAATAAAGTGAGTGACATGATTAGGTTTGCAATTCGAAAAATTAACACCTCAAAATATGTCTATCAAATATATGCAGAGTTCATAGTATGTATAAGTTGAGCACCTAAGGTGCTATAGTAATCTGGGTGGAAGAGGAAAGCCATATGGGTAGTGTAATTGTAATTGTAGAAAAAAAGACATATCATTATTAAGGAAATACAACAGAAAAGTGAAGGAAAATGAGGATCAAAGATTGCCCTAAAGATTCTAAATGTGATGCTGTAACTGAGGTAGGAAGAATGGAAAAAGTTTGGAGGAGAAGGTGTGTTCAGTTTTGTACATGATAATTTTAAGATAACATAAAATTTTTCTTATACTATTCAAGAGAGTATCCAGTGACTAGTGAAGATGAGTGACCAGAGAACCTGAGCATGAGTTAAAAATGTAAATCACTTGCCTGATGGTGATTGAATTTACAGATAACAATTATTTTATCTGAGGAAAAATGTCCTAAGACCAAGCCTTCAGGATTGCTAATCTCATCCAAAGAGAGGAAATTGAGTTTGCCAAAAACACCAAGAATAAAAATGATCAATTACTACTAAAAAGTCCAGGAAGAAGAATGTTTTAAACATATATTGAAGTTAGTGACGCAGTGACTTGAGCAAAATTTTTTTCTACAGAGTGATGGAGCCAAAAATCCATATTAAAGTGAGTTTAAAAGGCAAATACTTGGTAATAGTACTGTCTTTGGAGAGAAAAGCCAAATGGCTAGGAAATTAAGAATATAATAGTATTATTTTTATCATATACTTTTTATACTTTTAGAAATTTGTGTATCTTCTATTCAAAAAATAGGCAACTATGGAAAATTGCAGTAAATGGTAAAATGTATAAGTGTTTGTTTTTTATTAAATTGCCAATCTTTCAAACCAATGGATTATAGGAGTAGTAGGGAGTCCTTAAATGTGAATACTAAAGGTCACTCTTATATTACATTATAGCCTTTTAAAGAAATCTGCTGTGAATAATATAGAATTGTTAGCAGCTCTCATTGACTTGCTTTTTTCTTTATCTGACACTGTAGACAGAAATCAGTTATGTCCTAACCTCCATGAGCTCATTATAGATCTGTGGCTACACATGCTCATACTGAACCTGCAATAAATTTGCAACAAGTCGAAGTGATGAGGGATAGATGCACTTGAATCAGATAATTTCTAATAAGGCATAACCGTATGATGCTTTACACTGTCAATAGATTCTGTCCTCACACCACCTGCTATTCAGCTATTGTGGCATATGCCTTCAGAAAAATCAAATGCAGCATGATAACATCCATGTTGTCGATCACCCCCATCCCTGGGCTAACCCAAGCCCTCAAACAGGCATACCTTACATCTCAGTTGTTTTAATACTCTGTTGGCAGTGCTATTCTGGAATCCATACTATTCTTATTCATGCTCTGATTTGGGTGTTCCTGTGTTGTACAGTCCCCTTTCCCAGTGGCTGATACGTTCACTCTGTGGCCCACAGGCCAACAGTTAATTTTTCAGTGTGAAGAACTCCTCTATTAAGGACTTCAGAAAGTAAGAAAAGTCTGATTTTTAATTCCAGGATTGAGTGAGTTCTGTCCCCCTCTGAGATCTGTGTCTTCTATCTCTATGGCTCATCTCTTTCAGAAAAAGAAGCCATCATCTTTTCTACATGCCAGGAAACTTTCCTTAGGTAATTTTCTGCTTTCTCCTTACTCTGGCTTAAAGGACCATAAACTTTCGTTCTTTCAAAATTCTGGTCTTTGAAAAAGAAATCTTCACTTTCAAACTACTTTTGTTTCTGGATGTTAAGAACTATATTTGAAAACCAAACTACCTATAACTTCTTTGTTCCCTTTATATTACTATATCTCTTTTTCCCAAAGTAAAGAATGACTCAACTTCAATAAACACATAACTGAAGAGCAATACGAATCACTGGAATTTTTCTTTAAGAATGCAATATCCCAAAAGTACTATCCCACTATTATACTAAAGAATGGAATGGAGACTGAGTCATATTTTGAAATTTTCTTCTTATATTTTAATACCATGTCTTCTTATATTTTAATACCAGTTGATCAGATGTAAACTCTTTGCCCTTTATGCGTATTATAATTTTCATGGTTTACAGAAATAAAACAGGGTTATTACCATAAATTAGGAACATTTATTATAAGTACATAGCTGCTTTCTTTTACTTATTACCAAAAACTAAAACTACAGATATATTACTGAAATTATTGACTACTTATTACCAAAGACATTTGAGTAGGCATCTTTAAAATCTGATTTTCAAATGTGGTAAGTGAAACTAATAAAATACTAGATAATTATGAAAATCACTTCCTGAATGTTTTACTGTAATGTGCGTACATGTTTGTGACTACATGTACAAGCAGGTGTTTGTCTTGGCTTTTATTATGACTAAAATAACCATCTCTCTATCTGCTTTTGAAATCCATTAAAACAAAAACTATCCATCACAGAAACGTGTCTCCAAGTAGATCTCTTTTTGCTCAATTCCAGAAGGTCTTGGAAGCCACTGGATATAGACTGTCTCCTCCCATTTTTATTGGAGTCTTCAATTTTTATCTTACACCCCCCCCACGCACACACACTTAGCTGACTATTAAAAACACACAGTGGTGCACTTATTTTATAAAGAATATAAGAACTCCAACTACCTGTCAAGGATATAACTTCAAAAGCTCTGTCACTAAATAGCTTTCAAAAGCTCAGTAGAGAGAGACAGAGTTAATGGATATTCAATTTGTTATTCCAGCAATATAGCAGGAGGGATTTGCAATTTATTCATTCTTTAGATAATTCAAAATCTATCCCAGAAATAGATAGATCATCAGAGAGCTGCATACCTGAGTCCTATTATTTTTGTTCTTCTCTGCTTCTGTAAGTGTGTTTTTGTGCTTTGGTGTCATGCCACCAATCTGTACTAAAAATTGTCCTATGAAACATGTCGTCTAGCTTATGATAAAATTGAATTTCAGTATTAAGAATAATCACATATACATTAAGAAAATAGTTTGCTTTTATCTTATAAACTCTAAAATTTAAGGTTTATAATCTTCTCTATTTCTCTCTGCCTCTCCCTCTCTCTTTCTCTTAAACATACATACACACACACCTGCCAACAGTTTAATATCATATTTCTGCTTCACTCTTGAGAATATGATAAGTACAAATCTAAATAACAAACTGCTTATATGGTTTTCTTCCTAATAAATTTCCCTTTTCTTTCATTTCCTAGACTTATTTATCTCCAGTTGATAAAATGATTTTATCTTCAATTAGTTTATCTTAATAATATGCTTTAAAACTTTGTTTATACAACAAAGTAGAAATATAAGTATATTCTACATTAATGTTTTAAACTCACATTATCCAAATTATAATTTATCATGTCCTCTTTTCTCTGTGCTCCAGGGCCTGTACTTGCTTTCACACCTAAGATTCAAAATACAGGACAAAGGGGTCAAGATGTTGGATTAGAGTGAGATAGCATTTCTCCTAGCTTGGCTACCCAGAACTCAAGTAATGGGAACACTGCTTTTCTCCAAGTTTAAAGTGAAAAATCCTGAGACTGGAGGGGCAGTCTGCCCTAGCCCAACCAGAGATTGTTTGACTCATTAAAAGGATATTAAAGAAGAAAAGAAAAAAAAAGTTTCCCTGAGTTTATCAATTGTACATGGAGATCCAATCCAGGAGCCATTTTGGGACTATGGCACAGCAGAGCCAACGGGAACTGAAAATCCAGATCTGTGAGTTCGCAGCTAGGTCCACATGGGTCTGTCTGAGCCTAGCAAGGACTTAGCTGGACATAGAAAACCCATGGAAAGTCAGAAACTGGGAGCATTTCCCCCTCTGGGGAACACAGGTTGGAGAGGCTGAAGAGAGTCTGGCAATCCCCAACCCTGTCAATCCTGTGGGCTCCTGGGGGTCGACAGTGCTAGCTATAGCAGGTCAGGAGGTTGGAAGAGTGGGTGTGAGGACACTTGGCTCTCAGATTGCCCAGCCAGCCAGTCTGGCACCCACTGTGTCCCGGAGCCCACCCAGACTGGCACTGATGGGGTCTGGCACTAGCCTGGTCTCCAACGCCCTCCTTAGTCTGGCTCCAACTGGGTTCCTGGGCTCCCAGAACCCGCTGGATCCAGCAGTAGTCCAGCACCTCCCAACCTCCAGTCCCCCAATTTCCCGACCCCTAACTGGGCCTGTCCCACTGCTCTACCTACTAGGCCCAAAACTTCACTGCCTGACCACAGACCAGTCTGCCAGGCCAGTGCTTTACTGCCAGGCTTGCTCAGTCTGACATACAGCTTTGCCACCACCGACTGACAGGACCCATCACCCCATCCTGATCCACCTGGCCCAGGGCAGCTAGGCTCACCAGAAATGGTCGGTCATCTGCTTTGCTACCCAGCCACAGGCAAGCTTGCCCAGCACACCAGTTGCCACCAGGCCCACCTGACCCAGCCAGCCACTTCACTACCAACCTCCCCAGCTCACTGCCTTGGCCCTTATGGCCCTGGCTAACTGGGTCCACCCATCAGACCCCTGTACCACCTTCCTCAGCCAGTGGCTTCGCCACACTAATCTTCCAAGAAGGAAAATTGGGAAGTGTTAAACCCCAACCTTCAACTGGATAACCAACACACAAAAAAGGAAGGACCCAATAGCCCACTCCCATGCTTAGTTCATACCTCCAGAAGAAAGAAAAAGAAAATCAGTCAGGCACAGACAGTGAACACATGTGCTGTCTATTTTATCCACTCCAGTGGAAACAACTCCTTAATTTCTTAACATTTCACCAAGATCGATCTATCTATCTATCTATCTATCTATCTATCTATCTATCTATTTATTATTTTGCTGTTGTTTTGCTTTGCTTTTTGTTTTTGGTTTTCTGTATTGGGTTTTTGTTTTATTTCAATGTGTACTGATTGATTCAAGGACTCCTGTGCATATACTTGTTTCTCATTTCTAATCTTTTTTTTGAAGTTGTTATTTTCCCATGCTCTATATTTTGAGGGTGAGGATTTTTGATCAGCACATTTTGATTTTGTTTTATATAATTTTGCCACTACTCAATCTCCCTTGTCTCCCTCTCTCTATATCCTGTTGCTGACAGCCAAATTCTATTGTCTCTCTCCTCCTTTATATTCTTCTATTTTTTCTTCCCCTTTCTCATTAACAACATCTCCTAAATTACCACTGCATCTGCCTTATTTATCCTTTGAAATTGCAAAAACTTTTCTACACTTCTATCTGTTCTTCTTCCTCATTCATATGTATTTACTGTTTTTACTGATGAAAATTGTTGATTCTATTTCTATATATTGTACCAATTAACACTGTAGATACCAAAATAGGAACTAAGTACCTAGTCTACTGCTATATATTGTTTGCATAGATTATTGCTAATATTGGACTCCTCTGCCCCTTCTGAGAGGTAAGAATAACATAGATGAACACTGTAAACTCTACAGCTTCAGATCCATCCAGATAGGTGAGTAGACACACAAACAATATGAAAAAGCATTCACAATAGTCTCAAAAAAATACTTGGGAATCAATCTAACAAAAAAGGTGTAAGAACTCTACAATGAAAACTACATAAGACTAAAGTAAGAAATTGAAGAACACCTTAGAAGATGCAAAGATCCCCCATGTTCTTGGATAGGCAGAATTAATATTGTTCAAAATGGCCATACTACTAAGAGCACTATACAGATTTAATGCAATTCCTATTAAGATTCTGATGATGTTCTTCATAGAAATAGAAAAGGCAGTCATGAAATTCATTTGGAAAAATAAGAGGCCCAGAGTAGTAAAAAAGAATCCTCAGCAATAAAAGTAAAGCAATAGGCATCACAATACCAGACCTTAAATTATACTACAGAGCTCGAATAAAAAGAAAAACAAAAAACACATCATGGTATTGGCACAAAAACAGACCTGCAGACCAATGGGACAGAATAGAAGACACAGAGACAAACCCACATATCTATAGTTATCTCATACTAGACAAAGGCACCATAAGCATACATTCAAGAAAAGATAACCACTTCAACAAATAGTACTGGGAAAACTGGAAAACCAAATGTAGCAAAATAAAATTAGAACCTTCTCACCCCACACAAAACTCAACTCAAAGTAGATCAAAGACTAAGGCACTAGAACAAAGATCTTGTGCCTACTTGAAGAAAATGTAGGCCCAACTCTCCATTATGTCAGCTTAGGAACTGAGTTTCTCAACAAAACTCCTAAAGTGCAAGAAGTAAAATTAAGAATCAATAAAAAGGATGGTATCAAACTAAAAAGTTTCTTCACAGCAAAGGAAACAAGAATGTGAAAAGAGAGCCTACAGAATGGGAGGAAATTTTTGCCACCTGCACCTCAGAGCATTAATCTCCAGGATATATAAAGAACTCAAAAAACTTAACACCAAAAAACCAAATAACCCAATCAAAAAATGGGCAAAGGAACTAAACAGGCACTTTACAGAAGAAGAAATATGAATGGTCAACAAAGCTTTAAAAAAATGTTCAACTTCTCTAGCAATTGGAGAAATGCAAATTGAAATTACACTGAGATTCCATCTCACTCCAGTCAGAATGGCAATTATCAAGAATACAAGTAACATTAAATGTTGGCAAGGATGTGGGGAAAAAGATACACTCATACATTGCTAGTGGGACAGCAAATTGATTCAATCATTCTGGAAAGCAGTTTGGAGATTCCTTAGAAAACTTGGAAAGGAACCACCATTGGATCCAGTTATCTCACTCCTCAGTATATACCCAATGGAATTAAAGTCAGAATACTATAATGACATGACCACATCAATGTTTGCAGTACTTACACTCACAATACCTAAGATTGGAACCAATCTAGTTGCCCTTCAACAGATGAATGGATAAAGAAAATGTTGTACATATACACAATGGAATATTACTCAGCTATAAAGAAGAATGAAATTATGGCATTTTCTGGTAAATAGATGAAACTGGAGACTATCATGCTATGTGAAATAAGCCAATCCCAAAAACTAAAGGCCAAATATTCTCTCTGATATGTGGATACTAACATACAATGAGGAGGGGGAATAGAAGTTCATTAAATTAGACAAAGTGGAATGAAGAAAAGAGTGGTGGGATAGGAATAAGAAAGACAATAGAATGGATAGAATGTAGCTTTCCTATGTTCATATATAAATACAAGACCAGTGAAACTCCACATCAAGTACAATCACAAGAATGCTAAGTTATACTCCATGTATGTATGGGATCCTAATTAGAATAAGTTATATTTCATATATGTATCATATGTCAAAATACACTCTACTATCATGTATATCTAAAAAGAACAGGTTTTAAAAGTCATAAAAAATATATAGGATAAAATAATCTTTCAAGAAACTTTGACTTCATGATATTAAAACTTACACCAATAAAAGTTTATTTTTCCTTTAATAAATAAAATACTAACATTTGTAGTTCTACCAATATTGGAAATTTTATATTTCTCCTGTAGAATATGATAGCAAGTCTATGTATTAAATTGCAATCATGCAACACTAACATCAGTTCTTTCCCAGTATTTTCATTCTGCTTATTTCAATATGTATATTGGAGGTGTTGTAAATGTTCTGGATTATTTTGATTTTCTCTTTCCCATTGCTCAATTTTAGCTGTTGGTAGTCCAGAGCAATTTTGAAGCTATGAAAAAACTAGCTTGTGCATTATTTACCTGTTAAAGCACTTCTTAAGTTCTGTTGTAATGAATAATGCTTGTTTACATGCCTCAACTTTGGTAGTATATAAGTTTCTGGAAAAAAATAGCCTTCCTCATTTGGATGTTTTCATTCTCAGTAAAGGATATAAAATATAGTAGATACTTTCCAAGCATTGTTGAGTAAATTTTTAGTGAATAAAACAAAATATACTTTTTGCCAATATCCAATCAAGATCTTTAAAATGAGATAATTAATGGTACCTCCTCGTCTCTTTTGTTCACTACCTTTAATTTTCAACTTCTTCTATTTTGAGGAAGTTTTTTACATATGTAAACTAAACTTTTAACCAAATGACAGCATTGTATCACCCCCAAAGCATGATCTTCAGAGATCACATACTCATATAAGGGCCCAAGTATTTTAGCCTTTTTATTTTTGAGATGAGTTCTCCCCATGTTGCCCAGGTTATCTTAAATCCCTAGATCAAGTTATCTTCCTGCCTCAGCCTCCAAGTAGCTAAGGACTACAGATGCTTACCTTCAGATATATTTTATTATTTGAAATAACTTGGTAACTAGTGTGTGTGTGTGTGTGTGTGTGTGTGTTAATTATAAAGACTTAAACATAGGATGATCGTAAAGTATGTGTGTGTGTGTGTTAATTATAAAGCCTTAAGCATAGGATGATCATAAATTGTTCAAAATCCTGTCCAAATATTCACAATTCAGTATGAGAAGGAAGCATGAATGTAAGTCTAATATGAAATGACTATCAGCAAATACTGGATATTTCTCAAAGGTATTCTCATAAACCATTATCAAATTCAAACCATTTTGGTTAATTTATTTTCCTGTGTACGAACTTCTTGTGTCCTCTCAGTCTTTCCTTTAACTTACCTTTAACATTAGGTCCCACCTTGTAGCTTTGTAATCATTGGGTCCCTCACTGCCTGCCATTTCCACACTTAAAGGAAATGCTACTTTTCTGAGCATGGCCAGTAGCTTCCTTTGTGGTTTTCAAGTGGAAAGAAGACACAATTAAAGAAATCCAGAATTCAAGAAATTTCATTCCATGTTCCTTCATTAATGAGAAATGAAATGTAAGCAACAGAAACAAATGCAATCCTTCTCTTTTTTTCCCCCTTCATACTCTTCTCTAAAGTGTAATTTCTTCTTGTAGTTATTACAAAGAAAGTCCAACATGGAAAGAAATTGAGCCTGCTGAGCAAAGTCTTATTTTACTTTGCTAATTATAAATTGGTGTCTTTCATTATTTCTCTTCCTTTTCCTTCACCTTCCACAACCTGGACTTGCACTTCCCATAGACAATAGCCATATTTCAATCCTTGCCTCACACTTTGATTTTTAAAGGATGAAGGCTAAGACAGTACATACTTGTAAATTAAAAAAAATAGTATTTGTATTCTTTTTATTATATAGACTTTTCACCTTCATGGGATTATGAACCTAAAAAAATTTTAAAGAATGCCAAATTGTTTTACTACAATTTTTCAGACATAGTCTCTGTTATTTAAATTTGATGATAGATCTTACTGAAAGGTAATAGTTCTATAGAAAGGATAAAGATGCCAACTGGTAAAATTAATCTGCTATTAAGGCAACTCTTAGGCATCAGTTTTTCTGTGTATAAATGTGTAAATCCATTAAGTTTAATTGTCTGAAACAGAAAAGACATTTGATTTGGAATTATTAAGTTTAGTTGTCTGAAACAGAAAATCAAGAAAACACATTTGATTGGGAATTATTTTGAAGATTACATTGAATACTGGTTGAGCTCTCAACTTAAATTTTTTGTGATATGAAATTGTGAAAAACTTAGTAAAACTAAAATGAGGTGAATTTCAAGCCTATAAGAAGACATTCTGCAAATAGTCAACCAGGGTAAAACCTTCCCTTGGAGGTCAGCAACATATATGCCACAGGCTGAAAATTTTAAAAGAAAGATAATTTTATCACCATCTATAAATATTTTTAACCTGGGACAATGATATGGGTAATAAAACATTATATCTAATATGCAAACCACTCACCTACATGGGTCAGAAGCAGTTTTCTTCTCCCTCTGTATTCTGCATTTGATTTTTGTGTGTGTGATGTGGGAGGGCTATTTTTTCAAGCATGGAAACACTATAGATATGACAAATGGTGCATTACAGAATACAGAGGAGACCCTCATATTGAAAAAAAATGTTTTGGTGCCATGACTCTGATATGAACAGATAGAATTACTTGTGTACACACTGTAAATGAACTAAATTAGTTGTAAGGCCACTTTTATCAGCGTGGTGAGTTGAACTCTACAACCTGCCTCTTCTCTACTTCATTGTTGTCAACCTGTCTCAGTTATTTCTAAGATCTTGGTCTTACACCATTTAAACTAGCTAAGAATGATAGGGGAATAATATTCCATTGTGTATATGTACCACAGTTTCTTTATCCATTCATCTATTGAAGGGCATCTGGGTTGCTTCCACAGTTTAGCAATTGTGAATTGTGCTGCTATAAACATTGAAGTGGCTGCGTCACTCTAGTATGCTGATTTTAAGTCTTTAGGGTATAGGCCGAAGAGTGGGATAGCTGGGTCAAATGATGGTTCCATTCCAAGTTTTTAAGGAATCTCCATACTGCTTTCCAGATTGGTTGCTCCAGTTTGCAGTCCCACCAGCAATGTTTGAGTGTACCTTTTTCACCACATCTTCGCCAGCACTTATTGATGCTTGTATTTGGGATAGCTGCCATTCTGACTGGGGTGAGATGAAATCTGAGCATAGTTTTGATTTGCATTTCTCTAATGGCTAGAGATGTTGAACATTTCTTCATATATTTGTTTATTGATTGTACATCTTCTTCTGAGAGGTTTCTATTCAGCTCCTTAGCCCATTTATTGATTGGGTTGTTTGTTTTTTTTTGGTGTTAAGTTTTTTGAGTTCATTATATATCCTGGAGATCAGTGCTCTATCTGATGTGCATATGGCAAAAATTTGCTCCCAGAATGTTAGGTTGTCTGTTTACCTCATTGACTGTTCCTGTTGCTGAGAAGAAGCTTTTTAGTTTAAATCCATCCCATTTATTGATTCTTGCTTTTATTTCTTGCAGTTTTGGAGTCTTGTTAAGGAAGTCGGGGCCTAATCTGATGGTAAATGGATGGAATTGGTGAACATTATGCTAAGTGAAGTAAGCCAATCCCAAAAAACCAAATGCTGAATGTTCTCTCTCATTAGTGGATGCCGATACATAAGGGGGGTAGGAATGCGGAACATAGGAGAAATGGAGGAACTTTGGATGGGGCAGGAGGGAGGTGAGGGGAGGGAAGGGGGAATGGGTGTAGGAAAGATGGTTGAATGAGATGGTCATCACTACCCTAGGTGCATATGTGAAGACACAAATGGTGTGACTCTTATCTGGTTTGCAACCAGAGGGATGGCACTATATATGTACTATGTATATAGAACCATAGTACTATATATGTACTATGACTTGAAATGCACTTAAATTAATTAATTAATTAATTAATAGATAGATAGATAAATAAAAGAATGGTAGGGGAAAACTTAAGTTATACTGCTTTTCTAAAGAAAAAAGTATTTATTCTCCCTGTACCTTAAAATGTGATACAAATGTGAAAGAAAAGAATAATTAAAATACAATATTCAAAAAAGTGTTTTTAATCACATTCAACTCACAAAAAGATCTTAAAGGATCAAAGAAGAAACTGGCATGCTGGCTATCTGTTTCCCTTCCAGCTTTATTCTATACGCTCACCTACCTTCCTCTGTTTCTGACCTATGTGGACTGCATCTTAAAAGCTTCCTTGTCCTTCAGCTTCTGGTTACATTTGGCCAATAGGGAGCCCCAAAGACAACTGAAGGATGGGAAAAGAGTACAATCAGCTTATTATTCATTCTCCCCATTTCTTCATGGGAAATTGGACAATTATGTATCAAAGGAAGAAATGTCAGGGAAACTAACTTTATGTTCAATGTAGATGCCCCTTATCTGTGTTTCCCTTATTCAGCCAGCATGAATTTCAGCCTCCTCAGCTATAAAGCAAAATGTCCAGTTAAAGCCGCTCTGCATTTTCATCAAGAGCCAGAATCTAAAAAAATTCTTATTTTCTAATCCAAATAATTCACTTTAGTATATTTTATGTTCACATTTTAATATTCTTCCAATGCTTACTTCAGCTCCATATTCTTTACATGTTTCTAATCAGCAAGAAAAACTGAGATAGGAAAGGAGGACTTTCAATTTTTGCAATGGAATAATACTTAAGAATTTTAACTCAGAAGTCCTCCTTTCTCATCTTCAGTTTTCTTACTGGTCCAAAGACACTTCCTCATTCCTTGTCCCTAGCAATAGCAGGATTGCAGCCTGGAATAATGAAAGACTATGAATTTCTTTAATCACAAAAGTATGAAGCCAACTTATTTTGTATATGCAATGGTCCAAAGTGGAAGAAAAAAAATAGATTTTTCAAAATAGTTTTTGCATTTCAGATTTTAAATCTTGAGACCAAATGCGGAGAACAAAAAAAAAAAAAAAGAATTTACAAAGTTAATCACAGAACTTAGAAGAATGTAGCATATAACCTAAAGTCAATTTGTTTATACATGCAAATATGATTTTTTTAAAAAAAACTCTCCCTTAACAAAGTAGTAAGCTTTGGAGAAGATCAAAAGAATCTGAACATGGTTCAGATATTGCTTATATCCTTGAGAAAGCACCACTGTTACCATGTTAATAGGGCCAAATAACTGGTTATAGCTCTTCATCTGACTTAATTTAGGTTTTCTTTGTTTTTTGTTATTGGTGTTTTGTTTTGTTTTGTTTCAGAGACAGGGTCTTGCTGTGTTGCCCAGGCTAGTTTTGAACTCCTGGGCTTAATTGGACCTTCTGCCTCAGCCTCTGGAGTAGCTAGTACTGCAGATAAGGGCCACTATGTCTGGCTTACATGAGTAATTGTATAACAGTCTTCTCATCGAGGAAATGAAAGCCACTAACACCAGCAGTAAAGAAAATCTTGAAGCCACAAGGAAGTTTTTACAAAAGAAAACTTATTTTTAACAATTCCAAATATGATTTCCAGGGAAGGACATTTTATATTCATCTGCGTATATTTGATTCCCAGTTACACTGTAAATTGTACAATGGTAGGCATATGGCAGACACTCTGTATATGTGATCCATAAATGTTTACTGAATGAAGAAGTAGCCCTCATAATGTAGATTTGCTTTGATTTTTGTGATTAAGTGGTAGAACTAGAATGTAGCAAGACTTTCAGGGAGTCACTAAAGTTGAGGTTTTCCAATAAAACAATAACTTGTGTTCAATGTTCACTCAACAATATTACACACAAACCACTTTTAAATATACTTTTTCTATGTCATTCTCAAATCCTCATCAAAATTATTATCTCATGTAACTTACTGATCAAAGCCAAGAAATAATTTTCAAATTAAATCAGAAGTTCCAATCTCATATTGTTTTCTTAAAGGTAAGCTATATCCAATGTCATCTTGTATATTCTGAATTTGTCAAAAGCTGTCTCTCTGGCCGTATCTATTTCAGTGTAGAATATAGAAAACATTTGTATATATGGGTTAATAGTTGCACAAATTGGTTTTTATATGCTTATCCCTATTTTAGCCTAGTGTGTTTCTAGCAAAGAAGGAGTCAACTGTGTGGGTCCTTCAGTTCTATACTATGTACAAGTTCACCCTGAGTTGTGAATCCACATACTCAGATACCATCATTCCCTTCATAGAGGCATTGTGAATGCTGCCCAAAACCAGCATCAAAGAACTCCAAAGGTCACCTGAAGAACATTAGCACTGTTTTTGCTGA
The DNA here is from genome assembly GCA_028644305.1 of Xerus rutilus. Taxonomy (NCBI): domain Eukaryota; kingdom Metazoa; phylum Chordata; class Mammalia; order Rodentia; family Sciuridae; genus Xerus; species Xerus rutilus. Next base: position 82,859,950 of record CM053406.1, on the reverse strand, counting down.
ATTTCTGCTGAATATGTTTTGTTTTTCTTTATTTGTATTTTTTAGAATTAGTAATGATTTTTTTCTTTTTTTAGTATAAGCACATAAGTACTCCTAGGAATTTCATTAACCAATGTGTATTGAATACTCACTATCTTATAAAGTGAAGCAGATTTAGTATAGCATACACTTTGGGAAAAAAGGGTAAAAATCTTATTTAAGAAAAAATTTACACATTTTCCATTCTAATCCTCAATAGAATTTCCACCCAAAACAATATTAAATACAAATCTGTTATTAAAGAACTTATTTTAAATATTTGTATCTATTTTTATATCACAGGAAATAACACCTACAAATTTATAAACAGATTCTTACTTTTCCAAATTAATACTTTCAAAACATGATTGCATTGGATGTTGATTATTGAGAAAATTTTAGCAGGATTGGTTCTGTTTGTTTATTCATAATCTACTTGTGAATCTCTAGAACATGAAAAAATATATAATTTTTCAATTTGAAGACAAGGTTTAAAATACATATTAAGTATATATGAAATTTATTACTAAAACTGTATATTAAAATAGTATAGCCATAAGTTCATTAACAATGAGTATAAACTCTGAGAAATGCATGGTTAGGCAATTTCCCATTGTAAAAAAAATCATACAGCATGCTTATTTAAACTAAGGTAGCTACAGTTTCTCTAGAGGTATAATCTTATGAACCACCCTTCTCTATGTGGTCTGTCATTGACAGAAATATCATAAACATATGACTGTACTTAATATATTAAAATTGTATACATATTAAATATACATAGACAATCTCATTTAAAATAGTAATATGGAAAGAAGTATGACTATGCCACCTTGTTTTCTAATAAGTTTTATGAGACCCACAAATTATTCTACAAGGATTTCTGTTTGCAGTTTAGTTTAATTCAGGTTTTAACTTTCTGACATACTTGAAAAAAAATCAGACTCTTTGTCCAACTAACTTATAAACCAAAACAGTAAAGCTTTCTAGGCAACATAATAAATTATTCTTTTTTCAGTAATAAATAAGAGTAATAAAATAGTTGATGATGGTATAATGGTGTCTGCTTTCCTCCAAGTAATTAAAATGTTTACCATTTTATCTCTAAGTTTTAGAATTAAATAAACACTATGTCCTTAAAATATGAAATACCAGTTATTCTGCTAAAAATGAATTCCAAAGTTTAAAGGCCACCACATATGTCTATGGGTATTTAACAGGAACTTTTTCACTACTATGAAATATCTGACTTGTGTCAATGAGGACCATGTGTTGTTTTTGGGGTTTTTTTTTTTTTTTGGTACTGGGGATTGAACTCAGGGGTACGTGACCACTGAGCCACATCCCCAGCCCTCTTTTGTGATTTATGTAGAGACAGGGTCTCACTGAGTTGCTTAGCACCTCGCGGTTGCTGAGGCTGGCTTTGAACTCGCGATTCTCCTGTCTCAGCCTCCCTAAGTGCTGGGATTATAGGCTTGCACCACCACGCCCGGCTGACAATATGTTTTGCTGACTTATTTAAGATATATAAATTCAACTAGCCTTTTGTTATTCATCTTCCTCAAATTTAATGTTTATAAAGTATTTGTTATGAAATTCCAGTATAAAATAAATTGCTGCCAACTTTAATTCCTTAATAATTTTAGTTCATAGTACAAGAAAAATAACCATTAATTTAATTTCAAGTTTTCTAGTTCAGTTTCAAATTCCTTAATACTCAAATTAAATAACTGCTCTGACATCCTATGGGTAAACTTTGTTGCTAACCTTTCTGAAATGCTTATGTGATCCTAAAAAGACATATTTAAGTTTGTTGTCATTCATTACTGAACAATCATTCCCTTTGAGTAGTAGAAGCTACAGATATTTTAAAGGCAGATCAAAAAAATGGAGGTTATAGTAGAATCATTGCTGCACACCTGCTATATATTAAATTTCTAAACAGACATCAGATCAATGTGTAGTAAATGATGAAATGAAGTCCTCATTCCCTTTTGTGAGTCAATTTTGCCTCCAGATTTGTAGTAACTGTAAGTCACTACCATAGAAAGTGGTTTGCAACTTAGAACCAATTTCCTAGTCCATGAAAGAATAAAGCATTAAATTAGGTCATGTTAACTTTTAGAAAACTTTCTATAATATTGTTAAGGAAGATGAATCACACTTTTTCTAAGACAGGACTTAGCCTTATTTCCCCATAGCTTCCAGGCAGATTTGTGTTGCATTTCTCCTACCAGAAACACAGCAAATTGCCTTGTCTATTACCTGGGTTGTTGACTGGTTAAGACAAATCAGGAACAACTTCTAAAGGAGTACTAAAAACAGTTAAATATATTATGCCATATTTATACATGCAAATTTACAAGGTGCAAATTTTGAACTGTAATGTACAAAAAGTGGGACAGAAGAGCCAATTTAGGTTAAGCCCTAACTCATACAAAGGCACTTAAGGTGAAAGTGTTTTTACTAATTATAAAAACTTCCAATATTTTTTCATCCCAGAGGAAGCTTTATGGTGATTTAAGAGTCCCCAAACAAAATAAGCCACTTAAAATAGTTTCATTTTTTAAAAAGATTATTTGAAATATCTCAGCCTTCTTGGATAAGTTATACATTTGAATTAGTATATCTTTTCTTGTTGCAAATAATCTGAATCTGGAAATATGTGCTATGAATTTTAAAAGAATAACTATAGGAAAATCATCAAAATAAAGATTGTCAAACTTTTAGGTTTGTTTTTCTGGTATACTTTAAAAAACATAGTGATTAATTTCTGTGGCATTTTTAAAAAGTCATTTGTTCTTTGAACATATTTTTGTTCAACTGAATAGCTAATTTTTTTTAATTATCATTTTTTTCTTACTAGCATTGTTGAAAAGCAGATTCCAAAATATTGCTATTATTTTAACATGATTCTAAATTAATACATTGAAACTTTTAATTATAATTCATATCATTTCAAAATAAACATTAAGAACCTCCTTGAATTTTTTCATGATTGGAGATACTGTTTTGTTTTCATAGGTAAACCTGTTGAGTCCTATAGAAGCTTCAGGAATATAAAGGTCTTTAAGAATAAAGAATTAGGGCTGAGGCTGTAGCTCGGTGGCAGAGCGCTCGCCTCGCACGGGTGAGGTACTGGGTTCGATCCTCAGCACCACATAAAAATAAGTAAACAAAATAAACACACTGTGTCCATGTATAACTAAAAAATATTTTTAAAAAAGAATAAACAATTAGTTGCTTTAAAAAAAAGAACCTCCTTGAATAATTTTAATATAAACTAGGACTTTGCTTATGTTTCCTCTAAAACCCAGAAAAAGAATACCAATTTTAACCTTCAGATTTATTTCCAATTTGAAGAAATTGCCAACTTCATGACCTCAACTTCCTCGGTTTCAATGGGCAAATATAATAATTAATATGAAATGAGGTGGTATTTCACTGCATAAAAATAAAACAAAACAATGATTTATTTCTTCTTGTTGTTCACATCTCTATGTTTACTATGTTACCAATAATCACAGATCACAATAAATCCTGAGTTGATCTAGCCAGCATCTGTTCTTTTTTACAACTTTTTAAATAATCAGTTTTATCCAAGATGCTAGTCTAAAAAATATAGATAGATAGATAGATAGATAGATAGATAGATAGATAGATAATAGATAGAGATAGAGATAGAGAAATGAGAGGGAATTCCATAGAAATAAAAGAAAGATCAAGGGAATGGAAGGGGACTGAGGGGAAGGGAGTAGGAATGGGATAAGGGACAAAGAATGAATCTGACCAAACTTTCCTATGTACATATATAATATACTACAATGAATCTCACAATCATGCACATCCACAAGACACTAATTTTAAAAAGAAAACAAATGTAAGTAAATAGTGGAAAGAACAGTAGAATCAAGGAAAGGTAACAAGGAGGGAATAGTAGGGGAAAGAGGAGGGAAAGGAAAAAGTACTAGGAATTGAATTGGAGCAAATTTTATGTTCCATGTATTTATAACTATGTCAAAATGAATCCTAATGCTATGTATAACTAACGTGAACCAATTTAAAAATGAAAAAATATTAAAGATAAAAATACTCAGTCTTTATTCTGATTAGTTGAAGCCAATTATGTTAATCTTTGCCAATGTTTCTTCAGTAACCCAGAGTTAAGCCAATGCATACATAATTTTCTCCTAGAGATTGCTATTTGTCCAGGAGAAGTTACATGGATGAATCAGACAGAAGCAAGGATTTATATTCCATAATTAGAAGAGTCACTTTCCACTATGGTTGAATAAAATACATGTCACCCAATAGGTGCTTACAGACATCTTTTGACCAAGAACAAAGCTAAAGTCAACACCAAATGAAAAGAAATGCTGAGAATAGAGTAATGAGAACAGAGCCTGATGGCGTCCAGCCAGTATCTTGTCCTTTCTCTGTGAGAGAGATACTATTATATTCAAAGTTCCTTTTACTTTTAGTCAAAAGAATCATAAGTAATGCAATTTCTTAAGTTTATCTTTAAATAATGATTTGCAGAAGTCATTTAATGTTAAAATTTACATTTATTTGTTCATCTATTCATTTTAAAACAGCAGATAACTTCTATATTAACCAGGTAATAATGACTTATATTAATCCCTAGTGACATGACCAACCTGAGCACTTTATACTAGCTACTGCAAAAGTGCAAATGGTACCAAGTTCCCGGTACACTCTCCGAGGGCAGGACACTCTCACTGTGGGCTATTGTCCACTTAACATAGATGTCAGTGCCAATTGAAGTGGCATTAATGGCTCTTTTTAAACCAGCTAATTGCCTTCCAGATCCTTTCCAAGGTCTCAGGAGCAATACTGGATCTCAGAATATTATTCACATAAGATTTCTCCTAACCTCCAGCCTTCACAATGCCCAACGTGTCTGTTTCATCTTTTAGTCAAAATCGTACCTTACTTTCACTGATTCATAATTCAATCTCTGATCAATTGTACTGTATCCATAATATGAGATTATTTTCCATTAATTTATTGATAAGAATTTATCAGCTTGACTACTTCATTTTGCTTCAAACAATAACTAAATAATGTATTAAAATTAAAATATCTTTATAACCAAGTGTCACTAAATTGTACCAAAGGAGCTCTAATTCACTTCCTCACAAAGATATATCTATGTCCAAACATACACTGTGTCTACACTTCAACACATTCAACATGAATACTGTCCTCTCCTACCAAGAGGAGATCATAATGATATCCTGCAGTTATACCTCAGTACAAGCAGATGATAACTTGTTCTTTCCTCATAAGAAAAAAATATGAAAGAAGATAGAATCAATCTCTTACACATAAAAAAAAAGTGCCAACACTCTAAATCCATGGAACTTTTAGTTGGTAAAGAAGATACAAGGATGCATAGATCAGTCAGCATGAATCTTTTCTCAGGCCTTATAAGGAGGCCACAAAAAGAATAAGTTAAGACAAATGAATGAATAATTTAAATGAAATTTAACACCATCAAAAGAGAAATACAGAAAAAGTAGAAGATTAAAAGTAAGGAGAGAAAGCATTTGCAATTTTGAAATGCATTAAATTTATTAGGTGATACTTTGACTAATTTTATTTTATCATTTACAAAAAGGTGAAGTTACTGTGCATTTGTAAGTTAAGATAAAAAAAAAAGATCCTGTGATTTATTTTTAAAGATGGGTGATTACAAACTGCTATAGAGATGTGTCCAAAAGTTGACTTTGTGGCTTGTTTTTCAAGTTAAGTATGTATAGAAATGCTATTTTCTCACTCTCTTAAGACTATTTTTCATTTCAAAAATTATATTAAAAGTAGACAATATAAACTAAATAGTATACCTAACCAGGGTCTCTTTGAAACTGCATTGAATATGTTCTAATTTGTAGGAAACAAATACAACCATGTCAATAATTACATGCTAATTGACAAGCATTCCAATTTAAAAAGTACATAGATTATCAAAATGGATTTAAAACAAAGAAACATAAAAAGATTGCAAGTAAATGGATGAAAAGAGATGTTCCATACAGTTTTGCCTTTACTATAAAACTTTTCTGTAAAACTGGAGAGGCTATATTTATGTCAAATCAAGTAGACTTCAAGTCACAGAGTATGATTACAAACAAAAAGGTACGTTTCATAGTGATAAAGCTTCATCAAATTAGAAAAACCTAATAATTATAAACATATTTCCAATAAGAGTTTCAAATAACTGAAGTATCAAGTCAAGTGTGTTTGAAGTTGTGGGAATTGAAACTGCCTTACTCCTTTCTCTATTTCATATTCATTAAGCTAAACCATTGAGATATTTGTGTAAATGTTTTATAATCATATGGATGACATTTTAAGATTCTTTCACATTAAAGATCCACCAGGTAGATTCAATATTTTTGCTAATAGTCTACCTAAATACCCAACCACAAAGACATTTTAAAGAAATGCTTTGGTAACTCCCACTTTGCTGCTTTAAAAAGATTTCTGGGATGATTTTGAGTATTCAGATCCTCCACCCATTTAGGAGAGTTCAGACTCTTAAAGCATAGACTCACTTCCCTGTCCTCCTTTTCTAAATACCAGAGGGTTTGGAGAAAGTAATTTGTGTGTGCTTTAGCAAATGTTAAGAGATTGACTTCTCTAGATAAAGAAACAACCTTAGATAGAAACTAGACTCCTATAGAAATCCATATAAAATATTAGTTTTAATTCAGCTGCATGATAGCTTTGGAGTAAGGGAAAGAAAACTTGATTTGAACTACTGTAAGCTTGCCTGGTTCATCTATATATCAAATATGTGACTTTGACCCAGACACTGAAGAGCTTCTGAATTTCATATCCCTTAACTCTAACGTGCAAGATACAAGGTATGTGGTTCAAGGTTTTCCTCACTCCTGACTTTAAAAATTCTGTCTTACAGATATAATGAAGAATGGTAAAATATCATTACACAACATAGTATACTTAATGCACTTATATAGCAGAGTATTTTGTATAATATTGTAAATATTAAGTTATTTTAATAGTTATACATCTTGCTCATTTTTAGTTTTCTTAATAAAAAAGAAGTCAGAGTAAAACATTGACAAAAATTTTGTTGTTGCTGTTCCTTTCTGGAAAGAAAAAATATCTCATTTGTTTCTATTTTTAAGCCATTTATTATTTAAATGTGTTCATATTCTCCATAACATGAATATACAAGAAACCAAATTTAGATCCACATTCTTGATTATTTACCTACCTGCATAATAAAGCAGCACCAAGCATTTATGTGTAGAATAATTTAGACTATTACAAAAAACAAAGCCAATTAAGTTTAACTTGGAATTTACTTATTTCTACTTTCCCCTTGATATATCTAATAATAAAATAAGCTCCTAAAATAGCTTTTCAATTATGACAAATATCAAAGTTACAAATATATGAGACCATCTACTTTTGAACATAAGTATATTTTTCTGTCCAACATGATACATGTTTTATAAGATACACAACATAAAAATTCAATCTGTAAGAAAGAATAATTAAGCCGGGCGTGGTGGCTCAAGCCCATAATCCCAGCACTTAGGGAGGCTGAGACAGGAGAATCGCGAGTTCAAAGCCAGCCTCAGTAATGGTGAGGCGCTAAGCAACTCAGTGAGACCCTGTCTCTACATAAAACACAAAATAGGGCTGGGTATGTGGCTCAATGGTCGAGTACCCCTGAGTTCAATCCCCAGTACCAAAAAAAAAAAAAAAAAAAAAAGAATAATTAATAAGTAATTTGAGAAAAATTCAAATGGTAATGAATGTTTAATATTAATATTTATTTCCTTTAAAAAATACACACTTATAAAGAATTTACTATTGTACATGTAGTACTTGACATTAGATTCAAAATTTAGTATTTATGAAATATAGAACATATACCAATTTTGTGTTCAGATCCTAGTTTACTTAAAATTTATATATGTTAATAGCTAGTAGGAAGGATGATTTACTTCATAATATTCATTAATTTCTTTTAATGACTAAAATAGTCTATTTTCTCATTTCACAAAGAGCAATTCTTTTGTCCTATTATATGTAAACCTGGTTTATATTATTTTCATAAGAAACTCATCTAAATAATAACTGTAATGTAAAATACAATTGGACACATTTTCATTATCTCAGTTCTAATTATTTTGAGATGATTTTATATCTATCTCTCTTGTTATATTTATCAATGCTATCTATTTAAAACAAGTTGGTCTAATTTAATGTCCACTGCAATATTGAGAAAACATTCCTTCAAGAATTTATTTATAAAGAAAATAAAATTTATCTCTGAGACTTAAACTTTAAAATTAATACATAACTGATCAGAGGAAAGCATCACGAAGCATAATAACTGTGAAGGGACTGAAGACAGAGGGCCTAATGGTCCATAGGCTTGTAGAATGAAGCCATCTAATAGAAGACTGTTCCTGAGTGTCCATGCCTTTCATATTGAGACAATACAGATTTGGGGTTTGTTTAGTCTTTTTCTTAATTCAATAATTTATTTATTCTAATTAGGTATATATGACAGCAGATGCATTTTGATTCATTGTACACAAATGCAGCACACCTGTTCATTTCTCTGGTTGTATACGATGCAGCATTGCACCATATATGCAGTCATACATGTACCTAGGGTAATGGTGTCCATCTCATTCCACCATCTTCCCTTCTCCTGTGCCCCCTCCCCTGCCTTCCCTTTACCTCAAGTTCCTCCATTCTTTGCATGCCCCTTCCCCCTTTATGGATCAACTTCCACTTATCAAAGAGAACATTCAGCCTTTGGTTTTATTGGGATTGGCTTACTTCGCTTAGCATGATATTGTCCAACTCCATCCATTTACCTGCCAATGCAATTTTATTCCTTTTAATGCTGAGTAATATTCCATTGTGTATATATATCACAGCTTCTTTATCCATTCATCTATTGAAGTGCATGTATTGAAGGTGGTTTCCACAAATTAGCAATTGTGAATCATGCTGCTATAAACATTGAAGTGGCTGCAGCACTGTAGTACGCTGTTTTAAGTCCTTTGGGTATAGACCCAGGAGTGGGATGGCTGAGTCAAATGGTGGTTCCATTCCAAGTTTACTAAGGAATCACCATACTGCTTTCCAGATTGCTTGCACCAGTTTGCAGTCCCACCAGCAATGCATGAGCATGCCTTTTCCTCCACATCCTCGCCAATACTTTTTGTTTGTATTCTTGATAACTGCCATTCTGACTGGTGTGAGATGAAATCTTGGAGTAGTTTTGATTTGCATTTCTCTAATGGCTAGAGATGTTGAACATTTTTAATATATTTGTTGATTGATTGTATTTCTTCTGAGAAGTGTCTTTTCAGCTCCTTAGCCAATTTATTGATTGGGTTGTTCTTTTGGTGTTAACTTTTTTTGAGTTCTTTATATATCCTGAAGATCAGTGCTCTGTCTAATGTGCATGTGGCAAAAACTTGCTCCCAAAATGTAGGCTCTCTCTTCACCTCATTAATTTTTTCTTTTCCTGGGAAAAAATATTTTTAGTTTGAATTCATCCCATTTATTGATGCTTGGTTTTATTTCTTACACTTTAAGAGTCTTGTTAAGGAAGTCAGGGACTAATCTGACATAACAAAGATTTGGGCCTACTTTCTCTTCTGTTAGGTGTAGAGTTTCCAGTCTAACTCCTAGGTCCTTGATCCACTTTGAGTTGAGTTTTGTGCATGGTGAGAAATAGGGGTTTAGTTTTATTTTGCTGCATATAGATATCCAGTTTTCTCAGCACCATTTGTTGAAGAGGCTATCTTTTCTCCAATGTATGCTGTTGGCATCTTTGTCTAGAATGAGGTAACTGTGTTCATGTGAATTTGTCTCTGTATCTTCCATGCTGTACCATGGGTCTACATGTCTATTTTGAGGCCAATACAATGCTGTTTTTATTACTATAGCTTTGTAGTATAGTTTAAGATCTAGTATTGTGATGCCTCCTACTTCACTCTTCTTGCTAAGGATTGCTTTGGCTATTCTGGGTCTCTTATTTTTCCAAACGAATTTCATGATTGCTTTTTCTATTTCTATAAGGAATGATGTCAGGATTTTAATTTGAATTACATAGAATCTATGTAGTGCTTTGGGTGGTATGGCCATTTTGATAATATTGATTCTGCCTATCCAAGAGCATGGGAGAGCTTTCCATCTTCCAATTTCTTCTTCAATTTCTTTCTTTAGTGTCCTGTAGTTTTCATTGTAGAGGTCTTCCACCGCTCTTGTTAGATTGATTCCCAAGTATTTTATTTTATTTTATTTTATTTTATTTTATTTTATTTTATTTTATTTTGAGCTTTTTGTGAATGGGGTAGTTTTTCTAATTTCTCTTTCAGAGGATTCATCACTGATGTATAGAAATGCATTTGATTTATGGGTGCTAATTTTATATCCTACTAATTTTCTGAATTTATTTTTGAGTTCTAGAATTTGCCTGGTGAATCCTCTAGAAGTTTTTGGATCCTCTAAGTATAGTATTATGTCATTGACAAATAATGATAATTTGCATTCTTATTTTCCTATTTGTATCCCTTTAATTTCTTTCATATAATTGCTCTGGCTAGAGTTTCCAAGACTATGTTGAATAAAAGTGTTGAAAGAGGGCTTCCCTCTCTTGTTCAAGTCTTTAGAGGGAATACTTCCAATTTTTCTCTATTTAGGATGATGCTGGCCTTGGGTTTAGCATAGATTGTTTTTATAATGTTGAGGTATGTTCCTACTATGACTAGTTTTTCCAGTGTTTTGAACATGAAAGGGTGCTGTATTTTGTCAAATGCTTTCTCTGCATCAATTGATATAATCATATGATTCTTATCTTTAAGTCTATTGATGTGATGGATTACATTTATTGATTTCCATATGTTGAAACAAACTTGCATCCCTGGAATGAATCCCACTTGATCATGGCACACTATCTTTTTAATATGATTTTGTATACAATTTGCCAGAATTTTATTGAGAATTTTTGCATTTATGTTCATCAGGGATATTGGTCTGAAATTTTCTTTTTTTGATGTGTCTCTGTCTGGTTTTGGTATCAGGGTGATAATAGCTTCATAGAATGAGTTTGGAAGGGTTCCTTCCTTTTCTATGTCATGGAATAGTTTGAGGAGTATTGGTATTATTTCTTCTTTGTAGATCTTGTAGAACTTGGCTGAAAATCCCTCTAGTCCTGGGCTGCTCTTTGTTGGTAGGCTTTTGATGGTGTCTTCTATTTCCTTGCTTGAAATTGATCTGTTTAAGTTTTGTATGTCTTTCTGGTTCAGTTTGAGAAGTCATATGTCTCTAGAAATTTGTCAGTATCTTCAAGATTTTCTATTTTACTGGAGTATAGCTTCTCAAAATAGTTTCTAATTGTCTTCTGTATTTCAGTAGTGTCTGTCATGATACTTCCTTTTTCATCACAAATTTTAGTAATTTCAATTTTCTGTCTCCTTCTTCTCATTAGGGTGGCTGAGGGTTTGTCAATTTTATTTATTTTTTCAAATAACCAGTTTTTTGTTTTGTCAATTTTTTCAATTGTTTCTTTTGTTTCAATTTCATTGATTTCAGCCATAATTTTAATTATTTCTTGTCTTCTTCTTTTTTGGTGTTGGTTTGTTCCTCTTTTTCTAGGGTTTTGAGTTGTAACATCAGGTTGTTTATTTATTGACTTTTTATTCTTTTAATTAATGAGTTTAATGCAATGAACTTTCCTCTTAGTACTTCCTTCTTAGTGTCCCAGAGATTTTGATATGTTGTATTGGAGTTTTCATTTACCTCTAAGAATTTTTTATATATCTTTCCTCATGTCTTCTGTTATCTATGCATCATTCAATAACATATTATTTAGTCTCTAGGTGTTGGAGTAGATTCTATACTTAATTTGTCATTAATTTTTAAATTTCATTTCATTATGGTCTGATAGAATGGAGGGTAGTATCTCTATTATTTTGTATTTACTAATACTTGCTTTGTGGCATAATATATGATCTATTTTGGAGGAGGATCCATGTGCTGCTGAGAAAAAAAGTGTATTCACTTGTTGATGGATGCAATATTACATATATGTCTGTTAAGTAAGTTATTGATTATTTTATTGAGTTCTGTAGTTTCTTTGTGTACATTTTGTTTGGAAGATCTATCCAGTGGTGAGAGAGGTGTGTTAAAGTCGCCCAGTGTTATTGTGTTGTGATCTATTTGATTCTTGTAGTTGAGAAGGGTTTGTTTGATATACATAGATGCCCCATTTTGGGGGGCATATATATTTAAGATTGTTGTCTTGTTGATGTATGAGTCCCTTAAGCAGTATAAAATGACCTTCTTTATCCTTTTTCACTAACTTTGGTTTGAAGTCCACTTTATCTGATATAACAATGGAAACTCCCTGTTTGTTTACACAGTCCATGTGAGTAATACGTTTTTCACCACCCTTTCACCTTCAGTCTGTGGTCTTTTCCTGTGAGATGAGTCCCTTGAAGGTGGCATATTCTTGGGCTATTTTTTAATCCAGTCTGCTAGTCTATAACTTTTAATTGATGAGTTTAGGCCATTGATATTCAGGGTTATTATTGAGACATGGTTTGTATTCCTGTTCATTTTGGTTTATTTCTCATTTTTAACTTGACTAGGTTTCTCCTGTGATTGGCCTTCCCTTTAGTGTAGTTCCTCTCTTTACAGATTTTCATTGTTGGTTATTATTTTCTCCTCATGAAATATTTTACCAAGAATCTTCTCTAGTGCAGGCTTTCTTGTTGTAAATTCTTTTAACTTTTTTTTATCACAGAAGGTTTTTATTTTGTCATCAATTCTGAGGCTTAATTTTGCTGGACATAAGATTCTTGTTTGGCATCATTTTCTTTCAGAGCTTGGCATATGTTGTTCAAGGATCTCCCAACTTTGAGGGTCTAGGTTGAAAAATCTACTGAGATCCAAATTGGTCTCTCCCTATATGTAATCTGATTCCTCTCTCTTGCAGCCATTAAAATTCTATCCTTATTGTGTATGCTAGGTATTTTCATTAAATTGTGTCTTGGTATAATCTGTTGTAATTTTGTACATTTGGTGTATCATAAGCTCCTATATTTGATTTCACAATTCATTCTTCATGTTTGGGAAATTTTTTCATATTATTTCATTGAAGAGATTGTGCATTCTGTTGGTTTGATTCTCCGTGCCTCCTTCTATCCCAATAAATCTTAGGTTTGGTCTTTTTATATTATCCATTAATTCTTTTATGTTCTGTTCATGGTTTCTCACCATCTTCACTATGTGGTCAACTTTGCTTTCAAGATTGTATATTTCATCTTCATTTTTGCTTCCTGTATATACTCTCTTATCTCTTTTTTGTTGTGATCAATGGTTGCCTATATTGCTCTCTTATCTTTGTTGGAGTGATCAATTTTTGCCTCTACTTGCTTGCTTAGGTCATTCTTTAATTTTCAGATCATTTTAATTATGTACATTCTGAACTCTTTCTCTGACATTTCATCTACTGTGCTGTCAATGGATTCATTTGTTGTGTTATCTTGGTTTGTTTGGGACACTTTCCTCCCTTGTTTTTTCATGTTGTCTATGTGACTTCCTCTCTTGCAGTGCAGATCTGAGGTATTGCAGCTTCTACCCTATAATCTTGTAGCATCCCTGCAGGTTACCAATGCCTCACTTTTAAAGGGGATATCAATGTTTAAAGCACCCAATGCAACCAATGTTCAGCCATAAATCAATTAGCTTCTATTTTGACATTTACAGTTTTTTACTATAAATAGAACTGAGTTCAGCTATCTTCTACCATATAGCCAATAGGTTTGCATAAGTGTTTACCATTTCTAATGTCAGATGGGATAGGGGAGGAAAGGAGTAGGCTGTGATGTTTATGAAATGGGATGTGATAATATAGAGGTATTAGATTATAATACTAGTGAAAAGGTAATTAAAAGAAGTTAGCTGTTTGCAGGAGAAAAAAGAGAGGTTACTCCATGCAAGGCTCCCTGTTGCCTCTGCAACAGGATGGTCTCTATTAGTACACTGAGTAGAGGTACGACTGATGCAACTGGACCCACAGGGACCTTGGTGATGGTTTTCCAGGTCCTGGTTGTTGTCCCTAGATGGAAACAGCCATGCTCCTAGTTGGTGGCGGCAGTAGCATTCAGCCTGTAGGTATCTTGATGTTGGGCTTCCAGGCCCCAGTTAGATTCCCAAGGTGGAAGCTGCCCCAGCTAAAGATGGCAGAGGTAGCAGCAGAGGTAACCCAAGAGGGTGGTAGAGACATCCCAAGATAAAGGCAAGCACTTTCAGAAATGGGGCTGGAAGGAAGGGCTGTATAATGGTGTTGGGTGCCCTATTTGGTGATGCCACAGTGTGGCATGTGGTATTGCAACAGGAAGCTGCCTTCTTGCCCTGTCTGATGTCCCAAGGTGGAGAGTGTTGCATGGGGAGGGCTATGATGATGGCTACAATGTCACACAATGGAGGTGGTTTGGGTGGAGTCACACGTTGATAAATAGGAAACTGCTGTCAGCAGGGTGCAGGATGTGGGTTGGGCCTCTCTGGGGTGGCCTTTATGATGGTCGTCTGTGTCCCGGCTGTTGTCCCTAGATGGAAGTGGCCATGTCCGTGGTTTGTGGCTGGGTAGTGTCAAACCCATAAGTACCTTGGTGTTGGACTTCCGGCTACCAAATGATGTCTCAAGATAGAAGCTGCTACAACTAAAGATGTTGGTGGCAGCAGCAGGGCTAACCTGAGATGGTGTTGGAGGTGTCCCAAGATGGCAGCAACCATTTTTAGAGATGGGGCTTAAAGGGCAAACCCAATGATGGCTTTGGAAAGCCTGTCTGGAGATGCAGCACTGTGGTGGACAGGCATATCCTCAGTGTGATGGGCAGTCCTGTGCCTAGGCCTGGGCCTGGGCTCCTCATGGGTTGGTAGGGTGGTATTGACTCCACGGGGATGCTAGGAGCTATCTTGGGCCTACTTGGTCTCCATGGGGATAGGCAAGACTGTCCTGGGCCTGCCTGGACTCTGCACAGATCTGAGAAAACACAGATTTCTAACAAAGGCAACCATTGATGAACTTGGACATAGAGGAGACAAATATCTCTCAGAGAGATGGCCTGGGAATCCTACCCAATATGGGTGTTTGCTATTAATAAAAATGTGGAAAAATCCTACCTTCTCTAAGTATGCTGATTTTAAGATACTTAGAAAAAAAGATAAAAATAAGAAATATGAAGAAAAGCTGATCACAACTTCTTAGGACACATTCATTTAACTAAGTAGTCATCAGTGTTGCTTCTGGACTCCTCATGCCATAAAAAGGTCACTAGAATTGCTGTTACTCCAAAATATATGAAGTTCTTCACAGTTGATTGATATCAGCTACAAAATTATTCCTTCCTTGAATGCTTATAATGTACCTGCATTAGTTATCATCTGTGAAAATCTGAGAATGCTTGTTGTTTTTTGCAATCTTAATGAGTCATCACTAACAGAAGACTAAAATCCAATTGAACGCATTACCATATCTAGAAAAATGGTTTACCTATAAAAGGGGGGGATGCTATTTAGTTATGAAAATATACTGGGAAAATATTACATAAGGAAGTGTTGACAGTGTGCATCTTAGCACTGCCCTGCTGAGAGGGAAAGTAGCTCATGAACTGTAAATGTTCTGGACCATTTTAAGACCATCTATGTGGTATGGATGCCTCTTTCTTTTTAATTCTAATGGTATTACACTTAAATAAATCTTAATACTCTATTCTTACTTTATGTCTAGTGAGCAACCTTAGATTACGTTTCTGTTTCTCATATATATTTATCTATAGGAATAAAATGGATAATCAAGGAGATACATTATGCTGCATATTTTAATAATTTCTCATTATGAGTTGATAAATTGCCATATTTTGTTTACATCAGTTGAGCTAATTTTATTAGTAAAAACATAACACATTCTATGATTGCATACAATTTTAGACAAAATGGATTTTCAGGCCTCCAAACACTGGGAAGCAGAATGGGGCCATTTCCAAGTTACCATGAAAATAAGTGTCACCCAAGAACACCTTTTAGGAGATAACCAACAGCCAAAATCTTCACTGCCATAGGCTAATGGCTACAGCTTCCCTTCTTTGTCTAAATTTCTATAGTCATGGCTGGAAAAGTGATAATATCATCACCCATCAATACAAAAGAGGCAAATAGATGAGGTCCATTATTTCCCTCTGAGTACATTCATGTAAGGGTGTTACCTCTGCTCCTCCTAACCATTATAAACGTCATCTCATCTGACACCTCACTCAATTCAAATCTACTTACCCAAAAGTTTAAAATCTAATATGAGATATACATTTTTATAGCATTTTATAATAAAGCTTTTTTCCACTTATTTATTTCATATCTCATCTTGAGCTTAACAATTTGGCATAAACTCTGACTGTTCTCCAAAGCAGTGTTTCTCAACATGTAATCCACACTATTTCTGCCTGTCAAAATGAAGATTCTCTAAGCCCCTCAGGGAATTCTATGCATAGTGAAATTTGACAAATATGACTCTAAAATGTGAACAACACCACATGTCCCTAATTCCTAGAATGCTGTGAGTATTAATGTTATGTTATTCTTCCCCAAAGATTTTAGCAGGGTTTTAGTTCTCAATCTGGCTACCTATTTGAATCACCTGCAAACATATAAATGCATGGCAATACCTTAGACCAAGTTCATTAGAATCTTTGGGAAGGCAATTCAAACATCAAAAATTGTAGATGCCCCTCCCCAGGTGATTTCAATGTGTATGCAGTGTAGGAAATTTAAATCTATATTTTTATTCACTATTAACAGGTTTATTCTTTCTCTAGACTTTTTTGAGTAAACAGATGTAATCATCAGATTTTAAAATATCTTAAATATCTAAAGTAAAACCACAAACACAGATCTTATGAGGAAAGTGGCTACTAATCATTAAAATATGCAATTATAAGGGAAAAATAAATTGACTTATGTATAAGTGAAAAGAAGTAAGCTATCTCAACACAAACTCAGCACTTTGGAAAATCCCTAAATGCAGACCATTTCTGGGAATGAACAAATATTGTGGGTCTAATGATTAATTTTTTGCAGTTATAGTCTTGTTATGTTGATGAATGTAGAAAAATTTAGAGTCCTGGAATGTGATAAAGATGCACTGGCACAGCAGCCTTTAGCCACATGGGCAACTTTAAATTTAAAATTCAATTCCTCATGTTACTAGTAAATGTAGATAGACATGCAATGATAGAATGAATCCAAAGTTTTGGAAAGTTCTATCATGCTACAAACACTTATAGTACTATAGTCCCACTTTAGAGATGATAAAACAAAGCACAGAAGATGTAGGTGATATTGTCCTGTGTTATTTATCTAGTTGGTGGAGAAATGGTACAAGAATTAAATCCAAATTTAGTCTCCTACATAACATCACGAGTTAAGGATTAAATCAATATTTGTGATGATCATCATACTAATAATTGGCATAATGGCAAAAAATCATTATCATTTACTATAAACCAGACATTTTCAGAAGGTGTTTGTTTATCTTTCTCTCTTACTTTCTGCTTCCTGGCTGCCCGGAGATGAGCAAGTTTACTCTGCCATGTGCTCCCCACAATGCTGTTCAGCCTTACCATAGGCCCAAAGCAATGGGGCCAAGTGACCATTGACTGAAACTTCTGAAAATGTAAGCCAAAATAAACCCTTCCTCTTTATAAGTTGATTTTATCAGGTATTTTATCACAGTGACAGAAAGCTGTCTAATACTATGTACTAGGAAATGTTTAAGATCACATAGAATGATTATGGTAAGTATATTTACTTAGTCAATTTAAGAAACCATAACAACATACTCTTCATCTTGCCCTTGTCTAATTGAGAATTAAATGCTTTGGTGCAGTGCTACAGACAAGAAATTCTATTTAAGGAAGACACAGGATAGGGTTTAGTTTTAAGAAGAATTTGTCTAATGTATATTACTTGCTTTTATAAAAGTGAACTAAGAATTTTGCCTGTGTGTGTGTGTGTGTGTGTGTGTGTGTGTGTGTATGTGTGTGGGTGTATATTCAGTAGCATCAGTCCACCATTTGATTAAAAACATATCAACTACACATTGATAAATATGTCTAATTATTTAGTTTTACTTTATGATATTTTATTTCAAACAGCATAGGATAACCATATTTCACTTCCTTGCTTTGAGATATTGTATTGATATTGCTAGTGGAACTTCAATTTTTTCTTACATTTACAAGAAAAATGAAATCAACATGTAGAGAAAGCACAGCTGGAAATAAACATCAAAGGCTAAGATATAGCCATTTCTGTAATAAAGAAAAATATCATTTTTTTATTGCTTGCTGTAAAACAAAAAAGAAATAAATATAATAACATTTTGTTTCCAAACTGCAATTGCCACTTTAATTATGCTAAAATGTTCTAATAGTTTTCAGCAGAATAAACTTTCATTATTTACTCTTAATTTTGCTTTTTCAAATTAAAGAACAAGAAATAAAATATTTTGATTCCTTTTCCCAGTGGATTTCTCCTAACTTAGTTTATGAGACAATACCTACACAAATTTTTTTTTTGTATTTAGTAAGGACTCTGATACTGTCTTATCTGCATTGGAATGAAAAGCACCCCAATACCAATGGTAATTCAATTACCATTCTTCCCCTTTATTACTAACAGAGTTTGAGTAATGTGTTTGGCTAGAAACTTGCATTTCCCAGCTGCCCTTGTAAAAATTGATGGCCAAAGAAATGTAAGGAAAATTTATGGAATGAAGTTTCCCTTTTGCTCTCCCTCTTATTTCTCCTTTCTGTTTTGAACTCAGTTGTGATGGCTGAATTTTCAGAAAATATTTTGAGTTATGAAGCAACTTCAGGTTGAAAATTATATGCTAATTATATGAAACCAGAAATCTTGAAGGAGGTTGAGGTCCCAACCCCTTTTAACTTCCAAAGGCCTACATCTGTATTTGTTCTGTGTTAGAGTGCTAAGCTTTATTTAAACCATTGTTATCCCTAGTGTCTAACTCTAAAAGCCAAATAAACATATTTTAAAACTTATGTATGAATATATTTTGAAAAAAAGTAACGAATAAAATGCCCCATAGCTCCTATGCAGGAACTTGGAACTTCAGTTAGTGAATGTGTACCAAAGGTCCAGCAGCTAGGATGAGCTCATTGAGTAGGAGAACAGGTCCACTCAGCCTTTCCTGAAACAAAGTCCCTTTCAAATTCACTCATTACTTCCTTCCCTTCTTATGAACCCCCTAGGAAAATAGCAAATTTTATTGGCTTAGTCCATTCAATAAAATTTATTGAGACCATAGTAATCCAAACATTGACTATAAATTCAGTCTGGTTATATTAGGCAATACTCTGCTGCAAGCAATGGAGAACCTAACAAAGACTTAAGTCCACTAGAAGGTCTTTGTTTGCTTTGTTTCATGTTTTTTTCACTTAAGAAGTTCAAAATGTAAACAATACAGAACTAGTATCACTGCATTACCCCAACTCATTCTCTTTGTGATATAGATTTCGTCCTTTTGTCCTCTAAGCATTTTGTAGTATTTTATAGTTGACAGAAAATAAAAGGACAGAGTCCAAAGGGCCATGCTAAAGGAGCTTGTCTAGTTTACAAAGTTGTCTCAGGAATTCCCTGGAGAGACTCCTGTCTACTTTAACTTATTTATTTTGGGCTAGCATCAATACAAGTAACTCCCTTTAAAACAGTCATTAGAACAGAACTGAGAAGGAAAGAGTGGAGGATGGCAGTTGAGTTTCAACAAGTAGTGCCATGTGTGAGGCAAGCACTCTTCAAACTGATTGTTCAGAGCTTGAATTATGTTACACCATTTTATTCCAAATACTGTCTCATCTGCATTGGAATGAAAAGCACCCCAATACCAAAAAGGATGTGTTAAATTGCCAAACACAATAGAATTACATTCATTTCTTTCCCTGAGGTGACTAATCAATTATGATACATATTAAGGAATTATGAAGGCAAATTGATTAGAAGCTCAATAATAAATATAAGCTGCAAGGACAGATATGCAGAATTATTATGTAATATGTTTGTAGTATAATTATAAGCTTGAGAAAAAAGAAAATAATATCTGACTCAGGGAATATTAACAAAGCAACATAAAAACATACTAATGTAAATATGCATTTTAAAATTTTATTATCAAACTATTTGCTTATATATATTATGTCACAAAACATATTATAAATTATATTCAAACCTAACTATTGAGAAGAATCAACTGACATGAAAGAAAAAAATTTCTGTCAATAATAATAACATTTTTGAGTATTCAAGATGTTCTACACTCTGGGCTACGCTAAGCATTTTTGTATAGCTTATTTTATTCAATCCCTAGAGCAATAAAGTATTGTTGTTTCTATAGTTGCTACTCCTTAGTTATCTTCATTCTGCAGTAAGAAAACAGAATGGACAGACTGAGTAACTTTCTTGAGGCCACATATACAGGAAAATCTTGGTGAGCCAAGACTTTAATTTAGATACATAAAAATCCACATATACATTATTAACCACCCTTAGATGCCTCTAATCATTGAATACCCTCATTTCTACACACTATCAAAAAAAAAAAAAGAACTCACATAAGTGGACTGAGGCTTGGACATGCTTTGCTATGGTGTGGATAAACTAAAATGTCAATAAGTTATCAGATTGTGATACAACAAACACAAAATTATAATTTCAGCAAGCACATGTAGAAGTAGCTTTGATACCAACTACTCTCTGTTGCCTGTAAGTCAAATTAAATAGAAAATAGTTTCTCCAGAAATTTTTTAAAAAGTGTTGTCATTTGCCTAGCAAGAAAATTATTACTTTCACAAAAAGAATAGGAGCAATAACTACAGGTATATGACATGGCAATCTATATTCACATTTATTAACATCACCTAAATCCAAACACAATAGCTCATCATTTGGATGAACGGTCATCTTGGGATGGCACAGGGCTTCCCTGCCTTTAGGTAATGTGAGGTAGCACAGGATAAATTCACAGGATTCTACCTGCCATTGGCTCTTTCCCATTCATTGGTCTGAACCCTCCCTGGAATTTCAGTCTAGAACTTCCTGTTCTACCTTTCTGAGGAGTTGGTTTAAAATTTTGAATTTTTTCATTCATAGGTCTCTCCCATTTATTTCCTGTTGTCTTCCTGGAAATCTTACTTCTTTATTTTAAACTTCTCACATTAATTCTAAAATTTTCTCATCTTTTCTCTCTCTCATTTTCCATTCTTTTCTACCTTTCTACTTTGGGGAAGTTTTTCCAATGAACTGTCCATTTATTCGTATTCCTTGCTATTAGACATATTGTTCCTAAAAATTTTACTTCTAAAATGAAATATTTCTTGGTTACTATATATTTTAATAGTATCTTATTCTCATTTCCTGAATACAATATATCTAACTCAGAGGACGGTTAATTATAAGTGTTTTTGTGATTTCCTTCTAATACTTGTATCCATTCGACCTGTTTTCTATGATTCCTTTTGTTGCCTGTTTTGTCTCTGGTTTTGTTGTTGTTGGAAACTTGCCCAAATGCAAGATGATCTTTAGACACAATATGATATTTAGAAGTACATTAATGCTTAAGCTTATTAGATGCTAATTGGGCTTATTTGTGGTACATTACATATTAGAAAGATCAAGAAAGAATCTTGCCTTTCTGTAGGTGCATCTTCAAAAAGCTAATACCACAGATCTAGTCAGTTTCATTAAGAAAGAACTTTCTAAATTTATTCCCTGTGTTAAAAGGTGGTGGCAAAGGGAGCCACATAGAAGAAAAATGCAAACATGTAAACATTCATCACACCCATCCTCAAATCACCTATTTTTAGCACAGTACATACATCTCTAAAATACTCATAATTTTCAACCCTCTACCTATTATTTCTCCTAGGCTTCATCTGGGCAAAATGCCATTCTGAAAATAACTTCACCATTTTCCCAATTATCCATTTTCAACGAAATATATCACCATCATCAACTTCCTTGCCTTTTTGCATCCAAACAATCCCCTGTTACGTACTTTCTCAGAAATAATATTCTAGGTGACTCTAATATTTGTTCAGTGAAAGTAAAGGTTTGGTTGAGCTTCCCAGTGATTCTCTTGCTTTGTCCTCATCATCACAAGATGGCTGCAGAAGCTTCAAGCATTGGATTCTATCTCACATAGTTCCACACAAGGAAACAAAGAGTAGACCTCTCTGTGGACATTCTCATTTATTTTAAGAAAAGGAATCCTCCCTAGAAAAATTCCAGAAAACTTAGCTTTGGCTCACATAATTAATATTCCATTTTATGTCCATGCCTTAATTATAAGCAGTCCACAAAAGTGAGTGATTATTTCTAGTCTGCGATTGGAGCTTTCTTTGGCCAGCCAATAAGTAGAGGTTTGGAGAATGGTTAGGCAAGCAACAGCATGTGTTAAATGTGCCATTAACACATGCTCAATTCCCCATGTAATTAGCAGTTTTGTCAGAGGGAAAAAGAGAAGGTCTTTTAAATAAACACACTTAAGTAGTTTCTCCAAACCTCAGTATGAGCAATTAAGCAAAACTGGAGAGATCATCATAGAACAGGACTATGTATCCACCTCAGAAACGTTCTTTTCTCTTGCAGCCTAAAACAGAGGGCCAAGGAGTGATCATGATTTTGGAAGTACTTTGAGTTAATCTGTTTTACCAGCATGATTTTATTCCAGCAATATGCTTGCATTCATGAGATTAAATTCTTTCATTTGCTTTAGAAAAGGAAAAGGTAGACTTGTGAAGTGAGTCACCATTAATCTGTGAAACAGAATGCAGCGTTATTGATGGACCTTTAAAGGACAGAGGGGGAAATTTTTTCCTATCTATATCCATAAATAAAGGTCTCTGCTCTGTGAGTGTCTTTGTGAGAATGAAATAATAATTTTTTAAAAAGTAGAATTTCTGGTCATTCTCTAACTGCTAAAACTATTTCCTTAGAAAAGTTCTGTTAAAACAAACGTTTTAAACAATCATATAACCCCTATGACAGCATCTCCATAAGCTGTTCTTGAAAGAGAATTAAGAAGGAAAAAGGAATCCTCATCTGTCCTTGATATTGGGAAGAGTATTTTCAATACTATGTTAGTGTACAATATAAAACTTAAATATTTCAATATTTTCACATTTAAAAGTTACTAAATGACTTAAATTATAAAAGAGCTTATGTTTATGTAGCACTTTATGTTTTTCAACACCATTATGGTTTGGATAAGCACTGTCCCCCAAAATCTCATTGTGAGACAATGCAAGAACATTCTGAGGTGAAATGATTAGATTATGAGAGCTGTAAACTGAACAGTGAATCAATCCACTGATATGGATTAACTGAGTGGTAACTGTAGGCAGGTAGTGTGGCTACACTGGGATATACTTTTGGGGTTTATATTTTTGTCCCTGAGGAGCAGAGTTTTCTCAGCTTCCTGACTGTCTTGTCCTAAGTTGCTTTCCTCCTCCACACCCTTCTGCCATGATATACTGCCTCCTTGCAAACCAAGAGCTATGGAGTTGGCCATCTATGGACTGAAACTTCTGAAACCATGAGCCAAATAAATTTTCCCTCCTCCACTGTTCTTGTCAGGTCTTCTGGTCACAGCATCAAATAAGCTCACTAAAATAAATGTCCTTCTCACTACATTATGTCCCATTGAAAGTGACTTGCCCAAAGAAGCACAGGTAACTAGTATATAGCCTTTATAACAACCTGCAAGATTCATGTGTGCTTTCTTTCTTTTTGAATTTGACCTAACTGGAGGAAACCATTGCAACAGTAAGCAAATCCTGTGACTTGCACAGGACTCCTGTTGGTGGCCTCACTGTCATTTTGTACCTAGGATTTCCCATTTGAAGAACCCCAGCATTTTTAGGCCCCTCACCTGCCATTAGATGCCTCCATTCCTTAAGACAGTGTAGAGTGGGACATCTTCTCCACTAAGGATTCTGCTACTTTGTTGTAACCTAAGCTACATTGTCATTTCCCAAGGATGGAAAATAAAGCCATCACCATATTTATGCATAAACTATAAAGGATTTTTTCTTCTTTGGGAACTGTTGCAAATGTGGTTCATGTAGAGTGAGATATTCTTATTTATAATCACTACCAAATCATTTACTTTCCATATCACTCACAGTCGCAGCAGAATGTTAGAGTTGGAAAATAAAGATATAGAAATCTCTGTTGCTCCAAGCTAATGCATTTGTTATATATTTCAAGATGGCCTTTTTGGCAAGAAGCCATATTTAAATCCTTAACTCAAATCTGTGACTAAATAGGCTACATTGACGTATGCCAAGGTCTTGTTCTGACTGTATTGGCTAGAAACAATGTTCTAAGAAATATCTTAAAACTCCCAAAGTAGACCACTAAAAAGAAATCTATTTTTTTTAATCTGGCATCTTGAAAATGAACTACACTCATTCTTGGTCTATGCCAAAACACTTTATTCTGACCCATCTTAGTTCAAGATAGCTTTTCTGTATCTGTAAAAATTTAACAAAATCTCAGTTGCCATAGAGGTCAGTGAAAAAAATGTATGAACTACATTTCTGTTCAAGTTTTATTTCTATAGACGATACGCTCAATAATTTTTCTATTTTATTTTTATGAAGTTTAACTACTCAAGATACAGACACATTTCTAGCTCTGCTTATCTGTGACCAGGTTAGAACATTTCTCAGAATAGTTTGCTTTCCTTTCTAATGGATAAAACTTGCAAGGTTCATTCTATTGTAACTTGAGACAGGTGATTTTAACAATGAAGCAAAATGCTTATTCAGTTCAACAAAAAGTCTATTGCCTACATGTGTAATAAATTATTATTTAGAGGATGTGCTCATTAACTACTACAAAAAGCTGTTTTTTTAATGATCTTATATCAACTTATTTAATCTTCACAATCTTGAAATAGTGTTTCTAGATAATAGTTTTCTGTTATCTGACCTCTCAGATTAAATATTAATCTTAGGAAATCCTGAATTCCTATGTATTAGTAATAAATATAACTATACTATGAGCTTCATCAAATGATAAGTATCATATATGACCAATATCCTATAATAATGGCAATAATTTTTGCCTTTTATTAAGTTTTAGTGACATTTTGCCTCTTACATGCATTATTTCATTTATACCTTTAAGAATTCTACAGAATAGGTATAAGTATCCTCATCTAACTTAAAAGAAAGTCAAGCCTTAAAGAACAAGATAATTTCCCCAAGGTCATAATTATAAAGTGTCAAAGGAATTTGGCCCCAAATCATTTTTACACTAAAACCCATGTTCTTTCTCAATTCACCCTGCTGCCTCTAATTTTAGAGTATAAACCAGTCCCCATTTAGAAAAACACGCTTTCAAATCAAATGAAATAGGAAAAAAGATGCAATGAACAGCTTGAGAATAAAATCATGCATAAACTTGAGAATAACCTCATAATTCACAAAACAAGTTTGCATCTGTTGTTCTAATGTACCGCCTGTGTTATAATAGCACATTTTCATAATTTATTCATGCTGTTACATTATCTTTCTCGATATAAATCAAATGTATATTTCTTTTACATAGTGAATGTTTTCTAGCAAACCTGACCGAAAGTTCCCTACTAACTGGCACAGATTGGTAATAGCAATTAGAAAATCAACCTAGAAATTCCTACCAATGTGTAGGAATGTCTTCCTCTATTTAAGACCATGGCTCACTCTTATTAGAAAAGACACATTTGGGAAAACTCTGATAAAAAATGCACGGTGCTTGACATGTGGCAGATCCTCAGCAAAGAAAAGAGGGTATTTGTCTTAGTCTATTTTCTGTTGTTATAACAGAATATCTGAGACTAGATAATTTATAAAGAAAAGTAAATAATTTATTATATTTTTAGAAGCTAGGAAGTCCAAAAAGATGGTGCTGGCATTTGGTCAGCATCTAGTGAGGGCCTTCTTGCTGCATCATAGAATGGCAGAGCTCATCACATAAGACATGTAACCAAGCCACTCCTTGAATAATGTATGATTCCATTAATCTCTGAATGAATTGATCCATTCATGAGAGCAGAGGCCCCATGACCCAATCACCTAAAGTACCCACATTCAAACTAAGTTTCCAACACATCAATCCTGAGGAACAAACATTCAAATCATAGCAATGTTGAAAAAAATATGTTATCAACACTAACACTTGGCATTTCAAGTAGGCCAGTGTGGAGAAATGTCAACATTCTTCAAGTTGCACTCTCCTGGACTGTGTGCCCCAAACGCTGACCCAGAGATACATTTGCTTGAAGAAGTTGATTGGGGAGTACTCCCAGAGGCAGCACATCTCTGAGGGAGTAAAGAGGACAGGGTTGGGCAGAGGGAGAAGTTGAACCCTCAGCCAAACCCACAGGGAGCTCCAGAGCAGGACAGCCCCTTGGAGATGCCACAGTGAGGCAGGGGGCTGGGCCTACGGACTCTCCTCAGCCTATCATTGTTCTTACCTGTGATCCTTCAACACCCCAAAGCCCCAGCAGT
Organism: Xerus rutilus; assembly: GCA_028644305.1. NCBI lineage: Eukaryota > Metazoa > Chordata > Mammalia > Rodentia > Sciuridae > Xerus > Xerus rutilus. The sequence goes on along the minus strand of CM053406.1, from coordinate 82,833,275 downwards.
CAGGGGAGTGAGTAGGTCAGGCATAAGGAGGGGAATCTGGGCAGCACACTGCAGCATACAATTCACATGGCCACTCCTATGGGGACAAGGGAGAATACATAACATTTGTCATGTTTAAAAATCTACTATGTACTTTGCAACAAGCATAGATTATTTTTTAATCTTAAAAATAACTCCATGTGGCATATTCTTATTAACCTTGTTTTATAGATGATGAGAGTAAGACCAAAAATATTAAATAACTTCCCCCCAAACCAGACACCTGGGAAAATTTTTCCTACCTAGCATGCCACACCACCTTTGGGGTTTTGCAAAGTGATGGGATTTAGTCAAACATCTAGTGCCTCTTGCTAATGGAAATGTAATTGCTAAAATCCAGTGAATCTCAAGGGGTCTCTTTAAATTTCCTGTCTTGATAGGAAACATCTCTCTCTGATATAGACCCTGATCACCACAAAGGACTAATGATTTAGGCCAATTTGATATTTTTCTGTTAAAAAGAAGAAAAACATGAGATTCAAATGTCTTTCCAAAGTTAATTCTCTTTCACAACACAAGTAAACCACTAAGGAATAGCATATCAACATATGTTTTATGAAATATCTTTGTTTCCATTAATTGAGGTTAGAAACACAATATTTTACAGATGTAATGTTTAATTAGAAACAACAGATATGCAGGGGTGCCTCTGATTTCTTCTACAGAGAAAGTGTAAATATTGAGTTAGCTTAATTATAAAGCAAATAAAGATAACCAAGAATAAGTGTTTTATAATGGAAGAAAATCTATTCTGTATATGAATAATAGCAAAAATTAGCAGAGGCCCTAAATGTAACAGCTTCAAAAACATAATCATTTTTTTATCACCAAGAAAATAACTAGGAAGAATTCTAGCAGATTTGAACAAATTAAACATAAGATTGCAATTTGAGATGGTCTTACTGACCCCTGGTACCAGACTTTTTCTGTTCTCTCCCTAAAAATCATGCAAAGCAACATGGAAAAAGAAGAATACACACACAAATGCCATTTTCAATGAAATTAATATAAAAATATACCAAATTCAAAATATATATATGGCTCTCAGAGAGATCTGAAACTGACAAAAGCCATACATAAATGCCATTAGGAGTGTCAAGGGTCCTGGGAAGTGGTAGGTTTATCCAAAAGATGAAGCACAATGTAGTCTGTGTCTACTACAATCACAGTGGGATCTGTTGTGAGCAAGGCTGAGATCAAACCTCTGAGATTAAGCTAAGCAGAGACCTCGGGGTTAGGTTGGGATGGATGCCAGCACCTTATCTTAGAATTCACTGGCAAATATTTGCTTGTTGAAAGTGAGGAGCCTGGGCTGGGGCTGTGGCTCAGTGGTAGAGCGCTTGCCTAGCATGCGTGAGGGACTGGGTTCGATCCTCAGCACCACATATAAATAATAAATGAATAAAATAGAGATCCATCAACAACTAAAAAAATATTTAAAAAAAAAAAAAAAAAAAAAAAAAAGAAAGTGAGGAGCCTATATTGGAACAGAGACCATGTGCATTCATTTCAAGCACCAGTGAGAGAATGGTGAGGACATAACTGGCAGGAGAGAGCCTTCTGGATACAGTTTGTTTTGGAAAAATATAGGAGGCCAAGTGGCCCAGAGAAATACAGAAAGGCATAATATCTAAGAAGAGTATATCTTTGTGGCAAAAGAGAAAATTTGTAATTCCAAAGTCTGAAAACTACATTTTTCACTCCAGCTAAAAATTTCCTGAAAATAGCTTTCCCAAGAAAACACAACATTCCCACTACAAGAAATAAAAACGACAATACATCATCAATAAAAAGTGAGGATAGTTATTTTGGCAGTGGAGTGTGAAAGATACGTATGTAAAACATGCCCTTAGATGCCTAGTAGATAGGAATTGTTACAAACATTCCATACACATGATTAATATATACTATAAGTTTTTAGTTAATATGTAGATTGTAGTTAATATGAAGGAGTACCATAAAACACAAATATAAAACTTTGGGAAAAGATATTTTCATCTACTAGGAAAATGGTAGCAGATTAATTTTGAATTATCCTACTGGAAAGTGCATACAGCAAACAAATAAAAAGATAAAATTTTAAGGTACAATCGTACTAAATCACAGAGGATGAGAAAATTCACAAGCTCCAAATTACATGTGAATATGCCAGTTGGCAATTTAAACCAATGAGCCAAGCAGAGACTAATTAGGAGACTAATAATGAAGACTGTAGTGAAGAAGACACCATGAAGTATCTGGTATTGGCAGAACCTGCACATGCCTCAAAATACCCAGTACCTCTACTAGAAGATGCCCTATAGTGAAAGGAAAGACTTTGTGCAGGCTTCCTTAAATGGGTCCTAAGTGCTGAGAGAAGCAGAGTTTGCAGGCATGGAATGCACGATGTGGACAGAGGTGGCAGATCTAGGAGCAAGATGAACCTTTAAAATGTAAATAGAAAATAGGACCAACATCTGTGCTGGGGGAAAAATAAAATAAAATAGCTAGGAATGTCCAGCAATGAAAGCTGAAGGCAGAGAAATAAAGAATCAGAGGAGACAATCAGAGGAGACAAAAATAATAAATACAATTCAAGAAAACATTCCTGAAATGAAAGAAAGCCTGGTTTTACATATTTGAATGGCTCACTATCTATAGGGGAAAATTAACCTACAAGGCAACAGTAATACACATCCTATAAATTTAATGAATTTTAAAAATAAATAACTTGTTGGTTATATATGCAAAGAAAATATCGCTAAATAAATAAAAAGAAAATTAGTTTGGCATCAGACTTTATTACACTTTCAATGCCAGAAGACAGAGAAGCAATACAAGGATATTCACAAAAACAAAGTGTAATTCTTCCTGTCCTTTAAGGAGAACACAATAAAGAGTTTTGAACAGCAAAGTGTAGAAATACTGTTTACATGAGCCTTTTTGAGAAAACTTCCCAGAAGATGAATAGCCAAACCAGAGATGACTCATGAAAATTTAGAAAAAGTGTTTATCACTTAATACCTTAAGAATATTTTATGGTTAAAATGTAAAAACTGCAATGAATAAACCAACTCTGGATGAGCCAGAATTAGCTGATTCCTTTTCTGGTTATACTTTTATAAGGATAATGAGAATAGGAAGCTGAGATGCAACTCTGGTTGGGGTTAGCTGTCCTACCACTAACTGGCTATGAAATGGTGTTAACATACTGACTTCCTTATGCTTAGGAATCTATATCTTATGTTTGAACAAATCTGGGCTCTGATGTGCCAGTGAGATGAAAATTAGAGATCAATTATTTGGCTTTGGAACAAAAAAAGGCCTCATAAATAATGAAACAACAAATGGACCAGGAGCAGAAAAATTTGTAACTCTTATCCTTTTTGAGACTGAAATGCTAGAGGAACCACTTTAATTCCTTGTCTCTCTTTTCTTGGTTGTAAATTGTGAAGGAATAAACAATTAGAGGGTTTATTTTTGTGCCTTCTGTGAAATTTATTTTGTTATTATTGTTGCTATAATAATACTACTATTTTTTATTCAGCTAATATTTATTTAAAATCTACTCTATGGCATGAACTGTTCTGGTGAATGACTAGACAAATTCTCCGCTGTCTTAGACTTTATGTTAAGGAAAGAAAATACATAGTGAAAATTATAAATAAATATGTTACAAGTGGATAAGTATTATGGAAACAAAGTAGGGTAAGGGGAACAAGAAAAGCTTGAAGAGTCTGTTATGAATAACAATAAAGTAACAAATTGGTACTCTTTCTTAAAGTAATCTTTTGCTACTTGTAATTGCTCTCTTATCTCTTTGTTAGAATGATCGATAGTTGCCTTTATTTGCTCTCCCATTTCTTTGTTGGATTGATCAATTTTTGCCTGTAACTGTTGACTTATGTCATTCTTTAGTTCGCTGATCATTTTAATTATGTACATTCAAAATTCTTTCTCTGACATTTCATCAACTGTGCTGTCAATGGATTCTGTTACAGTCGTATCCAGGTTTATTTGGGGCACTTTCTTCCCTTGTTTTTTCATGTTGATTGTGTATCTTCCTTTCTTGAAATACCAATCTGAGGTATTGTGGTTTCTATCCTATAATCTTGTATTGACACTCCAGATTACCTGTGTCTCACCTTGGAGCTATTTCTGTTCTCCCAGTGTCCCCAGATGGGCACTACTGTCACTAAAGTTGGTGGGGGAAGTAGTGGATGTACCTCTAGAGGGCAGTGGGAGTGGCTTTGGCTGGGCTCCTGTGGTGGCCCCTGAGGGCTGTTTTGGCCCTCTCTTTCACTCCTGCTGGTGAACAGGAACTCTGGAGCGGAAGTAGAGGCAGGGTCAGGTCTCACTTAGGCAGAGTCACAAGCTGGAGAGTTTGTGCGTGACCTTTACCATGAGTATGAGCTCCCCTGGGGTTAGAGGCTAGCAGGCTCTGGTCTGCCTTCAACTGGGCACCCTGGCATTCCCACTGGAACTCTGGATCGGAACTGAGGCAGGCCCAGAGAGCACTAGGGTGGGGCCTCTTCATGCTGGGGTCTCTGGAGGCCACTCTTTCCCTGGGTGTGCTTTCCTCTGTGGCTGGTAGCAATCAGACTCTGGTCAACCCTTAGTTGGGCACCCGTGGAGTTTCCTGAGAGTGGATCTGGGCCCTCTGCAGCTCCTGCTGGACCCCGGGAACTCTGGAGCAGAACTGGGGCAGACCCAGGCTGCCCTTGGATGGGGCTGCCTCGCGCTGGTGTCTCTGGAGCAACTCTTGCCCTGAATTTGGGCACCCCAGTGGCTAGAGGTAGCTGACCCTGGTCTCCCTTTGGCTGGACAACCGTGGAGGTTCCTGAGGGCGGGTCAGGGTCCTTTGGGGCTCCTGCCGGTCCACAGGAATTCTGGAGCAGAACTGGGGCGGGCCCAGGCTGCCCTTGGGCGGGGCTGTCTCATGCTAGGGTCTCTGCGGGGACTCTTACCCTGCATTTGGGCTCCCCTGTGGCTAGAGGTAGCAGTCCCTGGTCTCCCTTTAGCTGGACACCCGTGGAGGTTCCTGAGGGCAGATCAGGGCCCTCTGCAGCTCCTGCCAGTCCCTAGGAATTCTGGAGCAGAACTGGGGTGGGCCCAGGCTGCCCTTGGGCGAGGCTGCCTCGCGCTAGGGTGTCTGGGGGGACTCTTACCCTGAGTTTGGGCTCCTCAGTGCCTCGAGGTGGCAGTTCCTAGTCTCCCTCTTGCTGGACACCTGTGGAGGTTCCTGCAGGCAGATCTGGGCCCTCTGCGGCTCCTGCCGATGCACAGGAGCTCTGGAGCGGAAGTGCGGCGGGCCCAAGCTGCTCTTGGGTGGGGCTGTCTCCACTGGGATTTCTGGAGCGATTCTTACCCTGAATTTGGGCTCCCCAGTGGCAAGCGGCTGGGGCCATGTGTCCACGGGAGCAGCTGCTAGGGGCCCTGCGTGGTTGGGTGGGTGCTGGAGCCAGGTACCCTGTGTAGAAGCAGGCCCCGCCTGGGGAGAGCCCTGGGCTGGGGCTCTGAGCCACAGCAGCTGAGCTCCGCCGCCACTTGCTGCTGAAGTCACGCTGCTTGTGGCAATGCTGCTATCTGGTGGCCCTGCTTACACGTGCAAGTGAAACTCTTGCGGGGGTAGCTGTAGGGTGATGTCCAGAAGCTGGCTAGGAGATGGTATTTCCACAACTTCAATCTCTGGCTCTGAAGAGACTGACCACAGCGTCTGTCTAGGCCGCCATCTTGGAACCGCCCCCCCCAAGACAGAAATTTGATCAGACTAATAACAAGCAAGAAGAATGAGTCAGTAATTCAAAAAAGAAAATCTTCTAACAAAGGAAACTCCAAAACCTTATGGCTTCACTGCTGAATTTCACCAAACTTTTTAAAAAGCACTAATGCCAATATTTCTCAACCTATTCCAAAGAACTATAAAAGACATAATCCTTTCAAACTCATGAGGCCAGAGTTACCCTGATACCAAAACCAGATAAGGACACAACAGAAAAACTATGAACATAGTTACAAAAATTCTTAAGCAAATATTAGCAAACTATATCCAAAAGAACATCACAAAGATCATTCACCATGACCAATCTGGATTTATCCCAGGGGATGCAAGGATGATTTAACATATGCAAATCAATAAACAACATATCACATCAACAGAAAAAAGGATTAAAATAACTGATTACTGCAACAGATACATAAAAGCATTTGGTAAAATTCAACATCTCTTCATGATTAAAAACTCTGAGCTAATTAGGTGCATAAGGATTGTGACTTGACATATGCAAGATTATGGATGATGAACCCACAGACAACATGATTCTGCATGGGGAAAAGCTAAAAGTATCTCCTTTAAAACTGGAACAAGACAAGGATGCCCACCTGACTGCTATTATTCTATATAGTATTAAGATGTTTAATCAGAGCAATTAGGTAAGAGAAAGAAATTAAAAACATATAAATTGGAAGAGCAAAAATCAAATTATCTTTGTTTATAGATAAGATTCTACACATGGAAAAACCCGAAGACTCTATCAAGAGACTATCAGAACTGATAAATGAATTTAGAGAAGTAGCAGGATACAAAATCAACATACAAATATCAGTAGCATTTTTATACACCAATAACAAATTTGCTGAGGAAAAAATTCATAAAAGCAATTCCACTCATGATATCTAAAAAAAAATTGGGAAAAAATTACCCAAGGAAGTGAAAATGAAAATTACAAAACACTGATGAAAGAAATTGAAGAGACCATGAAAAAGTGGGAAAACTTCTTATGTTCATTGATTGAAGAATAAATTTTGCTAATATGTCCATACTATACAAAGCAATCTATGCATTCCATACCAATGACATTCTTCACAGAACTAGAAAAACAATCCCCAAATGCATATGGAAGCACAAAATAGCACATATTGTCAAAGCAATTGAGCAAAAAGAACAACTTTGAAAATATATAGTACCTGATTTCACAACATAGTATAGAACTACAATAACAAACAGCATGACAGTGACATAAAAACAGATACATAGACTTATATAGTAGGATAGAGTTCCCAGAAATAAGACCTACACATCTATAGAGCGACTTTATTCTTAAAAACATACACTGGAGAAAAGACATCTTTAATACATGGGGCTGAGAAAATAGATATACATATGCAGAAAATCAAAAATTGATCCATATCTCACACCTTGTACAAAAGTCAGCTCCAAAGGATTAAAGGCCTAAACGTTAAGACCTAAAACTATGAAACTGCTAGAAGAAAACATACGGAAAACATTGCAAAATGTTGGTATAAGAAATGACTTTTTGGATATAACTTCCAAAGCACAGGAAACACAAGCAAAAATAGACAAATGGGACTAAATCAAACTAAGAAGCTTCTGTACAACAAAGGAAGCAATCAACATAGTTAAGAGAGCCTGCAGAATGGGAGAAAACATTTTCAAAGTATCTTCCTGACAAAGGATGAATATACAGAATATATGAGGAACTCAAAAAAACAACAGCAAAGAAGCAATCCTATTTTAAAATGGACAAATGATCTGAGAAGACATTTCTCAAAAGAAGAAATACAAATGGGCAAAAAATATTTTTAAAATGCTCAATAACAGCAGCTATCAGGGAAATGCAAATCAAAACCACAATTAGGTATCATCTTACTTCAGAATGGCTATTAACAAAAAAGACAAAAAAATAACAGATGCTGGTGAGGATATGGAGAAAATGGACTCTTTTACACTGTTGGTGGGAATGTAAATTAGTACAGCTACTAGGAAAATCAGTATTGAGTTTTCACAAAAAACTAAAAATGGATGTCCCAGCTTTCACACTCCTGGGTATATACCCAAAGGAAATGAAACCTCCATATCAAAGAGATATGTGCATGTCCATGTTATTACAGCATTATTCACAATAGCAAAGATATGCAATCAACCTAGGTACCTACAGATGAACGGGTAGATAAAGAAAATGTGGAGCCGGGCGCAGTGGCGCAAGCCTACAATCCCAGCACTTAGGGAGGCTGAGACAGGAGAATCGCGAGTTCAAAGCCAACCTCAGCAACGGCAAGGCGCTAAGCAACTCAGTGAGACCCTGTCTCTACATAAAATAGGGCTGCGGATGTGGCTCAGTGGTCGAGTGCCCCTGAGTTCAATCTCCAGTACCCCCCCCAAAAAAAGAAAGAAAAAGAAAAGAAAATGTGGTACAAACACAGTGCAGTATTATTTAGTCATAAAGAAGAATGGCATCCTGCCCTATGCAGCAAACTGTAGAACTAGAGGACATTATGTTAAATTAAATAAGCCAGACACAGAAAGGCAAATATTACATGTTCTTTCATATGTAGAAGCTTAAAATGTTGATTTGAATGTAGAATAATAATTATTAGAGACTGCAAAGGATATCCATGTGCAGAAAACTGAAAGTTGAAAGGGAGTTTGTAAAATGTGTGCTAAAATACAGAGAGAAGGAATTAATTCTGGTATTCTGCAGAACATTGAAGTGACTACAGTTCACAGCAATGTACTACATACATTATGATGTTCTAGACGAGCTTGAGGTCTCCAAACCCAAAGAAATGCTAAGGAGAGAGAAATGCTAATTAATTTTATTAATGCTAATTGTGTGCATGTGTATGTGTTAAAAAATAACATATTATAGCACATTAATATGTATCATTATTATATAAATCAAAAAATTTATTAAATACTAAATTTACTTTTAAAAAAATCCTGGGAAAATGATTTTGTTTTTAGAAGGGAATTTATGGTAGGTCTCATTATTAGACATTATTAAACAAGAATGAGTTGATCATATTTTTAAAATTGGACACTTTCGATTTTGAGATGTTCTAGAACAATTTTTAAAGCCTAGAAAGTTTCTTTCCTTTGAAAAGAATGAGTTCTGGCAGGGCATCATGACACACTCCTATAATTCCAGTGACTCAGGAGGCTGAGGCAGGAAGATCACAAGTTGGAAGCCAGCCTCTGTAACTTACAAAGATTGAAATATTTATTTGATAATTATTTAGTTCTACAATGAATTAACTTAGCATTTCACCAAGTGTCTTCTTTTACTCTACCAAGATACTGATTCTGATTTGTGTATTTATTCCTTTTATTTTATATTCTCTCCTTAGATAACTTTGTTGCTTTTTTGCTAACTTCTTGTGCTAAAATTTTTGCTTATTTTCATTTAATATTTTTCTCATTTAATAATACAAGGTTATAAGTTTATAAATTTTTATCTGAATAGTTAATTAAAATTCATGAGGCATTTCTCACAAATTTTGATAAAGAATGTACCAATTATTGTTATTTTCTATTTTTTAATTGCAATTTTAATTTTTTATTATACCCAAGAGTCATTTAGGCAAAAAGATTTTTAATTGCCAAGACTTTATGCTTAATTATTAATTTCTGGTTTATCATATTACGGTCAGCAAAAGATATCTGGATTATTTTGTACACTGTTCTTACTGAACTTTTCCTAATTTTCTATTACATGGTAATCTTTAGTAAGTGGAAACTTATAACTAAACATAGTTCTACCAGGAGAAAACAGATTACCATGTATGGATGGATATATGGTTGCTGTATTATAACTATGGCTTTGTGAGTTGGTTTGTATATCTCCAATAGTTCATGCAATATCTGTTTAAGCACTATGGTGTTATTTTCAATAAGGATTCTTTTTTTAAGCGATATGAAGACATGTTTTTACCTGTTTAAAAATATAGCAAATAAGTAGGAAGACAGTGTACATAAAATAGGAGTTGTCAGATTTCAGACACATATGCACAAATACACAACAACAAAAAACAGACACAGCCAGATGCAGTGGTGCAAGCCTGTCATCCCAGCACTTGGGGAGGCTGAGACAGGAGAATCACAAGTTCAAAGCCAGCCTTAGAAACAGCGAGGCACTAAGCAACTCAGTGAGACCGTGTCTCTACTTAAAACAAAAAATAGGGCTGGGGATGTGGCTCAGTGGTCTAGTGCCCCTGAGTTCAATCTCCAGAACCAAAAAAAAAAAAAAAAAACATATGAGAAACAAAGACAAAATTGAAAGTGCAAAAAGATGTTGAAAGATACAGCCAGGGATAATTAAAAGGAAATAAAATGAAAATTTTAAAAATGTTTAAAGTGCTTGCAATAAAATAATCAAAATATATATGGTCAAGGAAAGGATAGCCTATACTCATACAATTTGAATCTCTGAAGAAAGTAAGTCAGCCAGACCTAAATGAAAGCCACTAAAAAGCCACAAATCCATGCAGCCTGATTTGTCACGCCAAGTCCTTGATTACACCTATTTTCTCAGTGTCTTGAGCAGTTATTGCTCTATTTCCTATCAAAATGTCTCATTCACAAAGATATATTATGAAGTTACTCTATTCATGAAAGGAGAAGTAAAGAGGTCTTCAGATTATCTGTAGCAAAGTTCAGTATCAGAAGGTGATTGAAAAACATTTACTAGATACCCAAACTAAAAAGTGTGAACTTAGTAGATTATATCCAGCCAGATTTGACCTCCATCATAAACACTATAGAAAACCAGTTTTAAACCTATAACAACTTTGGTAAAATTGATCTCACAGCTTTTCTTGAAACAATTGGTAAATGTCTAACTTCAGCCAACTAAACTTGATTTAATTTAATAGAAGTTTACAAAAAAAGACTAGAAATAAGCATTTAAAATATTGAACAGTAAAAGTAAGGCCACAACTGATAGGAGAAAAATTGCAGTGACAAATTATATTGTAAGAATTTTATGGGAAAATGATATATTTTTTTAAATTTTTGAAACCAGAAGGAAAAAACTTGGACAGAATAAGATTGTTATTTAATACCTTATTAACAGATGGAGGCAATAAAATATCATTTAAAATAAATGAGTCAAGTAATAAAGATATTAGCATGTTTAAAAGAAAAAAAGCATATTTTAAAGAAAAGGCACACCTGTGACTAAAATAGTGTTCCATTGAATAATGAAAGAAAAAGAGGAGAGAGGTAGATAAAAGTAGAAAATTTAAAAACACAGGAAGAATCACTAAAACAAAAAATAAATGAAAATATAGCATAAAGTAAAAGACCTTTAAAAGTCATATAAAGAGAAAATATAACATATGACAGAATTAAACCCCACATATCCATCATAGGATTAAATATAAATGAGTTTAATTCACCTGTTAATGAAAATAGTAGTTAGATTTTATCATAAATAAATACCAACATAGGATGTTTACAAGAGACTTACATAAAGTGATGCTAAGTTTGGAAATAAAAGCAAGGGAAATTGAAAACAAATAAATTAATATCACAATCTTCCTATTAAACTACATGGATTTCCACTCAAAAGTATTAAAGACGACAAAAAAAGTGCACTCTCAAACACTGAGAGTTCCCATCACAGTGAACTTAGTATACTTACAAATATTGTAATTATCAAGTAAGAGTGTTAATAGTAAGAGGATTTCATTCCTTTACATATCAAATTGGAGAAAAATAAATATCCATAGAACACTTAAATAATATAATAAAATTCATCTGATTGAAATTTATAATTTTGGTAACTAAAAACAGGAATACACTTTCTTTTTCAAATGCCCATGGAACACTGATACTCATGACTATTGAGATGGCTGCAGAATATAATCAATAAGTTAGGTCTGACTGACATATTCAAACTTTGGCTAAATGAAGAAAATAGTTGATACCACTATAATTTTATAAACATAATAGGGGAACTGGATAAAAAATTACCAGACATACCAAATAACTTAACAGCAAAAGGGAAAACTATAAATAGTAACAGACACAAAAATGGTTTGATCACTAGAGTTATCAGGCACAAACTTTAAATAAATATACTTGAGTATAAATGAAAAGAGAATAATTTTATCATAGAATTTGAATATATAAAGAACAAATTAAATAAAATTCCTAGAAATCCGGAACAGACTGAAAATTCAATAGATGGATTTAAAACCAGATTAGACAAGCAGAAACTATTAATATAACCATAAAATAGAAAACCACAAAAGATACATAGCAAATAAATAAAATGTTTGGAGTCTCACAAGTAGAAAATAGAGATTATAAATCAGAAGGAATAAATAATACTAATCAAGATTTTTCTAAAACAATTTAAAGACATCAAACCAAAGTTTCAAAAAATACCCTGTTTATACTTGAAATGGAAAAACAAGTAATGACAGGGGAAAAAAAGAAAGAGAGAAAGAAAAAGTAAAGTAAAACAAATCCTATATAGCCACATGTTTTGAGCAATGGAAGGAGTAATGACTGGGAATGGGGGATAAGGGAAATATCTGAGATTATCTGAGATTATCTACCTCTTAACCCAGATGGTAATCATACAGGTATTTTCACTGAGCAAATACATAAAGTTTAATATTTGTACATTTACAATACTATGTGTATATTTAACTTCAATGTGAAAGTTTAAAAACAAGTTCTAAGTTTTTATTTCCTATGCTGGTTGCCACCAGACTCTAAGAGGAGAAAAAATGAATAACACTTCAGGAGAAACAAGATATAATACCAGATTTAAACTCAACTGTAAATCCCGTCCCTTCTCGCCTGGCAAATTTTCGAGGCAAAAGAAATGGAACTCTTACACTGTTGGTGGCGATGTAAATTAGTATAGCCACTATGGAAATTAGTATGGAGATTCCTCAAAAAACTAAAAATTGAACTACCATATGTTCCAGCTATACCACTTCTCAGTATTTATCTAAAGGAATTAAAAGCAGCATGCTTAGAGATACATGCATGCCCATATTTTATTAGAGCACAATTCACAATAGCCAAGTTAGGAAATCACATGAGGTATTCATAAGAAATGAATGGCTAAATAAAATGTGGTATATATACACAATGGAATTTTATTTAGCCATAAAGAATAAAATTATGCCATTTACAGGAAATGAATAAATTTGGAGAGTACTATGTTGAACAAAATAAGCCAGACTCAGAAAGACACGTGGCATGTTTTCTCTCATATGTGGAAGATAGAAAGAAAAAAAGGAAAAACGAAAGAGAAAAAAATATATTATGAATGCAGAAGAAGAACATTGGAGTAGAGAAAGGGATAAGGAGGATTGGGGAGGGGAGGGATAGGGGATGTTTAGGGGAATGAAACTGATCAAATTATATTATGTGCACATATAAAAAGACCACAATGAAACTCACCACTCAGTATAATTAAAACACATCAACAAAAACAGAGAAGGAAGGAAGGAAGGAAGGAAGGAAGGAGGGAGGGAGGGAGGGAGGGAGGGAGGGAGGGAGGGAGGGAAGGAAGGAAGGAAGGAAGGAAGGAAGGAAGGAAGGAAGGAAGGAAGGAAGGAAGGAAGGAAGGAGAGAGAAAGAGAAAAGAAAGAAAAAGTGAATAATACATGTTTTGGTTTCATCCTCTGCTAGTGGAGCTCCAAGGAGGAAAGTATAATGAAATATATTAAACTAGGTTTAGAGAGACCAAGAGCATTGGTAACAAGACAGATGCTACTGGTATCCTCTTCCTGTCATGCTTAGACAACTTAGAGCCTCTGCAAGAAGTTCCTTATGTCCTTATGTGGTTAATATCAACATGGTACAGTCCTGCACTGGTTCTGGGATATGTCTATAGAATAATGACAGGAGAAACAGCCCTTCAGGTTTCCATCATCTGTGCAGTGTAAGCAGAAGACCCATAAAGTGTCACAACTACTTGTCAGGAGGATTACAGGAGAATTAGCAGAGGCCTCATGTTCATCAAGACTAGTGGCTACCCCATGAGGAGATTTACTGCTCAAGGGAAGAGATTACATAATGGATGTCAATAGCCTCTCCCGAAATTCCAAAGTAATCAGTCATATCAGTCACACTTCAGTGTTCACCAGTACAAAAAGCAGAACCAAATCAACCACTATGATTACCAGGCAAAGATCTGAGACCCTCTCTTGCCCTTCCAACTAAAGGACAAATTTGCTCCTCTTAGAATCCAGAATCTGATATACAAAGGGAGAAGATGTTCTGGAAAAGAATAAGCAATTACCTAAAAAAACAAGCAATCTTAAAGAGCAAACCCAGTTCTGATAGATAATTTAATTTGAAATTCAAAAAATTTGAATGAATATTTAAACAGGACGAGACATTCTGTAAACTACCACATATAAAATGCCAGATCACCATAGAAAATAAGGAAGTTAATTTTTAGCACATTGGAACACATAGCGTGCTTATTCTCCTATAATCCTCCTCACAGGGAGTTGTGGCAGTTTATGGGTCTTCTGCCTACACTGCATGGGGTGATGGAAACCTGAAGGGTACTTCACTTGTGTCATTTCTATAGTCAGATCCCACAACCAGTGCAGGACTGCACCATGTTGATATTAACCACATAAGGAGCTTCTCCCAGAGAATCTAAACCGCCTAAGCATAATGATCACTTTATGATATCAAAGAATCCAGTAAAATAGCATATACCATTCCTCACCCTCTAAACTAACAAAAATCTAAAATCATGATAATTCTAAGTGTTCACAAAGGTGGGTTAACTTTCTTGCATTTACACACTAATGACAGGATCAATTAGAACACAGTTTGGCAAAAAAGAAAAAATCATGAAATGTAAGTGGATGCATGAATTATAAGGAGATTTATGAGAATATGTCCTAAGGAAATGCTTCATTAAAACCCACCACAGCATTATTTATAAAATGAAATAGTTAAAAGCAACTAAAAAGGCCAATAACAGAAAATACTTAAGCAAAATGGTATGTGGACTCTGTGGAACATCAGCCATTAAAAATAGATATTTATTAAAAACTGCATTAGTATATGAAAATTAGTAGTAAGAGGATATAATATAAAACTATATTAAAGTACAACATGCATTTTTTTAAAATCTAGAATAATGATGAAAAACTTGTTTAATCATAGATGGAAAGAAACAATAGGGTTTTTTTAAATGAGTATTTTTGGAATTGTAATATCATTTTATAATTTTAAATGCAAAACAAGAGTCAATTGTCTTTATTGGAAATTAGACTAACTTTGTGCCTGAGTTCCTCTCATTTGCTGCCCTCTTACCAAGAACAGCGGTGCAGAAGGCTTATGAATACTGGAGCCCCTTTACTTGGGCTTGAGTGTTGGCTTCTCTAGTAGCTTTATCCTGGTTTCCTTGTCTATAAAACAGGATCATTGTAGCACCCACCTAATAGTGTGGTGGAGAGAATTAGATAACTTCTTATATGAAAGAGTTTAGAACAAGTCTTAGCAATTAGTGAGCATTCTGAGAGAGTTAAATGTTGCTATTGTTTTAATTCGTTGCCTGATGTGAACAGTACATCATGGTTCCTGAACAAAGCAAGTGGCAAATAGTGAATCAGTCTTGAATTGAATTAGTTTTACAATCTCATGAAAGAATGTGAATGCATTTGTCTTTTTGTTTTGATTCTTTTTGTTTGTTTGTAGCATAGCTAATGTGTACCATCTCTTCTGCTGTTATTGAATGAGTAATTTTAGTAGCAGACAAATTGAGTTATTTAGAATTAGAATGTTCTATCTTCTTAGTCACGTCTCAAAGGCAATATAAATACTGAATCCATGAAGCTGATTGATGACATTCAGACAAAATGTTAAAGTACCTGAATTGTCCACTTTCCAACATACGTCATCATCATTGTCATCCTACAGATAGACGTGGTATGTTTCATCTCAATTCACACTAGCTGGATTTGCCAAATGGTCACAATCAGCGGTCTCTGAATTTTCCTCAGAAGCAATTAAGACCACAGTCATTTCACACTAGATCCAAGATTTTATAGGCTCTTTTCCTCTCCAGTCCTCCTACGTGTGTACAAAACAAAAAAACATGAATTTATTTAGAATGAGCTTCTGTGATTTCTTTTCCAAGTTCTTTTCTTAGTGGTATGCTCTTTATGCAAGGAGAACAAGTGCCTTAGAGAACAACTATTTGAATTCAAGATGATCATAATATATTGCAGTCTTTTTCCACTTCTAAACATTTCATCTTTCTCCTTTCTCATAACCAGAGCTCACCTTCATCTTTCTTTATTTTGTTTTTTTTTTCCTGTTTTCTTTTAGATTCTGAGCACAGGGATAGGTATGAGCTGTTGCCATTCTATGATGATTCTTGCCATAGACAGTATATGAAATGGGACTTCATGAAAAAAGAAAGTCTTAGTAACACAAACACCACAACCTCAGTGGCTTCAAACAGTAAATGTATTCTCCTTTCATACTCCCTGTCCATCCTAATGTCATCCTCAATCTCGGAACCAGGATAACATAGAAGTTGCTTTGATGAGTAAACAAATCATAGAAAAATATGGACAGGCAAGTCACACACCTGCTCCTAAAACTTTTTTCCAGAAGTGACTTGTGCCATGTCTTCCATTTTATTGGCTAAAACAAATTACATGACAACAATTGACATCAAAGGGCTGGGCAGTGCCATTTGTCAGACAGCACTAATGATTGCTGCAAAACCCAGAAAATTTACAGGAAACACAATTTATTATAGCCACATGCATCAGTAACAAAATAATTACCCTTCATGATAACTTACCAAACATTTATTTAATTAATTCCTTCTCTAATTAAATTAATTCCTTCTCTAATATTTTATATTCTGATTTTAAAAAGTAGAGTTTTATGGGATGAGAAATCTATAATTCCTTCAGACATCTAAAGGAACATATGCTTTACTCTTCATGGAAAGAGTTTAGTCCCAAATTATGTTTGCATGTTGGTCAGTGTGTTTGTATAGTGGATTGGTTTTGTTATTGCCCAATCATTAGGACTCTGGAACTTATTGAAAAATATAGTAAGAAATCTTTCTGTCATGTGTCTACCTAAAAGAGCTAAGTCAAGTCTAAAGGAGGAGTTAGTCCTATAATTCTATTACATGATCATTCAGGATTAAAGTAATAAAAATCACCCAACCTGTTTGTTATGATTTATGCTATATTATAGTTTTCCAGTAAGTAATGAAATTGTTATATCAGAGTTGAAAGTCACTAAAATGTATTTTACATTCAAGTAGTTTCCTACAGTAGGCTGAATTTGAACATGCCCATGTTTGTTTTCCTTCTGAGGTAAAAAGAAAGTTAGATACTAGACATAAATAAAGGAAATAGCCATTTTCTAACTGACAAATTATTAATTATTAGTTTGCATTGTCTCTATTGGAGCATTCTGCACTGCAAAAAAAAAAATGCTATTTAAGCACTACCACTTATTTATTTCTACTTCCACCTCACTTTTACAACTTTCTCCATGCCTATAAGAACACTTTTCCCCAAAGATCTCAAAATAAGTACTTGAATAAAACTACAATATAAGCATAGCTATAAAGAATGCATTTAATTTCAAGTGCTACTATAAAGAATTTTACAAATGGCATGACAGGGTCCTTTTATTGTCCCCGATTTCATTACATAGCCTTCCTAACAGCCCTCTTGAGAGCAGAACTAGACTAGTGTCAATCCTTTTTATCAATTCACTCGATTACAAAAGAAGAACATTATCCTGACATTATGGGTATTGTTCTAGTTATTTGCAGTGTCCCCATTGTAACTTTCTCTGAAATATAGTGCTGAACACAGATGCAGTTTCTGAGGAACCTGCAAATATTGTCAGCATTAATGGGATAAGCTCAAATTTTGCCCAAGTAAGCTGAAAAGAAAACAACGCATTAGCTAAAATGAATGTATTCCAGAATGAACACCAATCCTCAGAGAAGTTGTGAAGTGATAGAAGAGATGTTTTGCTTCTCTTCTGAAAGAGCTTCCCAGTGAAAGGCCCTCAGGATAGGGTTTTTACTCAGATACCGGTAAAGGCTTATGTGGCTGAGTATAGATAATGCTTCCAAGTCACTATACTACCAGTTGGGATCCATAGATGTTAGTGTTCCACAATTTGTTAAAATTTTTATTTTATACTTTTCTGATAACTATAATCTAAAACTTTTATTTTAAAATGGCAGAAGAATTGAATAATACAATGCACATGTTAGTTCAGTAAAGCCAAACGCAATAAGGCAATGGGCTTGGTTGTGTCTTGTGCTTATCTTTCTATTAGCAAATGCATCTTCACTAAAATGAGGATTTGTTATGTTATGATAATACTTCTTGAAGAATCTCAAAAGAAACATAAAAAATACAGAAGACTTACACATTCTATGTGCCAATGTGTATGAATTTGAACAAAATCATGGTTGTATCTGTGGTAAGGGGGTGAATGGTCAACATCACCAAGTGAGAAAAGCTACGAAGAGTCATCTAAGGAGCTATAAATATTTTATATCTCAACCGATGAGGTTATTACTTAGATGAATATAAATAAAAACAATGTATGTTTAAAAGTTATATAATTTGACACATAATTCATGTACACATTGTATGTTGTACTTCAATAAAACATTTTGAAATATGAATATTATTAGTTTGAAATTACTTTACTTATTTTAACATATTGTTTATCTTTGTAAATACTTATGTTCCACAGATGTATCAGAACTATAAACATAAAGAATGTATACCTACTGTTAGGTATGTACACATAACATTTGCTTCAGCACTATAGGTGCATGAGAAAAATCTTCCTTTTAAGGTTTGTGCACATATAGTTTTGAGATATGCTGCCTTGAGAGATGGCACCTCACAGAATAATTTTTCTAAATAGGAAGGAGCTGGGATACAAGCCTGCTGTCTCTAAGGCTCTGAGTCTTAAACAGATCCCATTCAGGATTTAAAAAATATTTAAACATCTGCTGTAACTTAACAGGGCCTCCAAAGTAGAGTCAAAGATATCTTAGAGATATAAGTATACAGCACTTCTCTTTTTGATTTTGTGCTTATGTCAGACGGCCTTCTGATTATCCATCTCATTCTCTGCTTCTGTCCTGCTCGGAAACCAGGAAAAGTGTTTTAAGTAATAGGAAGACCCGGAAGTAAGGAATTTGGCTTTAGATTCAATGCCAGCTTACCAACAAGTGATTTGTCTTTGAGCAAGCCATTTAATCTGTCCTGATCCTCAGTTTCCTCACTGAAATCTAATGCACTAGGATTTCTGAGGCTTTTATGTAAGAACATGTAAAATACTCAGTTTAGCACCCAAATGGTATTTAAAAAAAAAAAAAAAAACTTTTTACACAACAATTAAATTAGAAACACTAAAATTGACTAAAGTCCTAATGTATAAAATGCATGAATTTGCCAAGGGTATTTTAGGATCGCTTTTGAATGCTCGGATGGTCAATATCTTCTTAACCTGTATTCTAGGCTATGTTTCAAAGGACTGAGAGGGCAGAAGACTTCAGTATCAGTGGAATGCACTGGGATGCATTCCCTGAGGTTTGGGGAACGTGTTCTCCAAACAGAATGCATAGCAGAGTCAGTTTACCTAGCTATTTAGATGATTCAAATGTAAAAACAGGTTTTGAAATATTGTTTTAAAAAAATGGGAATTCTCTATGTTACTGGGTAAAAATGACCATAGCAACCCATGGTTAAACAGAACTTGCATCTTGTGTAATTATATTTCCTATATTTTTGTGTGTTTCCACCTATATTTAGAAAATACTTATAGAAAACCAGAAACCAAAAATGATTGCACAAATCCTGGCAAAATAAATTAATGAATAGAGAATAGGTTCATTAAGCATCTCAAATATTGGAGATCTTCACAAGCATTTGGCAAGTACTAGATCATAGGGCTTGTGATATGAAATAAAACAGAAGATTTGTATTTACTAAAATCAAGAAAGAATTTACGTTATAATTACTAGTGATTTATGGTTGTCTAATAAGGAAGAATCACCTACTAATCCCACTGAAAAGTTGCTTTAAATAACCCATGAGATGCATTTTAAACTAATAATTCCCCAGCATCAAAATAAAATATAAATGAATCACTTATAGCTAAAACATTATTTCTTGTGCAATTGATACAGGCCTGATTCTCCTGATAATAGCCAGCCAGTATGACCTACTGCTCGTCGCCATTAGGCAAATCCATGTGGTGTCTTTTTTTTACTTTTTTGCATGTCAGCTTGAAGCTAAAATACCATAAAACATTTCTGGAGAGTTTTAAGTTTTATTTTCAAAATACCCTGTGTCCAGATATATATATATTATAGATCCAATGCCAGCTTACTAACAAGTGATTTGTCTTTGAGCAAGCCATTTAATCTGTCTGATCCTGTTTCTTCAATGAAATCTAATACACTGGGATTTATATATATATAAACAATATTATTTTAAAAGATTTTTGCTCACTTGTGTTCAAATATATGGCATGGTGTGAACAAATCACATTCATCAGAGTTACATAGTCACATTAATATATATACAATTTTTCCAATGGTTTATATCTGTTAAATTTAGAAATGATGTAATTGCTTCAAACTGTTTCTAAAGCTGCTAAAATTATAGAATTTTAATATGGATAAACAACAAAAATTTCCTCCAGAATGAAAACTTAGTGAGAATAAAGTAAATGAACATACAAATAATTTTAAAAATTTTCCCATACCCCAATGGATCATCTTTCAGTACATGCAGAACTCTTGTGCTCTCTTTTCCCTCGAAAAATACTCAAAAACACATAAAAGTTTGCCTACATTTTTGTAAACCTTCTGCAATATAACCACGGATATTAGTTCATATAATTTAAGTCAAAAATTGATCATATATATAGTGAGGACTATAATGACTTCCAAACCAATATACCGTTCAATCATTTCATTGTATATCTAGTACATGTAAGAACTGGGTCGAGGTCTGGTAGTCACATAGCCAAGTCCCATCCTTGAAATGATGAGGTCAAGTATCATCAGTCAGTCAAAATCTGAAGTTCATTTACAAATTTGTACCTATGTTTCAATTTCCATAATACTGAAAAATTTGGAAATTGTTCCTGCAGAACATCAAATATCTAGTTGAATTGTTTTGTACTGCTTTCTTTTGATACTTCTTTAAATATAGGTCCACTTAGGAATCTTTATTTCATCAACATTTAAATATCTTCCATTAGTTTAAAACAAGTCATATACATACACAGAAGTTCCTTATGAGCAAACCTAATTTGTAAAGATTTGGCACTTTCCCTTCATAAGTGGACCCCAGCACTCACCTTCACCAAAATTTCAACCCCCAATAGACTCTGAGACACTTGGCAACAAATATTAAATATCATCTACACAAAACAAAAATTTGAAAAATTAATAAATAAATATAAAAGTGAAAAAAATGTAGAGCAACTGAAATTTTGTACAGACAAATACATATTAATAGAACCTAAGTAAAAAAATAAGAAATTCAAAATTAAGCAATTCTATGATTAAAAGCTATGCTGAAATTTAAAAAGAAAAAAGTACTCCTGCCAAGAAAATAAAGGCAATTCTCAATTTATGAGTTAAAGGTGACTAGAAGTGCAGATGCAGTATTCTATTACTGGAGGATTCATCAAGGGTTCCCAATTAAGCAAGATTCTAAAATAAATAGAATTATTTTTGTCTCACTACTTACCCTCTTATTATTAATTTATTAATACCTTCTACATATAAGAACAGTTTCATGATAGAACATGTTAAAACTTGTATGCTTTTCCTGCAAAATGTTTTCATAATTGCAATTAGTTTTTTTCATTCCTTAAATTCATTATTGTAGAATCTAATTCTTAAGAAATTTGTCTAAAGAATTTAAATTATAAATCACTAATGAAATATTCACATGTACCTAACAAATACTAACATTTTTGTTTTGTATTTTAAGAAAAACTAATACTACACGGAATTCTCATGGTCAGATAATCAGCTAAATTTGTCATGTAGAGGCCTAATAGCCTCACTTTGATTTCAGGTGAATTTTTGCCCTAAATCTAGAAGAATCTCACAGTAAGAAGAAAACCTTTCACAAAAACTATGTCAAAACTCTAGCCTAAACCAAACAAAACATTGTAATATGAGAAACTATAAGATTTGGGGTACTCATCACAAAACTTTCTGCTTTTATTTTTTGTTTACAGGTGTAAAATAAAATTATTAATTACTTTCAATTTCTTTATAATCATACAGTGAGAAAGTGAAATTAGACAATGGTAACATCTGTGACATTTAGATTCTTTTATAAGACAAGTGAAAATGTAGAAAATTAAAGGACATTCCCATTAGAAGTCTATTGCTTTCCTTTTTTTTTTTTGGTACTGGGGATTGAACTCAGGGGTACTTAACCACTGAGCCACATCTCCAGCCCTATTTGGTGTTTTATGTAGAGCCAGGGTCTCACTGAGTTGCTTAGCATCTTGCCATTGCTGAGGCTGGCTTTGAACTCGCGATTCTCCTCTCAGCCTCCCTAAGTGCTGGGATTACAGGCTTGAGCCACCGCGCCCGGCTGTTGCTTTCCTTTTGATGAATTCTTTCATTCAATGTGTTTACTGAGTACTCTTATATACCAGTCACTGTATTCAAATCAAATTATAATTCTATCACAACAACCTGATGAAGTAGGTATATCTTTTAAAATACACACTAAACTCTCAGAAATATAGTAGACATATATTACGTATCTAACAAAGGATTGAACAAATGGAAAAATGATTCTGATAAAGAATATTTATTAGGTAGCTGACCACAAAATAATAAATTTTCTAGCTATGATTTAATCCAGTTTAGTCTAGCTCCATGGGTTATATCATCATTCAAGAAGAGTGAAGATATATCATGTATCCATATTCACCAGAGCTGTTCCTACCTGATAGGACCTAGAGTTCCAATTTATACACTCCCATAATAAGCTTTAAGATTGCAGAAAATCTGGCTCAGATTCTCAGGTTCTCAGTCACCAGTGAAAGAGAATAAAAATGTCAAATATCAGTCTCACCTTCTTAGTCTTTTTTCTTGAAATCTTATCCCCTTTCGCCATCTTTACTGCCTGAGTAGTACTCCAGCATGGTCAAAACTGATATTTTCTGATTCTTCCAGATTTCTAATTGTTCTCAAATAAGGTCATAATTGCCACAGTCAAAAATCAAGGCTGAAATTTTAACAGCAAAATGGATTGTAATGCTAACCACAAGTCTATCCATTTAAATAACAAATTTTGTTGATTGATAATTCCTCTACTAGTGAAAATATTAAAATCTCAAATCCTTGGTAGAAATCTTTTGATCAGTGTATTGCCAAGTAAAACACAGCACCAGAACATTTACTAAACATATATTCCTGAGCCTATTCCCGACGAACTGGAGTCGAATTTTGGAGATGAAATGGGGAATTCTATTTTTGATTAACTTGGGTTTATTTTATATTTTTACTGTATATTTGTTTTACTGTATATTTGTTGAACATTTGGTAAAAAAAATCTATAGTAGTTTAAAATATATATTTATTACATGAATTTGTTAAAACATGATATACTAAGCAGTCTAACAGAGAGTTAAATAAAAACCCGTATTTGTGGGCTTTGTTTTGAACAGCTATCTGCAAAGTATACTGTGATATTTATGTTCAAATAAAGATTTTAACCCTTAAGAAAACGAAATCTAAACAATTAGAATGTCCC
Organism: Xerus rutilus; assembly: GCA_028644305.1. Lineage (NCBI taxonomy): Eukaryota > Metazoa > Chordata > Mammalia > Rodentia > Sciuridae > Xerus > Xerus rutilus. The sequence continues at coordinate 82,809,656 of CM053406.1, read as the reverse complement.
AAAGTTTTTGTATTCTCATTTTTTTAATTATAGAAATGTTAAGGAAAATTTTAAGCAATTGATTTTTACTAAAAGTAAAAAATAAATCTATTGTGTGATTTTATACTTTTCTATTGCCAAACTGATTTTTTTCTCCAGAGTAGAAGTTGCAGGGCTTAAACATTATAGTGACTGATAATGATTAAACCTTAGTTTCCAAGGAGGTTCTAAACAGAATATTTCAGGAGATATTTTACAACTTCCTTTAAAGGCTGCATAATTACAGATTTGGAGTTTTTAAGATTTAGAAAAAAATGTAGTTTATTTATATATTTGTATACAGTCATTGATAATATATATGCTTATATATTATTATCTATTTATTTTTGCCTATTTCTTTGGTAAACAGGTGATTTCATTTTGTTGTTATTTGTTGGCAAAACCAAACTAATTCAGACAATAAAGGCATATCATAATAATAAATTAACATCAGAAAATGAAAAAGACTTTATTGTGAAATATCGACTTTATTAATACAAATGGTGGTATTAGCCATATAGATAAAATATTAAAGTATCAATCATGCCATAAGCTGTGACATTTAAAAATTAATTTAGAATGAAACTAGACCTTTGTAGCATGCCTTTAAAAATAAATTATATTACCTTCAGAGCGCTCCTGCTTATAAGACAGGATTCTCTGTCATCCCAGCTTCTGTGAAAACATCGTTCATTTTCAGTAATACCATGTAGTGATAACCTGCCCAACCTTTACAGATCGGCCATGACCTGGCTCTGAGATCTTGGAAAGTTATTTCTTCTCAGTTAACCTCAGAGTCTTCATTTATAAAACAGGAATAATAAAAGACCTATCTCACAGACATCGTGGAGGATGCAATGTGAGCACATAGAAAATGCTCAATAAATATTAGCTTACAATTTTTCTTGACTCTTTCATTTTCTTTATTTTGTCCATGGCAGATTATTTTTTTTGAGTAATTCTGTAAACAATCAAAGCATAACAGATGTGACTAAGTTAAAATATGTGTTTAACAACCCGATATGTTTTTTTTTATTTTTTTTAGTTGTTGATGAATCTTTATTTATTTATATGTGGTGTTGAGAATCGAACCTAGTGCCTCACGTATGCTAGGCAAGCCCTCTACCACTGAGCCACAACCCCAGGCCCCCTGATATGTTTTTGTCATTTCTCTTTACTTGTACTTTTCTCTTTGTCTATTGCCTCTCAGATGTTATCTATGTATGCCCAATATTAAATCCTTTATCCAAATTAATCTCCTTTTTAAGAATAAAAAAAATTCACTTTATTTTTCTCAGCATCTTCTCATTGAATCATTCCCTCATAAAACATATCATAAAATATTTAAAAGGTAATAAAGTTTTAAATATGATACTTGTGACTGTACATGTTAATGTTCATGTTCCTTCCTTAGATAAATGTCATCCTCAATAAGTTTTTTTTTTTAATCTCCCATGGAAATATCTTCTTCTCTCTCTTACATTCCTGGATCTTCTCTCTCTTTTTGCCATACATCTTTTCTCCTCTACCTAACAAAGTCCTCTTAATCCTTCTGTACCTATTTCAAATACTACTATCTCAAAACTGTTCTTGACTTTTTTCCCCCAAAGTTCCTATTGTTCTATGAATTTTTCAAACATGCATTAATTTTTAATTATTACCTAATATTGTTACCTAACAGTTCACTTACCTGTGTCCTATTTCTATACAAAAAGTTTACTAAACACAGGAACTTGTATTTTGCTTGCTGCATCTAGTCAGTGATTGATGTTCAGTATAGTGGAGGACACAATCCTGTCTGCTTCCTGTTTTACTTCAGTCCAGTTACTTTGGAGTCTGTTCTATTACCTTACATGGGGATAACCATATCTATCTGATAGGATAACAATAGATATAATTAAAAGAGATAGCATCTATAAAAGTACCTTGTACATAAAAGGTACACATAAGGGGTAGCTTTTACTATTATGACTGTAGATTCTCCACTAGCAGTTGTTAATTTTATTTTTTGTTTGGAGCAAAGGCATGTTCCAATATTCACAATCCTAAGGTAGGCTATAAGAGGAGATTTTTTTTAATTTAATTATTTTATTTAAATGGTTTCAAGTCATAGTACATATATAGAGCTCAATTTTTCCATTTCTCTGGTTGCAAACCAGATAGAGTCACACCATTTGTGTCTTCATACATGCACCAAGGGTAGTGATGACGATCTCAATCAACCATCATTACTATACCCATTCCCCTTTCCTTCCTCCTACCTCCCCCCTACCACATCCAGAGTTCCTCAATTTCTCCTATGTTCCCCATTCCCACTCCCCTTAAGTATCATCATCCACTAATCAGAGACAACATTCGGCATTTGGTTTTTTGGGATTGGCTTACTTCACTTAGCATAATATTCTCCAATTCCATCCATTTACCTGCAAATGCCATAATTTTATTCTCTTTTATTGCTGAATAATATTCTATTGTGTATATGTACCACAGTTTCTTTATCCATTCATCTATTGAAGGGCATCTGGGTTGCTTCCATAGTTTTGCAATTGTGAATTGTGCTGCTATAAACATTGTGACCGCTTTACTCTAGTGTGCTGTTTTTAAGTCTTTAGGGTATAGGCCAAGGAGTGGGATGGCTAGATCAAATGGTAGGTCCATTCCAAGTTTTTTAAGAAATCTCCATACTGCTTTCCAGATTGGTTGCACCAATTTGCAGTCCCACCAGCAATGTTTGAGTGGACCTTTTTCACCACATCCTCGTCAGCACTTATTGTTGCTGGTATTTTGGATAGCTGCCATTCTGACTGGTGTGAGATGAAATCTGAGCATAGTTTTGATTTGCATTTCTCTAATGGCTAGAAATGATGAACATTTCTTCGTATATATATTTATTGATTATATATCTTCTACTGAGAGGTTTCTATTCAGCTCCTTAGCCCATTCATTGATTGGGTTGTTTGTTTTTTTGGTGTTAAGTTTTTTGAGTTCTTTATATATCCTGGAGATCAGTGCTCTATCTGATGTGCATGTGGCAAAAATTTGCTTCCAGAATGTAGGCTCTCTGTTTACCTCATTGATAGTTTCTTTTGCTGAGAAGAAGCTTTTTAGTTTAAATCCATCCCATTTATTGATTCTTGCTTTTATTTCTTGTGCTATAGGAGTCTTGTTAAGGAATTCGGGGCCTAATCCAACATGATGAAGATTTGGACCTAATTTTTAGGAGGAGGTATTTTTTAATAGTCAAGTTCATTGAAGGAAATGTGTTCATGCAAACCATACAGGTGGCTGACTATTCTACAAGTAAGATTCATGTAATTCTGCAATTAACTTGACTACTCTACAATGGCCGCAATGTATCATTACCAGATAATAATGATGCACAACAATGCAGAAAAAATGTCACTAACACTAACTTCATTTAAAGTCCTCAGAGTGCTTCATCTCTTAACAAATTCTGTCCTGTATTCCCTATGATTTTTTTTACTTAAGATTAAAGATTTTAATGTTCCTGTTAAATACTTTCTTTTGATTATGTACTAGGGCCCAGGTTATCTTTTGTATCTAATTCATTAGAAGCAAACTTCTAATCTAACCATGAAAATCGTTTTATATTTCTTTGACATGAGAGCCCACATTTCCCTTCTTAAATTTGAAGAGAGTGATTCTTCTGAAAACTCTAATACGCAGACAAATTCTTAGTTTTTGTATATTATACTTTTGTAATTCAAAGTATTGATTTGAAAATATCATAAAGAATGTTTCTTAATTAAAAGCACATTTTGAAGAGTATTTTTCTTATTTAAAATAGTATGTCCATTTTTGTGGGGAGTATTTTTATACTGAATTAACAATAACCTTTGTATTGATTCATCATATAAATGTATTTTTAAAATAAACTGAACAGATGGAACTGGTATGTAACTTGGTAGAACACTTTCCTAACATGCACAAATGCACAAGGCCCTAGGTTCAATCCTTGGCACCAAAAAAAGAAAAGAAAAACAGAAAAAATTTTATTTTCATAATCTAAATACCAATTTCAAGTGTCTACAAAACATTAATTTAATAATAATTATTAAAGCTTTATCCCCCTAATCCTTGAACTTAACTGAATTTCAACTAGTAAATAATGATTTATTCTAAAAGAATAGTAATTAACATAGAATATAATTGGAGCAGAAATAGAAACATAGGATGATGAAATAGAATATCATGTATGGAAAAAGATGGTACACCTATGAAAATCTAATCTATAAAAAATATCCCTGCAGAACATTGCAGAGTGACTAGTACTTCCAATAAAAAGATGTTGGATTCAAAAGCAAAGTTATGCAATTATCCTAGGTGTCCTTCAACAGACAAATGAATAAAGAAAATGTGTTCTATATACACAATGGAATAACTCAAGTCATTTGCAGAATGAACTGAAAGTCATCATGTTAAGTGAAAGAAGCCAGACAAGGATCACGTGTTTTCTCTCACATATGGAATTAAAAAAAAAAAAAAAGTTGATCTGAAAGTGAGGAACTATTAGGAAAGGAGAAGGAGATCAGAGTAGAAGGGAGAAGGAAAGGTAGGAAAGGATAGTAGGGAGGGTGTAATTAAAACAACATAGGCTTGTATGGAAATGTCACAGTGAAACCCTTTTACAATTAATACATGTTAATCTTTATAATAAAAAAGTTTACAACAATAAAAGATTCTGGATCAACTGAGCACTCAAATGCTAAATATCTTTTTCCTAACTCACATCACTTATAATAATTTCATGGGGAATTTAACCTAAATGTGCAGTCTAAATGTGAAACAATAAAACCTTGGGGAAGATTTTATTTTTTAAAGATGCAACAATATCTCTGAACCAATATGAACTCTGATAATCAAAGGAGGGGAAATCATATTGGATATGAGTGTCTATGACAACCAACCCTCCCACATTTTGTTAGAGGGTGTAGAAAAAGCCACTTGAAGGAAGTGACTCTCTGAAGCCTGTCTTTTAGTGACAGATGGAAAATAACACGAAAAATACATTGACATGAACACGCAATGCACGCCACCTCATCTGTAAAACAGATAACAATAACTTGCTCTACTTTGATGGACTGTAAAATGCGTTTGTCTAGAGGGAGTCCAAGAATGTCCTAAGAGAGGGGGACCTCGATTTGGAACCATGCAGGTTCTTGACATTCATTCTAGAAAGAATTGCTTCATTGAGCAAGGTGCTGATAAAGATTTACTTAAGAAGAGCAAAGGCATTCACTCTCAAAAGGGAGTGTGGTTGACTCTGGCCTCTCAGAGAAGAAGACAAGTGATGCACTCAGGTTTGAGATCTCTGATTATGGATCTGATTTCCAGGGGAGTTGGGGGAATACTAAGCAGGTGAGCTGTGGTTAGATTTTACTGATTTGGAAAATATTTACAAACTTTCTTAGCAATCAAGTCTCATGGCAACCAAGTACCATACTGACCACCCTATACTTGGAGGTCACAATATTCCTCTCTGGTCAAACAGTATAGCCTTTAATCATTTATGTCACATTTTGTAAGTTTCTCAAGTGGGTAACATTTTAATTAACATATGTCTAATCTCTTACAAGTATATGCTGAATATTCTATTGTCTTTAACCAAAGAAGCAACTTGTCATGTTTTTAGAGATCTCCATTTACTAAAGCTATCTCCCCATGGGCCCATTTTAATTTATTTATATCTCACTGTCTGGCACATCTGTTGAAATGCTCAATAAGCATTAGCCAGTATTATAATTACTATTTCCAGTGAACACTTTCAATGCAGTGATAGACATTTGAGATATGTTTTCTATAGATATGCACTGTAAGGTAGGACTATACCACTGCTCCCCAAAGCAAATTTGCCACCTTTTGAAAAAACTACAGTCCCAACCTTGGAAAACATGACAACATTTTATTGGGAAATTGTGGCTTATACAGACAGATCTGCTTATAACATTTAAAATAATATATTCAGAATTAAGAATTGAATCTAACTATATTTTAAATGAGCAGGAAAATGTCAGGGGTAAAAGAAAGCAGGTATATTATGAGGTAGCAGATATAAAAAATAGTCTTTCATCTCAATCGATCCACTTATTGACCTTCAAGTCTTGCTGATAGAAGCTGCTTTCAATTAAGCATGCACATCTGGTTTTTCAGATTTCTATCAAGGAGATTAACACTTCCATACAAATTGTACATATCTTTTACACTCTTTATTGGTGGTCTGAGTCATACTGTACACTAACATGCTTTTCCATCAGTTGAATGTTCTACAAGAATATCTTCAATATCTCTTGTGATTGAATATTATGTTAGTAGTGCCTTTGAAGGAGATAGAGTACTGTAGACTTTGTTGTTTCACATTATTGAGGAAAATGTATTACTTCAAATAAATTCACGGATTATTTTCATTGTTCATAATCAATACCTAAAGGAAATGGTCACTTTTTAAATGTGACTATGAAATAGAAAATCCTCATTTGTGCCGGATGTGTCACACATCTCAGTGAAGACCATAGCTGTACACTTTACCCTGAGTCACCAGACTCTGGAGAGCTAAACACAATAACTCAGCATTAACTTTGTACTAATAGAATTATTTTTCTCTTTTGAAACTTTTGATGATTGTGCATTTCTCATTAGATTTCCAAATAAACTCTTCTCTGTTGACCAATATAAATGCCTGGAATACTGCATTAGTGGGGCATTTAATTTCTTTTAAAAACAAAAATTTTTCAGATATACAAAAATTATCATAACTATTATATACATACAAAAATAAACATAAGTAGAGGTGCCATGTGCAGTGCAAGCATCCAGACACCATTTCAATAATTTGTGACTTTGAGAGTGACTTCTGATGGGTAGATCCAGTTGAGAAATGACTATAAACACCACACTTGCACCTCATTAAGCAAGTAAAAAGCAGCTTAGTCAAAGTCACTTCTCATCTATTTCTACAACTCAATATTAAGCTAAGCAAGTATTAAAAAGTTCAAGATTTGAGCTGTATGTTGTTCTGTTAATTAGAATCATATGGACAGTCAGTCAAAAAGGATGATTCAGGCAAATTGATTTTGCTTTTCTACCCAATATTTCTACACTGTTACTTCAGTTCTCATCCTTTCCCTAAACTCCTGATTTTAACTATTCCCTCAACAAAACATGTACAAGCACCCTTATTATAAGAAAAAACTAATAGAAAAATAAAATAATATTAGCAAAGAATTATTTACTTGTATACTCATATATTGTGTTAAGGACATGATAGGATTGGACATAGTAATTTTTTGTCAAAATAATTCTTTCAGTTTTATTTGTTGAGTTTATACAGGAGATAAATCACTCATTACACTAGATAGTATTAAAATAAACCATAAGCCATATTAAAATAAACTCAAATGATATCATAAAATTTTATCCGCAATTCTATACCACACTATACTGTAGATTTTAAGAAAAGGAAAATAAAAAGTTAAAAATTTCCAGAACTACAAGTTAGCTGTTTGGCTTCACTTAAATGAACATATTACTGCTAAATCGCACAGTCACCTTGTGAACTACAGATGAGGCACTGGTCTAAAAACTAAGAAGTTTTATGAATGTGTATTATCTTGCCAGACATAAAGATGTTTAAAGCAGTTTCTACTGAATTGTAGTCTGCTCCTAGCAAAAATGATTCTTTTTCTCTAAGAAAGTGGACATCCATTTACAATGCACCTTTTAGTTGAAAGAGAAAGGAGGAGGTCAGTGACCCACCATTTTTAGTGTGCATCAGTATAAGGATAATGTAATGAATCCATCAACACACATTACTAGAGGAACATTATATATTTGTTCATTTTCAAGCCTTGTATCAGAGGAACAAATTTATGTACTTTATAAATAAGAGAGACATCTTATAGTGATTTTATAAATCCAATCACTAAAAGATAGAATGACTGATCTCATTAAAATATGAAGTCTGCTAAACATTTTTTGAATATTTGTTTGTTTTGTAAAGAGATAAAACTCAGCAATGATGACCATTAGTACATGTAAAACTTATTGTTAATATATTAAAATACAAAATAAATACAAATACTGCTATTTTTGGTATTTGGTATCTGAAATTTACATGTCTATAACTCTTTAAGTTAAATTAAATGATTTAATTTGCCCTGATTACATCTATCTTGATTGAAGTTTGCTCTTGACTTCAAAGAACCCTTAGATTAGTTAATTAAGCATCTATTTGGAGTACCTGTAAATATAGTATATTTTCCTCTAATGCTGATGGTTGGCAATCCAAAAGTACCCAAGAAGCCAGACGCAGTGGCACATGCCTGTAATCCCAGCACTTTGTGAGGCTGAGACAGGAGAATCGCGAGTTCAAAGCCAACCTCAGCAATAGTGAGGCACTAAGCAATTCAGTGAGACCCTGTCCCTACATAAAACACAAAATAGGGCTGGGGATGTGGCTCAGTGGTCGAATACCCCTGAATTCAATCCCTGGTACCAAAAAAAAAAACCCAACAACCCAAGGCTCTGGAAACTCCTATAATGTATCTACTGGTAGAATCGTATTAAAGTTTACTAACTTTATCTCCAGTGGGGGTGGGCAAGAAGCAGAATAGATAATGATTTGTAGCATTTGCCTATTTCTGTGGTGTAAATTCTCCTATCATGGACAATTTCAAGCTACCAACATTATACTACTGAATGCAGCTGAGATGTACACTGATGCCTCTCATGCCAGTGTGAGCTGGCTATGTCACCCCACTGCCTTCCTGTTGTATGATCTCAGTTATTAATAATAATGACATTACACTGAAATTTCACAATGTGGGGGAAACTGAGAAGAAGAGTTCATCTGTTATCTAAAAGAAATATTATAAAACTGCTACTATGTTTTATTCCCCAAAACACAAAGAGAGATAAGGAAAATTTCAGAGCATTTCATACATCTTTTTCCTCATTGCTGTGTTAGGTTTGGGGGGGTTATTTTGTTTTTTGTTTGTTCATCTGCTGTTTGTTTATTTCTTTTTTGTTTTTGTCACTATGACAAATACTTAAGAAAAATAACTTAGAGGAGGAAAGATTTATTCTGGATCAGAGTTTCAGAGGTTGCAGTCCATGATTAGTCGCTTCCATTGCTCTGAATCTAAGATGAGACAGACCATCATGGCAAAAGGTTATGGTGGAAGAAAGCCTCTCAGTTCATGGTAGCCAGGAAGCATGTGGTGGGGGGGGGGCAAGGATAAGATAATAGACACCCTAGTTATCTACTTTTTCCAACCATGCCCCAAGGATAAGATAGTAATCACCAAGGGTAAACCATAGGGACCTATTTTCTCCATCCATGTCTCAAGGATAAGACAGTAGTCACCAAGGATACACCCTAGTGACCTAGTTTCTTCAACCATGCCCCACCTGCCTACAGTTTCTACCACCTCCTGGTAGTTCATTTAGCTATCAACAGGTTAATCCTCCAATGATCCAATCGCTTCCCAAAAATCTCATCTCTGAACATGGTTACATTGGGAACCAAGTCTTCAACATGTGAATCTTTGGGAGACATTTTATATTTTAAACTATAACACTACCTTGCACTGTCATATTCTAGGGATGCTAGTAACACTTTAATGAGATCATCTTCCTCAGATTCAGATTTCTATACTGCAGATGAGGATTCCCATCAGCAGCAACCTATAATATTTAATTTTCCAAGGTTTCTCACATAGGAATGTGAGAAACATAGGTTTCTCACATTAGTCTCTTGGTAGTCAAGAAGATAAAGCATTAGTAAAAGTAATTTGCTCAAAGCTTCACACCCAGTTCTATCTGTCTGAGAATTTGGAATTTTGTCTACTTGGGTATTTGAGAAAGCTGCACTGGGATAAATACTGGAAACAGTAATCATTTAGATCTAGAATTTGGTTTCATTTTCTTGTCATAAGATTGATTCTAGTAACATCAAGTCTTGGCCATTTATTCTTTCTTGTAATGCATGAAAGCTATTCAGATTTTACATAAATAATTTTAAAAATTTAAGCCTTAATTTCCTCCCAAAGTTTTTATTGCCACCAAGTATTTTCCCCCCTGAAATTATTCAATTTACCTTATGGAGAATGCCTCTATAAGCATTAGTATTGTGCCAATAAACACCTTGTGCTCTTGTAAACATTGATGCTTTATGAACTAAAACAGTATCTGAGGTCATTATTTAATAAAATAATGGTAACAAATTAGCAAAATTTTATTTATTTCTAATGAGAAATAAAAGTATTAGGAATCCAGTAAGCATTCCAATGAATGGCAAAGAGAATATTTCTAGTGGGTTCATTCAGATTATGAGTCTCACTTATAAAAGCCTGACACTAAAAATTATGATTCTGATGTATGACAGAATCCTTGAGTTATAAAATAAGATTCTTACACTCAGAAATTACCAAGGCAGGATTATAATCTTAAAACTTTTAGAAGTATTTTCAGCTGCATAAATTGAAAATATTTTTTTCTGGTTAACTATATTTTTAAATACTTTTAACTGCAATTTCCTGTTTCTAGGAGTACTACAGTTTAGATTTTACAACACAGATATTAAATATAGAGGATTCATGCCCATTCTTTTCTATCCAACATCCAATAGAGGCATCACTAATCAATCAAGGCAAGCCCTCCTGCTGAGCCTAGATGTGATCTCATAAAACTGCAAAAAGTGCCAGAGAGCTTCGGCCATTAAAATCTATTTGCCATTTCTGACATGGATTGTCATAATTCAGTATTAATAGCCCAAACAATAACCAGTCATCTTCTGATCATCATAATATTTCTCTAAACATAAATAAGAAGGAAAACTTATATTAATAATCAGATCTATAAAAGGTTTTGTTTTTATGAACAGTTAATACTTAAGAATAGTATTTAATATGCTATAGAACAAAATTTTAAATTTAGTAATTGAACATTATAATATGTAAAAATTCCCTAAAATACTTCAGGAAGAAAAATTTTTCAATATGGCTAGTAAAAAATGCAGGTAAAATATTTCAGAAGTGGGAGTTTAAAATTCATGAAACGTTTATGTAAAAACCAGTATTTCAACAAAGTAAACATTTTACATATAGAAATATATACATATATATATGCATATACATATATACATACTTTTTTTTTGGTACCAGGGATTGAACTAAAGGGTACTCAACCACTGAGCCACATCCCCAGCCCTATTTTGTGTTTTTATTTAGAGACAGGGTCTCACTGAGCTGCTTAGTGCCTCGCCGTTGCTGAGGCTGGCTTTGAACTCGCAATTCTCCTGTCTCAGCCTCCCAAAGTGCTGGGATTACAGGCGTGCACCACTGCACTAGGTTTAGAAATTTATTTTGTCTATATGGAACGTTAATTTTATTATTAAATACACCTATATTTCTTTTTATCATATCCTAATAATGTAATTTTTAATTCATACAGAAGTTATCAGTTTTCAATAAACTAATTTAAAGAAAAATTCTTGTGTTTTAATTCGTACATGAAAAGAATTACAATTTATAAGCTAGCTAATTATTTTAATATTCTCTATTTTATTAGTCTTAAGCAATTTTCCCTATTTTTAATAATGATTTTACTTAAACATCAGAATTTCTTTGTGTTTAGTTTCTGAAATTTATAGATAAAATCCAGTAAGGCCAGAGTCCATGGAATTTCCCTCAGTAAGAGTCACTGTATCTGAGCCCTAGAGAAACATCTCCCACAAATTATTTGTATGACCAAGGAAATGCATAATACCCAGCCTGCCCTTTACAAAATGAGTGAGTTGGACTAAAAAATCCTTAAGATTCCTTTGAGTTTAAAATGCAGTTTTATACTGCTCAATTATCTGTTTTCAGTATTTTATAACCACCAGAGAAAATTAACATTTTGCCTTATAGCATTATACTATACTAACACAGTCAATCATTTAACTTTTTAAAATTTTTGGACATTTTGTCTTTACTAGTCTTTTAGTGTTTTAATGAGGCTTTTTATTTGTTGATTTGTAAACAAAACTATTCTTTAACCTGAAGCAATTTAATCTTTTTAATTTTTTATTGATTCTTTTCATTTATATACAATAATAGGATATATTTTGACAAAATCACAAAAGCATGGAATATAATTTGCTCTAATTCAGTCCCCAGAACCTATTTCCTCCTTTCCTCCTCCTTCCCCCTACTCCTCATCTATAATAATGATCTTTCTGCAATTTATAATTTTTTATAATTAGTGTCTTGTGGATATACTTGATGTTGAGATTCACTGTGGCATGATAATATACGTACATGAAGAGTTCAGTCAGATCCAGTCCACTGTTTTTCCCCTATCCTGTCCCTCCTTCCTCCCTCAATCCTCTTAGTCTACTCTATGGACCATTCCTCTATTTTGATGGAATTCGCTCTTCCCTCTTCTATTCCTTTTCCCTCCCTCTCTCTCCCTCTCCCCCCCATCCTTCCCTCACTTTGTATTATCTTGCACTTATCAGACCACATATCAGAGAAAACATCCAACCTTTGACTTTTGCAGACTGGCTTATTTACCTTAGCATGGTAATGAACAGTCTCCAGTTCCATCCACTTACTGGCAAATGCCATAATCTCATTCTTCTTTATGGCTGAGTAATGCACTATTGTGTGTGTGTGTGTATATATATACATATACATATATATATATATGCCACATTCTTTTTAAAACTTTTTATTTATTTTTGATTTGCCCTTTTTAGATATACATGACAGTAGAGTATATTTTCACATATTATACATACATGGAGTATAACTTGTTCCAATTGGGATATAAGACATTTTCTTTATCGGTTCATCTGTTGAAGGGCAACTATATTGACTTCATAGCTTGACAATTGTGAATTGTGCTGGTATAAACATTGATGTGGCTGCATCACTGCAGTATGCTGATTTGAGATCTTTGGGATATGTACAGAGGAGTGGGATAACTAGATGATATGGTGGTTTCATTTCTAGTTTTTTGAAGAATCTCCATACTGTCTTTCAGAGTGGTTTCACAAATTTTCAGTCCCACCAACAATGTATGAGTATACCCTTTTCCCCACATTGTCAACAACATTTACGATTATTTGTATTCTTAATAATTGCCATTCTGACTGGAATGAGATAAAATCTCAATGTACTTTTGATTTGCACTTTCCTAATTGCTAGAGATATTGAACATTTTTTCATGTATTTGTCGACTATTTGTATTTCTTCTTTTGAGAAGTGTCTGTTTAGTTCCTTTGCCCATTTATTGATTGGATTATTTAGGGCATCTTTTTGGTGTTTTTTGAGTAATTTGTATATTCTGGATATTAATGCCTATCTGAAGGACATATGGCAAAGATCTCTCATTCCATGGATCTCTTTATGCTGTTTTTCCCTTTGCTGTGCAGAAGCTTTTCAATTTGATGTTATCTCATTTAATCAAACTGGTCTAATCTATTAGTGATACATTCCATTGAATTTTTCATGTGGGTTATTTATCGATTTCTTCATTTCCAGGATTCCTATTAAGTTCTTTTTCAGAATCTTTCTTTATTGATCTTTTGCTTCCTGTATTTTCACTCCTTACTTTTTCTTTTAATTCATTCAACATTTTAACTATGAACTTTCTAAATTCTTTCTCTGACATTTTCTCCTCTGTACTGTCAATGGAGTCAGTTGTTCAAGTATTATAACCTGTTTGTGGTGATTTTTCTCTACTTTTTTATCTTGTTTGTACATCTCCTCATCTATTAGGATAGTTATCACTTCTTTTAAGCACACAACAACTTTGTGAGCTTCTTTCCCTTAAGAGCCTTGGATTGGGGGAATATCCAGATATTGATACTTTAATTCAGTGTGTAACCTCTCCTCTGCTGATCCCAATATCAGCACCACTTTGAGAGAAGCCAATGAACCCTATTTCCTACAATTACTTCAGAGCCAAGCCTCATACTATTCAGTCTTATGAAAACAAAAACTTGCTGATATTGTTCTCCACCGTACCTTAAATTCAGGTACAAACTAGTAGTAAAGTTCTGGAATAGGTCAAAATTATTAAATTTAGTAAAATTGCTATAATATTAAATGAAAGCTAAAAAGGAGAAAGAAGAAATGTTGGGCAAGAAAAGAGAAGATAGAAAAAAAAGAAAAGAAAGAAAGAGAGAAAAGGTAGAAAAGAATACACACCAAGGTAGAAAGGAGAAAAGATGGATGGTGGGTATGTAAGGCAATAGCAGATAAAGCAAGAGGGTGAGCAGGGGATAAGAGAAGCAAGTACAAACGGAACTATAAAAACAAATATAGAATGATTCTAATTAACACTTTAAACCATTGGAAGAAATACATTCAGATGGGTTGAAGGTACAGCATCAGTTATTAGGATAACAATTTTCAATTATGTTAAAGAGTGACACCTATGGTGAAAGTTGACATTAGAGTCACTTACAGTAAACCATGCCAAGGTGAAGAAAATTCTTGTTGAATCTTGGTTTAGATTCAGATTTGGGACTTTTAGCAAAAGTCCATCATTTTTGACTGTGGATCCCTCTAGATTTCCTGGGGCACAAGAACCACTGCCCTAGTTGCTATGACTTCACCGCCAATAGTAAGTTCTGGTTTTTCCACTCAGGACTTGCAGCTGATTGCTCATAAGGTGCAGTGATGAATTCTGCTTGTTTTCTATTGTGCACAGGAGTTCAGGATACAGAGCTCTGGAGTGTCCCCATGGTTGCTGTGGATCACTATGTAGTTGCTCTCCTCTATAGGATTCTTTTCATGGTGATATAGGGACTGGTGATTTTCTATAAGCTCAGATCCTATGGTTGTAGATCTCTGCCTGTGTTCTGTGGTGCAGAAGCTTGCTCCCTGGCCTGTCACTAGGGTACTATAATAAAGGGACTCAAATGGTTCACCTGTGTTCTAGTTTCCATTGCCCCAGGTGTTACTATGACTAATGCAGGCTCCATCCAGCCAGTGTGCAAATGATGCCCTTAATACTCACCAGTTGGGACCACAGGAAAAGCTAGTAGGCTGGGAGCAGTTGCTACCTGCTGCCTTGGATCAGGAAACTTTCCACCTTAATTGATTTCCTTCTGGCTGAAGTAGGGATCTGGATGCCTTCCGCTTAGGCTTCCTGATGTACTCAGGCAACTTTTCCTAGTAGCCTTCTGCTGGCTGCTGCCACTATTCAGGAACAAGACCTCTATATCACTGGATATTCAGGCAGTTCCCTCAAATATGGTCCTACAATCAAGGGGACAATCCCACTAGGCCTTCTTAGAACCCACAATTTTCCATGGTGCCTCACCCCAATATCAGTGGTTGGGGCTGGTGTATTTCTGATGGTCTGTTTTCCTCTGCTCAGGGCCAAAGCTCCCTTGCCACTCTCTTCTGCAGGGAGGCTGAGAAGAGTGCTGGGTTAGGCACACTTCTCTAGACAGGTCTACTCCCAATCCCCTTGTTCATGGTGAAGGTGAAGGAAAATGCGGTTTCAGTGATTTTTGGCTACTAGTGGTCCCTCTAGAAGTTCTTTCTAGCCATATTACTAAGAGTTCCCACTAAAGACTACTTTCTGGTTTAATTTGCAGCTGTTTGGACATTGGAATATGCCATGTTGATTTAAGGGAGTGACTGGTTGGCTAAGGTTTCCATAAAATGGCTGTGGGACCTGAAAGAGCTTTCTATTCACAATTTAGTTTTAAACTGTTTATCTGCTTCAAGGACATTGCTGTTCCCATTATGCTTTAAATTTTGTCTGCCTTTCCAAATATTTTTAAGTGGGTAAGCCTGAGAGTTTTTCTACTTCCTCTCTCTCTGTTGCCCCTCCCCTTTGCCCAACTCTGATCTGAGTTCAGGGTTAGAGCACTGCACTTATTTTCTACTCTAGTAACTCATCTTTTAAGTCAGTCTAGGTCTCAGATCTTATAATATTGAGTATTAGAGCATTTATTTTGTCACCCACCTCTGAGTTCTGCTTTTTCTTCACAGTCTCTTTTCTCTCTTGTGAGGAGATCGGGAATCTCTGCCTAGCTCCTTTCCACCATCTTCTCAAACCTCAAATATTTCTTGAATTATTTTTTATTATTGGTAATCAAAGTATACTAATATTTGGAGATCTAAAAGTCAGTGATAAGCATTAGGGACAGATGTGTGGATCCTCTGAAATTACTAGCAAAATTGTTCACATGTTCCTTCCTACAGTGTTCATCAGGATATCAGTAGAATCCACCACCCAAAAAGAGTCTAATTGTTGTCTGCATTGGGCTCTCATTTCTTTGAGGGCAGAGTATTAAATCTTTAGATTGCATTGACTTCAAAAACTTACAAGTTGATGGATTTAGATTTAGAACCTATACACCTACAGCTAAGCAGAAAAAATATCCCTGAACACTTAAACTTCATCTTTTTAATTGAATAATTAGCCATTTTGAGTGTTTAATCCCTGTTAGTGATCCAAATAAATAGAAAGCAGAGCTTTCTATTGATCAAGATGCAGTTAGAAAAAAACCACCTAGTTTGAAATCAGGGAGATAAAGATTTGAATTTCTCCCTTATTGCTTGCTTATGTAGTTATAGGCAAATCAATCTTTCTAAGCCTCAGTTATTCCTCTTATAAAATGTAATGACTCAAATTTTATCACAAGCTCTTGATTTTTATCTCTTAAATACTTCTAAAATGATACTCTCCCCACTTACTCCCACCTTCACTTTGGTCGCCATCATCTCTTGCCTTGCCTCACTGTAACACTTTCAGTATTCTTTCTGCTTTCATTATGGCCAGTGGGCTTTCTCACCATGAGCTTGCTAGCAAACAGCTCTCTCTCTCTAACACCCACACATATATACACACCAAATTAATAAAAAAAATTAAAAACTCAAAAATTTAAAAACGTTTTGCCAATTTTAGTGACATAAATATTTCTAGCTATGGCCACCATGTGATGTCACTGAACATGAAGCTGGGAAGAGATGCAGTTAGTTAGCCCTGTGGAGCCAGCTGCTTCTCAGGTGGAGTTCCTCATCCCTCACCTCAGGTCATAACCAGCTTAGTCTCATGAGACATAACTATAAGTTAATGCTGTCAACCTCTTGCTAGTTATTGGTAATGTTTCCCCAAATTATATTTTTGAGACAAAAGAAAAAAATTTCACCAACAGAAGACAAAAAATGAACATGACAATATGTTCTTACTTAAGAACATTTATTTTCTTAAGCAGAAAATAAATGTAACTTTGTTAGAAAATCCTTCTGACTAATTTCAGTCAAATTGCAAGTTAAAAGAAGGAATTAATTTATTACAGTGCAACATAATGCTTCATATTATTATAAAAATTAGAAAATAATACTTTACTGTGCTTAACAAAAATATATACACAGGAAGCAATTAACAAATGATTTTACTAATTTCAATTATAAAGTTTACCACAGCAAGAAATAAAAATTTTCCAAAATAAAATGAGCAAATGGAAAATGGAGCTGAGGTGAAAAAATATATATCCATGCTCATGACATGTCTTAACTTTGATTCATGAAATAGGATCTAACATTGTTTTTTAACAATAATTTAATTAATTTCCTATTCCTCCCTATATCTATCTCCTCATGTAGTAAATCAGTAAATGAGAAACCTTAAAATAGGAAACAACAACTTTTTAAACTCTATAGGCTAATTTGTGAGATCTGAAGAGTACTTCTCCCACACATGTGCCTTCATCCCCCATCCTCTGAAAGAGAAAGGGAGAGAGGGGCAGGGACAGGGTCAGGAAGGTAGAGATTTACACATCCAAGCCAGAAGTTAAACCCCATAGAAAACAATTGGAGAGTGTTTAAAATCATCTAGATAAAGAAAAAAACATACTAAAATCTTGGTCAGTTAGTAGCATTTCTCATTGTACACCCCAAGCTTCAACCTTGTATAATGTATTCACAGCCACCGCCGCCGTCGTAGTCGTCATCTTCTTCTTCTTCTTCTTTTAGTGTTTCATTCTTCAATTACATTGAAACAAAAAAGGAATGTTAAAGTAAGGAATAAAATTCTTTATTTTTCTGTCTTCTAATCATAGCCCCCTGGGGAACCAATATTAGGAGTTTAATGCATGTGCTAATTATTTCCCATTTGTCCAAGGAAGTACACCCTCTACTCTGATCCTGCTCTGTAACAAAATTATAAAAATAAATATTCTATTTTATCATACTAATTAAAAGCATAAACTCTGGACATGTCAATTTTTAACTGAGCAAATATGGGCAAATTACCTAATGTTTCTACAATTTTATTTGTTTATCTGCATATTAGAATATTATAAGTATTTACATGGTAGATTTTTTGTGATTGTTAAATTAATTAATATATGTAAACATGCTTTTGAAAAGTCTCTGGCCCATAATTAGAGCCACAATAAATGGTAGTTCTTAAATTTTAAATTATTATTATAAATGGAACCTCTTTTGAAGAACTTTGAGAACAAAGAAAATGTGGCATATGCAATGGAGTTTTATTCAGTCATTTAAAAAAAATGAAATCATGTCATTTACTAGTAAAAGTGATACCTCACATGTTGAAGTATAACATTACAGAAGCATGCCAAGGCAAGCATATAAAAAAAAAGGTTTATTTAAAAAGGGGTAACATAGACTTCTTCTGAGAAGTAAAAGGAGACCATGGCTGGTATCCTGGTATCCCAAGAAGTGAGTGTGTTCTGCCTTTTTATATTTCTTAGGCTTCTTTTGTTCTGCTCTCTTCCCCTGTTCTCTCTCCCTTCTGCATACATAACTAGGCACAGGAGCTCTTCAGTTGGGATGGCCAAAAGGTGAGAAGAAGATGGACAGAGGGAAGGGCCAGGTCAGGTTATCTTGATAAGGGTGGAGGAAGGGCTCTAAAGGCATTTTAATCCCTCAGGGAGCAGTCCCTAACTTCCTGGACTCACTCAAGTTGGCCTCCTTGATCCAACCTGACTCAATTTACCTATCTATATTGAGTACCTGTCTAATTCTGGCTTCAAAAGTATGGAACTAGAGAACATCATGCTAAGTAAAATAAGCTAGAATCAGAAAGTGAAGAGCCAAATGTTTCTTTCAAAGCTAGGCCAAAATAAGGGGAAAAGGAAAAGGTGGAAGAGGTAGGATCCCATAAATACAGAAAAGAGATCAGTGGAGTAGAGGAAGGGGATAGAGAGGAAGGGAGAAGGAAAAGGAAAAGTGAAGAACAAAGAAGTGAAATTGACCAAATTATGCTATGTACACATATGAATATAACATGGTGAATTCACCCTTATGTATACCTATAAGCACTAATTTTTTTAAAAAAACTATAAATAAACAGAAAGAAGACAAGTAGAGAAAAAAGGAAACAAGGGAAGAGAACAGAGGAAGGAAAGGGGAAGTACTAGGGATCAAATTGAAGCACATTATATTCCATGCTTGTATGATTATGAAAATAATGAACCCTAATATTATATATACCTGTAATGTACTCACAAAGTTAGTGTTAATGAAAAAAATAAAGCATAAAAAGGCTAAAGATTCACAAATTCTTAAGGCAATTTGGAAAGAAGAAAAATAAAGGAGAATAGCATTTACAAATACAAAAACATATTGCAAAGCAATTGTAATCAAAATATTATGGTGCAGAAAATAAAAATAAGCCTCTAAAGAACTTGATAGGCTGTTTTTTGGAATATATAAGGAAATGAGCCCCTAGGAGCACAAAGAACTATATGGGTGTCATATATGCTCATATGACCAGTCTATACAATAAATTTCTCAACACTTTTGATCAGGAAATTTCTATATGAGAATTTCTAGCCATACTCCCAATTTTGTGCCAAAAACATGCAACCCTAGAAGAATATGAATTTATTTCTTCACATATATCAAGGCGCTTATTCATCTATGTTCCATTTACAGTTCATTTGGACCAATATTTCTGAATTGAGGACAACCCTTCTCCTAGGCTTCTCTTCCTTAAAGAGGATTTAGCGTCAAAACAAAAAATATGTCCTATGACCAGATGCAAATCTGTAACCTTTGTGGAAAGGATCAGTGCTAGATTTCTCTTCCAGTGGCTAACATGCTATGCCAACTATCCCTGAACATCTCCTTCTCTATTATGGGAAGCAAAGTGAAAATTCTCCTATGAGGTCCCCATAGGTTTTCTAGCTATAATTCAATAGGAAAGTGGTATAAAATTTATTGAGATCTCTGACATGAGATTGTAAACATAGCAATTCAAAGCATTCTACTGCTAAATTTATTTTATATATGTCCCAGACTATAATTCACCAAGATTACTGACGTAATCATGGCTGTTTCTCACTTGTCTACAAGCAAAGTGTTGGTATTTACTAAAATCATGGGTAGTGTCACCAAAGGAGAGTAAATGGCTATAGCACAGTGTCAAAGGTAAGCTCACACACACAAGAGGTGATGGTACATAGTATTACCAGTTGCCTCTTTGCCAAAAAGCAAAAAGGCATACAAAATATGTAGGAAATTTATTTTAAAAATTTGACCATAATGTCTCTGTCAGAGGGACAACTTTGCCTTATCTTTATGCTGAAAGTAATAAAAAGAGTGAAAAGCCAAAAAGGTTTCCTCAGATACAGAAAATATCCTGTTCGTTAGCCTAAGTGGGCAGGTATCTACAAATAACATGCAATTCTAGAAGGTCAAGGTCTTCTAGAGAAGAAGTTGTTACTTTGCTTAAGGCAAGCATTCACAAAAAGAACAATCTTGAGAAATGTATCCAAATTAAATTGAGCATTCACTAGCTCTGTTCAACCAACAAAGATTCTCACCCGAATCATGCACTGTTACAATTTATGTGTGATGTGTTCCCCCAAAGTGTGAAACAATACAAGAAGGTTTATGGGAGAAATGATTGGATTATAGGAGCCTCAATGCACTCAGTGGATTAATACCCTGATGAGATTAACTGGTAACTGAAGGTGGGTATGGTGTGGCTTGAGGAGGTGGGGCATTGGGGATGTGCCTTTGGGGTATATATTTTGTATCTGGTTAGTGGAATCTCTCTGCTTTCTGATCATCATGTGAGCGGCTTCCCTCTGCCACACTCTTCTGCCATGATGTTCAGCCTCACCTGGAGCCCCGGGGAATGGAGCCAACTGTTTATGGACTGAGACCTCTGAAACCATGAGCCCCCAAATAAAATTTTCCTCCTCTACGATTGTTCTAGTCAGAGTCCTTTAGTCACAGCAGTGAAAAAGCTGACTAAAACATGCACCACAGTAAATTATTCATTGATCAAAGAACTAAAGGAAAAAAGTATGACATCATCTGTCAGTGAACATCAAATATTCATAGGATCCCTCATATTGTAGAACTTGTCATCCAGTTATGTATGGTCATGTGACCATTTCTAGCTAACCAAATGTAAACATAAATGCCTTATGTCATTTCCAGGCCAAAGCAGTTAAGAGTCAATGTGCGGGCCTGGGGGTGTAGCTCAGTAGTAAAGTTCTTGCCTAGGATTCCCAATACTCTGGGTTCAATTCTCAGTGCTAGAAAAAAAAATCAACATGCTTTTCCTCTTTTTCTTCCTTTCTTTTTTAAAGTGATTTGGAAGCTCTGTCTTCTAGATGGCAGTTACAAGATTTAGTACTGCCTGACCTATGTCAGACCTTATTTGGAAAATACTATGTACTTGTAGTGTGTTAATTTATTTACATACTGTGGTCAATTTGTTGTTGCAACATGGTATAATTTATCCTGACCAATATAATGGGTAAATAGAAGATACTTTCTAAGTATTACCCTGGATCCAGACTATTTCTTTTTTTCAATCATTGATATGTAGTTTCCATTCACAAGGTCAGTCTTGACCTAATTTGGCTACTGAGGTTCAAACCATCTTGTTTGCTTTCCAAGTAATTGCAATAAGCTTTTTTCAAATGCCATACTCCACAACTTTTACCTCATTCACCACCTCTGTCTTCAGGAATCCTGAAAAATTCTCAATGCTATGTTAATGATTAAGGGAAAAATAGACAACATGTAGAATAGATACCTTTGCTCAACCAAGCATTGATACCCTCTCTTATAAAAAAAATACAATTATTTTTCCCTAAAAAAGCAACCCAATATCACATCCAATTATGGCATCCATCTCAAAGTCCAGGAGATCTGGTCAACATGAAATCCCTTCCATTCAAATATCTTAAGGAAGTATCTTATAGTCCATAAGCCAACAGATAAAAAGGCTTGGTTTTACACTCAGCAATCACTGTAGTTAACCCAAAGAAAGAATAAACTATGGGGAATAAACAAACAAACAGGAAAATGTCCCAAACAGAAAAAATCAAGGTGGAGAAACACAATAATCCCTGGTCCTACTGGGCAAGAATAAGAAAAAGTCCCAATCCTGGACTGGAATGAGTGCTCACTTAGCCATTTGGAAACTCCAACTGAGAGGATATTTTTGGTCCATTGTTCTTCAAGGCCTCTAGTTCATCCCTCTGAGGTGGGCACCTAAGAGCATTTCCCTTATGACAGCTACACAAGTTCTAGCACATGTTGGTAGTGATTCAAAAGACCCAGATTATCTTAATAGGTAAAACATTGACAATTAAAAGCCAGATTTGTATTTTTTCTGGCAAGATAATTTTCTCAAAAATATATGAGACTTCTTACTACTTCAGTTCTAGTTTATATCATGTGTAGTATTTACAGGTAAAAATATCACCTAGACATAATTTTTAGATCTGGTCTTTTACTTTTCAGCCTCTGTTCTTTGTTTCAGTGGGAAACCTGCCTTAAGGCAGGTTTATAATGAGTGACAATTTAGTCTGACAAAAGTAGGGAAGGAGGTCAATGTAAAGTTTGACAAAATGATTTGAGTTATAAGAGTAACATCACAGTAAATTCTACATAGACAACACTGTAATTCTTGCTTTAATTTGTTTTAGTTTCGTAAATAAATATTTTATGCACCTAATGAACATGAAAGTTATATTACTTTCATTTCTATAAAATTATGCAACAGGAACAAATTATTTTAATTTTGCAATAAAGTTGTTTATCTTACATAAGGCCAAAGATATATTTCTAAAATTAGTAATCATTACGAGAAAAATCAAGCCAATTGGGTATAATGATTAATAATTTTTCAAAGTAACAATTATTAAAGCTGTTACAAGAGAAAAATAGCAGGAATGCTTTCACAGAAGTTTAACTTTTCTTAAGAGAGCACTATTATTACATTCATAAGATTAAAGTAACAGTTTTTATTATCTACATTTTTTTCCAATGAGATTTTAAAACAACAACTTCAAAATTAGCTATATATAAGCAACCATCTCTTTCCTACTCTCATAACTATGGACATTACCAAATATCACATTTTTAATTATCCAAGATTTTGAAAGATGATATTAACAATATGATCAACAAAACTAGATTATTTCAAATTTCTGCATAATCACTAATGCACATCCAGTTTTTATACCTTAATAAAGCACGTAATATATACTTTCAATTAAAGACTATGACTTTCATTCCAACATGTATGTTTGGGGGGAAAAGTAACAAAATAAAATGATAAAAATATGATATAAAGAATTTGGTTTGTAAAAGACCAACTTTTATTTCATGGACCATTTTAATAAGATACTAAATTCAATATATTAACTAAAATCATTATACTTTTCAGTAGAATTGGGCAAATTGAACTGCTATATCAGTGTTGCCTTGAATAATTATAAACACACTGAAGTTTGAGAAGCACTGCATTAAAATATCTAAATTGAAGGGGAAATAACAAAAAGTAATAAACCAAACAAGCTTGAAGTATATAAAATATAGGGATATATGCTGCATTAATTTGCTCAGGCTGCCATAACAAAATACCACAAATTGGGTTGCTTTAACAACAGAGAGTTCTTGTCTCACAGTTCCGGAAACAAAATGTCCAATATCAAGTTCTGTCAGCAGCATTGGTTCTTTCTGAGTGCTATGAAGGAAGATCTGTCCCATCCCTGTCTCCTAGCTTTTGTGGGCTCCCAGGAAATCTTTGGTGCTCCTTGGATTGGAGCAGCATCACTCTGATCCCTTCTTTTGTGTTTATGTCCATTTTCTAAATTTTCTCTTTTTATAATACTCATATTGAATTAGGACCCACTCTAATGATTTCATTTTACTTCTTTACCTCCCAAAAGATACTATTTGCACAAAAGATTATATTCTTGAGTTTCTGGGGGCCAGGACTTCAACATATCCCTATGGTAGTGCAATTCAACTGATAACAAATATCTTTATAAAAATATTTAAAACATGCACACTTTTCATATAAAATGAACCCCATAAAATGTATTATTTCCTCAAAAACATATCTTTGAGTTTCCTATTCTCCTTTAAAAGGAATATGACAGAAAGAACAATCACTAAAGAATCTGGATTAAGCTCCACTGTCACTAATTATATCTCCTTGTACTTCAGTTTTCTGTCCCTCAAAAAAAAAAAATGGATTCACATGGATGATTTCTAAGGTAACATATATATACTTTTTTTCTCAATTTAGAAACAAACTCATGGATATGGTTAGAAGTCATAACTCACACATTATGAAAGTATTTGGTTATGAAATTTAAGTTATCACTCATTTAAAACTCTCAGCAACTCATATTCAACTACCATGAGCAGTTCCTTTTTTTTCCCGAGGATCACATATGAGTTTTCTATTTTTTATTATTACTTTATATATTTATTTATTTATTATTTGTCCATTTTACATATACATGGCAGTAAAGTATATTTTGACATAATATACATACATGGAGTGTAACTTATTCTAATTAGGATCCCAGTCTTGTGGGTTATACATGATGTAGAGATTCACTGTGATGTATTCTTACTTATACATAGGAAAGTTATGTCTGATTCATTCCACTGTCTTTCCTATTCCTATCACCACCCCTTCCCTTATTCCCCTTTATCTAATCCACTGAACTTCTATTCTTCCCCTCTCTGCCCTTTATGTGTGGTAGCATCCACATATCAGAGAGAACATTCAACCTTGGTTATTGGGGATTGGTTTATTCACTTAGGATGATAGTCTCCAGATCCATCCATTTACAAGCAAATGTCATAAAGTCATTCTTTTTTATGGCTGAGTTAATTAGCCATTGTGTATATATTCCATATTTTCTTTATTCACTTATCTGTTGAAGAGCACAGAGGTCAGTTCCATAGCTTAGTTATTGTTAATTGAGCTGCTATAAACATTGATGTGGCATTGTCACTATAGTATGCTGATTTTAAGTCCTTTGTGTATAAACCAAGTAGGAAAACTGAGTCAAATGATGGTTCCATTCCCACTCTTCTGAGGAATCCCCATACAGCTTTCCAAGTATTTGCACCAATTTGCAGTCCCACCAGCAATGCATAAGTGAACACTTTACCCTACATCCTCTCCAAAATGTATTGTTACTTATATTCTTAATTGTTGCCAGTCTGACTCAAGTGATAAGAAATCTCAGTGAAGTTTTAATTTGCATTTCTCTAGTTTCTAGAGATGTTGGACATTTTTATATATTTGTTAACATTTTGTATTTCTTCTTCTGTGAAGTATTTATTCAATTCCTTTGCCCATTTATTAATTGGGTTATTTGGAGGTTTTTTGGTCCAAGGTTTTTGAGTTCTTCATATATCCTGGAAATTAATTCTCTATCTGAGGTGCAGATTTTCTCTCATTCTGTAGGCTCCCCCTTCACATTCTTGATGTTTGCTTTGCTGTGAAGCTTTAGTTTGATATCATCCCATTTACTGATTCTTGATTTTACTTCTTACACTTTAGGAGTCTTGTTGGGGAAGTCAGTTCCTAAGCTGGCATAATAGAGAGTTGTGCCTACCTTTTCTTCTAATAGATGCAATGTCTCTTGTCTAATGCATAGGTCCTTGATCCATTTTGTTGAATTTGTGCAGGACAAGAGATAGGGATTCAATTTCATTCTGCTACATATGGATTTCCAGTTTTCCCAGTACCACTTGTTGAAGAGGCAATCTTTTCTCCAATGTATGTTTATGGCGCCTTTGTCTAGGATGAGATACTGTGTTTATGTGGGTTTGTTTGTGTGTCTTTAATTTTAGTCCTTTGGTCTTCATGTCTTTTTTTGTGCCAATACCATGTCATTTCCGTTACTGTAGCTTTATAGTATAATTTAAGTCTGATACTGAGATGCCTCCTGCTTCACTCTTCTCAGTAAGGATTGCTTGTCTATTCTGGGCCTATTATTTTTCCAAATGAATTTCATGACTGCTTTTTCTATATCTATATAGAATATCATTGGAATTTTAATAGAAATTGCATTAAATTTGCATAGTTCTGTTGGTAGTATTGCCACTTTGACTATATTAATCTGCCTATCCAAGAACATGAGAGATCTTTCCATCTTCTATGGTGTTCTTCAATTTCTTTCTTTAGTGTTCTATAGTTTTCATTGTAGAAGTCTTTCACCTCTTTTATTAGATTCTCAAGTTTTTTGTTTTGTTTTGTTTTGTTGAGGCTAATATAAATTAAATAGTTTTTTCTAATTTTTCAGCTGATTCATCATTGGTGTATAGAAATGCAATTGATTTATGGGTGCTTATTTTATATCCTGATATTTTCTGATTTTTTTAAAGAGTTCCAGAAAGTTTTAGGTGGAGTTTTGGGAGTCTTCTAAATATAGAATCACATAATTGGCAAATAGGCATAGCTTGAGCTCTTTTTTTCCTATTCGTATCCTTTTAATTTCTTTCTTTGGTTCAATTTCTCTAGCTAGAGTTTTAAGGACTATGTTGAATAGAAGTTGGTGAAAGAAGGCATCCCTGTCTTGTTCCAGTTTTTACAGGGAATGCTTTCAGTTTTTTTCCATTTAGAATTATGTTGGCTTTGGTTTTGTTGTATATAGCTTTTAAAATGTTGAGGTATGTCCCAACTATCCCTAGTTTTTCTAGTGTTTTAAACATGAATGGATGCTATATTTTGTCAAATGCTTTTTCTGCATCTATTGAGATAATTATATGATTCTTTAGTTCTGCCGATGTAGTGAATTATGTTTATTTATTTCTGTATGTTCAACCAAACTTTCATCCCTGAGATAAACTCCTCTTGATCATGGTGCATTATCTTTCTAATGTGTTTTTGTATGCTATGTGCCAGAATTTTATTAAGATTGTTTGTATCTGTGAACATCAGGGAGTTGGTCTGAAGTCTTCATTCCTTGATGTTTCTTTGTCCTGTTTTGGTATCAGAGTGATACTAGCATCATAAAATGAGTTTGGAAGTGTTCCTTCCTTTTATATTTCATGGAATAATTTGAGGAAGATTGGTGTTAGTGCTTCTTTGAAGGTCTGGTAGAACTCCACTGAAAATCTATCTAGTGCTGGGTTTGACAGTAGACTTTTGATGGCATCTTCAATTTTATTGCTTAAAATTGATCTGTTTAAATTTTCTATGTCCTCCTTATTCAATTTGGGTAGATTATACATCTCCAGAAATTTTTTTATGTCTTCAAGATTTTCTATTTTACTAGTGTACAAATTTTCCAAATAGTTTCTGATTATTGACAGTATTTCAGTAGTGTTAGTGATGATATTTACTTTTTAATCATGGATTTTAGTAATTTCAGTTTTTTTCTTTCTCACGTTTAGCTTGTCTGGGGGTTTATCAATTTTATATTTTCAAAGAACCAACTTTTTGTTTCATTGATTTTTTTGAACTTTTTTGTTTCAATTTCATTGATTTGTGCTCTGATTTTAATTATTTTCTATCTTCTACTGCTTTTGGTGTTGATTTGTTCTTTTCTAGGGCCTTGAGATGTAAAAACCTTCCAAGATAAACAAACGTTAAAAGAATTCATGACTAGAAAGACTGCATTACTAAACATATTAAAGTATATCATGAAAAAGAAATGAAAAATAAAAGTTAAAACCAGCAAAGGGAGGAACTACACTAGAAGAAAGATAAATCAAAGGGGAAACTAATTCAAATTTAAAAACAGAAATAACTGGAAATGACAAGAAATAAAAAATATTTCTCAATAATATCATTGAATGTAAATGGCCTAAACTCATCAATCAAAATACACAGACTGGCAGATTTGATTTAAAAGAAAGGCCCAACAATATGCTGTCTGCAAGAGACTTACCTCATAGGCAGACATCCACAGACTGAAGGTAAAAGAGTGGGGGAAAAACATATCATTCACATGGATATCATAAACAAGCAGAGGTTTTTATCCTCATGTCAGATAAAAGGAACTTCAAGCCAAAGTTAATCAGAAAGGACAAAGAAAAACATTTCATATTGCTTAAGGGAATTATATATCAACAAGAACTAACAATCATATATATTTGTGCCCCAAACAATGGAGCATCTACATACATCAGAAAAACCCTTGTCAATTTCAAGAATCAAATAGATCACAACATAATAATACTGGGTGACTTTAATATGCCTCTGTCATCATTGGACATATCCTCCAAACAAAAACTAAATAAAGAAGCTATAGAGCTAAAAACCACAATTAATTATTTAGACTTAATAGACATATAGAATATTTCATCCAGCAATGACTGAATACAGTTTTTTCTCAGCAGCACACAGATCATTTTCTGAAATAGACCATATCTTACACCACAAAGCAACTCTGAGCAAATATAAAAAAATAAAGATAATACTTTGCATTCCATCAGATCATAGTGGAATGAAATTAGATATCAATGTTAAAATAAAAAATATAAGCTACTCTAACATCTGGAGACTAAATAATATGCCATTAAATGACCAATGAATAGCTAAAGAAATCAGAAATGAAATTAAAAAATACTTAGAGGTAAATGAGAATAGTGACGCAACATATCCAAATCTCTGAGACAAATGAAGGCAATTCTAAGAGGAAAGTTTACTGCATTGAGCTCATTCTTTAAAGAATAGAAGGTCACCAAATAATTAACATTACATCTCAAATTCCTGCCACAAGCGGTCCTATGGCTCATTTCAAAACCATTCTCCAAATGCATAGTGTAATGTTTTGGATGTGTGGTATCCCACAAAAGCTCTTGTGTGAGACAATGCAAGAAGGTTCAGAAGTAAAATGATTGGGTTATGAGAGACTTAGCCCAATCAGTGAATTAATCTTCTGATAGGAACTGAGTGGTAACTGAAGGCTGGTATGATGTGGCTGGAGGAGGTGGGAATTGGGGATGTGTCTCTGGCTTATATCTAGCAAATGAAGTCTCTACTACCTGTGTGATTTCCTGAGCCACTTTCCTCCACCACACTCTTCTGCCATAATATTCTGCCTTACCTCAAGTCCCAATGAAGGAGCAGATCGTCCATGCACTGAGACCTCTGAAATCCTGAGCCCCAAAATAAACTTTTTCTCCTCTAATTCTGATTATCAGGTGTTTTGGTCATAGCAGCAAAAATAGCTGACTAAAACACATAGGTACGTGTAAAGGCACATACCCTTTCCACAAATGATGGAATAGTACACATTCTGAAGCTTTCTTCTTTGATATTAAATTTATGTAGCAACAGTGATAGTGGCAACAATTTTCCATTGTATTTAAGTATATTTAGACAAAAACATCCTTAGAATATTTTGAAATAGATACATTATTGGAATGCAAGCTTATAAGCTTCTTTAAAACTGCAGAAACATAACTGCCTTAAATGGTCATTATTATTTATAAGAAAGGATTGATAATATAATTTTGTTCTAAATGTTATAACAGTTTTGTAATAATTGGCTTCAAGAAAAGTGTTTGTAAAAAATTTGCAGTTATATTTGAGAAAGAACTCTTTAGTGATAATATCTACACCAATTAGTTCTCCTGTCATCTGAAAACCAAAGGTGTTGAAGTCAACAGATTCTTAAACAACAAAGAGAGTCAAGCATGAGATTGAGGTAGGATATGAAACTAAAATAGGGTGGAAATAATTTTGGCCACATGAGCTAAAGCAATCAGCTTAAAGAATACTCAAGTTGAGGTCCAGTCAGTATGTGATACAAGCAGGAGGTTAGTTCTAAGGATAAGTGATTCCCTGTGGGCCTGACTGATCGGAAGAACTTTGTGTGTCCTCATATTCCTCTTCATTAGTCTTTTCCTTCCAGTGCTCCTACCCTGTTAACTACACAAAACTCTGGGCTCTGAGTTCTAATAAAATGTCTGCTTATATAATAGACATCTAATAAATATAGTTTGGCCACATGAATGAACAAAAGGAAAATGCTGGTATCTGGACACATGACAGCAACTTCAGAAAAGATGAATACTGCCCTCACTGTTAATGTTTAATATAATCTGATGTACTTGATTTTATGTGCCTTCTGGGAGAAACAGTCTTAATATATTGCCATATTCAGATGAATAGCTACCTAAAGAAGGCTATTAGACTCATAATCAAGAATTTTTCTGTGTAGTTTTGAGTGAAGAAAGAGTTATAACTTGGTATTTTCCACCTAGTATCCCTACTTTCAACAACTGAAATATATGTGATTATAATAGAGAATATGGAATAATATAAAATGTAACACATGACTTCTGATTTTATGGTTACTATTAAGCCATATGTGTAGTAACTTGTAACTCCATATTGCAAACACAGAAAGATAGTATGTTGCTTTCATTTTTGTATCACTGAAGATAGCCTCAACTTCTAGCCCTTATTTTATCTAATCTAAGACTTTTTCCATCAATTTAGATTCCCTCCACCTTCTTGAGTGCTATGAGGTCAACGGGCTTTGCTAGGGTGAAGTGGGGAGTCATGGGGACCTGTTTTTCCATCATTATCTATACACTTATACATGATGATATTCATATCATCCAACCTGGTCTTTTGCACCAAGTGAAAAGGGATTGCCACTATGACCCTAATACTGAAATATTATTTTGAACCTTAATCTGAGAATTGTCTTATTTGGTTTCTTGGTTATGCTGCATGCCCTTCCTGAGCAATAGAAGTAAATTGTCCTAAGTTTCTGTACCCAAGGATGATTGTAAAGCCATTGGTAAAGAATAGAAGGAAGGATATTCATCAGTTAATGCATGAAAACAGGTCTACTGTTCTTGACTGATCAGTTCTTAATAGCTAAAGTATAAAAGTTTGTATGGGGAAGGATGCTTGTTTATTTGCTTATTTTCTTGTTTTGTTCATTGATAAATCCCTACTGTCTTGATTATGCCTGGTAAATAGTAGGCACTCAACAAATACTTGTTGAAGAAATGTACTTAATATTTGTTAACTATACTCCCACATTAGGTACATATTGCATACCTGTATAACATTTGGAAGTAATATTAATGGTAGAAATAAACACAAAACAAACTTAGATTCATCTAATCTAAGTCATTTTTCATATTCATATTCCCAAAGGAAGAGCAGTCATAAATTCTTATAGTTTGTAGAACAAATTCCTGTTTGATATATACTCATGAATGTCATCCAGTGCATAAAAATAAGATAAAACATTTTAACCTGTACTAAGTGCATGCTTTGTGTATCTGTTTATCAACCAGAGAAGCAGAACAAGTTGGGGGATTTATTACCAAAAAAAACAACAATCATTAAATAATTGGTGTATGCATTTGAGAAAGCTGCCTGAGCAAATTTGAAGCACAGAAAAAGCAAGCAGGAAGGGAAGCTCACAGAGGCTGGAGACCCACCGATACTAATTGAAACTTAAAGTCTCTGAACTCAGAGAACTCCTATGTTCTAGTGTAAAGAACTTCTCACTGGTTATATCAAGCCTACCCAGTAGTCTCCTTTTGGAGTAACCTAAAGCCAGCTGATTAGAAACATTAACAACATGTGCAAAATCCCTTCACAGTAACACCTGGATTGATGTTTGTTTAAATTACTGGGAAAAGGTTCATATTTGTTTGATTTTTGCTAGAAAATTATTGTTGTCTTCCTTCTGTCCTCCTTATTAGAGAATATCTCTTGCAACTCACTTTATCTGGCAATAAACTAGAAATGGAATTTTGGAGAATGTAGTTTAGCCTAGCTAAACAGACATATTACAAAACCATCTATATGGTAAACACTGGAAACATCATAACACTGTGACATGGATCCTGCCTTCCAGGGACTCCCATTTTATTAGAAAATACTGACATGCATCCAAATAATTATGAATAGTAATTGTAGCACCCTGATGTTAATATACCAACCTTAAAGATACCATAAAGGAAGAAAGAAATGATCCATTCTAGGATAAAGAAACTGTGGTACATATACACAATGGAATATTATTCATCAGTAAAAGAGAATAAAATTATGGCATTTGCAGGCAAATGGATGGAATTGGAAAGCATTATGCTAAGTGA
Organism: Xerus rutilus; assembly: GCA_028644305.1. Classification (NCBI taxonomy): domain Eukaryota; kingdom Metazoa; phylum Chordata; class Mammalia; order Rodentia; family Sciuridae; genus Xerus; species Xerus rutilus. The sequence goes on along the minus strand of CM053406.1, from coordinate 82,777,284 downwards.
AGTAAGCCAATCCCAAAAAACCAAATGCAGAATGGTCTCTCTGATTAGTGGATGCTGATGAATAAGGGAGGTGGGAATGGGAAACATAAGAGAAATAGAGGAACACTGGACGCAACATGGGGGAGGTGGGGGGCAGGAAAGGGGAATGGGTATAGTAAAGATGGTTGATAAAAAATATATATGTGTGTGTATATATATATATATATATATATACTGTTCATTGAAAGTGCATATAAAGGTGTTTAATATGAAGAATTTAATCTGCTTATAATTTTGTGCAAAGTTAGAAAAATTATGATTGTAACAATTTTTTCTATTTGCCTCAACAAATGTTTTCAGTGAAGAGTGTGTACAGCTTCTGGAAATTTGTTTTTTTCTGTTATGTTTGATAACATGTATTAAAATGCAATTTTTGAGAAAAAAAAAGAGCAGTAGGGTGCTATAATCACTCATTTGTTTTATCTGCCATTGTAAACAAAATATTCAAAATATTCAGAGGATAGCAGTTCTACTGCAATAATTCATAGGATTAATAAAAAGTGTTTTCCAAAAAAAAAAAAAGAAATGATCCATTCTATCTTATTATTATTTAAAGTGTATATTCCAGATTCTCTTGCATCATAAATTATCTCATGGCCTTTTTTCTATTTTTAGGATCATTTCCCACTGATCTGAAGCTCTTACTTGCTTGCCTGTTCTGGTTTAATATGAGGTATTGCCCCAAAACACTTGTAGGAATATTCAGAGGTGAAATGATTAGATTATGAGTCTGTAACCTAATCAGTACATTCTAGTTTGAATGGATTGACTGGGTGGTAACTGTAGGCAGGTAGGGCATGACTGGAGAAGGTGGGTCACTGAGTACATGCTAGATTGTTCGACTTCCCTGTATCCCCTCTCCCAATTCTGTTTATTGATCCCTCCATGAGCTGAGCAGTTTTCTTCTGTGAAGCCCTTCCCCCATGATGTTCTACTTCACCTTGGTCTCAAAGCAATGGAGTCAACTCTCTGTGGCCTGAGACCTCTGATACCTTGAGCCAAAATAAACTTCCCTCCCTTTAAGATTTTCTTGCTGGATTTTCTGGTCATAGCAATGAAAAAAATAAATAAAACACTTTGGCAATATGTATATGACAAAAATAAGAACTTTTATAAATTTCTAGCAATCTAGAAACTTGATCCAAATGAAGAAGAAGCATCATTTTCTTTATAAGTCATAAATGAGGCACATTTTATGGAAACATTTGGACTTCTGCAAAGTGGGCTTAGCATAATACAGAGCCTGCCTTGTATAAAACTTGGAGATAAGAAGGAACTGTCAAGGCAGAAAAGAGGAATTAAAAAATTTGTCCAAGGAGAACAGAAAAAGAGTTCTGAAATCATAGAAATTCCTATAGTTTGAATGATTACCAAAAACTTTTTTCACTCCCTCCTTTTAATGATATAGAAACTAAGAAACCAAGATGTGAATAATCTCCAAGATTACCTAACTAACCTAACTGATAAGCAGTAAGGCAAAGGGAATAAGAAATTTGGACATACTGGGAAACTGTGGTAAAATTTTGCAATATTGTACTGAATTTGTACTACCACAGAAAATTTGCAACAACATATTAAAGCATAAAATAAATTTCTCTTTCAATTTAATTTATCTTTGGTTAAAAAATCTTGATAGATGTTGTGATCTAGTACAGGGGTATTTTATCATTCTTTGGCAATATTCAAGCATTAAGACCATCAGATTTTAAATAGGTTCTCATTTCTCCAACAAAAAGTATAATTCTAAAACCAAGCAAAAAATTCAAATAATTGTATATTCTAAAACTATAAATAATACTTTCATAAAATTTACACAAAATTTTGATAGAGAAAACAAGTTATCTATTTCAAAAAAAGCAGAGAGAATATGTACTTTTATAAGAAAGAAAGCTAATATAAAAATCATTAGCTTCTCTGTAATGAGAAGAGTTAAACGTGAATTATATATTCAGTCATGCAGCAATGGAACAAAATATACTTTCAACTAAAACAGCTCTAAGTTTGCAGAACTTAAGCATGGTATTATAGCTTATAGACTGATTTTTTAATGTCATCTAAATGTTATATCATCTAACTTCTGGTTGCCAAAAGCAAAACACATTCCATTAAGTATGGTTTCAAACACAGCATTTAGTCTTTCACTTAAAAACGTGAAAGTTGGCAGGTCCAGTGATATTCAGCCATTCCATCATATTGTGGTTCTGGTTACACATACCTGAGATTCTCTTGGCCTTTTATTTATAGTTGCAGTTATAAGCTTTAAGTCCAAAGTAAGAAAGAAGAACTAAGCAAAATAGAGGTTTTTCTTCTGAGTAAATCTTCAAATCAGGAGAGGAAAATCTTCCCAACTGATGTGGTAGTTGGTAAAAATAAGCATTAGCTGCAACTCCTTCTGAAACCCTCAAACCCATGCTGTGACTTGCTTTGGCCAGTAGAAGGCTCAGAAATGATGAGAGTTTTAAGGGAGAACCTGAAGAAACTGCACATTTCTACTATTGGCTTTTTAAATTTACAATGTGAAAAAGCTTGCCATAGTTGGGTTGAAGAAAGACATTGGACCCAGTAAGTCATTCTTTTTGCCCTGGTTGACAGATTGCCAAATGCTAGACATGTGAATATGGTCATGTTAGATCCTACAACTGCCTGCCCACCTGCCAGATGAACACAGGCCAGATCAATTGAAACTGCCTGAACCAGAACCACCACCAGAAGAATCATAGAACTGTGAAGCAAATAAATCATTGCTGCTTCAAACCACTAGGTGCTATAGTTTAGATATGAGTGTCCCCCAAAAGCATTGTGTGAGACAATGCCAGAATGTTCAGGGGTAAAATGATTAGATTATGAGAGTTGTAACATGATCAGTGGATTGATTCACCAAGATGGATTGACTTGGTAGTAACTGAAAGCAGGTAAGGTGTGGCTGAAGGCAGTGGATCACTGATGGTGTGTGGGTTTATACTTTGCTCCTGGTGAGTGTAGTGTTCTGTCTTTTTCTCTTCTCTTTTTTTCCCTCCTCCTCCTCCTCTTCCTCTTCCTCCTCCACTTCCTCCTTCTTCTTTTCTGTTTCTCTCTCCTTGCTGGTGGCCAATATCCTGAGCTGATTTTCCCCTCCATGCCCTTCCACTATGGTGTTCTGTTTCACTTTGGGTCCAGAGCAAAGGAGTAGGCCATGTATGGACTGAGACCTCTGAAATCATAAGCCAAATAAAATTTTCCTTCTCTAAAATTTTTTTTGTCAGATTTTTTGTTCACAGTGGGGAAAAAAACAAAAACACCTGACTAAAACATTAGGTTTGGTAAAGGCTTGTAATCTTGTAATACAGAAAATGTTGCCTAATACATCTCTGAGACCATCAACCTTCTCCTTAAATATTTTTGGTCAGAAATCAAGTGCATTTCCACCCCAAAATGAGTATGAAACAGAGAGAACTACAATGACTGAAATAGCACATCATGCTTCATCCCCAGGCCATTGGACAGCCTACCATCTGAATAAAAAGAGAGATCCAGTAGCAAAAAAAGTGAAATATTGACTATCCACAAGCAAATAATGAGATTAGTCACTGATACACTGAGGTCTTCAGAGCAAGTGAGAGAGGATAAAGTTCAGAGGAGATTAAGGAATCATCAACTTAACCTTGATATAATCCCAGTTATGAATCTAATATGGAATAATCCAAAAGTGTCATTATTTAGAATCCAAAAATATTCAATTATTGGAATTTCTGTTAGCCTATAAAGGCAGTTACTCTTTGCTCTTTCTTGATGATCAAGTTTAATTTACATTGTTATTTTCTCAAAAGCTGAAAGGAGTAGCTATAGTCTTATATTTTCCAGAGAAAGCATTCAGGAAATACATACATGCACACAAATAATTTTACCATGGTACTACTCTTTCCAAAAATCTTTGAAATTGAATTTCAGGTCTAACATATGTCATTTTATCTTATAACCTTCACAGTGTTCAAATTATATGGTCAATAAAATAATTCTTTTAGTCAGGAAAAGAAATATATTTTTCTTATAAAATATGGTCATGCCAAAAAAATTATTAGCTTTATCCTGGTTCTCTATTTAACTTTATTAATGTTATGTACTTAATTTTTCACATACTATATCCTATCGTTACAAAAGAATCCACTAAAAAATGTGTGGCACATAGTTCCAAGAATATTACAAATGGACTATATTGTGATAGTTTAAAGTAAGATATATTTTCCCAAATTTGCTTATAAATTTACCTATTTCTTCTCTCTTAGTTCATATGAATTTAAATGTCAGATAAACTATATATTGGAAAAGAAGTTGGTAGAAAATACATCTTTAAAGAAAGAGCATGGTAAATGTAGGCAGTGCAATATTTTAAAACTGCAGTTTGAAAAAAAAAAATGACCCTCATTTATAGAAATAAAAATGACATGAAACTACCATTACATTTTGAGAATAACTAAATATGTTGTAAAATACTCTTTTCTACTATCTGAAAACTTTGGAAGAGTAGTGTATATGTATATTTAGGAAACAAAAAATGTAGAGTCCCTGTGGCCATCTGGAAGACTTGAAGGTAGAGGCTATGTTAAATGTTAGCTTTACAGTATAGCCATCTGACATTTATAATCTGTATCAAATATAGCATAGCCTTTCTGAATGGATAGACGTTTTTGTTAAGGCTCACATATTACAAAATTTTTGGAGCAGAGTTCAGGAACAAAATATATTCTGTTATAATTAGTTACACCTGAAATGCTCTTCTATTAACTAGTATAGATGAGTAAAGGAGTAAAGTCCAGGGTACAGGAGTATTCAGAGTAATAAAGCTGATGTGTCTAATTTACCACAAATGCCTTTTTATAGCAAATACGTACATGTTAAACAGGGTGCATTATAACCTCCATTCTAGTAAAGGGAAACTTGCATTTTGTTTATCTGGCTGATAACAAAAATACTTCCATACTACATGGCAGTCTCTTCTGCCTCTTACTGGTCACAGCAGCATCCACACAGGGCCACCAAAATTACGACATTATCAATGAGAGCAAAATAACCACCTGCTTTTCTTATAAAATTAAATATTTTTACTCTTAGTTTAGTGAAGCCTGGTGGAATGTCTGCCCAGAAACAATAAAATATTATCTATCTAACTCAATAATTAAATCAAGTAAATGATCTGAAGCTAACCCTTGGAAAAGCAGAAGAGTAATATTTAAAGTGATGAATTATCCTCCCCTTTACCAATAGAGGAAAATAAATATTGCTATGGATTATAGCATTTTACTTTTCCATCTCTTCTTATCACTTATTACCAATCTGAGACTGTTCAGAGAGATTATGTCCTGCCTTCATTCTTGATTATGTCTTATTAACCCATTACTCCCACTAATAAAAATCACCCAGACATGGCTCAACTTCATGCTTTCTTGCTTGTGCTGGCCATGAACATTAGCAAAATCTTTTCCCCCAAATATAATTGTTCTCTCTACAAATTCTTCATTCTTTATGGAGAACCTAAGAAAAGTCAAAACATTCATGCTAGTAACTCATTCCTCTAAGACTTATAAAACTCTTCATCTTCTTGTCAGGTATAAAGGAACTAAAACTCTCTATGCTGTATCCCTACTGAAGATTGCCTGCATTAAGAAACTGAACTCAATCCTATGAAACAGCACAAAATTTGTAAAGACCAGCCAAACTGGCATATTTTTCATCTCTACTTTTAAGTTAAATATCTACTTCCATTTCCTCTTAGTTATACAGTACATTCATTCCTGAGGCTCTAGCACAAATTACCACTAATTTTTACAACTAATTGATATGATACAATATAAATTTACTCTCTGAATGCCAGAAGTGCAAACTCAAGGTGTCATCATGTCAGCTCTTCCTCTGGTGGATCAGAAGAGACTCTGTCCTTTGCATTTTCTAGAAATCAGTGATCGTCAGCATTCTTGAGCTGTGCCCACATCATTCCAGTCTCTGTTGTTACATTGATTCCTCCTCTTCTGTCAATATTTCTCTGCCTCACTCTTATAAGAAAATTTGTCATTGAATTTAGGGCCAATCCAGATAACTCAGAATGAAATTCATTTCTCAAGTTCCTTAACTTTAATCATATCTCTTTACATCATAAGGCTTCTCTAGCCTGCATCTCCATACTTTTCCAAACTCCTCCTGAAAACTAATTGAAAAGGATTCTAAACCAAATGTCACATAGTAACAGCAACAGCCTCATTTCTGTTAACAATTTCTGTGTTAGTAAATTTTTCTTCACTGTGACAAAAATAGCTGACAAGAACAACTTAGAGAAGGAGAGATTTATTTTGGCTTATGGTTTCAGTCCATGGTCAGCTAGACTGCTTTGAGCCTGAGCAATACATCATGATGAAAGGGCATCATGGAGGAGAACTTCACAGCTCATGGCAGCGAGGAAGGAGAAAAAGAGGAAGGAGCCAGAGAGAAGCTAGACCCTTTCAAGGCATGCCCCCAATGACCTACTTCCTCCCACGAAGCTCTACCTCCCAGGAGTCCACTCAGCAATCAATGCCTAATCCACTAATGAGGTCAGAGGCCTCATTATCCAATCAACTCCCAAAAGCCCCAGCTCTGAACACATGAAACTTTGGGGGATATTCTAGATCCAAACCATAACTTCATGAAACTCTTCTAATGCTTCATGTCCTTCACCTGCACTCTCGTGATTTTAACCACCACCTTGGTACTGATGATTCCCAAAAATATAATTTCCCTTTATGTTTTAGAATCATTAATTCAATGGATCTAAGATAAATTCTCTTTATTGTTAAAGGAATAGCACAAAGACCATATGAGATCAGTGCTCTGTCTGATGTGCGTGTGGCAAAAATTTGCTCCCAGAATGTAGGCTCTCTGTTCACTTCATTGATAGTTTCTCTTGCTGAGAAGAAGCTTTTTAGTTTAAGTCCATCCCATTTATTGATTCTTGCTTTTATTTCTTGTGCTATAGGTGTCTTGTTAAGGAATTCGGGGCCCAATCCCACGTGATGAAGATTTGGACCTACTTTCTCCTCAATTAGACGCAGAGTCTCTGGTCTAATTCCTAGGTCTTTGATCCACTTTGAGTTGAGTTTTGTGCATGGTGAGAGATAGGGGTTTAGTTTCATTTTACTGCATATGGATTTCCAGTTTTCCCAGCACCATTTGTTGAAAAGGCTATCTTTTCTCCAATGTATGTTTTTGGCACCTTTGTCTAGTATGAGATAGCTGTATTTCTATACTGTCCATTGAAAGTGCATATAAAGATGTTTAATATGAAAAAAAAAAGACCATATGAGAAAATCTAAATTTAATTTTTTCTACTCTAGACATACTCTCATCTACTTAACTTGAATACCATATCTGCTTACTATTGGATACTCAAATAAGAAAGTGAGACACCATCTTGCCCTCCCTTAACAATTTATTACCAGAGTTATTATAGGACTCCCAACAGCTGCTTCCACACAGGAATTCCAGCCACGTTCCTCTGTTATTATAAATTTGTCATGACTTAGTTTCTCTTTATGCTCTATTATGCTACAATTATGAGCCTTTGTTTTCTCATGCCTGTAATACACATTTTCATATTTTTTAACTACTAATAGCTATTCTCCCTTGATGCTTATTTTCTCAGATGGTGGAATGTGATGGACAACAATGCCATGGGTTGGCATTGTATGATGGCATAGGTTCATGTATGACTGACTGCACATGTGGTGTAACTCTATATTGTATACAACCAGAGACATGAAAAGTTGTGTTTTCTCAGGAAAACTCTAGAGTGTCACCCCTTTCTGCCACTACAGATATCTGTGTGCATATTTCTATCAATAAATTTCCCATATTTCATTTAATGTATTTACATTTCTGATTTATCCTCTAAGCTATAATATCTTAAAATACATAAACTGTAATTCATCTTTGTTCTCTATCTTTGCACATAGCACAGGTTGGTTCATAGTGTATTCTCCACAAATATTAGTTTAAATGGACTGTGGAGATGGTAAATAATTAGAATTATTACCCAAGGAATAACCTCACTCTGTTTGCCCAACCCCTTTGAGCCTGCAACTTAGAAATTAATGTTCTGAATTATTTTTGTGTTCTGACCTTATTTAAAGTATCCTATTCCTAACTCTTTCTGTTAGGAAAATGACTTCCCTAATGCAGGGCTATTTTAGAAAACAGAGGTCCCCATTGACTACAACTAAGGATACCATGACATTTTTTGTGTATAATCACTAACTTTCTCCCTGCTTGCAAAATTCAAGCACATTAAAGTTTAATTACTCCATGCTGACTGTTGGGAGGCATCTTCCATTAAATTCTACATTATGTTTTTAAGATGGTAGAAATTGAGTAAAATTAGAATTATGCATTTATGATATACAAGTATACTTAAATTGAAGATTATGAGTTTTAGAATCAAATGAAATGGAGTTCAAATCTTGTATATGATCATTACTAGTTATATGACTTTTGTAAGTTATTTAATTTCCTGAGCCTCAGTTTTCCAACCTGCAAAAGAAGGAATTTTGTAATTTTGAAGTTTATCTCAAATGGTTTAATAGGCAAATAATTATCAATCATTCAATACCAGGTAATTCCAATCTTATACCAACTCTTTTACATAATTTAAAAGAGGGGACATTTCCTGTGTCAGAGGGTCACCAAGAGCACAGTCAGATTTAATAACTTACTAAGAGGACTCATAGAGCTTAGCCTACAGTCACAGTCATTACTATTATTTATCATAATAAATGAATACAAAAATCATCAAAGGAAAAATAATAAAGAGTAATGTCTGGATAAAATCATGTACAAGCATAGAAGACTTTTCCTGTGGAGTCACACAGGATGTGCCTAAGTCTTTCAGCAATGGAAACTTGTGACAAAACACATTTAATTTCATCAACCAGAAAAATTAATTAAATATTCAGTGCTCAAGTTTTCTTGGGACTGGTTACTGTGGACATCATCTGCCTGGCATGAACCAAAATTCCAGACTCCCAGAAGGAAAGGAGATGTTCAGAATTAGTCATATTCTTAGACACAGTGAGCCACACTTATCTTTGGAAAAGTGTATATCAGTGTAAGAAACAAATTACCATTAAAGTTCACAGATGCCAGCTAAGGGCCAACCTGGCAAGAAGCTTCTTCTAAGGGTGAGATTCCTTTTTTAAATTGCTTTTAGTTGTAGATGGACATAATACCTTTATTTTATTTATTTATATTTTATGTGGGGCTGAGGATCCAACCCAGTGCCTTACATGTGGTAGGCAAGTGCTCTACCACCAAGCCACAGATCCAGCCCAAGAATGAGATTCTTAAGTTCACTGTAGTAACTCTCTTTTGCACATTCTCCAAATCACTTTGTGATACTCATAAACCATAATGGCTGAGAGCATAACCATGTGGCCAAAATGCCTGTGTTCAAGCCCCAACTTTGTTACTTACTAGCCTCACTTACCCAATAAGTGAAATGCAGACATTAACAGTATTTGTGCCATTTGATTGTTTTGAGAGATCAATGAATTATTAAATGTGAAGTATGTATAATGTCCCTGACAAATAAAATGTTGGTAGCAATAGCACAAGCATTTGTGGACATGGTACTAGTGCTTGGGATTCAAGAAGGACAGAATGGTAGGTCAATTTCAATCATAAAATTAGAAAATTATTTCACAATATGTTAGAAAGCTAGAGATAGCAACGTGTAAAATGCATAACATACCTTTACAAAGTCAGGTTTCCTGAAGAAATGTGATGACTACACACACACACACACACACACACACACACACACACATACACACACATAGTGCTACTGTATCCCAAAACAAACTTTGATAAAATTTAATATTCATTATGGTTTTTAAAAAGTCTACACAAATTGGAAAACATTTCTTAACATCAGAATTACCTATGACAAAAGGTAAAAATAGTAAAGTAGAAAAACTCATAAAATTTTAAAGACATTTTAAAAATAAGAAACAGAATATATTTGCCCTCTTTTGAATATTTGTTCAACATCATACTGAAGTTTCCAGCCAGCACAATAAAAGAATGAAAAAGAATAGATGTGAAGGTTACAAAGGAAAATACCAAACTGTCACTATCGTTCCTATCTAAGAAATAATCTACAAGTTATTATACTGGTGATAAAATATAAAATCAAATGCAAAGATCAATTTTATTCTATAAATCAACAACAAAGTTGGGAAATTGGAGTTTTAAAAATACAAGGCACATAGGAATAAATCTAATAAAAAAATGTAGAAAATTATAAGATTTCTGAAAGACATCAAAGAAAATTAAAATACATGAAGATACAAGGAGATTCAAGAAATAGAAGATAACATCTTTTTTAAAAACATAATAAATGGAATTTCAATCATAAATCCAAATAAAAGTTCTGGAGGTATAGCTCAGTGATTGCCTATCATGTGCCAGGGCCTGGGTTCAATCCCTAACGACACACACACATACACACACACATCTATACTATACTAGTCACAAAGATCCCAAGAGAGTGTTTCATATAACTTGAGAAGCTGATTCAAAGTTTTTATGGAAGAGACAAGATACCTATGAAGACAAAGAATAAGGTAACAGGATCAGCATACCAAAAACTAATTATAAACTATTGTAATAAAGATGATGTGAAAGAAATATGAAAAAAAATCAATGAAATAAACAGCAAGCACTAAAACTGATTCAAAACATACAGAGGCATTTCAGTCAGCTTTTTACTGCTGTTACTGAAAGAGCTGACAAGAACAATTGTAGAGGAGGAAATTTGACAGCTCATAGTTTCAGAGGTCTCAGTCCATGGACAGCAGGGTCCCTTTGAGGTGAGGCAGAACATCATTGAGGAAGAATATAGTGGAGGGAAGTACCTCACATAATGCTCAGAAAGCAGAGAGACTCCATTGCCAGGTATAAATACATACCCCAAAGCACACCCCCAATGACCCACCTCCTCCAGCCAAACCCTACCCACCTTCAATTACCACTCAGTTAATCCTATCAGGGGATTAATTCATTGATTAGATTAATGCTCTCACAACCCAATCATTTCTTTTCTAAACTTTGCATTGTTTCACACCTGAGTTCTTTGGGGACACATCACATCCAAACCATAGCAAGAAGAATTTATTGTGCCATAGAGTTAACATTATAAACCAAGGAGAAAGTTGAGATATTTTTGATTTTTATCAGAAAAAATAACTGGATTCCCCTTATTCATGTCAAACAAAAAAATTCAAAAACATTTAAGAATTTAAATATAAATGGAAAAGCAGTAAACATGCATTGAAAATACAGAGAGCTAGGCATGATGACTCAGGTCTGTAATCCTAGCTACTCAGGATGCTAAGACAGGAGGATTCCAAGTTTGAGGTCAGCCTCAACAATTTAGGGAGGTCCTAGGCAACTTAGAGAGATCCTGTCTCAAAATAAAATAAAAAGGGCTAGGGATGTAGCTCAGTGGTAAAGTACCCCTGGTTTTTCTGTGTGTATACACACACGAACACACACACACACACACACACACACACACACAAAGAGAATGTTTTTATTACCTTGAAATAGAGAAATATTTTTAGAACTCTAGCTAGATGTATAGAAAGTGAAAGGAAGGAAAGAAGGAATGGAGGGAGAGAGGGAAAGCTATAAAGAAGCTAAAAAACAAAATTTCAGGCTAGCAATTTCTCTGAGGGAGAAGGAAGATGAGATCCACAAGAGGCATATCAGAGACACCAAAGATACTTCAAGAATGGCAATCTATATTTTAGTTTGGATAGTGGGAACAAAATTTTATTTCATTGTTGATTATATTATTCTTTCACTAAAAATTGCCGACACATTTTAAGCCATTAGGCACATCTAAATCATTTCAAAAATGCTCTAGGACTGATTACCAATTTCCAAAAGAATGAAGCCAAGAGTCTCTATTTTGTGTCAGTTAGAGGAGATAATGTTAATACTTCCCCAAACTGCTTTTTTACTCTGCTTCTGAAAGGACAAGTAGAGAGGAGGCATTTCCTACAAATGAAGTAACCTAAGAACTCTCATATCTGCTTTGGGGAATTTATTTTAACCAATATATAGGAGATGAAGAACAGCAGGTTTTCTAACTTTAGATCTACGCATAGTTATATTTTGTCTGCATTACAACAAACAGCAGGGCATCATATTTTACTTTCCTGAAGTCAAATGAACTATTATGTGTAAAACCTGAGCTTTTACAAATCTTTCAATAGAGCAAAACTCAACCTGCTACAGTTTCAACTATTCCTGCTGTATACTGCAGGTGAGTATTTCAGTGTCTGCAGGAGTAGTGCTCAAGAAATTCCAATTTGAGAAGAAAATTTAAAATAGCCTCAAAGAGACAGGCTTTATAAATGCTTTCAGTGAGAAAATAGAAATTTAATCAAAATAGCATTTATCTAATAAGCACCTTCTGTTTCATTTACCATGGGTAATCAGGGTGAGTACAATTTTGCTGGCAGCTATGTTATCCATATTAGGTTTTTTCAGTTCTGCTCTACTGATACTGTAGCTATTATAATTTACCTCACTAAAAATATGAAATTGATATGTAACATAGAGCCTTGATACATAACCTATGTATCTATAAACTGTCTACTTCCTTAAAGCATGGGTAGAAAAAATCCACTATGACATACCAAGGGCCTATCATGAAATTGAAACTTTCCTTCAAATGTAAGAACACAATTAAGTTGCAACGTGATTACTATTAATGGCCATCAGATTATTGCCACTCTCATTTGAATACTATGAGATGGAAGATTTATAAGAGTATTCCCTAAATGTTGAGTAAAATATATGTCATTCCCAAGAAACACTCATAAGGAATTCTCAAAGAGAAAGCACTGCACCAGACACTAATACAACCAGCCCAGAGTTTTCCCAAATAAAAAGGTGCAAGTACAACATATCCTGATGCTGCTTTATTGCCCAATAAACTACAAGGTTATAGATTAGTCAATCTGATAAATCCACTGATGGTTTTGTGGTTCTATGATCAGTGTGCAGGAATTTTTATAGCTCAGTAAAACATAGGACAGCTTTACAACCTGAGACTAAACCTGTGATAAAGAGAAAAAGAAAAAAAAAAGCATACACGTATTAAAAGAAAATCCTCAAAAGTCACAGAAAGATGTATCTACACATTAAAGCTATACATATCTAGAATCCAGACAACTGCAAAGTACAGATAGTGAGAATATTTTTCTGAGATATGAAGCACACATAATTGTCATTCCTCGTGATAAACTTATGGGATTGTTTAATCCTAAGTGCCTTCAGGAAACAAAACAAATTAAATCTCATATAGAATTATTACTGTGTTGTTTTTATTTTTTATATTCTGGTTCTTTTAAAAACTAAAATCATGTTTTAATTAAGAGATTCAATTAAACCATATACCTCATTTTTCCTTATCACTTAGGAGCAGTAAGACTTTACTTGAAAAATTTGAAAAGGAAATTTTAAGGATGTCCCTTCAAAAAGGAGGAAGAGGAAGAGATAAAAGAGAGGGTAGGGAGAAAGAAGGGGAAGGAGAGGTCCTGGGATCTGAATTAGAACAAGATATATTCCATGCCTATATAATTATATCACAATGGATTCTACTGTCATGTGTAACTACAAACAAAACAATAAAAAAATAAAAATAAGTAAGTTTAATAAAAGAAGAGAAGAAGGTGGCAACAAGGATGACTGGCTATAAACTTGCTATTTCATGTCCTTTCAAAAATGCTTATAGTCTTTCAGGGTGGTAGTTTTAGCACACATGTTCATTAAGTTTCAAATGCATCTGTAAATTTGAAAAACATATGGAAGTTATTGATATATTTGGAGATTTAGAGTTTTTCAACCAATTTACCATATGAAATATAAGACCATTTAAAATAGTGTGTGTTTATATTTTTTTTTGTCTTTTCAAAGACTGTTTGGAAGATAACATTTTGAAATATAATTCATTTCATTTGTAAAAAAACAGTATTTTTAGAACAGATAAAACAAGTGAAAGGAATTATATGTCAGTGATCTAACTATTGAAGTTAAAAGGAAGGCTCACTAGGTTTTTTTTTCAGTATTTCATAAGATACACCTGAAATGAGATAGCATTATATTTGCATATGTTATTTGAATTATGAATTTTACTAACTCTAACAAAAGTAAGTGACTGATCATAGAATGCCTCAAGGAAAGCTATCATATTGAATGATAGAAGTTCTCAAAATTCATTTGAATAAAATGTCCATTATTCTTTGGATTATTAATGATAACTCCATACTACTGAAAAATAATGCCCCAGAATGCTTTGTGCTCTCTCTAGAGATAAACTGATTACTCAGAACACTGAAGACATCTATTTTACTGAATAGGAATGAATCACCTAGGGGAACCAAGAACTCACTACCTGGAAGAAGTATTGTTCATACATTTTCATTCCTGTTATGAAATTCAACATGCCTGCCTTATAAAATCATATCATGTTAGATTAAATCAGAGGAGACTGCTTTCTTTATTACACTACTTTTACTCTGCCTATTTATACTTTATGTATCTCAGACTTTTACTTTAAATTCCACTTTAGAAGATATCATAAATTAACTTGTCAGAAACAATTTAAACCAGAAAACTTTGATATTGTATTTAGAATGAAGCTGGTACACTTAAAAATTCTGGCCTGCAAAGATCGGTAAGACAAAACATACAGCATTTGACATAAGGAATCCAACACCATGGGGGTTCTATTCAAGAACTTTTTCTCCTTATTGAGTGTCAAATTCACATTCTCTTGATCCTCTTAGGATTGAATCATTTTAAAACTGAATGAGGGGGACAATTTAACACTTTTCAAATACAGTGCCATACATATATATTTTTTTAAATTTTTTTTTAGTTGTTGATGGACACAATATCTTTATTTTATTTTTATGTGGTACTGAGGATCAAACCCAGTGCCTCACGCATGCGAGGCAAGCACTCTACCACTGAGCCACAATCCCAGCCCCCATATATATTTTAAAGTAAGCTAATTATCAACAAGACTAATAGTTTAAGCACATGCAAGTTCTCAGCCAGCATTTTTAGATGCATAATCTGAACTCAACGTTTGTTAGTGTTTCTCAACTGGGTGCATGCTCTGTACACAAAAGAAAAAATGCCATTTTTAATTTAGGTAATTTGGTAACAAATGTCCTCCAATCTTAAACCTGATTAGTTCATAAAATAATGATCTCTTAAAAAGCTCTTTCTTTCATTTTGTCTCATCCTTCTAGACTATAAAACTACTTCAATGAATTTCTACAGAAGAATCTTCTAATCTCTACTTAATTTCTCTGTAAAATTATTTAATACTGTACTTCATGATATGCTCTGCATTGTATCACTTCCCATATCAAAGTGATTTTTTTAGATTTCTGAATAAAACTGTTTTCATCATTAGTACAATAGCTATGAAATACAATTCTAAGTCTCAATCACAATTCTCATTGTCTTGAAAAGTCTTAGACTAAAAAAGTAAATTAAGTGAAAATATATAAATGACTGAAAATTAATCTGTCAACACTACTGGAAAAAAGTAGTTTAAAAAATATATTCGGCTAATGTCAACTTTGCATATCATGGTCAACATCTCCTAAACTGAATATATGTTGAAATATGATTAGTGAAATCAATGAAATACTTCCCTAAAATATTTTTAATTTTTTTAATTCTTAAATTAATCAGCTTGCCTTTTTCACTCATATTCCATATGGAATAATAGTAAGGAAAAAGCAGCAAGATTCTCAGTATCTCAAAATCTGTAGACACTGACAGATGAAGAAGCCTAAGCCATAGATAATCAAACATTGCCCTTTGCTGTCCTTTTATTGTAAGTATCTTGTAAATAATTATAAAATCTTCTCCCTCCTTTCCCCCTTTATGTTCTAAAATACAGAAGTTTGGGGAACTTTGACTAATTATCTGGACCAATCTTTTCCATCCAGATTAAACTGTCCTTTAAAGTTATTAAATATATCACACCACTTCTAATTAAGAGATAGGAGCTTTGCACTAACTGCTCAGATATTAATAGTGTTCCATTATAACTGGGTGAGGGAAAAAAGTTTCATGCTTTTATAAATTCATCATCTTTCTTACTATGTGTTATAAATTTTCAATTACTCATTTTTCATGAAGGAAATGTCAATATATTCTTATCAGCCACAAAGTGTTCAAAACTGAAAAAGAAATTTTATTCCAGTAGAGAATTTGGCAATTCAAAATTTTCAAAGCCAGATTAAATTTTCAACTTTAAAAATATTTCCAAATGGCATAGCAGAGTCAGGGATATATTTAAAGAAATGAAGATTACCATCATTATATCATCAAGATATTATGAACAATTTAGCAACAAACTCTGGCATCTTCCTAGGGTTTATCTTATCTTATCTCTTCATCCCATGAAGACATAAGTACAAATCCATTACTATTTTAATTATTTAATTTAATATACTTAGGGCTTTTCTTCCTTGCTAACAATTGGAGTTCTCTGATCTCATTCAAATATGAGCTGGGAATACATTATAAGGGATCCTTGGGGATTACATATATATATATATCATTTTTTCAGGGCACTAGCACTCATATAAAAAGTAGCATTCCTGTCTAATGGCAATTTCTAGGCCTCTCAGTTGCCCATCACATACGTCCTATAATTCTTAATATTCATGAAAATTGAACCACTGTCATTCTATTAAAACTGACTTCTTTCCCACTTTCTTAACATTTTTGCATATATACATATGCGAAATCCTGAAAAATAATTTCAATGCTACTCATGCTTTCTTTTTTGTTGACGTATTCAGGAATCTCACTATGACACACTCATGGGTTCATGTAGTCTAAATATATGACAGTGTTATAATGAGGCTAAGCTAGATATTGACTGAATATTTGCTTCCTCCTCAAATCTGCATGATGTATTTCTGTTCCCCAGTGTGTTGGTTTAGGAGGTGTGGTCTTTGGGAGCTGATTAAGTCATGAGGGAAGAACTTTCAAGAAAAAGATTAATGTCTTTATAAGAGATATTAGAGAGAAACATTGTTTTAATCTGCTAGTGGTTTGACCTTGGACTTCACAGTCTCTAGCATGGTGAGAAATAAATTTCTTTTGCTTATAATCCACAAAATGATGCTATTTTGTTATAGCAGTCCAGACCGAGACAAGCTGCCTCTGCCACTGAAATTTTAAGTACTTGAAAATGTACAAAATTAATTTGTCATTTACTAAAGTCTACTTAGGAAAAAATAAATCATTGTGTAAAGCCATGTTTTAACATGAGTTTTTCACAGCAGTTCAATTAGATAATAGTGAAATGGAGAAAGTGAGTATATGCCTCCTAAATGCTAAGAAATAATAAACACAACTGGTAAATGAAGAGGCCAGCATTTGAACTCATACCTTTAGTAGATAGCCTAGTAGAGTGAAGCCCTTACTCCTCAAGACAGTACCCTTGAAGCTGTACCATAAAACTGGTTTTCTTTCTGTCCTCTCACTCTCCCCAACCTTCACTGGTGTTTCCTTGAATCATTTCCCCTGTAAACCACTGCCGTCAGGCCCTATTCTCAGACTCTGCTTTGGGGAAAATTGTATACTGATATAGACACACATGAAAACCATCATCTGGGGCTTCCTACAGAAACTGATCCCAACAGGATTATATTGGTTTAAGCATTTATCTAATTTTGTAGACTTTTGAAAATTACATGTTGCAAGAACAAAATTCAATAAAGGTAGTAGATGCCAATGAAAAAAATATTAGGTCGGCGGTGTGTAGCCTATAAATACCTTAAGGGGCTTTCAAGAAGTTAGTCATATATTTTGGCCCCTGTTTCAACATCTGAAAGTATAGGACAATAGTCTATCAACTAATTCCTTCCCAGGACTTAATTTAATTCTTTTAGTCTCTAGAGTAAGAAGGACATGTTTGATTAGTCCAAACTGAAATGCAAAAATGATAAGAATAGTCCTTCTTCTTTATGGTTAGTCAATGACCTATGATCCAAGTTATATGATGTGAGAACACTTTACTAATTTCTGGACACTTTTTCTGAGAGTTTAGTGAAATTTAGGGGACTCTGTTGTTACTGACATTGCCTAAGAGAATCGCTTTCCATAGCTGGATAGAAAGAGAAATACCACAGTGAGATGATCTGCTAAAGTTAAGCATGAGAAAGATTTAAATTTAGCACGCAATATATTTTCTCATACAGAAAATTTTTTCTGATTATTGAGATGATAAGAGAATAATTAAAGAAAACATTTTTTCTGTAACACTCACATTCTAAGCGCTCTTACCAATGGGAGTCTTAAATCACATCAAATTTGGAATGAAGAGACAGAGGGTAGTAAAGTCATTAGACTCACTGTTTCCCAGGTTCTCTCCAGTGGATCATAAGTGAATAGAATGTTCAATCTGCCTAGAATGAGTCTTTTTTCCCAGAAGGCAAGATGATTATGGACTAGACACATTGTAATAGTCTCTCCCAGTCCACAGCTTCTGAGATAAATCTGAAAAATACTTTGATTAATTGAAATGCTACATATCAATGTTTTTTTCCATTTTGAAATTTGGCCTTCTCCTAATGTTATTTTCTTATAGCATATTCATGATTTTCCATTGTTAGTTAAATTTCTGAAATTTCCATCTCTGTTGTAAATAACTTTCTTCTGTTCCAAATTCGTATACTCAACTATATGCCAAACATCTATTTCAACTCCATAGACACTGCACTCCAGTATGCCCCAAAGTAGTAATCATCACCCTTCAACTCTCTCCTTTCTTTTCCTTCATTCTTCCAATAATCCCTTTACTGAAAAATGATACTACCATTCTTAATTTTTTTAGTCATTTCAAAGTAATACTAGCATCTGCCTTCTCATTATCTCTTGTAACCTGCTTGGGATGTTACAACAAAATAACATAGATCACATAGTTTAAATAATACACATTTATTTCTCAGAGTTGATGGGGGAGGAAACACAATGTTAAAATTTTAGCCAGTTCCTTTCCTTCCTTTCTTTCCTGGTGAAGACCCTCTTCTTAGCTTGCAGATTGCCACCTTCTCATTGTGTCCTCAAATGGTAGAAAGAGAAAACTGTCCTCTCTCTTCTTATAAAGAATCCCAGTTCTGCTCCAGAGTTCCTGCAGACCTGCCAGAGCCAGGAGCTGCAAAGGGCCCAAATCCACCCTCAGGAAACTCCACGGATGTCCAGCCAAAGGGAGACCAGAGACTGCTTTCTGCCACCCACAGGGGAGCACACACCCAGGGAAAGAGTCCCCGCAGAGTCCCCAGGGTGAGGAGACCCCACCCAAGTGAGGCCTGGGCCCACCCCAGTTCCTCTCCAGAGTGCCTGTAGACTGGTGGGAGCCGCAGAAGGTCCAAAACTGCCCTAAGGAAACTCCACGGGTGTCCACCCAAAGGGAGATGAGAGGCTGCTAGCCACATTCAGGATAAGAGGCGCTGCAGAGACCCCAGCCTAAGGAGGCCCCACCCACGTGAGGCCTGGGCCCTCTCCAGTTCCGCTCCAGCATTCCTATGGACAAGCAAGACAGAGGGCCCAATACTGCCCCCAGGTATGCCAGAGTTGCTCAAAGAAGGCAGACCAGGGCCTGCTAGCTTCCAGCCCCATAGGAGCTCACACACTCTGTAAGGGTCGCACACAGACTCTTCAGCTTGTTACCCTGCCTAAGTGAGGCCTGGGCCCACCTTCAGTTCCACTCCAGGGTTCCTGTTCACCAGCAGGAGCACAAGAGAGGGTCAAAACTGCCCTCAGGGATCACCACAGGGGCCCAGCCAAGGCCACTCCCACTGCCCTCTAGAGGTACATCCACTGCCTCCGCCACCAACTTTAGTGGAAGTAGTGCCCATCTGGGGACACTGGGGAAACAGAAAAGCTCCAAAATGAGACATAGGTAATTTGGAGTGTCAATACAAGATTATGGGATAGAAGTCGCAATACCTCAGATCGGTTTGCAAGAAAGGCAGATATGCAATCAACATGAAAACACAAGGGAAGAAAGTGTCCCAAATACACCTCGATACCACTGTAACAGAATCCATTGAGAACACAGTCGATGAGATGTCAGAGAAAGAATTTAGAATGTACATAATTAAAATGATCAGTGAATTAAAGAATGGCATAAGTAAGAAATTACAGGCAAAAACTCATCTATCCAACAAAGAAATAGGAGAGCAAATAAAGGCAACCATTGATCATTCTAACAAAGAGATAAGAGAGCAATTACAAATAGCAAAAGATTACTTTAAGAGCTAGAGATTGTGAAAAAAAAATACAATCAGAAATTCTTAAAATGAAGGAAACAATAAACCAAATAAAAAACTTAATAGAAAGCATCACCAGCAGACTAGATCACCTGGAAGATAGAACCTCAGATAACAAAGACAAGATATACAGTCTTGAAAATAAACTTGACCATACAGTGAAGATGGTAAAAAAAATCATGAAAAGAACATACAAGAAATATGAGACAGCATCAAAAGACCAAACCTAAGACTTATTGGGATAGAAGAATGCTCAGAATTTCAAACCAAAGGAATGCACTATCTCTTCAATGAAATAATATCAGAAAATTTCCCAAGTATAAAAAATGAAATGGAAAATCAAATACAAGAGGCTTACAGGACACCAAATGTACAAAATTTCAACAGATCTACACCAAGTCACATTATAATGAAAATGCCCAACATACAGAATAAGGATAGAATTTTAAAGGCCACGCGAGAGAGGAACCAGATTACATATAAAGGGAGAGCAATTCGTATCTCAGCAGATTTTTCAACCCGGACCCTAAAAGCCAGGAGATCATGAAACAACATATTCCAAGCTCTGAAAGAATATGGATGCCAAACAAGAATCCTATATCCAGCAAAACTGAGCCTCAGATTTGATGATGAAATAAAAACCTTCCATGATAAATAAAAGTTAAAAGAATTTACAGCAAGAAAGCCTGCACTACACAGATTCTTGGCAAAATATTCTGTGAGGAGGAAATGATAACCAACAATGAAAATATACAAAGAGAGGAACTACACTAAAGGAAAGACCATTCAAAAGAGAAACAACTCAAGGAAAAAACTAAAAATAAACCAAAATGACTGGGATTACAAATTATATTTCAATAAGAACCCTGAATGTAAATGGCCTAAGTACACCAATTAAAAGACACAGACTGACAGACTGGATTAAAAAAAAGACCCAACAATATGCTGTCTTCAAGAGACTCATCTCACAGGAAAAGACATCCACACACTGAAAGTGAAAGGGTAGGGAAAAAAATATCACTCACATGGACTCCACAAACAAGCAGGAGTTTCCATCCTCATATCAAATAAAGTGGACTTCAAACCAAAGATGGTGAAAAGAGATAAAGAAGGTCATTTCATACTTCTTAAGGGAATCATATATCAACAAGACATAACAATCATAAATATCTATGCCCCAAATAATGGGGCTTCTATATATATCAAACAAATCCTTCTCAAATACAAGAATCAAATAGACCACAACACAATAATAATTGAAGACTTTAACACAGCTCTCTCACCATTGGACAGATCTTCCAAACAAAAACTTAATAAAAAAAACCATAGATCTCAATGAAACTATCAATAATTTAGACTTAACAGACATATATATAGTGTTCCATCCATCAACGAGCGAATACACTTTTTTCTCAGCGGCACATGGATCCTTTTCCAAAACAGCTCATATGTTATGTCACAAAGCCAGCTTCGCAAATACAAAAAAATAGAGATACTACACTGCATCCTGTCTGACCACATTGTAATAAAATTAGAAATCAATGACAGATTAAAAAGCAGAAACTACTCCAACACCTGGAAACTAAATAATATGCTATTAAATGATGCATGGATAACAGAAGACATCAAGGAAGAGATAAAAAAAAAAATTCTTAGAGGCAAATGAAAACTCTGATACAACATATCAAAATCTCTGGGATACCATGAAAGTAATGCTAAAAGGAAAGTTCATTGCACTAAGCTCATTTATTAGAAGAAGTAAAAGTCAACAAATAAGTGAATTGACTCTTCTTAGGAAAAAAAGAACAAATCAACACCATAAGAAGTAGAAGACAGGAAATAATTAGAATCAGGGCTGAAATCAATGAAACTGAAACAGAAGAAACAATTCAAAAAATTGACAAAACAAAAAGCTGGTTCTTTAAAAAAATTAACAAAATTGACAAACCCTTAGGCACCCTAACAAAAAAAAAGGAGGGAGAAAACCCAAATTACTAAAATTTGAGATAAAAAAGGAAATATCACGACAGACACTACTGAAATACAAAGGATAATTAAAAACTATTTTGAAAATTTATACTCCAGTAAAATAGAAACCCGTGAAGACACCAACAAATTTCTAGAGGCATATGACCTACCCACACTGAACCAAGAGGACATACACAACTTAAACAGATCAATTTCAAGCAAGAAAATAGAAGATGCCATCAAGAGCTTGCCAACCAAGAAAAGGTTGGTCCAGACAGATTCTCACCTGAGTTCTACAAGACCTTCAAAGAAGAATTAATACCAATACTCCTCAAACTAGTTCATGAAATAGAAAAGGAGGGAACCCTTCCAAACTCATTCTATGAAGCAAGTATCACCCTGATTCCAAAACCAGACAGAGACACATCAAAGAAACAAAACTTCAGACCAATATTCCTGATGAACATAGATGCAAAAATTCTCAATAAAATTCTGGCAAATTGCATACAAAAACATATCAAAAAAATAGTGCATCATGATCAAGTGGGGTTCATTCCAGGGATGCAAGGTTGGTTCAACATACGGAAATCAATAAACATAATACATCACATCAATAGACTTAAAGATAAGAGTCATATGATTTTATCAGTCAATGCAGAGAAAGCATTTGACAAAATACAGCACCCTTTTATGTTCAAAACACTAGAAAAACTTGGGATAGTAAGAACATACCTCAACTTTGTAAAAGCTATCCATGCTAAACCAAAAGCCAACATCATCCTATATGGAGAAAAATTGGAAACATTCCCTCTAAAAATGGGAACAAGACAGGGATGTCCCCTTTCACCACTGCTATTCAACATAGTCCTTGAAACACTAGCCAGAGCAATTAGATGAAAGAAATTAAAGGGATACAAATAGGAAAAGAAAAACTCAAACTATCATTATTTGCAGACAACATGATTCTATACTTACAGGATCCAAAAAATTCTACCAGAAAACTTCTAGAATTAATAAATGATTTCAGCAAAGTAGCAGGATATAAAATTAACACCCATAAATCAATTGCATTTCTATACATCAGTGATAAACCCTCTGAAAGAGAAATTAGGAAAACTATCCCATTCACAATAGCCTCAAAAAAAAAAGAAAATACTTGAAAATCAATTTAACAAAAGAGGTGAAAGACTTCTACAATGCAAACTATAAGACACTGAAGAAAGAAATTGAAGAAGACCTTAGAAGATAGAATAATCTCTCATGCTCCTGGATAGGCAGAATCAATATTGTCAAAATGGTCATACTACCCAAAGCACTATATAGATTCAATGCAATTCCAATTAAAAATCTCAACATCATTCCTTATAGAAATAGAAAAGGCAATCATAAAATTCATTTGGAAGAATAAGAGACCCAGAATAGCCAAAGCAATCCTTAGCAAGAAGAGTGAAGCAGGAGGCATCACAATACCTGACCTCAGATTATTCTACAAAGCTATAGTAACAAAAACGGCATGATACTGGCACCAAAATAGACATGTAGACCAATGGTATAGAATAGAAGACACAGAGACGAACCCACCTACATCCTTATACTAGACAAAAGAGTCAAACACATACACTGGAGAAAAGATGGCCTGTTCAACAAATGGGGCTGGGAAAACTGGAAATCCATATGCAGCAAAATAAAACTAAACTTCTATCTCTCACCATGCACAAAATTCAACTCAAAGTGGATCAAGGACCTGGGAATCAGACCAGAGACCCAACGCCTAATACAAGAAAAAATAGACCCAAATCTTCACCATGTAGGATTAGGGACTTACTTCCTTAAGAAGACTCCTATAGCACAAGAAGTAAAATCAAGAATCAATAAATGGGATGGATTCAAACTAAAAAGTTTCTTCTCAGCAAAAGAAATATTCAATGAAGTGAACAGAGAGCCGACATTCTGGGAATAAATCTTTGCCACACACACATCCGATAAAGCACTAATCTCCAGGATATATAAAGAACTCAAAAAACTTAACACCAAAAAAACAAACAACCCAATCAATACATGGGCCAAGGAGCTGGACAGAAACTTCATAGAAGAAGGTATACAATCCATCAACGGACATATGAAAAAATGTTCAACATCTTTAACAATCAGAGAAATGCAAATCAAAACTACCCTAAGATTTCATCTCACGCCAGTCAGAATGGCAATTATCAAGAATACAAACAACAATAAGTGTTGGTGAGGCTGTGGGGAAAAAGACACACTCATACATTTCTGGTGGAACTACAAATTGGTACAATCAATCTGGAAAGTAATATGGAGATTCCTTAGAAAACTTGGAATGGAACCACCATTTGACCCATTTGGTTTAAATGGAACTACCATTTGACTCCTGGGTTTACACCCAGAAGACTTAAAAACAGCGTACTACAGTGATGCAGCCACTTCAATGTTTATAGCAGCTCAATTCACAATAGCTAAACTGTGGAACCAAACTAGATGCCCTTCAACAGATGAATGGATAAAGAAACTGTGGTATATATACACAATGGAATATTACTCAGCAATAAGAGAGAATAAAATTATGGCATTTGCAGGTAAATGGATGGAGTTGGAGAATATCATGCTAAGTGAAGTAAACCAATCTCAGAAAACCAAATGCCGAATGTACTCGTTGATAAGTGGATGCTGATCCATAATGGGGGAAAGGACATGGGAACAATGGAGGAATTCTGTTCACAGGGGTGTAATGAGGGAGGGGGCATGAGGACAGTAAAGGTGGTGGAATATGATGGTCATCATAGCCCTAGCATTATGTATGACTGCATGTATATTGTGATTCTGTATCACTTACAACCAGAGAAATGAAATGTTATCCTCAAAAAAAGAATCTCTTTGGAGGTCTTGCCCATAGGACCTCATCTAAGCCCAATAACCTTCCTTAGGATCTACCTCCAAATAACATCATACTTGGGGTTTGAGCTTGAACATACAATTTGGGGAGATGCATAATTAAACTCCTATACTCCATAATATTCCAACTCTGGTTCCCACCAAATTCATGTCTTTTTGTGTGAAAAACACATTTTGTCCCAACATACACCCAATGATACATCTCCCCGAATTTTAACTCATTATCAACTCAAAAGTCTACAGTCCAAAGTCTGATATTAATGTTATTTAAATCTGTTCTGGGTAAGATTTGAAGTGCAATTCATCCTGAGGTGAAATTACTCTCCTGCTGTGAGCCCATGAAACCAGGCATACTTTCAAGATGCAGTGTTGAGACAGGCATAGAATAGATGTTCCCATTCAAAAAGAGAAAAATCAGAAAAAAGAAATGATGGGTCCCAAGCCTAAAACCTAACAAGGTGGATAACAATAAATCTTAAATTTCAAGAATCATCCTCTTTATTTTGATGTTCCACTTTCTGAATCTACTTGGATGGCAGTCCCACCTTTAAGACACCACTGGAGCCGTGATCTTGCCTCTGTCACTCTGCTGGTAGAGACAACACTCACAAGGCTATAGGTATCTGCTGCCTGGCCTGTTGAAACACCAGTTATGCTCCCAACCCTACTTTAACACTGAGGAGAGAACCTTGACGATCTCTAAATCACCTTTAGGGGTCATTATTTATCTTGAAGAATTGTGGATGTTCATAATCAGGTTGCTCTATGGTCTGGTCTGATAAGACTGAAAGGTCTGACAGCCTTCCTTCATTTATCCAAACTCTGTTCCCTTTCGTTCAGCCTGGCAGTGCTTCTTCGAGGGTAGCTCATTAGGGTCACAATTCATGCTCATACTCATTTCCTTATTAAATGTTCGTTTGATCATACCTGTAGAATTCTATACAAAACACACTTTCTTGGTTTTTTTGTTGTTTTTTTTTATATGAACAGGCCAAGAATTTTCTAGGACTTTGAGTTTTGGTTTCTTTTTCCTTAACAATTCCTTTTTCAATCCATTTCACTCTTCCCATACTTTATTATATTCAGTCAGGAGGAACCAAGCCACTCTTTCAACACTTTGCTTAGCAATCTCCTCAGCTAAATATCTAATTCATCACTCACAAACTCTACCTTCCACAAAATACTAGAACAAGTTTCAGTCAAATTCTTACCACTTTATACCAAGAATCCCCTTTTCTCCATTGACTGATAGGGTGTTCCTCATTTCTATCAGAGACATGACCAAAATGACATTTACCATCCATATTTCTACCAACATTCTGTTCATGATTATGCATACATTCTCTAAGATGGACACTTTCTCTACAGAGCTTCTCCTCTCTTTCTGAGCCTTCATCAGAATACCTTCACAATCCCTTCATAGCAATCCTCACTTTTCTAGCATGCACCTGAAAATTCTTCCAGCCTCTACCTGTTATTCAGTTCCAAAGCCATGGCCACCTTTTTAGGTGTTTATCATAGCAACACTCTACTTCTTGGTATCAAAACCTATATTACATGGTCCTTGGGAGAAACAGAATCAACAGGATATATATAGAATGATAAAGATAGAAATATAAATATATATGTAGAGATGAAAATGTTGATAGAGATTTATTATAAGAAAACATAATAAACTTATCCAGCAATTTTGATGCTGACAAATCCAAACCAGGAGAGCCAATGGTATACTCCTAGTCTGAATCCAAAGACTTTAAAAACAGGAAAACCAAAAATATACGTTCCATTCCAAGTCTGAATCCAAAGGTGGGAAAATATCAATGTCCCAGCTTAAAGACAGCCAGGATCAAAGATAGAGTTCTTTTTATTCTCTTCAGGCTTTCTGTGGGTTGGTTGAGGCCCACCCAAAATAGAGACAGCAATCAGATTTTTCTTAGTCTACCAGTTCAAATGCTAATCTCATCCAGAAACACCCTCATAAACATGCATAGAAATAATGTTTAATCAAATAAATGGGTATCCTATGGCCCAGGCAAGTTGATAAATAAAATTAACCATCACATTCTCTACCCAAACTAGAAATATTAAATTCAAATTTTCATAACTAGTGCCTAGAAAAGGATAATAACTGCACTAGTTCTCTATATCTAGTTTATGACTTTTACATGTGTCTAAAATGCAAACTGATCTTTATCATTAGAATATAGCATCTGTGTAACTGTTTTGTTCAATCTAACCTATCATTGTTCCTCAGTCCTTCTTTCTGGTTAACTAAATTATTAGTTTTCAATTGTTAAAGCAGTCTCTATCTCTATACTAACTATAGTCATATCTCTTTTACTTCATAGGTTACTTGTGAAATATTGTACACCTCACTTATTTCTTGATCTAGGTCAACTATATAATTTTTAAGCCTGTTTATATAGAAAGTATAATAGATATGTCATTAAAAGTGGAGAGTTATGAGAAGAAAAATATGAGGGAAAATATTCATATACACTCTACATTTGTTATATTCTGGTGGTAAGCTCTGTGGAAACATCCAATGTGTCCTGAAGGCAGAAGAACAAGCTACTATCGTATATCCTCCAAATAGTGAATACTTGGAAGTTTTTCATTGAAGTTTCTAAACCCTTGGGTTAAGATGCAGTATTTTCAATAACTCATAGTAGATGAAATAAAGTTTCAGACTTGACCATCTCTGAAGTTATAATCAATGGGAAAAAATGAAAATTCTCTTGGGTCTGAAGTTTTCTATCTTTAGCATGCATTTTCTGAGATGAGGGGACCATACAATAGAGAGGTGAAGTCACTAGATGCTATAGGTGAGAGAAGATACAAAGAGCTGAAAGGGAAAACTGCCCTCCTCACAGACCTGCCCAGGAATAAGTGTGTGTTTGTCCTACCCTTAGGTATGCTGTATAAAAGCAAATAGGAGATTCTGTTTTACAAATTCCAAAAAAGCAGAGTACAATATTCCCTCATGTTTATCAGAGTACAATATTCCCTCAGTTCATCAAAGGTACATAAACTATGTGTTTAAGATTAAAGGAATTAATTATTTATTAAGAATACTAGCAATTCCCCTTCCTTGTTCTTAGTAAACTATGAAATTCCTAATGTGGGTCTTTTCATTTTTCCATCTAAAGCTCTTACCTAAATAAATATAAGGAATATTAGCATCATAACTTTTTAATCATCTGACCTAGTTAACCTTGATGAGTCTTTAATTTCCTTTACAGTGCTACCCAAAGAAGCACATTTCTTTGCAATGGATTATGAGCATATGTAATAATTATGCTAAACTATGATTCTCTCCTGTTACACATCATTTTTAAATTGAAGGAATATTACATTTCTGATTTCATTTAAACCATTGAAATAATTAATTTAAAAATGGAATATATGTGTTAGCAAACATCCGGGTGTGAACTTGTCTGTTTTTGGCTAAATTCAAGCCTGCAGATACCCACTGTGTCCATTTAGGTCATCATAGAAACAGAAACCAAGATGGGGTTTGTGTACAAGATATTTATTTTGCAAAATTCTTATCAAGGATATAGGCATAGGAAGCAGTAAGGGGATTTAGAGTCTTCACAAAATAATGCAAGTTTGACAACTGTGAAAGAAAAGAAGAAAGAGAGAGGAAGATGCAGGATTTGGTAGGAAGAGCTTCAGACTTCAGTCAGCCCTGAGAAAGTCTCTTTAAGGCAAAGGAACACTCCTCAAAAAAGGTGGCAGATAAAGAAGTCCCACATTGGATAGAAGTGTCCCTGCTCTAGTACCCCACCGTTTAGTCTTTGGTTGGCAGTACCATTTGGCATATCCAAACCACAGCAGTTAAGGGATGTCATTAACTGTGCTCTCTATAGGAAGTGCTCTTTAAAAGATACCTGAATGACACAACTAGATGGCTTTTCAACTTCCTTATGCCCCTCAAGTCTACTTCTTCATGCATGTTTCAGGAACAGCTCCTCCAGGGTTCTTATGTGAAACTTTGAAAACAAAAGTTGGTGTCTGAAATACATCCCCATCACTACAGGTGGTCTATGGGCCACAACTGCTACTCATCATCCACCTCTGCACTTCCCATTCAAAATTCCCCCATTTGCAGCTGTTCCTTTGGTAGGTAGATTACCTGATGATGTTATCCAAGCCCTTATGTTTGAGCAACATAAGCCACTGAGAATCACATCCTTTTTAGGCTGGGATTTCTTACACCATCCCCTTGGCTATTAATAAGCTTGGCTCTGTTACTTCCTCTCTTTCTGTCAGCCCTGGGTTGCAAAGGAGAAACACCACGTCACTTCTCAAAGGTTCTGGTGCCCCTGTCACCTGCACTGTATGTGTGTTGGATTGTGTGTGGGGGTGTTGGTACTAGGGATTTAATCTAGGGGCACTTTTCCACTGAGCTATATCCCCAGCTCCCCTTTTTTAAAATTGGTTCTTTTTAGTTATAAATAATAACAATATATTATGGCATAATTAATAAAGCATGGAATATAATCGGTTCTAATTCAGTCCCCAGCATTCCCCCTACCACTTCCTTCCTCTCACCCACTTTTACCTTCTCTCTACTCTACTGATCTTTCCACTATTTACTCAGTTCTTTTTTTAATTAGTGTCTTGTGGATGTACAGGATGGTGAGATTCACTGTGGTATGTTTATATATGTATGTAGGAAAATTAGCTCAGATTCATTCCACTATCTTATTTTATTAAGAATCTTTGCATCTTTATTCATCAGGGAATTAGTCTAAAGTTTTCTTTCCTTAATGTGTCTTTGGTTTGAGTTTGGCAGAGTTCCATTCTTTTCTGTTTCATGGAATAATTTCAGGAGGATTGGCATTAGTTCTACTGTAAAGGTCTGGTAGAACTTAGCTGAGAATCCATCCAGCCCTGGGCTTTTTCTTTGTTGGAAGGCTTTCAATGGCTGCTTCAATTTCATTAATAGAAATTGATCTGTTTAAGTTTTTATATCTTCCTTGTTCAATTTAGGTAGTCATATGTCTCTAGGACTTTGTCCATATCATCAAGGCTTTCTAGTTTATTGGAGTATAAATTTTCAAAATAGTTTCTGATGATCCTTTGGATTTCAGTAGTGTCTGTGGTAGTATTTTCTTTTTCCTCTCAGATTTTGATAATTTGAGTTTTTTTCTTTAGTTAGTTTGGCTAAGGGTTTATTAATTTTGTTTATTCTTTCAAAAACCAACTCAGTGTTTCATTGATTTTTTGAATTTTTTTCAATGTAAAGTTCATTGATTTAGACTCTAATTTTAATTGTTTGCTATATTCCACTTATTTGGGTGTTGGTTTGTCCTTCTTTTCCTAAGACCGTGAGCTATAATGTTACATTATTTATTTGGTTTCTTTACATTTGTTTAATATATAAGCTCAGTGCTATGAACTTTTCTTTTAGAACCACCTTCATTGTGTCCCAGAGATATTGATATATTGTATCACTATTCTAGTTTACCACTAAGTACTTTTTTTATTTCTCCTCTGATTTCTTCCACCAGCCATTTATCATTTAAGAGTGTATTATTTAATCTCCAGATGTTAGGGTGGTTTCTATTTTTAATCTTATCATTTATTTCTAATTTTATTGTGTTGTGATCTGTTAGAATGCAAGGTATTATCTCTATTTTTTTGTATTTGCTAAGAGTTGCTTTGTTAACCTAAAATATGATCTATTTCAGAAAATGTTCTGAAGCATGCAACATTAAAGTGAATTCAGTTATTGACAGAGGAAATATTCTAAAGATGTATGTTAGGTCCAAATTATTGATTATATTTTTTAGTTTTATAGAATCTTTACTTAATTTTTATTTGGAGGATGTATCCAGTGATGAGAGAGCCACATTAAAATCACCTAGTATTATTGTATTATTCCCTTATGCAGTATGAAATGTCCTTCTTTGTCTCTTCTGATTAATTTTGGCTTAAAGTCCACTTTATGTGACATTAGAATGTAACCTCTGCTTGTTTACGAGGTCCATGTGAGTGGTATTTTTTTCCCCATCCTTTCATCTTTAATCTGTGGATATCTTTGCCTGTGAGATGAGTTTCTTGCAGACAGAATATTGTTGGATCTTGTTTTTAATCCAATCTACCAACCTACCTCTTTTGATTGAAGAGTTTAGATTATTTACATCATGTGATTATTGAGATGATTTTTATTTCCTGTAATTTTGATTTATTCTTAGTGTTCAAACTGGATTTGATTTTCTTTGATTGACTGTTCTTCTAGCGTAATACCTCCTTATGCTGGTTTTTATTTAAATTTTTCATTTCTTCTTCATAAAATATTTGATTACATATGTTTTGTAGTGCAGGCTTTCTGATTATAAATTCTTTTAGCTTTTGTCTATCATAGAAGGTTTTTATTTTATCTTCAATTTTTAAGCCTAATTTTTCTGGGTATAGTACTCTTGGTTGGCATCCATTATCTTTCATAGCTTGGTATATATTATGCCAATCCCTTCTGGCTTTTAGGGTCTGGGTTGAGAAATCAGTTGAAATATGAATTGGTTTACCACAGTGTGACCAGTCATTTTTTCCTTGCAGCTTTTAAAATTCTATCCTTATTCTGTATGTTAGGCATTTTGATTATAATGTACCTTGGAGTGGATCTGTTGTTATTTTTGTATATTTGGAGTTCTATATGCCTCCTGTATTTTTTCACTTTTCAGGTCTGGAAATTTTTCTGATATTATTTTATCTAAAAGATTATGCATTCCTTTAGTTTGCATTTTAGAGACTTCATCTATCCCAATGAATCTTAAATTTGGCCTTTTCATGTTATCCCAGATTTCTTGAATATTCTGTTCATGATCCCTTAACATCTTTTCCCTAATGTCAACATTATTTTTCAGAGTGTATACTTTGTCTTTAAGGCTGGAAATCTGTCCTCAAAGTGGTCTAGTCTATTGGTGATACTTTTCATTGAATTTTTAATTTGATTTATTAATTCCTTCATATTAATGATTTCCATTAGATTCTTTTTCAGAATCTCTCATTATAGAAGTTCCACTTCTCTTCTGTATCTTCTCTCTGAATTTAATCCTTACATTATATTTTATCTATATAAGAGTTTAACTATGAATTTTAGAGATTCCATCTCTGACATTTCCTTCACTGTAGTATCAATGAAGTCTGTTGATGAAGCATTATTGGTTGTTTGGGATGGTCTGTTCCCTTGCTTTTTCATATTATTTGTGTGTCTACTCATTTATCAGTATAATTCTGACTTCTTTTAAGTGAAAATCTACTATGTGAGCTTCTTTTTCTTAAGAGTGCTGGATTGAGTGGATATCTAGATTCTGATATTTCGATTCAATGTGTGATATCTGCTGATCCCAATATCAGCTCCATGTTAAGAGAAACCATGGAGCACTATTTAGTCATCATTTCTGAGCCAAGCATCATACTTGTAAGAACAAAAACTTGTAAGAACACTAAAATTTGTAAGAACAAAAACTTGTTCCAATTGTTCTCTGAAGTTCTTCAAATTCAGGTATAAACATATCATAAAGTTCTGAAACAGGTCACAAATTAGTCCTTAAATTTAGTAAACTTACTATAATCTTAAGCAAGTGCTAAAAGGAGGGAGGAAGAAAGTTTGTGCAAATGGAGGGGAGGAAAGAAAGAGACAGGGACAGAGAAGCTATAAATGGGTAATTTACTCCAATATAGAAAGAAGAAACAGATGAATTGGTGTTATTTGAGGTAGTAGTGGTATAGTGCAAGAGAACAAGTAGGGGGTAAGAGAAGCAGGTGTAATTCAGAGCTAGGAAAACAAAAATAGTAAGATTGATTCCAATTAATCTTTTACATCATTAGATTCAAATGGACTGGAGGTACAATACTGGCTACTGGGTTAACAATTATCATTGAAGCTAAAGAGTTATTTATATAATGAAAGTTGACATTAGAATTGTGTATAGTCTTAGAGGGTGCAGTGTTGTGAGTTGGCTGATTTTAATATTGCAGAAGTTTAGGATGCAGGCTCTAATGTGCCCCTGTATTTGCTGTGGGTCGCCACTGTGCCTGTTCCCCTCTGCTAGATTCTTTTTGCAGTATTGAAGATCCTGGTAGCTGTCTGTGTGTGCCAGATCACTGGTTGTGGGTTTTCTGCAGGTATTCTCTGGTGCAGGAGTATTCCCCCTGCTGCCTCTACTCTCTGAGGTGCTATAGTGAAGGGTCTCTGGCAATTCACCTGGACTGTAGTTTCACTGCCCCAGGTTATGAACAGTAGGCATTTATTCCCTCTGCTTAATAAGTCTGGTGCAAGGTCCCACAAGTATGCAAAAAATGCCCTGTCACTTGCCAGTTGCAATCAAAGTTCTGTGATGCATCTATTCAGGCTGGTATCTGGTCCTTCCTGCTGGGTAGCCTCCAGTAATTTCCCAATGGGTCTGTGTGTCACTGGGTTTTCAGGCAGCTTCTCTCTTATATGGTGATGCGATCCTTGGGATGGACCCTATGCCTCCCCTAGTGATAGTGGTCAGGGCACAGTGAATCAACTTTACTTTGTTCAAGGCCAAAATTGCTTCACTGTGCCCTCTGAGTTGAGAGAGTCTACACAGAGGTTTTTACCCTTGCCTGGGTTGTAGAGATTGTGTGGGGCTAGACCTGCTCTTCCCTTGGCCCAGATCCCCTCCAGCCTGTTCCATTCTCCTTGTTTGCCCTAAGAGACAGGAGGAAGGAGGGAGGGAGGAAGAGGGTTTCTGAGATTTACGCTAATAGTGGTCCTTCTATAAGTTATTTCTGGACAGATTCTTTAAAAAGCTCACTGCAGATGGCTTCCCTCTGGTTTAATTTGCAGCTGTCTAAGCATAGGAAGATGCCATGCTTATTTAAGAAGGTGACTGGTCGGCTGCAGATTCCACAAGATGGCCACGGGGCTGGGCTCAACTTAACTTTTCACCATTTGATTTTAAGAGGTTTGTGCTGTTTTAAGGAGCCTTCTGCATGTTAAATTTTTGTACGTCTTTTCAACAATTTTCCCACCGTTTTTAAGTGGATGAGCTTAAGAGAATGTCGGCTCTCCCCTTTCTCTCCCTTTCTTTCTCTCTGTTATCCCTTACCCTCTCATCTGCAGGATTAACTTAGGGCACTGAATCTTGTTTCATACTCTGGTAACCTATTTTTCAGTCTTTCAAGGTCTCGAGACTATGTAGTATCGAGTCATAAAGCATTTATTTGGTCACCTAACTCTCAATTCTGCTTTTATTTGCTGCTTCCTTTCCATGGTGTGAAGAAATCGAGAATTGCTTCATTCATTTCCACCATCTTCTCTGAGTCTCCTCATGGAATATAGACCTTTGGTTGGCCTTCAAACCTTATAGAATATAATTATTCCTATATACTAACTTCCCTTGGCCCCTTTTTTCTTTATTCCTTTCTTACCATCGGCAAGGGCAACTCAGACATTTCTAATCTGCTCAGAGTGGGCCATTACCCCTTTGACAAGGCTTGTAAGGGCTTTATTATTTTTTTCTTTTTCCACATTTTTATTAGTGCATTACTTGTTGCTACATATTATTAGTACATTATACCAATATAACATATTAGTATATACACCAGTATAATTTGTTACATCATTCTCCAGTATTTGCCCCTTTCCTTTCCTTTTCCCTCCCCCATTCACTTTCTTCTATTCTACTATCTGTCTTTGATTTTCATAAGCCCCTGCACATATTTTTTATTTCCTTTCTCCTCTCTAGTTTCCACATATGAGAGAAAATATACAACCCTTAATCTTCTGAGTTTGACTTATTTTGTTTAACATAATTGTGTCTAGTTCTATTCATTTTTCTGCAAATGTCATACTTTCATTTTTCTTGATGGATAAATAAAGCTCCATTGTGCTTATATATATCACATTTACCACATTTTCTTTATTCATCCACAGATGGACACCTAGGCTGGTTCCATCATTTGGCTATTGTGAATTGTGCTGCTATAAACATGGTTATGCATGTATCACTCTAGTAATATGATAATTCTTCAGGATAAATACCAAGAAGTGGGATAGCTGGGTCATACGGTGGTTCCACACAGTCTTTTTTGTTTGATTGGTTGGTTTTGTTTCCACACAGTCTTTTGAGGAAATTTCATAGTGGTTTCCATAGTGGTTGTACAAATTTACAATACCATCTACAATGTAAAAGTGTTCCTTTCTCTCCACATACTCCCCAGCATTTATTATTGTTTATACTTTGGTGACTGCCATTCAGATTGCTGTGAGATGAATCTCAGTGTAGTCTTGATATGCATTTCCCTAATTGCTAATGATGTTGAAAATTTTCCATATATTTGTTGGTCATTTGTATTTCTTCTTTTGAGAAGAATCTGTTTAATTCATTTGCCCATTTATTAATTGGGTTAGTTGGGGGGTTCTAATCTTTTTTTTAGTTGTAGATGGACACAATGCCTTTATTTATTTTTATGTGGTGCTGAGGATTGAACTCAGTGCCTCACATGTGCTATGCAAGCACTCCACCACTGAACCACAACCCCAGCCCCAAGGGTTTTGATGTTAACTTTTTTAAGTTCTTCATATATTCTAGATATTAACCCTCTGTCAGGAGAGTACTTAGAAAAGATTTTATTCCATTCTATAGATTCTTACTTCACAGTATAAATTATTTCCTTTGCTGTGCAGAAGCTTTTTAATTTGATGCCACCCAATTCATTAACCCTTGACATTATTTCCTGAGCTTTAGAGATCCTATTGAGAAAGTTGTTGTCTGTGCCTATATGCTGGAGTGTTGACAGTATGTTTTCTTCTAATATACATAGTTTACATAGTTTCTGGTCTAATTCCTAGGTCTTTAATCTGAGTTGATGTGCAGGGTGAGAGATAAGAGCCTAGTCTCATTCTTCTAGATATGGATAACCAGTTTTCCCAGTACTATTTGTTTAAATGGCTGTCTTTTCTCCAAAATATGTATTGGAAACTTTGTCAGGTCCATTAACTGTATCTGTATGGATTTGTCTCTGTGTCTTCTGCTCTGCATCACTGGTCTATGTGACTGTTTTTATGCCAGTACTTGCAGTTTTTGTTACTATCATTCTGTAGTATAATTTGAAATTGGGCATTGTAACCCCTCCAGCATCACTTTTTTTTACTTAGAATTGCTATGGCTATTCTGGGTCTTTTTTTCTCCCAAATTAATTTTAGGATTTTTTCCCCCTAGTTCTGTGAAGAATGTCATTGGTATTTTGATGGGAATTGTATTGAATTTGTATATTACTTTTGGTAGCATAGCCAATTTAACAATATTAATTCTACCTATCCATGAATATGGGAGGTCTTTTCACCCTTCTTTATCTCCTTAGTTACCTTTTTCAATGTCTTGTAGTTTCCTTTATAGAGATCTTCCATCTCCTTGGTTAGATTTATTGCTACAGTTTTGTTTCTTTTCCTGTTTGTTTATTTTTTGAGGCTATTGCAAATGGGATTATTTTCCTGATTTCTTTATCTGCAGATTTATTGTTAGTATATAAGAAAACCA
Organism: Xerus rutilus; assembly: GCA_028644305.1. Classification (NCBI taxonomy): domain Eukaryota; kingdom Metazoa; phylum Chordata; class Mammalia; order Rodentia; family Sciuridae; genus Xerus; species Xerus rutilus. The sequence continues at coordinate 82,740,461 of CM053406.1, read as the reverse complement.
TTGATTGTTGTATGTTGACTTTGTAACCTACTAGTTTATCTAATTTTTATCTAATTTTTTAATTAGCTCTAGCTGTCTTTTGGTGGAGTTGTTGGATCTTCTAAGTGTAAGATCATATCATCTGCAAAATAGTGATAATTTGACTTCTTCTTTTCCTATTTTTATCCCTTTTATTTCCTTCTCTTGCCTAATTCTTCTGGATAGACTTTCTAGCACTCTTATTAAATAGGAGTGATAAAAATAGACATCCTTGTCTTATTCCAGATTTTAGAGGAAAGATTTTTAGATTTGGGTTTTTCATATGTAGTTTTTATGATATTGAGGTATATTTTTATATGCCTAGTTTCTTCAGTATTTTTAACATGAATGGGTACTGAATATTAGGCTTTCTCTGCATCTATGGAGATGATGAAGTGATTTTTGTCCTTAATTCCATTTATGTGATTAATTACATTTATTGATTTGCATATGTTAAACCATCCTTGCATCTCTGGGATAAAACCAATTTGGTCATGATGTGAAATCTTCTTAATATATTGTTGAATATGATTTGCTAATTTTTATTGGGGATTTTTGCATCATCAGGATTATTAGTCTATAGTTTTCTTTCCTTGATTTGTCTTTACCTGGTTTTGGTATAAATGTGATACTGGCTTTATAGACTAAATTTGGAAGTGTTTCATCTCTATATCATTGAATAATTTGAAGAGCATTAGGATTAATACTTCTTTCGAGGTCTGGTGGAACTCAGCTGAGAATATATCTGGCCTCAGGCTTTTCTTTTTTGGAAAACTTTTTATTACTGCTTTTATTTAATTGCAAGTTATTCATCTGTTTAGATTTTCTATGTTCTCTTAATTCAATTTTGGAATGTAATATGTATCCAAAACTGCATTTATTTCTTCTAAGTTTTCCAATTTATTTGAAGTATAACTTTTCAAAATAGTCCCTTACGGTCTGCTGGATTTGTGATGTCTGTGGTAAGTTCTCCTTTTTCATCTCTAATTGTTTTAATTTAGTTCTCTCTCTTTTTCTTTTGGTTAGTTTGGCTAAGGGCTTATCAATCTTATTTATCCTTTTGAAAAAACCAACTCTTCATTTTATTGATCCTTTGTATTATTTTTTATTCTCAATTTCATTGATTTCAATTGAGTCTTAATTATTTCCTTCTTTCTACTGGTTTTGGATTTTATTGATTCTTCTTTTTCAGGGGGCTTGAGATCAATCAGTAGGTTGTTTATTTAGAATCTTTCTAATTTTCTTTTGTAGGTACTCATGGTCATTAACTTTCCTGTTAGTACTGCCTTTATAGTGTCCCAGAGGTTCTGGTATATTGCATAACTATTGTCATTTGAGTCTAAAAGTCTTTAAATTTCTCCCCTAATTTCTTCTATCACCCATTCATTTAAAAGTGTATTATTTAATCTCTATGTGTTTACATAGTCTCTGGAGGGTTTTTGGTGTTTATTTCTAATCTCATTCCTTTATAATCTGATAAAATGCAAGGAAGTGTATCAGTTTTTTGTATTTGCTAAGAATTGCTTTATGTTCTAAAACATAGTCTATTTTGGAGAAGGTTCCATGAGATTCTGAGAAGAAAATGTGTTCAGCTGTTATAGCTGTTTTCGGATGAAATATTCTATAGATGTCTATTAAGTCCATTTGATTTATAATATTTTTCAGGTCCAAAGAATGAGTTTATGTCATTATAAACTTAATGAGTTTATTTCCAGATGACTGACCTAATGGTGAACCAGCAGGTTTACTTCTACTTACCAGTGTGGCACCCAGGACAGGAGTTGGGGCAGCCAAAGTGGAATACCTGAAATCTTGCTGAGGAGAGAATTCTGCAGTATCTTTTCATACAGCAAGAATGTTAATACTTACTCAGGAGGGGTGAGGCTCCTCTACAAACCCAGAGGGCTTGAGGGAATCTGCAAAGCCAAAATTCTAAGGGACATCTTTCCAGGTTTCCCCAGATTATATTCCAGGGTCTCAGATTTTTCAAACCACAGTCCTGAGTTGAGTTTAACAAGACTGGCTTCACTAAACATTTAAATATCTTGGACCATATGAGACTCCAACCTTCAAGTTGATCTGCTCCTCAGTTACAATCACTATACCTCTGAAAGAGATAATAATCTTCCTGTTATCCTCCAAATATGCCCTCTTGCTCTCACGCTTAGCCTTTAGCAATGTGTTAACCACACTGTTTCTCTATTACTACTTAGTAATAACCTGCTGACTGTGCTGTCCTTATAGGCATTGCCTTGCCCCATTCTCAATATTTATCTTTCAGTAGTTTAAATAATTATTCCATAAAGATGTTTCTCGCTTCTAGAGACTTTCCATGCCATATATTCCACTCCTAATAGGGCCCTACTAGAAAACTGCCTTGCTAGGTTATGAGTAATGCTGTTGGAGAGTATCTCAGTGAGGTTGATGGAAAGTCCCTGAATAAAGGTTGCCATTAAAGGAACACCACACTTAGCAGAAATGGTCACACCTCTATTAACCCAAGGTGATTCATCATTGACTAGGAGTAGCCCAGGAAGAGTGTAGTCTATGAATGAAGATCACAGTGGAACCAAAGGTGTGGTAGCTGGAGACTTCCAGGCTACTATTCTCTCTGTATCAGGTTCTTTTAATAGGAGGCCTTATAGGGGAAATGACTCTATGGTACACCAACCATGATAGTTACCACAAAATTCCACTCTACACATTGCACTTGAATATCTGTCCCTAGAGCAGATGTCCATATGAGCTAGGCTGAATAAATTGATGGTAATTATAAAGCAGAAAGCCATTAACCTTTCTAAAGAGGGTACAGACTGCTAGGTCTACCTAATGATTGACACTTGGGATGATTTGACACTGCCAAAATAGTGCTACAAGAGTTTCTAATTTCTCAAGAGAAGCCAGATTATTTTTGTCCCCAAATATTTTCATGAGAAGTTAATTAAAAGTCTTTAAAAGACTGAAATAATAAACATTAGTAATTAAATAACAAAAATTTGGTGCAAGGTTTTTCAAAATCATTGAGTCAAACAATCAATTCCAAAATCTGTTACAACTTTTATTTGTTATTAATATCAGAGAACCAAAATTTGTCTACTTTATTTTTGAAAATAGTTGTTTCCACATCTGGGCAGGATGTGTAAGTTTACTATAATTATAAAAAAACTCAAAATAAATGGATAAATATAAAATTATATTGTATTACAAACCTTCAGAGAACTGTCAATGCTAAAGAAATTTAAAGGAACTAAACTCAAGAGGGAAATAAGACATTTCTAGGTGGAAGTGAATGGGTTTCCTATGCCAGAGCATTTCCTGAGTCTGAAGATGGGCTAACAGAGAACTTTGATAACGTGAGCGGCCCTAGTGGGTAAAGAAAAGTTAGAATAGTTTTTAATTAAGTTTGCTATAATGTATTGGAATCTGGGAAAAGTCATTTTGCAGAGGAAGTTCTCTCCATGTTATGAGTTTGCCCCTTGAGACTGTGGCTGACTTCATAATTAAATGGTTAGGACTGGACCGGAAAGATGGAGGACACAGTGTTTTGATCACAAATTCTTGATAGAAAGACTTGCAATAAACCCAGGAAAGGACTTTTCCTCAAGTAATTTGCAAACAGTAACTAAAACAAAGCTACAATGCCATCCCAATCCAACTCAACATCTGATTGGATCCAAGTGAAAAGCCCCTTACCATAAATTGCTGAGAAAAGAAAGAATTCTTTTTGAGGAAAAATAATATCTACTTCAGTCTAAATGGTTCTTTCGTATAGAGTGTTCACCGAGTAATAAGTAAATGTGACCTACAATAAACAGAAGAGTCCCAAGAAGTAAATCCATCTGTGCTCTAGACACTAGAATAACAGAAAATGTATTTAGAATATCTTTGTAAAAATGAAGGATGAAATATAAAGTGGAGAATATCAACAGAGAAATTGAACCTTAAAATAAAAAGCTAAATGGTGTTACAGCTAGTTCAGAAAATAAAACAGGAAATCTAGCATTTGGGGTCCTAGCTGAACATACTGAGCAATAAAGGAGGACACTCAGAGGCCATCCAAGTCAGCCAAGTGCAGGCATCCAGGGGTTAGGGGACCATCTTGCCTCTCCAGGTGACCTTCTGCATGCCAGTTTTAGGACCTAATTCTTTGTTACCACTTGCTAGTGGTAACAGAAACTAACATTATAGTGTGAATTCTGATAATCATTATTCTTCTGATAGATAAAATATGAGTTCAAAAATTTATGTATTTGAGGAACTGAATAAAGCTCTTAATTTTTTAATAAAAAATTCTAAATGTGAAAATTATATCTGAAATGAAAACTGTTGTGCTTAACAAAAGAAGTGATAAGCACAAAGAACATGATCAGTGAACTTAAAGGCACATCATCTAAACACAGAGTAAAGTGATTTTAAAATGATCATTTAGAATTCATACAGCATTTATATTGCTACTTAATATTCCTAGATACTATGTTCTACTTTAATATACTTAATTGGAGTGGAAAGTAGGAATGTACTTAATTATCAAATATTAGGCATTATTAGCTAAGTTGAATTTATTCATGCCAAATAGTAATAATTCAAGCCATAAACAAAATATTGAGAACTTTTGTTATAGGTCAGTGATACCAATTCTCACTACCAAGCTTTTTACCTTCTAGATCTCAGTTTCCAATTCTATAAAACATCATTATTAACAAAATAATGATTTTATAGATGGAAATGCAACTTTGGGAGTTCATAAAGATTTTCAAGAAAGTACCTGTTCAAAGATAATTCCATATGCACTCTGTGTTAAACAAGATCTGCTTGAGAAAGCCTTATTCTGTAGCAATCACCCAGGTTGCAGCTCTGTTTCACAGTAGGTGTTCCCTTGCTTTACAAAAGAAAAACATGGATCTTACTTACCCCCTACCATATCGTGACACATTGCATAACTGGGAGTGGAAATACGAAAACATAAATCTAAAAAAGGAAAAACTTAAAATGTTATGTAACTGAACTCTATAAACTAGATAATAACTCTTTGCTAGTCAGATGATATCTAATCCACAGCAATCGATAAAATTTAAGAACACTTGGAACTGTCTCTTGCTTGATCTTTAATAATAATTTTCAAGAAAATATTATAATATTTTACACATACCCAAAAGAGAAACAAAAAAATGATTTAAAGGTTACTTAATATTTTTCTAAACTTTAGCTAATTTGCTTAGTGTTAATCTGTAATAACAAAAAAGCAGTAATAGAATTGATGTTGAATAATATTCTATCAAAAATTATAACTATGCAGAGAGAGACAGGAGAATCGTGAGTTCAAAGCCAACCTCAGCAATGGTGAGGTGCTAAGCAACTCAGTGAGACCCTGTTTCTACTTAAAACACAAAATAGGGCTGGGGATGTGGCTCAGTGGTAGAGTACCCTTGAGTTCAATCCCCAGTACCAAAAAAAAAAAAATTATGACTATGCAGAATATAGAAGGTTTTGTCCAAATTCTAACCATATTTTTGTGAAAAAATATTTAATTACCAAATTTTTATTTATTTAGCCTATTTTGATCAATTATATTCTAACAAATGTAAGATAATAATAAGAAAAATTTTGATACTTAGAAACTTTGACTATGGTAAAAAAAAAGTTTTCTTTGATCAAGGAAGTTTTCAATTTTAATTTGCCTCAATATTTTTGTTAAAAACAGTGGGTAGGATGATATAAGAAGAAATCTTGTACATTAAAGATGTATGATTTTAAAATAAAAATTTATGGGAAAAGTGATTGGAAACAAATCCAAGAAGAAAGAAAAATGACAGAAAATTTCTGAATATTAAATGAGAACTTATTAATTTTTTTAAAAAATAACAATGATCAAATCACCACAGTTTTACATTGTTATATTTCAGTTGTATTTTAATCTCAATATTTATAAAATACTAGAAATCACTCCCTCATATTTTTTTAGCTTATGTTTAAAAATAATTGTCAACTTAAATATGTATGAGAAGGGACACTATTTTTCAAAAAATTTAGGTCACAAAATGCAAAAATTTTGAAGCTCATTGAACTAAATCTTGTCAAAGATTATTTCTTATATGATGATTTCATGAATATGAAAATTATTCTCAATGATATTGCTACTATTATCTATACGTGTGTTTAGCTGAAGAAATACTGTGCTTTAATGATGTTATTAACAAAAACAAACAAAAAATTGCCATAGGGATACATGCTTCTGAAAGGTGATACAATGTATGTGACAAGTTTCCGTGATATAAGATTGAAAGAGCTATCCTGTTGAGGTTTAAGAAAAAGTGAAGCCTTGATTTGAACTCTCATGAACAGGTTTCAGAAATTTCAGAGAAAATGGAAGTTATTCTGATATTTAGTTGCTTGAAATCCTGTTAAGCAATGTTAGACCTCCCCATTCTGTGCCTTTACTTTTTCCTAGTGTCCCCCAAGAGAATCTGGAAATAAACATTCCCCAAAAATATTGTGATTCCATTGGTACCAACAAATTCTTCAGTTTTTAAATTCCCAAAGTTCCATAAGTTTTTATATATATTTTATTTAGAGACAGGGTCTTTGAACTCATAATCCTCCTGCCTAAGCCTCCCTAGCTGCTGGGATTACAGGTGTGTGCTACTGCACCCCACAGTTTCAGGAGCTTTAAAAATTAGTTGGTGGGTCTGGGGTTGTAGCCCAATGGTAGAGGGTTTGCCTAGTATGTGTGAGGCACTGGGTTCAATTCTCAGCACTGCATATAAATAAATAAAATAAAGGTCCATAGACAACTAAAAAATTATGCATATTTTTTAAAGAGTATTTGGCAAGTAAATACTTTTCCATTCCAAGCTCTTGGAAAGATTAGAAACAGAATACTTTAAATTTTTTTTAAATATTTTTTTAATTGTTGATGGATTTTTATTTTATTCATTTATTATTTATATATGGTTCTGAGGCTCGAACCCAGTGCCTCACACATGCTAGGCAAGTGCTCTACCACTGAGCTACAGTCCCAGCCCCATGGAATAAATTTTTAAAAAAAAAATCATTTCCCTTCTGTGTCAGTCAGATTTCCAGTGCTATAAAAAATGCCTGAGACAAATCAACTTAGAAGAGGAGAGGTTTATTTTTTGATTTGTGGTCTCAGAGGTTTCAGTGCATAATCATTTGGCACAGATGGTTTGGGAGAGTGATGGCAGAGTGGAAACCGGTGGCAGAGGGAGACTGTTCAACTCCTGGTAGCTGGGAAGCAAAAAAGGGAAGAAAAGACCAGGGTCCCAATATCCCCTTCAAGACTACACCCCCAGGGGCCTAACTTCCTTCCAGTAGTCCCCACCTCCCAAAGGTTCCATCACCCCCCAATACTGCCACAGGATGGAGACTATGCCTTCAACACATGGACTTTGGGCAGCATTCAAGATTCAAATTACAGAGCCTTCCTAAATAAATGCCGTGTTTCATTATTCTGCTTGATGAACTATATTATAACATAATATTAAAGTGTTTTGCTTAAGAATTAAAATATTAATGGACAACATATTTCTGTAAAGCAGAATTTCCAAAGTAAATGAATGCCTCTGTTTAACACCAATTATAATTTACTTTCTAAGTGACTAATATGGAGCTAATAATGTAATTGTACTTGTTGCATTTTATAGCATACTTTTTATTTAGCATTTTGTTTTTCATCCATTGTCTTCAGTTAGTAAGAGAGTTTAAGTTATACTGAAAACTCACTAACAAAGGAATAAGATGAGATGTTAGCAATATCCAACTCTATGTCCAGAGTTCTCTTAAATCATAAAACACATAAAATCTATAATTTCTGCCCTGCAGCATCACTGCAGAGGTTCTAAATTAAAAGGGCTCCAGGTAGGATTGGCTTCATTTTGGAAGACAGCACTTCTTTCAGCAGGTCAAATTCCTGTACAGGAGACAGTTTCTACCTACTTTGAATGTTACAGGTGTGATGTTTAGCTTCAGATAGTTTTTATAACCTGTCTTCTTATTAATTCTCTATGGCAACATAGTTCTCCAAATTATTCTTATACTTCAATTGATATTTTCAAAAATCAATCACCTTAGCAATATGTCTTTTTAAAATTTCCTATCACAATAAATATGAACCAGCACAGGAGGCTGAGGCAGGAGCATTATGAGCTCAAAGGCAGCCACAGCAATTTAGGGAGGCCTTAAGCAATTTAGCAAGATTCTGTCTCAAAATAAAAAATAAAAAGGGCTCAGATTGTGGCTCTGTAGTTAAGCTTCCCTGTGTTCAACCCTTTTACTAATATATATATATAATTCGTTTGTTAGTGTGTGTATGTGTGTGTATATATTTATGTGCATATATATACACACACATACACACACTACCCCTTCAAAGGCTACTTATGGCTGATGTCAGAATCACAAAGGCTTTTATTCATTTGTGCTTTTCATCACAGTTATAACCATGATGTTCACTGGCTTTTGTATAAAATGCTGAGAAGAACAGAACTGAAAACTCCGGGAAGTGCTGACTTTTATTTCTTGTGTTTATAGGGATTTTTTAGAAAATGATCATAAGACTTTTAAATGAATGTATGTTTTCATTTTCCTTTGCCTTTCCTGTTTTTTTTTTCCTTTGAGGAAACAACTCCATAGAATTAAGAATTGAATGCCCGATAAGAAAACTCTAATCTGGTAAATATATCCCTCTCTAAGGAAATTAAACTGTTAAACTGTTTCAACAACACATACTTTTTTTTGAAACCACACTACTATGTTGCTGTTGCCCAGCCTGGCCTCAAACTCCTGGGCTCGAGTGATCTTCCTACCTCAACCTCCTAAATAGATGGAACTACAAGTGTGTACCACCATACCTGGCACTCAATAATACATATACTTTTAATGTCATTATGAACACTCTGGACCATAAATGCAATTTTAGAAAATGTTCATTAATTCCTATCACCAAGGAAAATAAAGAAAAATGTACATTCAAAAGAAAACTTCTTCACATAAATAGAAGGGAGCCTAGAAGAGTAGAGAGGGGATCAGGGAGAGAGAGGAGGAGAGGGAAATGGGAGGTACTGGGGAATGAAATTGATCTAATTATGTTATGTACATGTATGAATATGGAACAAGAAAGCCTACTATCATGTACAATTATATCAATTAAAAAATTTTAAAAAGAAAAAAAGGTAAAATAAATAAAATGTTAAGGCTTTCTCAGTTCAAAGAAAGCAAACTACCTGTAGTCCTTCCCACAAATCACTAAAATCAATAATGCATTGACCCAATAGAAAACATCTAAATACATATTCTGTTTATCTTTCCCATATTTTCAAATTTCTCTCACAATTACAATAAAAATGTACTAGTAAGATTTGCTTTCATCAATACAAATGAAATGATCAGTAAAAACCTTATGTTCAAGGTATAGACAAGAATGCTATGTGCACAAATTTGAATCCTTATTCTATCCATGGAGTAGAGTTTTACTATGAAACATAAGACTGATTTTCTTTGTGGAATCAATTTCACTACTCTACAGCTTAAATGAGACAAACTCTAACTAAAGAAAAAAAATGAAACTAAAACCATCTTGGGAGTAGGATATGAGCAAACGTATTGGTTTAGGTGGACACTTCCATTTCAAAGAAGTGCATGACCAGTCCACGGGTGTCATTTGTCCTCTCTGAAACCAAAGGCTAGGCTCACACTCACCGGGGAAAGGCACAGCACTGAAGAGAAGTTTTGATTTTTCTTATGTGGAATACTGAGCCAGACATTACAGAACTATATGATCCACTAGTACCCATTTGTCCACAAATATCTAGAAGATCCACTATACATTAATAGATAAACTAGTAGCCCTGTGAATATTCTGTCAAGCTTATTAAATAAAATTAAACCTCTGGCAGATTCTAATCAAGGCCCACAAGGCATGCAAAGATGGCTGTGAAGAGAGGCAGAGGTCTTGCTGTGGCAGAGGCTGAGGCAGAGCTCTTGCTGTGCTGGGAGTTCATACAAGTGGGCAATGAGACACTGGGCGTCATGTTGGTTGGCCACCGAGGATTTTTTCTGTCTAGATTTCTGCTTCTCTATCCTCAAAAAGAGGAGTGTAGTGAAGTAGGAGGTTTGACAACATGCCATCCAGGCCACTCTGCAGAACTCTTCAAGCAGGGTGGTGCATAACAAACACTCCCCTTTCCCTTCATCAGGAACAATCGTTTTCCTAACAGTTTGGTATCCATCTATCTCCTGAAGTAGTCTCAACCTTTGCATGTTAACACTTTTTCTCTCCTTTTCCCCACAGATCCACACAAGAACAATGTATACTTCTTGAGAAATATAGAAGCCATCTTATAACTATTTAGAAGAAGGACTTTTATAAAGGCTCTTAGGAAGTACTGAATACTGAGAACTTCAAGAATACTGAAAAATCAAAAGTTTCCATGATAACTCCGAGTTTTCCATGACTAGACTCCCATAGGGTAGGCAGGTTTTACCTCTAGGGGACACCTGACTTCCATCCTCTGTTGCCTATTAGGTGGTCTTGGACTGCAGGGGGAGATATTGGCACACACGATGTCTGCATCTGGTGCTTCCCTCTGATTACTAAGCTGACTAGTTGACAGAGTTCATCCTAAACAAGAATTAAAGAAATAAGCAGAAATAGTTCATCAACAGTCATTCAGGGTAGGTTCAGAAAACAAATATGAGGGGTAGGGTGGAAGAGTGTGTACCTGTGTAGGTGGGCAGGTGAGTCGTTTCATAGAAATAAATTTAAGAAAGAACAGAGAGCATACTAGCTAGTGGTTAAAGTGGAATCTCTGGAACCAGAACACCTGGATTTTAATAACTCTGTGGCTAATTATGAAACAATGGCCAAGTTGCTTAACTTCTCTATACTTCATATCTAAAATGCGGATAAGAAAATTACCTACATAATAAGGTTCTTTTAGTGATTAGATTAATTTATGTAAAGCAGTTGATCATCCCTAGGATACTGTCAAGTATTAGCAGGCATTAACAGAGACCTGCCCTTAAACAAGGCCTTGTACGTAGGAGACTCCTGTAATTTGTTTAATGATCTGCTATTGCTATCTTGAAATTCTTCATAATTTTTGACAAAAGTTCCTACATTTTCATTTTTTAGGGTGTTCTTCAAATTATGTAGACAGTCTTGAGTATTCACAGTAATACTATAATATTTTTCCAACTCTATAGGAATTATCCATGTGCAACTCTATTGAAAATATTCACCAGACTCTTTTGTTAACCCTTGAAGGTAGAAAGTTTCGTTTATTCTATATCTTCACAAAATAATTCCTCTTAGTTGAGTCAACAAAACAATACATTTTCTAAATTTCAAGAACTTACATAGGAAAATCCTAAGGTAACTCATATTGCGATATGTCTTAGTTATGATTGTCTCCTATCTTCTACCTAGCACCCATTCTCAAATAAGAGTATACTCAAATTCTAAAATGTGAGGACAGAGGAACATAAAGGAAGGATATACCCAGGGAAATAACAGTTGACATATCTTGGAATATGGGGATGGGATGTAGAAACGTAGAAGTGAGGTCCTCTTTTCCAGTCTTTCTTGTACCAAGGAACTGGAAGATTTCTGAAATTATTACTACTGTTCTGGAAGTTCCAATCAATTAATAGACTCAGAATCCTTCACTGATATTTAGGCTAAGGCAGATAACTACCACCAGATGGCGCCAAAACACAGCACGGGTTTGATAATGAGTTCCACCTCCAGTTGGGAACTCAAGGTTTACCAGAACTTGAGGTCATCAAGTTCATTCATTTCATTAATCTTACAATATGCCCATCTATTTAATATCACAATAATTTGTCTTTGTTCTCAGTTTGTTTCACTTGGTGGAGTCTTCATAACTAGAAAAATATAAAACCAACAAAAAGAAATTGATGAAAAAGTTACAATCGAATGACTTCTTTAAATGTGTGCCACAGAATGTAATCCTATAAGAAATATAGTTTCTAAATAATATATATTATTTTGTTTCAAGATTAACGTTAACTGATAATATAGTAACAGCCTTGAGAATTTCTATAGTAAATGAAGCTATTTAATTGTGGCTAAGCCATATATTTTCAAATTAAACTAATAAATATTTTCAACAATTTTTTGGCAGAAAATATATATAAGAATACTAATATAATTATCAAAATATATGAGAGTTTAGACACAGGAAGACATGTGTGGCCTGGGAAAGTAAAAAAAACATTCAAATCTGACATTTTGTATCTCTGTCACTTTAATTCTTTTGTGGAACAAGAGGTATTTTGTCATAGTCACTGAAACTTTGAATTCAACAAAACATTTAAAAATAGCAATTTTACTATATTTTACTATTTTTTATTTACTAAGACCTCTGAAACCATGAGCCCTCAAATAAACTTTCCCTCCTAAAATTGTTCTGGTCAGATCCTTTAGTCACAGCAGCGAAAAAGCTGACTAAAACAAGGATCATTTGTTTTTCTTCATGCAAGCCCCTTCATGTTTGTCTCCCTACACAACTGGTTTATCAAAGTATTTGCTTCAAGTATCTCAGCTGCAAACATCTATTACAAAGAAAGTAAGATTCCTTCCATATATGTGTGTGTGTGTGTGTGTGTGTGTGTGTGTGTGTGTGTGTGTATTTCTCTGATTATTTGACCTGAGGATAAATGTTTGATTCCAGGCCATTAGAGAAAGAATTGAAGTGGGCCAGGGGACTTATGACTATTTAATGTATGTATCTATTTTAAAAACACTAATACCACATTATATACCAGGCATTGTTTTCACATGCTTTACAAAAATTAACTCATTTGTATCATAGTCTTACAAATCTCAACTGCAATTTCAAAAGGCAGTATCTGGGCTTCAACATGACTCTTCTCATCACTCAGTGTCTAAATTGGGACCCTCCCGAGAGTTCTGCTGGTAAAGTCAGTGGCAGTTCGCTTTACTTACATTCCCCCTGCATCCCCCTAAAGTCCTCCATGGGTCTGCAGTTACCCAAAAATATCCCATAGCTTAACATTGGCATGCCCAGGAGTTCAGTCCTCGGACTGAGTTTCCTCTCAATTTATACTCACTCTCTGTTAATTTCATCAATTTATTTGGTGTTAAATATTTATGACTTCCTACTTACTACTCAAGAAGAGACCTTTCCTCTGAATCTGTTTCATTCAACTTCCTTCTTAACTTCTCCAGTTAAAATACTGACAGATATTTCTAGTTTAAAGATACAAAACTGTGGTGGTGCACACCAGTAATCCCAGCACTTAGGGAGGCTGAGACAGGAAAATCATGAATTCAAAGCCAGTCTCAGCAACAGGGCTAAGCAACTCAGTGAGACCCTGTTTCTAAATAAAACACAAAATAGAGCTGGGGATGTGGCTCAGTGGCTGAGTGCCCCTGAGTTCAATCCCTGGTACCAAAAAAAAAAGAAGAAGAAGAAAAAGAAGATACAAAACTAAACTTCTAATCTTTCCCATAGATGTGTGTCTCCCATACCCATAGTCTCTCCCCTTGACTTCTGTTCCTCACACAACTCACTGGTTCATTAGAAAATTGTATTGGCTCTAACTTAAAAATGAATCCAGAATCCAACCTCTTCATCCAATCTCCAACCAACAATCATAGTTCATACTACTACTATCTCTCATCTGAATTATTGTAGTAATTTCCTAACTGTTCTATTCTTTATCCATTGTTTTCCTCCATCTATCCTCAAGACAGCATCCGAAGTGATCTTTTTTCTGAATGTCAGTCACATATCACCACTTCAACCAAAAAAAAAACAAAGTTGCCATTCTCTGACCTAATCTCTCTGACTTTCTTTCTCATATTACATTAATAGCAAACATGCAAGACAAACTTCCTCTTCACAATCTAATCCCTGGCAGTCCTCTCTGCATGAAATACTACTCCTTCACATACTGGCATGCTCACCCCCTGTCTTTCTTCAGGTCTTTTCTCAAATGTCAGCTTCTCAATGAGGTTTGACAAGTCCAACATCTACATCTCTCTTACTTATTCCAAGTTTCCTTGGCACTTTTATCTCGTAACACACTCATACATTGTCCTTTGTCTTCCACTCTCTATTCAAGCTTTGCAACAAGCAACAATTTCTGGTTCATTGAATTTGTACTAATAAATTTTAAAATGTTGGGTTTTATATTTTCTATTGGATTCGTTGCCATCTTCATGGAGTCTTGAGAGAGACAAGAGATGAACTCTTGGGCAACACCCAGAACCAGCCATGAGATAGTTATTTACATGGCAATTTGCTTGTTGATGGAAACAAAAATTTTCAAAAACATTGTCTCTTCAAAATTAGATTTAAAAATAGCACTTTTTTTCTTCTAAACAAATTAATCAAATATGCTTAGAAAAAAACAGAATTATAAAATCCACAACTTAAATATTGGTTTCTTTCACTGGTGTTGTGAATGTTAATTTAATGGCATCAAATGTGTGATTATTACAACATTTACAATATTATAGCAGTTTAAGTCATGTGAGATTCAGACTACATTTTAAACTCGGTTTAAAAGATAGCTTGGATTGTGATTCTATGGTAGAGTACTTGCCTAGCATGCAGGAATCCCTGAGTTTGATGCCTAGCACCACAAAACAGAAAGAAAGAGGAAAGGAAGGGAATGGGGCTTGTTTCTGAAATCTCCAAAGACTAAGATGTTGATATCTGAATCAATAGAATAAAGTCATTGAGTAATCCTATCCTTGTTAAAGTCTGAAATTTGGAAGTCAACCAGTAGTAATGAGAACAGATAATAAAACACACAATTTACTGTATGATAGACCCACTGAGTGTGTGCAGTTAAGCCCAGTCACACAAGCATTCAGTACTTTGTGACCGAAAAAATACCCAAATTAAAACTATTTCAATAAAAATTAAAATAGTTTTTATGTTCAAAAGTCAATTTCTCTGAAGGATCATTAAGTTTAATGGAAACAGTCCTTTGACATTAAAGAACAATATGCATGAGCTTTTTTGAATATATCTTTCATAAGCTGTGACCCAAAAGCCTTATGAAATAAAATGAGAAAAATAATTAAATAATATAATGGATAATCATATCAATTATGTAAAGTAGTGCAATGCCATTACACAATGAGTAAATCTAAGTCATTTATTCACCAATTCAATTATGAAAGAAAGCAATTAAGGGGATAGATGAGAGGAAAGTATATTTTCAGATAAATTTTAAAAGCAAAAAACAAGTTGACAAAATGTCCTTAGAGGCTTCCTGATATTGATACAGAAATCCTTCTCCCAAGGAATAAATGATGGCAGAGTCTTTGTATTCTCAAAATAAGAGTATAGGAGTATTCAGAGGTTTATAGGTTAACATATTCGCCAGATGGTATAATCAGCTTTTTCATTACTGTAACCAAAGGACATGCTAAGAACAATTTTAGAGGAGGAAAAATTTATTTGGGGCTCACAGTTTCAGAGTCTCAGCCCATAGATGGCCTTGGGCCTGAGGTAAGGCAGAACACCATGGCGAGGAGTGTGCCAGAGGAAAGCAGCTGGAAACAGGGCACTAGGAAGCAGAGAGAGAGTTCCACTCACCACAGACAAAATACAAACCCTAAATGCACACGCCCCAATGACTACGTCCTCCAGCCACACCCTACCTGCCTACACTTACCACCCCCCTTAACCTCTGTCAGGAGATTAATGCACTGATTAGGTTAAGACTCTCATAACCCAGACATTTCACCTCTAAATTTTCTTGCACTGCTTCACACATTAGCTTTGTAGGGACATTTCTTATCTGAGCGATAACACCAGATCTAACCTAATGAGTTTAGCAGCCCTCAACCATTTTTTTTTTCTTTGCAACTCTTAATTTTGGTTTATTCTCCTTATTTCTCTTCTTTTTTCCCAATGTTTTTTCCCTAATAACTGTTCTTTCAGTTTCCCTATTGTGTTACATTTTTAATATCTCAATCTCTTGCTCTCAAGTCTTCTTTCCTTTTTGCCTTCTCTTCCTTATTATATTACTTTTCTGATCTTTAATTCTTTCTCCAGGTTGCAAAGGATAGTATCAAATGAAAAGTTGTAAAAGTCCTTCTACATTTTAATATTGGTTCTTACAGAGTTATTCTTAACAAAATCATCATGAATTATGTCAAGTTTGTATTGTTAGGTCGGGGGCAGACACAGAAAACCAGACCCACCTGCTGTGCTGCGCGGTGCTGTGCTGACGCAACACCAGGAAGTTCGCTTGGGAGGCATTTTGGACTGTTTCCCACTACCGTGCCACGCCGCATGGACACTGCGCCAGAAAGTTCCTTGGGAGACAATTCTAGAACCTCTCTTTCCCCCATCACCGCCCGGAGCCAGCCCACACACTGTCGCGCGCGACAAACGTAGCACACATGCGACGCATGCTACGAGCGCAGCACACATGCGCCGAACGCAGCACGCATGCGTCAAGCACACCAAAATGGCGGCCCCCAGTGATCTGTACGGAAGAAGAAGTGAACTTAGTATGGGAAGCTCCATGGCTCTCGGCTCATACCGGAAAAGATCTGACATCACCAGCTGCACCGAAACCAATCTCAGAAGACACTGGACTCTAAGTCAACACCTCTTCCTGGCCTCAAGCCTGCCTCTTCTGAATGGGGAAAGGCCTTATAACCCTGTGTAACATGAGGCACAGCGCCATTTTCCCGACCTGTTCGAGCCTGGTGATTGGGCGGGGAACTGGTCCAGGAGCGTATTTCTTAGAATAAAAGCCTGTTTTGGTCCTGTTTCACTTCCATCTGGTCGTTCGTCTTACAGATGTATCATTAGTCAATTTATTTTAATTGAGTATTTGCTAAGATAACCCTAGATAGAGATGAAATAATCCTCCACAACATGGATTTCTTTTGTAATGTTGTCACCAATGGTCAGTAGCCAGAAAAACAATATACTTTAAGAATCATGTTTTTAACATCCTGAAAAAGTACTACTGACATTGTTAATAAATAACTCAAATAAATTTTCCAAAAGATATGCCTTTCTTCTGATTACATTTTGAAGAATTGAGAATACTTCAAAGAGGGAATCTTAGCAAGACAGTGTTTGTGTAATATAAACATAATTTAAATGAAGGTTAGGCTTTCAAAAGTCACTAACATCAATGGAAAAATCAATATTCAGTGTTACCAAGTCCATAGTATAAAAATTTCTACGTTACTTTTAAAAGTATTTCTATGTTTTTTTTTAAAGAAATAGCAGCAGTCTTGGATCCTAGAAGGTTTAACCAGATAAATTTGCACATTACAAGTCTTAAAACTAGAAACCATATTATTAACTGTGAAACTATGTAATTAGTTTCTTTATGAGTCTTCAATTTTTTGCTAGATAAAATTAAAACTGCCACCAAAAATTGAGGCCATTATGAACATGACAAGTCATTTGTTGAGAAAAAGGTTATGTAGAAATAGCATCTGATAATTTGTTGAAAATATTAGCATATAGATGGCTATGTAATGTGTGAAGTATTATTAGAAGAATTTTAATCAAAAAATTTTGCAATGTAAGTCGAATATGGTTCTATTCCAGATGTAGTTAAGTCTTTAGCCCTAATGGCAAGTATGACATGCGTTCGTTCACCTGAAGACAAATTTATGAAAACTTCACAATTCTGCCAATTTTTAAAGTCACTAGAAGATACATAGACATAACATCTACAACAACAAAGAATGAAACACATTTTCTTTCCACACAGAGTTAAATTAATATCTTTTTTTCAAGAACACTAGCAGCTTATCCTAAGCTTTCTTAATTGACATAGTGTTTTCTATCACTGAGGAGGCTGTGAATTCTAAGTGTGGCCTACTGACTCTGTATCTCTTCTTGCAAACCAAACTCCAAGCATCTGTCAGCCTCTCAAATTGTCATAGTACATAGCAGAACACACAGAAAGAAGAACATAACCACGTGTCCACATTCAAAGTGCTGAACAACTCTGAAGTGTATATTCCATACTTCTTTTCTTTAAATTATCCAATTCATCTGTCTATTTGGTACCTTTGCAAAAACTCAATCATAGTAGCTACAGCAATTGTAATAGGACACTACAGGACCTTGTTTAGATAGACTACAGTTAGTTAGTTTGAGCAAAAGTTTACATCTGTGAGATATAACTTCAAAGATATAAATTTAATGTTAACAGTGAAATAACATTCCCACGACAGGAAAGAAATCTCTTTATAGGAGATTCTTAAATGACTAACTCAAGAAATTTACTCACAAGGCACTAATGCAGAATTTTTAGTTTAAAACAATATGATTTCCAGCTCTAAAATTCTGATAATGAAGGGGGTAATGTTGCTTATCATATAAGTCCTCCTGCAAATTGTCTTGGATTAAACTATTGGCTCCTGACTGTTTAGGTTTCAATTACTCACACCAAAGTCATAGTATAAATGCTTGCAGCTAAAATTCATTTTAATTTATATTACAGTCATTTTAAGTTATGCATTATTGGTTTTATCTCTTTAGAATTTATATGCAATTATAAAACAAATTTTGAAATTGTAAATTAAAGGTAGATGTGATAGACAGTTGCCATCAAAATCCCTTCTACCTATTTTTCATGGTAATAATGTTTCATCTAGGCATATAATCAGACAGATGAAAACTTTACTTTTCAGCTTTCTGCAGAAGCGTAACTGTCTAGGCCTGGGGTAGCTCAAAGGTAGAGCACTTGCCTAACAGGTGTAAGGCCCTGAGTTTGATCCTTAGCACAGCAAAAACAAAACAAAAATAACAACTGACTATCCAAATTCCTATCAGTGGACTGCTCAAGGAAGAAGAATGAGTGATTCCTGCATCTCTTGCCTTCAAGAGAAAATTGTTTTTCTTCCCCTCTTTCCTTTTCTTCCTGGCTGAAAATGGCTGCAACTTTGAAGCCCCATTTAGGAGACAAAAGAGCAAACCTGTCAGCGTGAGACCCTGGCTGACTGCATTTCATACTATGCAGCCCACCTGCCTCCCTGAGCTACTGACTAAAAGAGGAAAGATGTGCTGTTTGGTTTGACACCCTACACTTGAGGGCCTTTGTTGCCACAGTTTAGCCCATACCCTAACTAATCTATGTTTAACTTATGAGTATAAGAAAAATAAAATTCTTCTTTATTTTTAGTTGCAAATTCATCTGAGAGATTAAATACTCATATTCCACTACTAAGCACAATTATTATGACACTCTCTTAAAAAGGAGATTTTTCAAAGGAAAAATAAATTGATTATGTTTAAAAGCAAAAGATCATTCCTGAATCAGTGGCTGGAAGAGTTTCATGCTCTCATTTGTAATCTTCAGTGAGATCATAGAGTAGTATGGTAAACAGACAAATAATCTTGCATGAATTATGCATAGGAGAAAAAAAGGCAAGAAACAATTGCCCTTTGGGTTTAAGAAGTGTTGTAAGTGTTGCTGAGCTGATGAAGTACTTTGTGGCAAAGCTCTTAAGTCTTATTTGATACCCTAAATCAAATGTATGATCTCAAGAAGAACAAAATGAGACATCTGGTACAATAGGCAAGGAACCCCGTAGTTCCCCAGGATACTCTACTTTTCCCTAAGAGTTAGAGCCCTGCCTCCCCAACACTACAGCACCTTGCTCTGTGTGTCTGTTGGAAAACCTTAAACTGTTACAAGCTAAATTTAAACCAAATTAATTAAGAATTGTTTCTTTTAAATAGGAAAGGCACAAATGTGTGTGCTTCTTTTTTTAATAAACTACCATAGATATGTAAATAAGATTCGAAGAGAAAAGAAGCTTATTTTTATATGACATTCTTGGCAGAGGTTATTATCCATATTCTTTCTGCAGAGGCAATTTATTGAACTAGGGGGACATTCCTTTTCCTAAGCAGTTGCCCCCAACAACCTTAACAATTACACACTGAAACTTGAACTCAATTCAAGTTAATAGATTCGACCACTTGAATAACTTTGAAAAAATTACAATCCCTTATAACTTTGATTACAGGGAGTATAAGGGTTGTTTTGATATTATATTGATAAAAGTGCATAAATCTTGGCATACAGTATACACAGGACATCTTAGTTATTATTTTACTTACATAGATGGAAGCATCATACATACACTGCCTTGAACTTTGTTTTTCAAGCATATCACAAAGATATTTTCAAATCATCATATTCATATTGGTCTCATCTTTTTGAACTAAACTCATGGCATTCAATTTATATAGATTATCACAATTCATGTAATCAATATTGACATTTAAGTAGTTCCTAATATTTTGGTATTATAGATTATTGTACAGAAATTCACGTGTGTGTGTGTGTGTGTGTGTGTGTGTTGGCAAATGGTTTCAGACATAATGAGTAGTGGTAAATTCCTAGCCATGCACTTATTATATGCCTTTCTATTGCACAGATATTACAAAATTGGCCTTTAAAAAATTCTCAGACACACAGAATAACTCATGCCTGTAATTCCAACCACTTGAGAGGCTGAAGAAGGAGGATCACTTGAGCCCAGGAATTGAGGCCAGCCTAGAAACATTATGGGATCCCTATCACCAAAAAATAAAAATAAAAAATTATCAGAAATATACTTCCCATAACTCACACTTTTGCCAAACTTGATTGTTATAAGCTCATTTTCCCCAAGATATCATTAGTGGATTTTGTTCCTTTCATTTGCAGAGATTAAATTATGAATATGCCTTAGTATCTTTTTGTAAGTTTGTAAGATAGTTGCATTTCTGTTTTGCAAATGACTATCCATGTCTTCTGCCTGCTTTACTGAAAGATAAGATCTTCTTACATATTAAAGAAAATGGACTTTGACATTTGTTTTTAATCTTTGTTCTTATTTTTTTTTTTTGGCCTTTTCTTTAATTTTGACAGTAAACACATCAATCTTTTCCTGGAGATGTGTAGTTTTGTATCTTTTTCCACTTATGTACTTCTTCATTATAAGATCATTTTATAAAATTATTCTTACTGTTCTCCAATATAAAGTTTTTAATTTACTATTTTTTGGAATGTATATTAAGTACCTAGAACTTGGGAAATATGATTCCCATAATTGATGCAACTTATCTAAATGTACCAGCAGTTATGAGCAGATACACATATCTAAGTATATTAATGTGTTTGGACTGCTGTAACAAAAATATCAAAGACAGAAAATAATTCATTCATATGAATTCCTATAACATCCATTAATGTAGTACTAATATAATATAAAGTATCATTACTTCAATACTATGCTGTTTCAAAAAGATTAAGCAAGAAACATTTGTCTCTCATGGTTCTAGGAGCTGGGAAGTTCAAGATAAGTTATCAGCATATTCTGTGTCTGGTGAGGAACTCGCCTCTAGTTCATTAACCATCATCTCCTGTGTCATCACATAACAGAAAAGGGGCAAGAAACTATATACAGGCAGGAATCCTACTCATAGAGTTTTACCATCATGACCTAGTCACCTCCAGAAGTCCCTGCTTCCTGAGGTGTCACATTCAGGGGTAAGACTTCAGCGTGTCTAGTACACTGTGTACAATCATAAGAAAAGGATTTTACTAATCAACTAACTGTTATTAAAATTACCTTCTGGGTCCCATTTGAATATCTTGGTACTTTTTAAAACTACAAAATGCTACCTATAAATATTTGAATAACAGATATTTTTAACCAAATGAAAAGATGATTTCTTACATCTTTGCCAAAAACTCCTGACCACTGCCCTTAATGACCTAAAATATTACACATGGAGCTTCCCCAAATCAAGTAGGGTTAAGTGATGCTTAATTTCCTACAGGCCTTTTTTCTTTATTTTTAAGTTAGTGATCATCGGCAAACACAAGCAATATAATTCAGCTCTTGACAGGAAACAGATGCTCAAGCCCACAGAAATTAAAATTAAGTGCTTCAAACAGCTAAAATTTTATGACCAGATTTATTATTTATATTTCCCCAAAGTAACAATAAAACTGATATGTTTCAGAACTCTTTGGGAAGATACAAGTAGTTTATTCATATAAACTCCTATAATATCCTTTAATGCAGTACTAAAATAAGATAAAGTATCATTACTTCAAGAGAAAAGTATAGGCCAATTTTCTATATCATTCACACTATATAGTACAGAAATATTTAAAAATCACATATGGGGAATGATGCATGAAAGAAAATTTATACATAAAAGGTAGGGAGACTGATTTCAATCAATATGGAAATCTGCTATTTGGAGAGACCTATCAGTAATGAGAGCTTTCAGCCTACCCAGAGATTGAATATGAACATGTTCTCTAGAGATTCACCTGAACTTGAAAACTCTAAAAACAACCACATTAGTATCATATTCAGGCTGTTTCAAAAAGATTTTCTGTCCAATAACATAAAATGGGCAGACTGCTAAATTCTCATTTATTTTCCTTATTCTTTCCTGCTTTCTCACCTACTTTCCCTGGTGAGCAGCTATTCAGTTTTTCAGATATATGTAACAATCTGAGCCCCAGCTAGTGAGTCAGTTACAAAGACCCAGAGGCTTGTAGTTGCGATGGTGAATTTCTCACTGCAGTTCTGGCTCAAGCAGATGCTGGCCTAGCAGCTATCTGCAGCCATTAAGGACAAAGAGAAATATAACAGCCAGTGGCTGTTGGGAAAAGCCTCATGATCTGCCAGCTGTTGTACTTCAAATGCTACCGAAATATGAGGACAGGAGGGATAATGTAAGCAGAACTCAACCATGGTGTAAGTGGGTGCCATAGGATGATGTTCTGTTTGAACAAGCTGGGGAAGGACTTACACAGCAAGATGGACTGCCCTGAAAATTACAGAAAATGATACTTCTATATCCTTGAAGATGAACTGAGATATGCCAAATTGGCCAAATCTCCAAGTTGCACTCTAAATTCTGTATTTGTAGTAAGCTAGCCAAAACATTATACTGGATAATGTTAAATATATCATATATTGCCTGACTCATTTTACTAGGATGGTATATCTTATAATTTTAATCAGTGTTTTTTTTCCCTACTGATTAACATTTCCTGATAACTGAATTGCTGGAGAAGGAGGTTTCATTGTCCAACTTCTTTAAAATGTCAGAAATAATCTAATTGTTTCAAACATTAAAATACATCAGCCTGTCCAGGTTAAAACCACCACATATGTATATTCATATTTTGACACTTTAGCACTGTCCACAATGACACCAAAATTCTAGTCAACATTTAACCATTTTATAAAGCTTTTGAAATCACTTTTGTCTTCTTATCAAAAGTATTTTGAGGAACACAGTAAATAACTTCCAAACATTTTGTAAATGTTATAAAATACTTATATATCTTGTGCTTTTTAATCAACATATAAATTATTTCATAATCTCACTAAAAATATATTGAAATCACTTTAAGTAACCCATCAATTCATCATTGGCTAAAAAAATGAGTATTGATTTGATCAAATACCTGATCACTTAAAGCATACAGAGTTTCACTGAATGATTAAAATGTGAGTACACCAGTGGAATATTACTCAGCCTTAAAGAAGAATGAAATTATGGCATTTACAGGTAAATAGATAGAGCTGGAGATTATCATCCTAAGTGAAGTAAGCCAATCCCAAAACACCAAAGGCCAAATGTTCTCTCTGATATGCAGATGCTGATCCATAATAGGGGGTGCTATGGAAGAATGCAGGAACTTTGGATTGGGCAGAGGGGAGTGAGGGAAGGAGGAGGGGTGTGGGAGTGGGAAGGACAGTGGAATGAGATGGACATTATAACCCCATGTACATGTATGATTGCATGATCAGTGTGACTCTGCATCATGTGCAGCCAGAGGAATGAGAAGTTGTGTTCCATTTGTGTACAATGTGTCCAAATGCATTCTGCTGTCATGTATAACTAATTAGAACAAATAAAGAAAGAAATGCAAAATAAAAATGTAAGTGCACTAACAGACTGAATTCATCCAAGTGGTAAAATAAATTTACTGCGCTTCTTTACTATCATTGTAATAAAATTGTTTTCTTCTGTAATTATTTTTCTATAACATTATATTCAATCTTTAATTTCCTCATCCCTTGTTCGTCAACAGCATCATATTTCACCAGCCATTTAATCTCTAGGAGCCAAACTCTTCTCACTACTTGGAGTTAAAGTGGTTGAGTTTAGTTTCCTCTAAAAAGGCTTTCACTCTGAAATTGTGGTGTCCTCTTCCTTTTTTGGATCTATATTTATGGAAATGTTTTGTCTTCCACTTAAATCAAGTTTGTTATTCAAGATTATTTCATAATGCAAATTGAGAAATTTTTCATTTTTTCTATCATTTGCAATAATTTAAATACTATATTATGTCTCTAACAATATAGAATGGCACAACACAATTTCCATCAAAGCTTTAATTTTGGTCCTTTTAACATCAGATTGGATCTAGTTTGAAAACAGCATTAAAAAAAAACAGAACCACACTTGCAATAAGCAAGTAATAAATAATTTTCCTTAGAAAATGTTCCCTGAGAATACAATTGTACATCTATTTATACTTCTGTGGAAAGACTTACCATTACTTTACATTTGCCCAGTTGGAACTAAAGTCAGAACATAATTGTGTTATGAAGAAAACTCAACACAAAAACAGGAAGTACAAGTGGAATGTTAGCCATGTACTCAAAATATTAAAAATTCAAATGAATCACTAAAATTATTTCCTAAATCAGTTTAATTATACTGTAGCTCCAATTATTTTGCATGCCAACTATTCAGCTAAAAATTCAGCTTTTAGATCAAAGGAAGTATTGAATTGATACTTTAGGCAAAATCTACAAATTACAATGAGACTAAAAATATTAGAAAATAAAAATTAAACTTGTAGAGTTCATTCCATAGACCACATAAAGGCATATATAAAATAATAATAGGCATGTACCTTAGTTATTTGGAAGAAGCTGAAGTAAATGTTTTTAAAAAGAAAGGTACTTACAAATGTTGTTCCATTTATTGAAGGAAAATTTGATGAGATATGAAGAAGTTCTCTATAAGGAGTCTTTATGTCCTCATCACTGGCTCTGCACTGTGCCCTGTCACATGACTAACAGCAGATCACTACATTCTTATATGAATATAGATCGCAGCTCATTCTGGCTGGCTGTAATGAATTACTTTTTTTCTCCCAGTCAAGTTCGATTTCATTTCAAAAAATTGCTTCAATTTTATGATTGCTACATACAAGTTTCTGTATAACTGTGAAGTAAAAACTTCCACCGTTATCTATCCTTCAAATCTTAAAGTTTTTTTTTAGTGGCTGAAGAAGATCATTTTAAACTCATTTATAAAAGTTAGGATGGGTTGAGCATTTATTATATGCTATTTTAACAAACACCTCAATTAATTCTCTCATTATCCCTATGCAGTCAGTACCAGTGTCTCCGTTTTATAGGTGAGGAAACAGGCTCACAGTGGTGCGAGGTCACACCACCTAATAGTGAGTCAGAGCCTGGATGTGATACTGTACTAAATGTTATTAAATTCCTAAAGATCACTGCCTACTTCTGTTATTTATGATTTATGACTGATCTTTAAAACCACCCACATTCATTTGTATCGTTAAGCTCTCCTATTAACTACATTTTTCTTTAGATTTGCTTCCAGTTGATTGGGTTGGCACTTACTAAAGAAGCTAATCTGATCTTGCTATATATAATTCCCTGTGTTCACTGTCATTTTCTTGACATCTCAACTCTTATTTACTCTATAGAAGGGAGTCTTCTAAAACTCAACCTTCTATCTACCTGAGGAAAGTACGGAAAGAACAGAGCCTGCATAAGCTATAAAGTAATCTACTTCAAGCTAAATATGAATCACAAGGGCAAGGACAGAAGGATAATTTCATGGAGAAAACAGGACATTCCTCTCACCTGTAAATGCATGCCTCAGTGTGGTCTGGCCACCAGGCAGCTCTGCAGGAACAAGCAAGTGCTCTTGGGAGGTGACTGTGGCCAAGGAAATTGTAAACACAGTTTTCACATCATAGTTTTGTTTTACTTTAGTTTGACATTGGATTGTTTTACATTGTCCCAGCTCACGTGTTTGACCACACGTGTTTGAGTCTCAGCTCCAACACTTCACTTCTCAGATTCCTCATGCACAATGGCGTAGTACCAACCTCATGGGGTTGTTTTGGGAATTAAATGAGTTAATAATATATAGGCACCTAAAAGGTTAGGACTGAGTGAACATTATATAACATTATTATGAAAAACGAGTTCTAAAATAGCTGCCATAGATATATTCAAATAACTTCAAGCTTATGTTTGAAAGCAAGCATTAGGGTGTTTAAAGGATCCTATGTTCCCAATTATTAGCGTTGCTGCCTTTTGCCTTCTTCATCCACATTGGCACAAATACTAATAGAGCTTACCGAATGTGAGGACAACTGTTTATGCTTCAATATCTATTTTATGTTATTTGGGGAGTTATTTGCATGACTTTACTGATTGACCCGGCCTTAGTGTATCTACCAAGAACTCTCAGGTAAATATAGCCTCAAATACCAAACAAACCCCACCTGGTATGAATTTTCTTGTGTTCCTCCCAGGCTGAATGGATGATTGTTAAAAACAGAATCTGACTGTGCTGAATGTAAGCCCTAGTCTGCCACTTACATCCTATATGATCTTCACATGTTACTTAAGCTGTCTTCTGTAGGATGCTGATAACAATCCAATGTCAAACTAAAGTAAAACAAAACTATGATGTGAAAACTGTGTTTACAATTTCCTTGGCCACAGTCACCTCTAATTATCCTTCATTGTCCCAGCTCCTTGAAGAATCTGCCATTATCTATCAATCAAAGAGATATGAGTTTATCTGCAAATATTTGGGGATTAAATACTAACACTGGAAGGGCAAAGTCCAAGAATTATCAAACAATTCTTCCAACTCCATTTCTCCAAATACTTTCTTACATTCATATTTTTAAAACCCACATTTTGTTTTTATTAACATGCATTAATTGTACCTATTAATGGGGTATATTGGTATTTGTTTTGTGTGTGTGTGGTGATATTTCAACTCACATGTACAACACAATCTGATCAAATGAAGGTACTTAGCATTTCCCTCTCCTTGACATGTCATTATTTTTAGGCTTTGAGCTCCATCTGACCTTCCAGATCTTCATAAGACTGAATAGGCTATTGTAAACTCTAGTCATCCCACTATTTTTAACTTACTCATCAACTATTCCTCCTTGTTGAAACCAGTTTCAATCAAACAAGGTGGAAATGGGAGACTCTACTCAGCGCAGAGAGAAGTTCAAGGTCAAGTTTCTTTCCTGCAGGGTGATGGTGTAGCAGAGAAGGGGAGGGGAAATACAAAAAAATTCAAAAGGGTAAAACTTTCATAATGAGTTATGAATGTTGGGGAGAATGTGGCTTTTATGTATGCAGGAAGGTTGTTGGGTGTCCTTCCAGGGCAACATTGGGGGATTATCTGAATTTGCAAGGATTTGTGTATTTCACTCTCTTTTACCAGAACATTCTACAGCCCTGTAGAGATGGAAAAGTGATGGTGATGCAGATCTTCCATGCCATGGTAATGTAAATGGCTCCAGTTTATGGCCTTGTAGATGAATTTGTTCTTTAAATACATAAATTTCCGTAAGTTTCATTCTCATTTTAGGTGTTTGCAACATGTTACTTGTTCACTCATTAACCGATGAGTTACATAAAATATTTCCTATGCATTTCATTTTATATTTGTATAAAAAACACTAACTTATCATTTTGAAAATCATCTTTTAGTTCCAGGTATGAAACTAATACAGATAATTAAAAGATTAAATTTTCTTCAGTGAGAGAAGAGAAAGAAAGAATGTTAAAGAAAATGATAATAAATTTCCCAGCAGATAAGAAAAAGGGAATTATGAACGGGGGGTAGCAGGCATGAAGACTCATAAATGAAATAATATAAATTCCTTCAACACTAAAAAGAGAGGGGGTAGTTAAACCACACTTTAACTTGTCAGAAACTTTGAGTAGAAGACAAATAATTAAAATAAGAATGATTCAAGAGAAGAAGCTGAAAAATGGCAATAGTGTTGTGACAACACAGAAGAAGGACATGTTGTAGTTTGGATATGTAGTGCCCCCAAAAAGCTCATATGTGAGACAATGTAGGAATGTTCACGGGTGAAATTGTTGGAATGTGAAAGTTGTAACCTAATCTGTGGATTAATCTACTGATATGGATTAATTGAGTGGTAACTGGACAGGTAAGATGTAGAGAGAGGCAAGGAGAGAAGTCACTGGGAGGCATAGCTTTGGGGTTTATATTTCGTCCCTTATGAACAGAAACTCTTTCTCTCCTTTCCGGCTGCCATGCTCTGAGCTGCTTTCCTCCACCATGCCCCTCTGCCATGATGTTTTGCCTCACCTCAGGCCTTTAGAGCAATGGTGTCAGCCATCTATGGACTGTGACCTCATGACTGAAACCATGAGCCAAAATAAATTTTTCCTCCTCTATGTTGTTCTTGTCAGGTCTTTTGGTCACAGCAACACAGTACTGATCAAAACAGGCCTCAAATGTATAAAGAGAAGGCTAGAAAATGGCTTTTTGAAAGAGTTATACTTGTGATGAACCATGAAAAAATGAATGGAAATTATCTAGATGAAGATGGAAGGATGAGCACTTGAAGCAGAAGAGAAAATGTATGTAGGAGCATGAAACTCTGGCACACTAAAAGTATTTTTCCATTAGTAGACTACAAATGCTAGTCCTTGGTAGGATTTTCAACTAAGAGAAAAATGTTAAAAATAAATACTGCAGTCCTAAATTTAGGCCCATAACATCCTAGACATGGACCAAGTACAATCTGTTGCCACCTTAAAAGGAAGCAAACATCTCACACGTAGAAAAAATTATTTACTTTCTTGTTCTCTAAATCAAGATGCGATCAAATCAGTGTCTATGTCAGCATCAGCGACAAATTCCCCTTTTCCTTCCACTCACTTCCCCTTCCCTCTTCCTTCATGATCACATCCCTCACAGCCTCCTTGACATTGTCTTCCTCTCTTCTCTTCTCCCAGTTTTACAGTTCCTTGCTGAAAGTATGGGGCTAGATCCCTGACACACATTTCTGGAGAGGAATTAAGATTTTGGATTGAGGTGTATATAAGATGAACAATTATTTCCCTTGTCAATATCATATTGCCTTTCATACAGCAGTTCAACACATTGTTATGTTTATACAAGGAAAGATGGAGATAAAATGAAAGAAATTTCTTCCACTTCACTCTCTAAGATTTTTTCCCCCATGTAGCTATATTTATTCAATCTGAAGTTTAGTATTTATTTATTCTTTGTATTTATGCTGAATTTATTTGTGTGTGTGAAAATGTTCTTCCTTTTATGCAACATTGGTATCATTACTAGTAAAATATTTTAATGTCATTTATCAGTAAAATTAAACATTACCAGTCCCAAGTCAGTATTTCCTTTTTTCCATATCTTTATTGTTGCATTATTGTTGTACACGATGGTAGGATTTATTGTTAAATATTTGTACATGCACATGATTTAACAATACAGTTTGGCCCATATCATTCCCCAGTATTTCCTCTTTCCCTCCTGTTCTCTCTCTTCTGGTCTCTTTCCTCTGCTGAACTCCTCTTTATATTCATGAGATACTCCCACCACTATTTTCTCCCCTTTTTCCTCTCTAGCATTCACATAGGAGAAAAAAATAAGACCTGTAACCTTGAGTTTGGCTTATTTTAACATAATATTATCTATTTTTGGGGGGAAAAAAACTTCTTTAGGGAAATCTATATAAAGATAATGTTCAGGAGATAAATTAGTCATAATCCTTCAGTGTCAAGACTGTGGGCCAAACAGACTTCTGGAATGGGTTGTCTGTAAGAAAAAAAAAAAAATTACCTTCTTAAAAAAAACAAAAAAGCTCTCAAAACCTAAACCACATGTTTTATGAGAGCAAAAGCATTACACTCACTCTTCACAGGTGAAATAATGTGTATTTGTAATGCCTCACAGAGCCGTACTCAAGCAATTTGAATTATAAAAGGAGGAAGAAACCCAGTGCATTTAAATGAAAAACAAAAATCAACCAGAAAGTCACGAATTCTATGATAATTGTAATGAAAATTTCACATATACATATGCTGACATGTTGAAATCACAGATTTGTCTTAAATAATTGAAACATCAGCTCAATAAATATATAAACTTTTTTTTCATATTAAGCATAGAAAGTGGTCAAAAGGAAAAGAACTGGTACTGTCCCAAGCTCTACCAGACCAGGACATCTAAGAGTCCATCTTAAACACTATTAATTCAAAGAGTAAATTAAATGGTGCTTCTGTTTTAACTGCAATATAATTTCTTATTGTTCCACAATGATATTTTTAAAAATGTTTGGCAATTAAATTTCACTATACATACTAGTATAAGACATCATATTATATGGAATATTTTCTAGAAGATATTTTTAAGTGGACAAAATGCAAAATAGCCTATTCTAACTTTTGTTTAAGAAAAAATAAAAAATAGTTTTAAAAACACATATATGAGCCTGTTGTTACAAAATAAATCACTGGAGGAGAAATACAAAGATTATAATATTGTTACCCACAAGTAGTAGGTGAGAAAGGACAGAAAGGATGTAGTTGGGAGTGTCAGCCTTTTGCAAATACCTTGTTCAAATGCTTTTAAAAACATATGATCTTCTACATGTGAAAAAAAAATCAATGAGGATGAGAAATGAATAAATAAATCAATAAATAAACAAACAAACCTAACTGTATTTCAAATGAATAACACAACCTCAAGGCAGAGCAAGGAGGGGGAGCTCTAAGCCAAGTATATCAGAAAAGGGAGAACGAGGTATTTTACAACAGTATCTTCCCATAGGTTACTTATTAGTTGCAAAGGAAAACAATAGCAAATGCACAATGAAGAAATCTTACAACACCTTGACCACATGATCAAAATGAACATCACAAATGAGGAGCTGATGGACTAGTGTAGTTTAGGATATGTTGCCCTAGAAAGGATACAACCTCACTTTTGCAATATTTTCACAGAGAATGCATAACAGTCTATTATGAATAAGCATTAGTCAAACCAAAATTCTATAATACTCTATTTTAAAATGTGAAGTGGTTTAAGTCCATCCCATTTACTGATTCTTGCTTTTATTTCTTGTGCTATAGGTGTCTTGTCAAGGAATTCGGGGCCTAATCCAACGTGATGAAGATTTGGACCTACTTTCTCCTCAATTAGACGCAGGGTCTCTGGTCTAATTCCTAGGTCCTTGATCCACTTTGAGTTGAGTTTTGTGCATGGTGAGAGATAGAGATTTAGTTTCATTTTACTGCATATGGATTTCCAGTTTTCCCAGCACCATTTGTTGAAAAGGCTATCTTTTCTCCAATGAATGTTTTTTGCACCTTTGTCTAGTATGAGATAGCTGTATTTATGTGCATTATTCTCTGTGTCTTCTATTTTGTCCTTAAACTAAAAAGCTTCTTCTCAGCAAGAGAAACTATCAATGAGGTGAACAGAGAGCCTACATTCTGGGAGCAAATTTTTGCCACACGCACAGCAGATAGAGCACTGATCCCCAGGATATATAAAGAACTCAAAAAACTTAACACCAAAAATACAAACAATCCAATCAATAAATGGGCTAA
>CM053406.1:82695759-82708608 GCA_028644305.1 Xerus rutilus | reverse complement strand
AAACTGTGGAAGCAACCCAGATGTCCTTCAATAGATGAATGGATAAAGAAACTGTGGTACATATACACAATGGAATATTATTCAGCAATAAAAGAGAATAAAATTATGGCATTTGCAGGCAAATGGATGGAATTGGAAAGCATTATGCTAAGTGAAGTAAGCCAATCCCAAAAAACTAAATGCCGAATGTTCTCTCTGATTAGTGGATGCTGATACATAAGGGAGGTGGGAATGGGAAACATAAGAGAAATGGAGGAACTCTGGACATGGCATGGGGGAGGTGGGGGGTGGGAAAGGGGAATGGGTATAGTAAAGATGGTTGATTGAGATCGTCATCACTACCCTTGGTGCATGCATGAAGACACAAATGGTGTGACTTTATCTGGTTAGCAACCAGGGAAATGAAAAAACTGAGCTCTATATATGTACTATGACTTGAAATGCAATTAAATAAACTAATAAAAAATTAAAAAATAAAATGTGAAGTGGGATCAAACTCACCATATTACGTTGTGTGCATGTGTGAACACGTAACAGCAAATCCTACTAATATGCAAAATTATAATGCACCAAAAAAATTTTTAAAAAAATAAAATGTGAGATGGGATTGAGAGAAGTATATTCTTCAAAAATGTCAGCATTGTAAGAAGTCAATGAAAGGCTGAGAAAGGATTTTTTTAAAGGACCATAGAGGCATGGCAAATTCAATATCAGATCTAAGTTTAAATCTTGGGCAGAAAAGTGATTTCAACAGCAGTGTTGGGTCAACTGACAGAACTGGAATAATAGATTAAGAAAACACAACATGTCAATGTGAAATGTGTTGAAGGTGATAACTATAATTTTGTGATGGAAGAGAATATTCTTATTCTGAGGAGAGAAAATTTAATATTTTGGAGAAAAAGGCCATGATGTCCAGAATCAGGTTTAAAATGATCAAGATGAAAATTAAATATATGTATATTTCTACATACACACAGGAACACACACACACTGAGGGATGGGCCCACTATAAGTTATTCCTTGTCACTAAAATAGTTGTAATTCCTGCCACTGCTGACTGACCTGCTAGCACCGGAGACCAGCTCAGGCCTCAGCATGCAGGATATTCAAGTTGGCCTGGCAACCACTTGATGGCAGGTTAATGTCAGAGATAAACAGGGTACTGGAAATCTTCTGATCTCAAATTCCCTAAAATAAACGACAGGAGAGTTTCTGAAACCTGGAGTGAACTAGTGGAAAAGCACTGGAGGATGTTAAGTAGAAAGTTGACTCTCAGTAGTACCAAGCCCTGGAAGCCATTCCTGAGTTTCCAAGTGTTGTTCTCTTTGATTAGGCCATCTGCATTTGCTAATTGATGCCGGTGAAGTTAGGTTCCTATCTTCCCTCAAAGACTGGGAGTCAGGGAGTTTGTTATTCTTGATTGCATTTCAAAAGGATGGCTCCCAGGTCCAAAAGAAAGACATTCCTGGGTGGTAAAACTGATAAGAAGCTTTTTAAAGATTTACACATCAGAGAGGCAGAGAAAGCAATTACAATTACCAATTTTCTAAAGAAAACGCTTTAAGAGAAGGAAGGTCAGGAGTGAGGAAGAATCCTAAAGTTTATTCTCTGAACTCCCTGCAGGAGGCAGCATCTTATCTTTCATGGAATTGGAGAATGCTGAGTTTCTTGGCATGGTAAGCTGCTCAAAATTGCCTCAACCATTTAAAGCAAAGAAGGTAAGAAAAATGGCACAAGAGCCTAATGCCTAATGTTCATTTGCAAAATTTGTGGTTTTCAACCCCCTGATCTTAGGCTTTGCCAAATTAGAAGCTTTGATTCTCTGCTGGGTTAGGAGGAGAGAGGGAAGGTGGGTGGGTGGAGCCTATAGGAAGAGGGATATACTGGTATCAGAGTACCTTGAAAGATTTCCACTTAAAGCCACATGCAACTATTGGGGGCGGGGGTGGAAGCAGGCCCCATGCCAAGAGACTAGCAAGCAGAGAAGGGAGTTACTCTGCTGGCAGGGATGATTAGCTCTGATTACTCTGAGATGCTAAGTGGCTACAAAACAATGGGGCAGAGAGCAGTATGTTTCAAAGAGCATGGATTCACTGGATTGTTTCTTGGTGCACTCATGCAGAGCAATAATGATTAACAAACAATCACAATCACTACCCAATGAGGCCAAAGCAAGGGAGGCCCAGACCTCTCAGAAATAAGAACCAGCTAAATGAAGGCAAGCTTTGAATGCCAGAATGCCTCCTTGTCACATTAAGTCAGGCCAAAAATAAAGGAAATTAGACTTGGAAACAGAGGGAGGAGATAATGAATATCAGTTAATAGCCTTGGGACCAGATGCAGCAGTCCTTGCAGAGGTTGCAGCTGTCTGGCATCTTGGAAGGGACTCTAGTAATGGACTTCATAGAAGGCAGGAGAGTTAGGAATGAAGCAAGAATGGGTTGTACTGGACAACTCTCGTGGTGTCACTTCAAATCCCCTGGCTTCATGCCTCCCTCCAGCAATGTCTACAGCTCCACACTCCCAGCTAAAAGGTTTCTTGCAGACACAATTTCTCAGTGCTTGCCATTTGCCTTCTATCCTACAGCTTCTTTTTTAAAAATATTATTTTAGCTATAGATGGACACAATATCTTTATTTATTTATTTTTATGTGGTGCTGAGGATCAAACCCAGTGCCTCACGCATGCGAGGAAAGCTCTCTACCACTGAGCCACAATCCCAGCCCCTCCTATAGCTTCTTTAACTCACACTAACACAGAGAGCAGGAGAATTTATGCCTGTGGGGCCACCCTTAACTCATAAACATAGGATCTGGCCACCCTTAACTCATAAACATAGGATTTTCCTTGTTCTTTTTTCACAACCTGGGAGGATACTTTTGTGACACATTTCACAAGGCCCCTCAGAAGACCAACTCATTATAGTATCCTTGTGTTACCTGTCTCTCTTACCTGTTTACTACCTAATTATGTCGTTCTTCCTGTAAAGCCAGATGACCAGAAGCAAGTAAAGTAGAACCGCTGGACAGGCTTTATTTTGGAAAGTACTCTCCCAGGCCAAACCCCACCCCCCACGGCAATCACCAGTCTTGAGCGGGAGGTATGGCACCTAAGCCTCATGGCACAGAAAATTTAAAGGGCCCCTCCTGGAAAAGGAAAACTTAAAGCAGGAAGGGAAGGGCCTGAGGTAGGAAGAAGAGGTGATCTAGAGTCCGGTGTCCTCTGAGATTGCTCAGGGGATCCTGCTGAGGCCAGAGTCCTTCCGGGATGAGCTGGGAAGTATGGCAGCGCCCATGCTGAGTGTTCTGTGTCCCTCTGTGCATGCGGCTTGTGGCAGCCATGTTGGTGCATTCAGCGCATGCATGCTGTTTGCTGCTTCAGCTCTGTGCATGTAGCCTGCAGCAGCCATGTTGGTGCACTCTGCGCATGCTTGCTGCTTACCACTTCATCCTGCCTCAGCAGAGGCAGCCATGTCTGCGTTCTGCATTTGCCTCACTAACCTAACACTTCCTTTCTTTTTTTCTGGGGCAAGGATGTCACTTCCCAAATAAGCTCACATTTTGTGTACCTTTGTCTATGATTTTACCAAGCCCTCAGTAACCTAGTCCTGCTTAAGCTCTATGCACTTCATTTTTGTCATATTTATGAACAGGATATTGCAAAGAGTTCTTCTTGAGTATTAACAGAAAATGTATGTAGAATGTCTAGTATAAGATGTGGCCCAAGCAGACCCTCAATGCATGGCAGTCACTATTATCATTATTATTTCTGTCTCATTTCTGCCACAAATGCCTTTAAATTGCCCTTTCTCTGAATTATTTAGAGTGTATAGAGTAATAGAAAGTCAGAAACAAAATGACCATTATATGTTTCTGCCCTGGGTCATTTTGACATGACACAAAGTAGTACAAATAGTGCAAACATCTCTGTGGCAGACAATCATCCTTCCAACCAGTCATACTTAATTCCTACAACAATTTAAGGAAAGATGTGAATCAGCAAGGGTGTTAATAATTGATGGAGCAGTTCCTGCAGAAGTGGAAATGGGCAGAATCCACAGACATATGAAGAAATTTGCCTTGGATATAAGGGACCACAACTCCTTTTAAACAAGACAGAAAGAAGGAAAAAATCATGAAATGGCCACATGATAGGAGTGAGTAAACTCAACTCATGTAAGTTTAAGAAGAAGAATTGGTAAAGGAATTTAGGATGGAAAGTTTGGAGAAACATTAATGTTAGATTGAAATTATTATCTTTGTGAAAAGGGAAAATGGCCCAGGAACACTGAGAGCCAAGCTGAAATTGGAGACCATAAACATATGGCACTAAAATGTGGGTGGTTCATTCTAGGTTAAGAAACCTAGGATGAAAGCAGGATTATGGGAGTGTGACAAAATGGATCTGGATGAATCCTTGGATGAGAGAATGCTGAAAATAAATAAGTTACAAATAGGTTCACTCCTTGAGAAGTTAAGGTTTGAATTTATACTTTAATGCAGACTTCATAAATCTAATAAAATGACATCAGTGTGCTTCAAAGAACATTCCTCATAACACTGTCAAATGTGTGTATGTATTAATATGGATTTAGATGGTATTTTTCCATGGTGTTGGTGCATATTTTTGAGGGCAGTATTGTTTGTGCAGCTTCTCACCAGAAATTAGAAATACAGGCTCCCAAACACCAGGAAATGCCTGCAGGCCCAAAGACTACAGACTTCAAACTGGAGAGAAAACTTGGAAAAACAGTTATATTGAGCTTTTAGACACCAAAAACAAGATTGGCAATATCCTACTTAAGGTGCTAATTGAGGCTAAATCTGAAAAATTTAGAAATTCTAGTGTTTTTATTGGTGTTTCCTGGTATAGTTTAATTATTTTTCTAACAAATGAAAAGTGAGGCCACACCATTATAGCTGGGGTGAGAATATCTTTGAAATGAATAAGTGGATTTTTCCAGTGTAAACCATTTTAGGAGTATGATTCTAAATTAAGAAAGGAGGTTTGATTTATGTTTTCATCTAAGATGAAATAGGAAGGACTGGATTTGTCCTCCCTCTTTAAACAACTGAAAAAAAAAAACTGTAAAATAATGGTTCTCAAAACAATGGACATGGGACACAAAAAGGACACCTAAGACAGGGAAAAACTATGTGAGTCCCATGAATACCCCAAATTAGTGCTTAGAGAGTTTCTAAGCTGCAGATCAGATAGAGGAGTGCAGGTGGAGACCTCTTGCCTCTCCATTGAGAATGGAGAGGGAGTGCAGGTTGAGGGTGAGGTTCAGGAAGCTGGCCTCTGCAAGGGAGAGTACTAGAGAAGAAAGTGCTGCACAGAAAGTGTTCCAAAGATCTAAGAGGGCCCTTCTCAAGTCTTCAGCTGAGAACTTCTCAGAATATGTGCCCATGATGAAAGAATTCAAGGTCACACTAAAAACGTAGAGAAGACAATACCCAGAACTTCTTAAGAGCATATGATAGTCCCTCCTCCCAAGGGCCAGAGTGAGGATCTTCTTGAGTTATAACACAGTAAATAGAATATGCTACAGGATTTTGTCTCTGTGTTGAAGAAGCATTAGCTCCAGGCTAAACAGTGTTCTAAACCCACATAACAAGATTAAAAGAACTCCAAAAAATCAAACTCTTTCTAAGTGTCATAAATGTATATACAAACAAATCTCAAGAATATTTTTAGAAATACAAAAATAACCAGTAACCAAAATCATAAACTTTACAATTCCAAGCATCCCATAAATATCATCAGCATATAAACTGGAAAATGCAACCCAAAATGAAGAAGAAAATAACTCAATTGAAACTGATCCAGAACTAATGTAAGATGATAGAAATAGTAAGCAACAACATTGAAAGAGTTATTATAACGGTATTTCATATATTCAAGTAGCTAGAAGAAAGAATGAGCTTATGAAGAAGGGCCATGAAGATATAAAAGATTCTAGTTGAATTTCTAAATATAAAAACTGTCATGTCTAAAATGAAAAATATATTAATAGGATTAAGAGCAGACTGGACATAACCAAAAAGAGAGAATCAATTAACTTGAAGATATAGCAATAGAAACTATACAAATTGAAGTGAAACACAAAAAAAAGACTAAATTAAATGAATAGAATATCAGTAAACTGTGCAGCAATTTCAAGTGACTTAATATACATGTAACTGGAGTTATCAAAGGAGGTGGAGGAGAGAAAATATTTGAAGAAATAATTGCTTGACTATTTTTAAATTTAGAATAATTCTATGGATCCAAGGATTTCACTGAGCCTTCAGGACAAGAAACATGAATAAGAGCACTCCAAGGTATGTAATAATAAAATTGCTTAAAACTAGTGAAAAATATAATTTCGTACACAGCCAAAGAAAAAAACACTATAAAAAGACCACAGATAAGCAGATTGATTATAGAAAAACTTGAAAGCCAAATTACAGTAGAACAAGATCTCTAACATAATGTAAGAAAAATATCTGCAAACCTATAATTGTATACACAGTTAAAAAAAATAAATAACCTTCAAAAACAAAGATGAATTAAAGATTTGGGGGATATACAAAAGCAGAAGGAATCCATCACTAACAATGAGGACATTCACTGCTTAATTTTCAGAGATATAGTACTATAATTTTAAAGATATAGTAAAGACAATTTAGTATAAATGTAGATTGATAACAATGATATAGAATAGAGAATCCAGAAATACATGGTCAATTCATTTTTGAATTGAACTTCCCACTTATACACAGTATACAAAGGCAATTCAGTGGAATCATACCACATGGGTAGGTGGCTCATCTTTGCAAGACCTTGAAGATAAATATCTATCTATTCTTTCTGTGTACTTCCTTTCATTGTTCTTAAATAATAACAATAAAAGTCTTATTTAAAAGTGTTAAGTTTGACCTTGCTGTGCTATGATAAATTACTGGGAAAGCTCTGTCTAACATTTGAGCCTAATTTTCCATTGCTAAAGTAAGAGGCCCTCCCCCACATGTGTGTCAACAGTGAGCTCCAGCAGAGGACATCTGTGCCCAAAGAAGCAACAATTTCTTAAGAAGTAACAGTAGCACAGGTAGCATCCTGGTAGGACAACAGGGAAGCAAAAATAATGGATTATGAGACAATATCAAGAATAGAAGTGAGAAAGTCTTCTTTGGAACTGGTATAAAAATAGATGATGAGATATCATGACAGGGAATTTTTTTTACCATCAAGCTGGTGGGAACTTTCCCATAACAATTTAGTGTATAAAAAGAAAGATAACATTATCTTGCAGTCACAGCATGGAAAGCAAAGAAGAATGGATTAACAGCAGAAGGAATGCCAACCTCAATGACTATGGTTATGTTAAAGTTCAAAATATGACAATGATGATTCACAGTGATACACACAGATGGCATGAGACTTCAGGGACCAGCAAAATCTCCTTCCATATTTTCAGTAAGGTCAAGTGGCAACAGATAAATAAGCAGAACACTTCCAAGCCCTCTCCAAAATGAAACATGAGGAATGAGTAACATATTCAAAAGAGCCACAAAGAATTAGTCTATTCAAGAGAATTCAACTTCCCACTTAAAGCAAATATATGAGAACTGAATGGGTACATGTTTGTAATGGAACTGGAACCATACACAGCATATTCATATTATTACTCATTTTTTTAACAATTGTAAATTACTAGTCCAGACATAGTAGGAATTGTTAAAAGGGAAAACAGAAGTAAAAAGATGGCCTGTGCTAGCAAATGTACCAGTATTGTGAGTACAAGAGACACAGGAATCAAACAAATTAATGGTTCTACATTTGCGTAATGTCTGAGAATAACAGAGAAGAGTGGTAAAATTACCTATTTTGTGACTCCCAAAAGGTACTGGCTAGAGTAGCTGGTATTGCTAGAAATCTAAAATCACGGGACAGAAATTATTAGCTCTCCACCAAAATCCTGTGTTCTCCTTCCGTAGATATGGAGTGATGGGTAGGCATATGCATTTTGCAAATCCTGCTTGCAGTTGACCAGGTGGCTCAAATTTTGCCCAGTGGAATAAGAACAGAAATCATGGGTATGCCATATGGGCCAGGACTTTCAACAGAGAAGGAGTGCTTCCTCCACAACTTCTTCTCCCTTTCAGTTTGTTCTTTTCAGCAATCCTGGACAGAAATGACGTGTTCTAAAATTGGGCCTTCAAGACGAAAAGAGCTTGGATCTCTGCATGATCACATGGAGGAGAGTCACCTTACTTAGTTGAACACCCAATGCAAATTGTTACATGAGCCAGAAATTAACTGATGTTGTAAGTTAATACATTTTAACTTACAACATTTAATACAGCACCTTATGACAATGAATGGTACAAAATAATACTGTTAAGGCTGATGAACTTGAATAAATTGTTCTCTTCAAGCACTAAGGAGTGAATATCATTGACCTCTAAAGATATTTTCTTGCCTGAGCCAACAGTTTTTTGAAATATTTTGAGCTCAGTCTGACTGAACCAGAAACAACATCTATTAACTTGAAGAAACCACCTTTCTAAAAAATCTTTCAGGAATTGACAATAAGAAAATAATTCACTTCAAAAATTTCTCATATCTTGTTCTGCAGCAAATGATTTAGTTGTTTTCTCCCTGTGAGGTAGGAATATGAGAACATATCTTTTCCATCCTTAAGTTGGCAATGTTTGTGCTGGTAAGGAATAACATGTTCATTTTTAAATAGCAGATAGGGCTCTAGGGAACTAGTATAAATTCATTCACTTATTCAGCAATAATTCTGTGTGCTGAGCATGGTACTGCAAACACACAGAACCTGAAGTTTAGCATGGATGATGGCATATGAACAAATAATTGCAGTATCATGTAAAAAGAACTGAGATGGGAAGAACAGAAGCTGAGGGAACACACAGTCAGACACCTCAGCTGGATCTAAAGACTCCAGAACTTCTTGGGGGAAGTTTCATACAAGCTGAAAATAGAAAGACAAGCAGAAATTTGCTGCTTGAAGTCAAGAGAGGAAAAGAATGTTCTAAGAAGAAGCAAGAAGTGCCAAGACTTGAAAGCATCAAAAATGAGAAACTCACTGAATCCTAAAAATGATGAGAATGGATGCCAGCTATTTATTTTAACAAGTTATATATGGAAATATTTTTTGTTAGGAAAATTACTTTGAAGTTGTTTCCCTTACTTGAATCTTTTTCCTTAAGTAGACACACCATATCACTATTAATAAGAAAGAAAAGTTTAAAAAATGAGGGGAGCCCAGGTTCAGAACCACCTCTGTGGATCTGCACAGGACCCCAGGCTCAGGTCAGGCTCAGGACCAATGTGATGATCCACCAACCCATGCCTAAGCCCAGACCCAGGCCCAGGACCATGTTCACCAACCCATGCCAGAGCCCAGGCCTAGGTCAGGCCCAGGACTGCCCCTCCAACCTGTGTGAGAGCTCAGGCCCAGGACTGTCCCTGCGCAGAGTGGAGGTCCACACTGTAGCTCCCCAGCCCACATCCATCTTGGGACACTGCAACCATTGCCATAGCCCTCCCATGTAGTAGCCTCCACCTTGGCAGGCAGCTTCCTGCCAAAGCACAGCATGCCACAGTGCAGCATCTCCAAACAGGCAGCCCAAAGCCATTATAAGTACCACACTTTCAGCCCATCACTGAAAGTAGTTGCATCCATTTTGGGACACCCCACTGCTATCTTGAGCTACCTCCACTACCCCTGCCACCATCTTTATTTGTAGTGGCAGTCCTCTGGAAACACATGCTGGAGACTGGAAACAAATGCCAAAGTAAGGTACAGGTAATTTGTAGGGTCACTACAAGATTATATGATAGAAACTGCAATAACTCAGATCTGCACTGCAAGAAAGGAAGACATATAATCAGCATAAAAACACAAGGGAAGAAAGTGCCACAAACAAACCATGATACTACAAAAATAGAATCCATTGACAGCACAGTTTATGAAATGTCAGAATAGAAGTTAAGAATGTACATAATTAAAATGATCTGTGAATTAAAGAATGACCTAAGTGAGCAAATACAGGCAAATTCCTTGGTGCTTGCAAAGGAATCTTTTTGAAAATTCATTACCCCAACAAAGAAATAAGAGAGCAATTACAGGCAACCTTTGATCAAACCAAAAAGAGATAAGAGAGCAAATACAGGTAGCAAAAGATTACTTCAAGAAAGAGATAGAGATTCTGAAAAACAACTAATCAGAAATTCTTGAAATGAAGGAAACAAAAACACCAAATAAAAACACTCAATAGGAAGCATCACTAACACACTAGATCACTTGGAAGATAGAACTTCAGATAATGAAGACAAAATATACAATCTTAAAAATAACTTGACCACACAATGAAGATGGTAAAAAGCCATGAACAGAACATACAAGCATTATGGGATAGCATCAAAAGACCAAGACTAAGATTTATCAAGATAGAGGAAGGCACAGAGTTTCAAACCAAAGAAATGCACAATCTCTTCAATGAAATAACATCATAAAATTTCCCACACATGAAGAATGAATTGGATAATCAAATACAAGAGGCTTACAGGACACCAAGTGTACAAAATTACAACAGATCTACACCAAGGCACATTATAATGAAAACCTAGCATACAGACTAAGGATAGAGTTTTAAAGACTGCAAGAGAGAGGAATCAGATTACATATAAGGGGAGACCAGTTCGGATCTCAGCAGATTTTTCAACCCAGATCCTCAAAGACAGGAGATCCTGGAATGACATATACCAAGCTCTCAAAGAAAATGGAAGCCAACTAAGAATTGTATATCCAGCAAAATTAAGTTTTAGATTTGATGATGAAATGAAAACCTTCTGTGATAAACAAAAGTTAAGAGAATTTACAGTGAGAAAGCCTGCACTACACAGCATTCTCGGCAAAATATTTCATGAGAAGGAAATGATAATCAGCAATGAAAATCTGCAAAGAGAGGAACTACACTAAAGGAAAGGCCAATCAAAGGAGAAACTAAGTCAAGGTAAAAACCAAAAATAAACCAAAATGACCAGGATTACAAATCATATTTCAATAATAACCCTGAATGTGAATGGTCTAAACTCATCAATTAAAAGACATAGACTGACAGACTGGATTAAAATTTTTAAAAACATTAAAAAAAAAAAAAGACCCAACAATATGCTGCTTTCAAGAGACACATCTCACAACAAGCAGGGGTTTCCATCCTCATATCAGATAAAGTAGACTTCAAACCAAAGTTAGTGAAAAGAAATAAAGGACATTTCATACTGCTAAAGGGAATCATACATCAATAAGATGTAACAATTGGGGCTAGGGCTGTAGCTCAGTGGTAGAGCGCTTGCCTAGCATGCATGAGGCACTGGGTTCAATCCTCAGCACCACATATGAATAATAAATGAATAAAATAAAGATCCATCAACAACTAAAAAAAAAAAAGATATAACAATTGTAAATATCCATGCCCAAACAATGGGGCATCTATGTATATCAAACAAGTCCATCTCAACTACAAGAATCAAAAAGACCACAACACAATACTACTGGGTGACTTTAACACACCACTGGATACATTTTCCACACAAAGAAACCATAGAACTCGATAAAACAATCAATAATTTAGACTTAACAGAATATATAGAATATTCCACTCATCAACAAGTGAATACACTTTTTTCTCAGCAACACATGGATCCTTCTCCAAAAAAGACCATATGTTATGCTACAAAGCAAGTCTTAGCAAATATAAAAAATATATTCTGGCTGACCGTAATGGAATAAAACCTGCATTCTATCTGACAATAATGGAATAAAATTAGAAATCAATGATAAAATAAAAAATATAAAATACTCCAAAACCTGGATACTAATTAATATGCTATTGGATGATGCAAGGATAACAGAAGACATCAGGGAGGCTATAAAGAATTCTTAGAGGTAAACAAGAACTCATTCTATGAGGCAAGTATACTAAAACCAGGCAGAGACACATCAAAGGAAGAAAATTGCAGACTGATATCCCAATGAACATAGATGCAAAATGTCTCAATAAAATTTTGGCAAATTGCATACAAAAGCATATTAAAAAATAGTGCTCCAGGATCAAGAAGGGTTCATTCTAGGGATGGAAAGTAGGTTCAACATACAGAAATCAATTAATGTAATTCATCACATCAATTGACTTAAAGATAAAAATCATATGATTTTATCAATTGATGCAGAGAAAGCATTTGACAAAATACAGCGCCCTTTCATGCTCAAAACACTAGAAAAACTAGGTATAGCAGGAACATACCTCAACTTTGTAAAAGCAATCTATGCTAAACCCAAGGCCAACATCATCCCAAATGCAGAAAAATTGGAAACCTTCCCTCTGAAAGTGGGAACAAGACAGGGATGCCCTCTTTTACCATTGTGATTCACCACAGTCCTTGAAACTCAACCCAGAGCAATTATACAGATGGAAGAGATTAAAGAAATATGAATAGGAAAAGAAGAACTCAAACTATCATTATTTGCCAATGACATGATTCTATACTTAGAGGATCCAAAAAAATTCCATCAGAAAACTTCTAGAATAACTGAATTCAGCAGAGTAGTAGATATAAAATCAATGCCCATAAATCAAATGATTTCTATACATCAGCAATGACTCCTCTGAAAGAGAAATTAGGAAAAATACTCCATTCACCATAGACTCAAAAAACAAAACAAAACTTGGGAATCAATTTAAGAAAAGAGGTGAAAGTC
The DNA here is from genome assembly GCA_028644305.1 of Xerus rutilus. NCBI lineage: Eukaryota > Metazoa > Chordata > Mammalia > Rodentia > Sciuridae > Xerus > Xerus rutilus. The sequence goes on along the minus strand of CM053406.1, from coordinate 82,695,829 downwards.
CTCTACAATGAAAACTACAGGACACTAAAGAAAGAAATTGAACAAGACCTTACAAGATGGAAAAACCTCC
>CM053406.1:82630740-82695259 GCA_028644305.1 Xerus rutilus | reverse complement strand
GGAGGTTTTTCCATCTTGTAAGGTCTTGTTCAATTTCTTTCTTTAGTGTCCTGTAGTTTTCATTGTAGAGGACTTTCACCTCTTTTCTTAAATTGATTCCCAAGTTTTGTTTTGTTTTTTGAGTCTATGGTGAATGGAGTATTTTTCCTAATTTCTCTTTCAGAGGAGTCATTGCTGATGTATAGAAATCATTTGATTTGTGGGCATTGATTTTATATCTACTACTCTGCTGAATTCAGTTATTCTAGAAGTTTTCTGGTGGAATTTTTTTGGATCCTCTAAGTATAGAATCATGTCATTGGCAAATAATGATAGTTTGAGTTCTTCTTTTCCTATTCATATTTCTTTAATCTCTTCCATCTGTATAATTGCTCTGGGTTGAGTTTCAAGGACTGTGGTGAATCACAATGGTAAAAGAGGGCATCCCTGTCTTGTTCCCACTTTCAGAGGGAAGGTTTCCAATTTTTCTGCATTTGGGATGATGTTGGCCTTGGGTTTAGCATAGATTGCTTTTACAAAGTTGAGGTATGTTCCTGCTATACCTAGTTTTTCTAGTGTTTTGAGCATGAAAGGGTGCTGTATTTTGTCAAATGCTTTCTCTGCATCAATTGATAAAATCATATGATTTTTATCTTTAAGTCAATTGATGTGATGAATTACATTAATTGATTTCTGTATGTTGAACCTACTTTCCATCCCTAGAATGAACCCTTCTTGATCCTGGAGCACTATTTTTTAATATGCTTTTGTATGCAATTTGCCAAAATTTTATTGAGACATTTTGCATCTATGTTCATCAGGTCTGAAATTTTCATTTTTTTATGTGTCTCTGGCTGGGTTTTGTATCAAGGTGATACTAGCCTTGTATATCAAATTTGGAAGGATTCCCTTCTTTTCTATTTCAAGAAATAATTTGAGGAGTATTGGAGTTATATCTTCTTTGTAGGTCTTGTAGAACTCAGCTGAGATTCTCTCTGGTCCAGGGCTTTTCTTAGTTGGAAGGCTCTTGATGGCATCTTCAATTTCCTTGCTTGTATATGATCTGTTTATGTCATGAATGTCCTTCTAGTTCAATTTTGGTAGGTCATATGTCTCTAGGAATTTGTAGGTGTCTTCTGGGTTTTCTATTTTACTGGAGTATAAATTTTCAAAATAGTTTCTAATTATACTCTGTATTTCAGCAGAATCTGTCATATTTCCTTTTTCACCACAAATTTTAGTAATTTGGGTTTTCTCTCTCCTTCTTTTCATTAAAGTGGCTAGGGGTTTGTCCATTTTATTTATTTTTTAAAAGAACCAGCTTTTTGTTTTGTCAATTTTTGAATTGTTTCTTTTGTTTCAATTTCATTGATTTCAGCCCTGATTTTAATTAGTTCTGTCTTCTATTTCTTTTGGTGTTGGTTTGTTCCTCTTTTTCTAGGGCTTTGAAATGTAGTGTCAGGTCATTTATTTGTTGACTTTTTCTTCTTTGAATAAATGAGCTTAATGCAATGAACTTTCCTCTTAGCACTGCCTTCATAGTGTTCCAGAGATTCTGATATGTTGTATCAGGGTTCTCATTTACCTCTAAGAATTTTTTATCTCCTCCCTGAATTCTTGTGTTACCCCTGCATCATTCTACAGCATATTATTGAGTCTCTAGGTGTTGGAATAGCTTCTTTTTTTAAAACTGTCATTAATTTCTAATTTCATTCCATTATGGTCAGATAGAATGTGGGATAGTGTCTTTTTTTTTTTTTTTTTTTTTGTATTTGCTAAGATAAGCTTTGTGGCATAGCATATGATCTATTTTGGGGAAGGATCCATGTACTGCTGAGAAAAAGTGTATTTGCTTGTTGAAAGATGGAATATTCTATATATATCTGTTAAGTCTAGATTATTGATTGTTCTATTGAGTTTTTAAATTCTTTGTTTAGTTTTTGTTTGGAAGATCTATCCAGTGGTGAGAGGGGTGTATTAAAGACATCCAGTACTATTGTGTTGTGGTCTATTTGATTCTTGAGGTTGAGAAGAATTTGTTTGACATACATGGCTGCCACATTGTTTGGGGCATATATATTTAAGATTGTTATGTCTTGTTGATGTATAATTCCCTTAAGCAGTATGAAATGACCTTCTTTATCCCTTTTCACTACTTTGGCTTGAAGTCCACTTTATCTGATATGAAGATGGAAACCCCTGCTTGTTTACACAGTCCATGTGAGTGACACATTTTTTTCCGTCCTTTCACCTTCAATCTGTGAGTGTCTCTTTCTATGAGATGAGTCTCTTGGAGGCAGCATATTGGTAGGTCTTTTTTTTTTTTAAATCCAATCTGCCAGTCTATGTCGTTTAATTACTGAGTTTAGGCCATTGATATTCAGTGTTATTATTAAGACATGGTTTGTATTCCCAGACATTTTGGTTTATTTTTACTTTTTAACTTGACTGGGTTTCTCCCTTGATTGGTCTTTCCTTTAGTGTAGTTCCTCCTTTTGCAGGTTTTCATTGTTTTTCATTTCTTCTTTATGGAAGTTTTTGCAAAGAATGTTCTGTAGTGCAGCCTTTCCTGATGTAAATTATTTTAATTTTGTGATTTTGGAAGGTTTTTATTTCATCCTCAAATCTAAAACTTCATTTTGCTGGATATAAGATTCTTTGATGGCATCCATTGTCTTTCAGAGCTTGGTATATGTTGTTCCAAGCTCTTCTAGCTTTAAGGGTCTGAGTTGAGAAGTCTGCAGAGATCCTAATGGGTTTCCACCTATATGTAATTTAATTCCTTTCTCTTGTGGCTATTAAGATTCTCTCTTTATTCTGAATACTAGGCATTTTCACTATGATATGCCTTGGTGTAGATCTGCTCTGATTTTGTACATTTGGTGTCCTGTAAGACTCTTGTATTTGATTATCCAATTCACTTTTCATATTTGGAAATTTTTCTGATATTATTTCATTGAATAGATTGTTTATGTCTTTGGTTTGAAATTCTATGCCTTCCTCTATCCCAATAATTCTTAAATTTGGTCTTTCCATGTTATCCCATAATTCTTAGCTATTCTTCTTATGGTTTCTTACTGTCAATTCTATTTTCAAGATTAAATATTTTGTCTTCATTGTCTGAGGTTCTGTCTTCCAAGTGATCTAATCTGTTGGTGATGCTTTCTATTGAGTTTTTAATTTGGTTTATTGTTTCTTTCATTTTCAGAATTTCTGTTTGGTTCTTTTGCAGAATCTTTATCTCCTTATTGGAGTAATCTCTTGCTTCCTGTATTTGCCTATGTAGCTCCTTATCAAAATGATATTTTGTTGCCTGTGTTTGCTCTCTTATATCATTCTTTAATTCACAGAACATTTTAATTATGTACATCCTGAACTCGTTCTCTGACATTTCTTCTGCTGTGCTGACCATGGGTTCCAATAATGTAGTATCTTGGTTTGTTTGAGGCACTTTCTTCCCTTGTTTTTTCATGTTGTTTGTTTGTCTTCACTTCTAGCACTGCAGATCTGAAGTGTTACAGTTTTTATCCTGTAGACTTATAGATTCCCTACAGGGCTTCAATACTTCTCCTTTAAGGGAGACTAATATTGACAGATCTCAATACGAACAATATATAGTTTTAAACCAAGTAGCTCCTAATAGCTCCTAAATACATTTACAGCTTTGTCACAGTATACAGAAATTATGAGTTCAATTAGCACCTACTATATAAACAATAAGTTTGCATAAGGGTCTACAGTTTCTGCTGGTGGGCTAGAGAGAACCAGGGGTGGGATGTAGGATGAGATGTTAGGGAGGTGGAAGTGAGGATATAGTTATTAGATCCTAGAAAGCATGAAAAAGGAATTCAAAAGAAGTTGGCTATTAGTAGAAGAGAGAGATTTGGGGAAGACAAGTAAGTAGGAAGAAAATAGAGTACATCTAACAAGAAGACATAAAAATTTTAAAAAATAAAACATGTAAAGGTGGAAGTAACGAGACTATATTATACAATTGTAGTATACTAATCAAATATCCCAGTCCACAGTAGCCTAATGCATAAAAAGTACTTGGTTTCATAAATGTTGGGGATATAAGGGTGGAAAAAGTGTGAGAGAGAGAAAAGAAAATAAAGAAATGAAGAAAAAGAAAAAAAAGGAATAGAAGGAAAAAAGTAAAAATAAAATGTTTCAATGTAAATAAACAGGATTGCTTACCTTCTCTTCCAGTAGGTGGAGTTGTCTGTTGATTACTGGTATCTGCCCCACTCAAGTCAAAGATGGTGAAGCAGGAGTCTCACAAGGAAGCCCTCTGCTTCAGAGATAAAGTGAAGGGCTGGGCCAGGCAGTGATGTTAGGTGACGTGTTCGGAATTGCAGCTCTGTGGTGTGCTGTGCAGAAGTAAAAGTTTGTCTCCAGATCCTGCCCCATGTCCCCAGGTGTAGGCGAACAGGGAGGTTCTGCCCTAGTAGATGGAGATCCACACAAGAGCAGCAGCCAGGGGTCCTGCATGGGAGCTGTGGGTCCCACATGGGTGAGTGACCAGAGGTTTTGTGGAGTGTGTGGGCACTGGAGCCAGGGATCCTATGCAAGAGTGGGTTTTGCACAGGCAATCAAAGTCCTGTGCCAGAGTGTGTGGCTGAGATCCTGCCTCGCCTTGCGTCTGGGGTCCTGTGCAAACACTGGGGCCTGGAGACCCTGCGGGCACGTGAGTGGAGTTCCTACATGGAGGCAGCTGTCGGGTGTCCTCTAAAAACTCACTGAGAAACAGTGTTTCCATTACTTTAAACCCCGGTCCTGGAGAGACTAGAAACGCCCGTCCATCTAGGCTGCCATCTTGGAACTAATCTGAATTCTTAATGGCACACCAGAAGTTCCATGATGTAACAACTGAAAAAGTAAGATAAAAAATACAGAGTGTAGCAGCAAATGTTTTGAAAAACATACCTGAAATAATATTAGAATGAAACACCAAACATTGTTATCAGCGATTGTTAGTATGACCTCATGTTAAAGAAGGGTTTATTTCTTCATACAGATCTATAGTCTTGGTCTGTTCCTGCTGCTATAAGAAAGTACCTGAGACTAGGTAGTTTATAAAGAACAAAAATTTATTTCTCACAGTTCTGGAGAAATTTATTTCTCACAGATACTGGAAAGTCCAGTATCAAGGTGTTGCCAGATGTGATGTCTATGAAGGCCTGCTTTCTACTTCCAGGGTGGCATCATGTTCTTGTGTCCTTTGAAGGGGGCTAACACTTTGTCTTTACTCAGTAAAATGAATAAATGGAGCAGGAGTCTCTCTAAGGTCTTTTTAATAAAGTTATTACTCCCAAACATGAGTGGAGAGCCCTTGTGACTTAATTTTTTCCCCAAGGCCAACTCTGAATACCACCACAATGGGGGTTAAGTTTCAACATGAATTTGGAGGGTGAGAGCATAAACATTCAAACTATATGTATCTTTTCAAAATGTTCTACAATAAGCAAAATATTATTACTGAGAAATTCTAAAAATTCAAAATGTACCAGGTTCAAATTTCTGTTCTATGCAATGTATGTTAATAGAGAATCATAGGTTGAGATTTGAGAACCTCTCCTCACTCCCAGCCCTGCTCAGTTTCCCTTCCTTAAAGATTTCATGGTCCCTAAACTTTTCCCATTGTTGTTTCTTCAAAATATATAAATACTTATTAAAAAATAATACCTTTGGTTATATTTAACCAATTAAACTGAGTCATGACAACACAGTAATAATCTATCTGATGTTTTATTGTAATGAGTAGAATGTAGAGCAGAAGAATCAAATGAAGGAGACAGCACCGCTGCTGAAAGACCCCAGAAGACGTGATGATGGACATCAAGTGAGTATTGCTTCTTCCCAATTTTAACTACAACCATCTCTGACATGCCTTTCACTCATGTATTCAAAAAGATCTTATGAACAATTTTCTAAGTCTGCATATATATATATATATTATATAAAAAAGCCAAATCATATTTCTTGTTCTTTATTTTTATATGACTTACTATATTGACTAAATGTATATTAGTTATCAATTTCTTTAAATGTGTTTTTTTTAATATATGTATAGGCATTATTTTTTCCTCTTGTGGTGTAACAAGATGCCACAAATTTGGTGGCTTCAAACAACAAAAATTTATTATCTTATGTGTCTGGAGATCAGAAAACAAATCAGTCTTACCAGGCCAAAGTTAAGGTGTCCTAAGATTTCAACAAGGTCTTTCCTGAGGCTCTTGAGAAGAATCTGTTCCTTGCCTTGTACAGCTCCTGGCCACCTCACTACAGCCTCTGCCTTTGTCACATCACCTTCTCTAACTTTGACTTCTTGTCTCCCTCCTGAAGAACCCTAATAATTACATTACATCCACTCAGATCATTCAGGATTATATCCTCATCTCAATATCCTTAATTTAATCACCCCTGAGAAGTCCCTTTTGTTATGTAAGCTTCAGGGGTTAAGACATGGGCATCTTGGGGCACCATGAGTATATCTACAAAGTGAAGTATAAGTATTACCAAGTGTTTTATTTATTAAAAACTAATTATAGCCAGGCTTAGTGGCACACACCTATAGTCCCAACAGCTTGGGAAGCTGAGGCAGGAGGATCACAAGTTCAAAGCCAGCCTCAGCAACTTATTAAGCCCTAAGCAACTCAGCAAGACCCTGACTCAAAATAAAATATTAAAAAGGCTGGGGATGTGGCTCAGTGGTTGAGCACCCTTAGGTTCAATCCTGGTACAAAAAAATTAATTATAGACTTATAAACAAGATTATAACTGCACTGACAACTAAACAAAATCTCATGTTCCTTTTCACTAGGAATCATCAATATTTTTAACTGACATAAAATATATTTCAGAATATTTATCATTTTCCAGATGTTTAAGGAACTTTTTTCCTTTAGAAAAATTATGTACATATTAATATGCACAATCTTTATGTGTCAATTTTAAAAACCCACATTTATGTGTGGGTTTTTTTCCACATGTGGTTTTGATGTGCATTTACAGTATACAATGTTTAATCAGGTTAGGCAGATCTATCCAATTTTTTATCATTTCTTTGCAAGGAAACCATTGAAAATCTCATCTTCTAGCTTTCTGAAATGTGCAGTCTATTATTGTGATCTGTAGTCACCCTACTGTTCAACACACTTCAGAGCTCCCTGCTCCTATGGAACTGTATCTTAGCACCCGTGGCTTTCTTCGGACTTTTTCCTTCCGAGTTTTTAAAGACAATTTGAAGACTAAGTGTTTATGGGTTTCAGTAATTTATTCAGTGAAGAATGTCATTTAATTAAATTGTAACTATTATAGTTGTTGGAACTCTGCCCTCAGGACCCTTTAAAAATAAGAAAAGAATCAAATTGTTTCTTCTGATTAGAATTAAGGGAATTGCTGGAAGAGAGTGGAAAGTAAGAGAAGAAAATAAAGAACTCTGAAAAATTTTCTAATGTGAATTTTATTGTTTTTTTCCTGGTAGTACCAAGCAGCCTGGGTAACAGGGAGGCCTGGGTTAGTATTTTGAGCTAAAGAAAAAGCAGTCTGACTAAACTCAAACTGCACACTAACCAGACTGAAATTCAGACACTCCAGAGTGAACATCTCCCCCCATCACTTCTAACAGATAGGGCAGAAAAATTCTTCTTCATAGAAAACAGTATAATTTTTAAAGAAAATAAATTAAGTTCTTCCAAAATTTCTTAGAAGTTTCCAGCACTTAAAAAGATAAGAAATTTTATATTGAGTTTTTGAGGGGTTTTCTTGTTTTGTTTTGTTTTTGCAATCCAAAATTTGTTCGCTTTCTAAGAACTAATTCTGTAAAAGAAAAGTCCAAATATTTTATTAATAGTATTCAGTCACCCAGATAGTTGGCAATAGGCTGATGAAAATCCTCTTTTTTTTTGTTTTTTATTGTTGACTAGTTGAACATGCTGCAGATGCAACTGAAATGTTGTTCTTATTAAAGAAAATTATGAATAATAATAAAAAATGTGAATTTCAATCCAGAAATTTTGTCAGATGTATACTGGTGTCCACTGTATGCCTCAAACTAAATTGAATAAAACACAAATCAAATCATGTACTCTTTGCTCAGACCCTGCAGAGGCACCCAGTCTGGTCCAGAAGAAAAGCCAAATTATCCCTAGGGTCCTGCATATAGCCCTGCATTCCTGCCTCTGCCCTCCTCCCGCCTGACCTCCATGACTACATCTCCTGCTTCTCTCCCTGCCCTCTTTCTTATTTACTTTACTGACAGTAACGCCCCAGATAGGATCCTGACCAAAGACACTGGACCACCTGGGAAAGCTCTTCTTCCTGGCATCTGCTTAACTAATCCCTTCACCTTCTTCAAATCTTTGCTTAATCTCATCTCCACAGTAAGGCTCATTCTAAATGTCCCATACAACACTATAAGATAGCCCTGCATCACCATGCCATGATGCCAATTCTCTTCCCACATTTCTTTTTTTATTCCTATGGTATTTGTGGCTTTCTAACTTCTAATACAATTTGATTGATTACTTGATTGATTGAATTTTTATTGATGTTTCTCCCAAATTATCATTCTATTATGGCAGGAGTATTTGGCTGTTTCATTTATTGATATATACCAAGATTGTAGAACTCAGGTTATCAAACCTATATCAGAGCAACTTTCATTAACTGCATGCTGGATAAATCAGCATGCAGTACAAGTAGAGGAAAGGAATTTTTAAAATACTTTTTAATCCTTGCAATAAAACTTCAAATTAGATGTCATTACTATCTCATGTTTACAGATGCCTAAACTAAGAATTTGTTTGTATCATACAGTAGTTATCCTTTTGTTCTACAGAACAATAGAAGCCATTCCTCCTACTCAACTGTGCCCTGTACCCATTAACCACTCTTTGTATTTCCTCTACCCCTACAGCTTTCTAAGGTTCTGTTAACTACATTCTACTCTCTAGTTCATTAAGATCAACTTTAGTTAAGTTAGAACATGTGAGAAAAAATAAGTGAGAACATGTGGTATTTATCTCTCTGTACTTGACTTATTTCATTTAACATAGAATTTTCCAGTTCCATCCATGTTGTTACAAATGACAGAATTCACTTTTATTAGTATTCCATCATGTATGTGTACCACATGTTCTTTATCTACGCATTAGTTAATGGAAGTTAGGTTGTTTCCATTTCTTTGCTATTGTAAACCGTGCTTCATTGAACTTGAGAATGCAAATGTCTCTTTCACATGCTGGTTTCATTTCCTTTGGGTGTATATCTGGGAGTGGTACTGCTGGATCATATTTCTAGTTTTTTGAGGAACCTCCATTCTGTTCTCCATAATTGCTTTACTGATTTACCTTCCTACCAGCAGTGTACTGAAGTTTCCCTTTTCCCTCTGCATCCTCTCATGGTTTCATCTTAAAATATTTTACAGCCTGTAATTAGGATATAGTTAGTCATAAATGCTTCCATTACCCTTATTATATTTATTTTATTTGTTTTGCAGGGTTTGTATAGGGTGGGTTCTCATTTTTCCATGATATAGGTACTGTGAACATGAGGAAAATAAACAATAACTTATGATGAAGACTTCAAGACAAAATCTGAGACATTCTCCAAAGCATCTGGAATTTGCACTAGAAACTTAGCAGGTGCAAATATATTGAGATATGACATTAAAAAATTAAACACATCAGATGTAATACCTGAAGAGAAGTATCAGCAGCTTTTTATATCTGTATTCTACACCAAGTCTGTTAATAACAAACCCTGTCAACACATGGATCCAGACTTTTCTGGTTATGAAAAAGGGCTGAACTAATAAGTCTTTGAGAAGACATGGTAATATTGACATGATATTGTCCATATTAGATGTGAGAAAATGTTTTCAGCCTTCAGTTTGGTTGAGAACTCAAGATCTTGGTTGAGTTTTTGATGGCCACAAAATCTCCTACTGTGCAAGCTAGATCACTTTAAAGGCATACATATTGAATATATTGAATATATATTCAATTTAGGGACTTAAAGGGAATAAGATGTGGGATAAAGAAGAAAATATTATAGCTAACTTTTGAAGGTCGCCAGATCTAGAAAGATAGAGACATGGATAAAATGGAAGTTCGGGTGAAAAGAATACCAAGAGAAAAGGGACAATGGTGAGAAACAACAAGTGAAAATGGAAATCACAGGGAGTTCAGTTTGCCGGGCTATGGTGTACTGAAGGGCAGAGGAGGTTCAAAACTGAGAAACGTAAATATTGTTTGATAGACAGCAATGATCCACTACTTCTTTTTGTACAGGTGGTGACAGTATCTGGCCTATACTTCAAAAAGATTCATCTGTGTGTAGGCAGAATTCATATCTATGTTATTAATGAAAAATAAATACCGAGAAAAATATTGTGCATATAAGATGTCACCGCACAAACATGAGACTCATAGATGCTTATTTTGGCATCCAAGATCTGAAGCAGGAAGCATGCTACAGAGCTTGGGCAGAGGTTACCAAGTTATCTCCCCTGTGAAGGATGACCAGATGTGTGCTGCCCTGGGAGACCCCTACTGGCATCTGGGCTCTTAGATTATTCTTTATTCTGATTAAAAAATTGTATGGAGAATTCACTCATTGAAAAAACCTGATTCCTCCAACCTGAAAGAATCTGTAATTTCATTAATTATATGAGTTCAATTTGCAGAAACTACTCTTTTTGCATGAACAATAAAAGGTATATTAAGCTCTCATCTAACAACTGCTGTTCATATATTGAGAAGAGTGCCTGGCACCTAGCATATCCTAATATGTAATTGCTTTGGCCCAGTCTCTCAAAAATAGTGAGAGTCATGAGAAAATCACTCACAGATCTAAGCTAAATTTTCTGAAAGTTATAATTAAATACAAACTACTTACAATAAGCTCCTCCCCATCAACATTATAAATGTTGATGTTATACATTATAAATTCCCTTCATTATAGAGGTCTACTTGAAAGCCTTACTTCCTTATCTTAGAAACCAATTAATTTCTAGCTTTTGCTTTGCAGCACTGCTTGATACTTGAAGCTGGAAACTCTCACACCATAACCTCCAGCTCTTACATGAATTTGACCTCTCCTGTTCTTTCTCACACTGACCATACTCACCTAGAGAACAGATGGTAGTGTGTTTCATGTGTCTCACATCCCTATTCAAAGAGGCCCTGTTGTCTTTCTCTACTAATTGTTCTTATTGTGCTTTTTGTTAGGTCAGAGGCAGATGTGGAAAATGGCCATTCCAGCTGCGACGGAGAGGGAGCCAGAGCCGGGGAGTTCCCGGCCACCTCCCGCTGCGCCCGTGAGCCACCTCGCTCCCCACGTTCTGCTTGGTCACGCAGCCCTGCCAGGGCGCTCGGCCCGTAGTGGCACTTTCTGAAAGCTCCTCGCTTCACCGCCTCCCCCCCTTGTCCGCCGCCACTGCCACAAGCAGCGGGCCTGTGCAGGGCACGCCCACACAGCCACCGTCAGTCGCAGGCGCCAAACGCAATACGTATGTGCCAAACACGCCAACATGGCAGCCCCCAGTAATCTCTGACGTGAAAACCGCCATGACTCCCAGCTCATCCCAGAAGGACTCTGACCTCACCAGCCTCACCTAACCAATCTCAGAGGACACTGGACTCTAGACCAACACCTCTCCCTGCCCCAGGCCCTTCCCTTCCTGCCTTAAGCCTTCCTTTTTCCAAATGGGGGACCCTTTAAATTCTGTATGGCACAAGGCTTCAACGCCATTTTCTCCCCGCTCAAGCCTGGTGACGGGGGGAGGGTGGCCCAAGAGTGTTCTTCCCAGAATAAAGCCTATTCCAGCCCTGTTTTACTTCCATCTGGTCATTTGGCTTTATACTTTTCAATGTCCGATGGTAGTTATAACAGTGCTTTAAAAATTGGTCACTAATTGTATGTTGCTTATAAAAGGAAAATGTTTTATGAGTCACTCGCAGATCTTGAGGATATTGTATGATGGGAATTGTAAAGCCAGGAGACCAAAAGGTGGTAAATAAAACCGCTGGGAAAGGCTTTATTGGGAAATACACTTCCAGGCGAACTCCCCCTCCAACAGAGTGGGTCCGGGAGACTTGCGCAAGTGTTCCATGGTACAGAAAATTTAAAGGGCCCGGTCTGGGGGAAAAAAAGGCTTAAGGCAGGAAGAGAAGTGCTATGAGGTAGGAAGGGGAGGTGTCTGGAGTCCTGTGTTCTCTGGGGTTGGTCAGGGGATCCTGCTGAGGTCAGAGTCCTTCCGGGGTGAGTCAGGAAAAGTCTGCTGATTGGTAGGAGGTGCCATTACTGCTTACGTGTCAGCGTCTGGTTGGTTCCTCCTTTGCGCATGTGGGCTGCTTGATGCTTGATTCCCTGCAGCTGCTCCAAATTGATGTTTTGCACCCACCGCAGCTGTGTGGAGTCAGCCATGTTGTATGTTCTGCGTCTGCTGCAGCCGTGTGGAGTTCACCATGTTGTACGTTCTGTGTCTGCCTCGCAAGAAGAAGTGTGAGACCTCCAGCTGACCTAACATGAGTTATACTAACAAAGCAAGAAATTCTATCTTCCTTGTCTTTTTTGCTTACTCTAAACTAGACCACGAGGATAGTAGATTAGATGATTTTTCTATCAGCAGACCAAGTGCTGTTTTAAGTCTTTTTGCCATTTATAATCATAGGCTTTATGAATGAAGTAAAAGGAATACAGCCAGATTGCTGTTCATATGGACTATTTGGAAGCCTGAATATATTAAAATTGATGTATTGTGTTAAGTAGACATGCTATTTAATAAATTTCTGAGTCAAGTTTTACTTATTATGTTTCCCTATAATTTGAGAAACTTAACAGGGATTTGGAAAAGAAAAAGGAAAATGCAACATAATGAAGCCAAAATTGATCGTTGGGGCTATTTTTCCATATCTAAAATGGAGAAATAATAATTCTTTGGATGATGATTATAATACTGGTGATAATTGCTAAGCTTTTTGGATGATTAGCTAGAAGATACTAATGATTTCTAAAGGAAATATTTCAAAATAAAGTTTCAGTTTTGAGACCATCTACATTTTAAAAGCAATGTAATGAGACTAAAATAAAAAAACAACCTTGAATTTTTTGTTTTTCTTAATAGATTGCAATTAAGCTTTATGATTGTTCCAGGCTTGATATGCTTCTGCTTCATTATCCTCTCCTTGTCATCTTCTCTACATGTATTACCACTAAGAACAAAATTTATATGTACAGTATAAAAATAATGGCAGCTTCTTACTAAGTGCCCTCTCCATGAAAACTATATAAAGCACCCTACACATGTCATTTCATAATAACCTTACAAAGGAGTTGCTCTTGCACACATTTCATCATAGCTAAAAGCATAGATTTGTTGAGTTTGCATGATGGCAAATGGCAGCCGCAGGATGCAAATCCAGCTCCAAATTCTGGGGTTATTAGATTGATTTCTGTATATATCAAAAGATAGGTTTATTACTATATAGTATTAAATTCGCACAACCTATTTCTCATCTTTTCCTATATCTCCTATTCTTCCTCCCTCGCCCCCAGAAGGTGTTTTCCAGCAAAACTTTTACTTCCCTACAGTCCTCTTTCCCCTTCTTCAGCTATGAACAGTACTGTCAGCTGAAGTTCCTGTGGAGCACTATGGACATTAGCCAGCAAAAATTAATTTAGTAATTGTCAAAGCAGTTCTGTTTCTCAATAACTGGCTACATAACAGATCACTGAAAAGTTATTTTATTAATTGCCGATTTGAGAGGAGCCCACCCTTAAGTAATTCTGTTTAGTTAAGCTGAAAAGAGGTCTCTGACAGAATTCTCATTCGCAGCAAGTTTGGAAACCACTGGCTAAATCAAAAGCAGAATTGATAGTCAATATTCCCCAAGGCCAAGATTAGGAATGACTCAGCTGTACATTAGAATCACCTTCTAAGATTTTTAAAATCCTGATGCTCAAGACTTGCCCAGATTAATCACATCCGTATGTCTGTGGATGGGGCCTGAGATGCAGCATTTTTTAAAGCTTCCCAGGTAACTACAAAGTGCAGGGAAAGTGGAAAACCACTGCATTAAGGAGTGGAAATAATCAATCTGGCTTTGTTTTGTTTTGCTTGTCTGGTGGTTCACTCCTCTCTGTTCCTTGATCCACTCTTGGGAGACAGTTGTAGCGCTGTCACCCTGAATGTGATAACATATGTAGTCTACAGCTCAAATGTTGCTACAGCAATAATCAGGAAACTGGGTCTTCAGTCTCTGAGTGGCCTGTCTTCCACTGAACCAAAATATTCAAGTATCCAAAACTGAAATGTGGAAGAAAATGTTTTTTTTTTAATTTCATTCATTTATCCAACAAATACTTAAGCTGATTATAAATACTTTCAGTTATTTAAAGAAATGGAGATGATTTTCTATTTCTGACTTGCTTATACATATCCACACAAAACTCAGAGATACACATGCACAGAGACTTATGAAGTCTTCCTTTAAAAAATTGTGCTTAAGCCAGGTGCAGTGGCACACATCCATAATCCCAGGCAACTCAGGAGGCTGAAGAAGGAGGGTTACAATTTCAAAACCAGCCTTAGCATCTTGGCAAGGCCCTGAGTAACTTAGCAAGACCCTGTCTCAAAATCAAAAATAAAAAGGGCTGAGGATGTGGCTCAGTGGTAAAGTGCCCCTAGGTTCAATCCCCAGTATATATATATATATATATATTAAATTTTATCCCCTTATGTATTTTAGGACTGTGATGAAAAGAAAGGAAGGCAAAATTATTAGGAGTTCTAGGCTCCAGATAACTTTTCCCATTTAGTCTATGTAAGATTAGACATACAGTACATAAAATGAAAATCTCAAATATTATTAAAGGTTCAATGTGTTTTTACTGCATTTTCTTGTCACCCAACTCCCAAAAGGCAGTAGTGGGTAAAAGCTTTAGGTTGAGTTGGGGATTAACTCCGATTCCTGAGAGAAGACACGAAGCCAGCTGCTGACACTGATGACAGTGACCATTCAGGGTCAGGCAAGCAAAGCTGATGAGGTGACAAAAGAATGAAGGACTATGAACCAGTCACACCTGCTGGTATTTTCTGAAACAGTTTTGAATATACCTTTTATATAAAATGTACTCCTCACTCCTGATTCCCCTGCCTTAATGTATTTGAATTAAGCCCAAGCTGCTATAAAATCACCTCAAGATGTGAGAGTCTTTCCTTAGTTTCTGTCATAAGAACATAAAACAGGACAGCAAAACTCTGACTGGTGATTGGGAAGTAGAGAAAAATTGAAAATTATCTCTTTGTCTAAGTCAGTTTAAATCAGGGGATGGGCCAAGATTCAACCAGGACAAGCTCACAGTTTTATGATCCAATTCAAAATGAGTTTTAAAACAAATTTAGAACCTAAACGGCAATTTAATTCAAAATTCCTCTAGGCAGAAAACCAATGGGACTACAAAACACAGCAAAATGCAAATAAAAGGACAGATTCAAGGGTAAAAATATTTTACAAGTTCTAGTGACAGGACAAAAATTCTATTTAAATATGGGAGACTAAGAAGCTGACATTGTACAGCATTTTTAAAAAGAAGGACTAAACTGGGAATTAGCCGATCCTGAGAGAGATTCAGCTCTGCCAATAACTAACAGCCCTAAGCAAGTCATATAAAATTTTCTGGGCCTTTGCTTCTTCATCCTTAGAAGAAAGGTAAGGAATAATTGGTATCTTTTACATTCCCAAAATATTTGGTTCTGTGTCTACTCAGAAAATTCACACTTTGAATTGTCTAAAAGTCCTAAGCATTTTATTATCTTATAAGCTAAATTACTTTAAAATAAAATTTGATACTTATAATTCCTGCTCTCTTTAATAAACTAAAACCCAACCTGAATTCACCCAATTTAAATAGAAATTTAATAGTGCTCTGCTGAAAAGCAGGAAGTATCCAGACTCGGGAAAATGTTTCAGGGTTGATAAAATATTTCAAAAATGGTTCTCCTTAATGCCATATCCCCAAAAATGTTTTCATTTAAAAGGACCATGGAATCAAATAACTATGCTGGCAAGAAGGAATTTTACTCATTGATGGATGGAAGTTTAATCAGTGTTCCATCCTGTTTTCTCTTTCAACTTGCTCATTCTCTCTGAATCACTTTTCCCACCATCATCTCATCTCCCAACAACAGAAAGACTTCTCTTAACTCTCAATTTCTTCCTAAGTTTGTAGTTCATGAAGTTGTTGTTTACCTTCCCATAAGCATGGCCTCTTTCCCCCAATTGACTCTCCTATTTAACATTGTAGAGGCTGCTAATTTATTCTTGAGGAACTCATTAGCTATCTTGAGGCAAGTCTTGCTAATAGGACTTCTTTCTTATCAGATATTGTATGTTTATGGATTATTGTCTAATGTAAGAATAACTATCCAGTTTTCAAATGAATAGAGACTCCTGATTTGCCATGCAACTCATAGAAGCTGAAAGGTGAATCTCCCTTGATTGAGAGTAAAGCACTGAGAAGCTTACCATGTAATTCTATTGTAAAATACTATTGATTTACTCTATGATATATAGAAGCTCATGGTGTAACTTTATTGTGAGTCTCTTAATCACCGTGCAATAGCATGAAACCAACTGAGTCACTTTATGGTGAAACTCTCTGATTTAATATGGATCCCAGAGGACTTTGTTGTCTCTGTCTACAGTAACAAAACTTTAAATTTTATTAATCCACTTTGAATTTAACTTAGAAGCCCTTCTGTAGCCTGAGATGTGGCTTTAGCTAAACATGGACAGTGGCAAGCACCACTGTTTCTACGTGGAAGTCATGAGGAGGGAACCTCAGGAGAGCATCTGCTAGTTCCAGATGAGTGCTACAAATCTTCCTTTCGGTAAGAAGAATGATATATTTCACCCTTATCAAAAATAATTAGTGCCAAAGTACATGGTATAAATATGCTAAATCTGAGAGGGGAAATACCAGTGTATTTTATAAGTACATGGAGATTGAGTATAGACTTAATTAGCCCACATTTTATTTTCTATTTTAAAAAGTCCATCATTTGGACTATAAAACTATACAGTACAAAATAAAGTAAATTATAATTCTTGGGATGATTTTTTAGTCTTCAGGAAAATAATACATCATCTTTGGTAGGATTTTCAAATTTGAAAATTATGTAAAAGAAGCTATAATTTATATAAGCTATACAAGAAGAAGATATAACATATTTCTTGGCATAAATACCATTATTAACTTACAATTTTTCTAGATTTAATTGTAGATATTCTTCTTTGGGAAAGAACTTTTGTTTAAAAGGTTATCATAAATCTGTTACTCTTTAGAATAAGCTTGCTTTCCTTGAAATCTAATAAAATGAGCTCTTTTCAGAAGAAACCTTGGTGTCAAACATCATTTTTTGTATATGTTAGGGTTTTGTCCTTGGTATAAATTATTCAAATCTGACTTTTTTTAATCCTGCATATTTCTCTTATAACTTATCACAAAAATGTATTTAGTAGTAAGAAAATGAGTGAATAGCCCTGGTATGTCAGTATTTTCTATTGTTCAAGAAATTCATTGTGATTTAATGTGCTAGCAAGATTCCTTTCAACTTTACAGGCAGATGAAAGTCCATGCTACCTGGGATTCCTTCAGAAATTTCCATTTGTGAATGCTGACAACTTCTTACATGCGTATAGAATATAACTGTGAATAATGATATTTGCAGGACTGCTTGAATCAGATACACCATTATATTTTCTGTCAGTCATAGATTAAATGCCTTTGAAGTCTACTGCAAGTAATAAATTTTTAAAAATCGCACACACTCAAAAAGTGTTGCTTCTCCTGTTTAGAGCAATGAGAATTACTGAAAATGGGAAGGAAGAAAACAAACCTAGAAACCAGAAGACATAGAGATGGAATGACTACACCTGAACCTGCTCTTGCTTTCTTTATATACTTTCCACCATAACTGTCCCTAAGAGAAATACTCTTTTAAGCTTTAATCCCCAACTGGGAAGGTCTCTAACTGTATAGACAAAGTAAAGAGAAATTCTCACTCTATTGTTACAAATATTAATAATTTTGTAGTTCACCCACACATACTTAATGTATGCTTAATGGAAGCCAGATACTATTTTAGTGGCTTTTCATGCAATTGTTAATTAAATCCTCACATTAATAAGTTTTCTGATTTTATTATAATCCTCTTTTGACTGAGAGAGAAGCTATGCATAGACATTCTTAAAAACCTGCCCAAGGACTCTGAGCTGTAGAGGTGGGACATCAACTGAGGCCATCAAATTCCAGAGACTGTTCTATATGACTCTACAACTAGTCATTTTCAACAGGCATAATGACCAAGAGCTTTTGCAAATCATAGCCCTGGGTTCAATCACAGCATCACAAAAACAAAACAAATTGTACTTTGTGTATGCTTTTGTGAGAAGGTTTAGATCTATTATGGAAAATAGACTTTTCCCTGTCTCTCATTAGTGTGTGTGTGTGTGTGTGTGTGTGTGTGTGTGTGTGAGAGAGAGAGAGAGAGAGAGAGAGAGAAAGAGAATATCTAATATTAATAATCTAATATTAATAATGCATTTCAGGATCCTTTACAGGAATATGGACAAAGGCAATGTGTAAATTATGTTTTCCTGTTATGAGCACATATTCAGACATGGCTGTTTCTGTCCTATGAAAAACTGAGCTTATTATTAAAGAGAAGCAAGAGGCATTGCCTAACTCCAACCAGTACCGAACAAAAATGACAGAAGCTCTTGCTCAAGCAAGAGTTTTTCCTCTTGGGACAATCAGATAGCTCAATAAGGGTAAATGTACTGCCGAAATTCTATTCTTAACAATAACCCAAACCAAATAAGGTGGAAGGCATTCAATCAGAGACCATTTTTTATAGTCTCTCTCCTTCCTCAAAGGAGTAAGTGATGAAGTGAAGTGAGATCATTCATATGTCAAGAAGCTTTTAACTGTCTTCACTACAAACTTGATTAATAGTCATCACAGTACACCTAATAGTGCTGCAGATAACATACTTTTTTGAAGCGTGTAAAAGCCTTCCTTGGGTATTAAGAAGATATCCTAGGTGTGAGAACAGCTGTTTAGCTTCTGTTGCAGTTTAGAATAACAAACGTCAGCCCCAGGGGCACAAGAAAGGAGAAGAATGGAAGTCACATCTTGAAAGCAGCAGAAGCCTTTGAGATTTTATTTTTCCCCCTTAGATTCCAGGCTTATGAAAATCTCTATGAACCAAGCTGGACAGATCTTGATCTTGCAGGACAGTGCTTCTCAAACTTAAGCATGCAGAGAAATTGCCTGGAGCACTAGTGGAAATGCACATTTCTAGGCCTGAGAATTTGCATTTCTACAAAGCTCAAAGCTCAGGGGATGCTTCAGTTACTGCAAGGACCACACTCTGAGCCACTTTGAACAGGGCTGATCTGGGGCATCCTTGCAACCATTGATTCCTGATACTACCTCACTTTCTCACTATTTTTTCTCACACCAACAGGACAAAGAGCAAGCTCTGGTAAACATGCAAAGTGCAATGACAATGACCAACTCCTGATCAAAATGAAACGAGACCATTAGGTCACTGTATAACATAAAGCTTCCCAGACTGGATACTTGAGTATCCCTGAATGGCGGGTCCATTTTATCTCACATTACCGTAAGTCTCAATGATGACAGAAGAACTTACCAATTAAATCTTTGTTGTCTCATACTCTTAAGAGAAGCAAAGAGAAGTTGAAATAGATAAAGTACACGAGGCATCCAATTCAAATGCTCACGCTTTCTGCAGATTTCAGTCAAGAAGTTTCTTTAATCTCCACTTGACTTTAGGCTTCTGTTAATCCAACTCACAGCAGTTTCCAGTCTAAGTACTAAATGATTAAATCATTCACTATTTTAGTGTCAAATTTTTAAAGGAATGTCCAAAAGAACTTTACACAATACATTTGTGAAGCTTCTTAGCAACATGCTCTGATTTTATGTGTAGTATTTTTAAATTTAAAAAAAAAATGAGCCTATAATCGCAGTGTCTTAAGAGGCTGAGGCAGGAGGATCGCAAGTTCAAAACCAGCCTCAGCAATTTAGCAAGGTCCTAAGCAATTTAGCAAGACACTGTCTCAAAATAAAAATACAAAAAGGGCTGGAGATGTGGCCCAGTGGTTAAACATCCCTGGGTTCAATCTCTTGTACCAAAAGAAAAGAATTATTTTAACAAATTTGCTGCTGTGAGTAAGGATTACCTTCATTTAATAGATGGGTAAATTGTGGCTCAAAAACAAATAATTTACTTATTCAAGATCACATGCCAAGAATATAGAGGGATATCAGGCCTGCTGTGAGCCTTGATGTGTGGGGTGAAGGCAAGCCATAGCTGAAGCTGCCAGTGGGTCACTGAGGCCCTTCCCTGGATGGAAGACATGGCAGAGACCGAGAGTCTCTATAGTGCCACAAATAGTTGAAGTGGCATTAGTTCACAGGAGGAGGGATTTAAGGGAGGCCCTGACTATGTGACGGGAAAAGAGCATATGCCCCATTAGCTCTCCTAGGCTTAAACCATTACAGATGACCTATGACCAGGCATGAGAAGGAATTTCTCCTAAAGGGAAATCAGTGAAAACTTAGAGTACCAGAGGACCAACAGTAGAATTTTAATTCAAAATGCTGAGGAAGATATCATGAGTTGGACAACTGGGTATGTGGAGATCAAGATGCCTCTAGTACATTCAAATGAAGGTGCATTTTGGGAAACTGATTTAGCAGTCATGTGCATGTAGATAAAAATTCAAAGTGCGGGACTTCACTAGCACCCACTGGCTTTTCATGCCATCCCACAAAGATTACCCTTGCCTGGCTCATCCATATTTTAACGGAGATAGCAGCCAAGTTTGTACAATGTGACTTCTCCCCTCCAGGTCACAGTTAACTGCATGAGGAATAAAAACATAGTCCAATCTGAACCAAGAAATTTGGATTTAAGACTAGGAGTATCTAGGTTCAGACAGGTTTCTTGTTGAACATAAAAGATGTGGATTTGGGATGCTATTTCAGCAGACATTTTTCATTATGCTGAGAAAATAAAGCAAGCCAGTCTACAGCAGGTGAGAAAGCATGATACTAGCATAAACAGAAACACAGAGATGAGAACGAGGGGAAATTATGTTCTGGATTATCTCTAGTGCTTCAGTCCCTAGTCAGAGCCATCCTTAAAACCTACCTGCATCTCAGGTCCTAGTGTCCAGAAAGCATTCTTTTATCTCTTTCAAAAAAAGAATCTACCGAAAGAAGAAAGAAAGAAAGAAAGAAAGAAAGAAAGAAAGAAAGAAAGAAAGAAAGAAAGAAAGAAAGAAAGAAAGAAAGAAAAAAAAGGAAAATTCTCCTTCTGTTTAGTCAAGTTCATTTTGAATTCTATTACTTCTAACCAAGAGTCTTAAAAAATGAAACATAGTATTCATAATGCATATGATGGTGTAAGCACACATCTTAGAACAGAGACAGGCCCAAGATGGAAGGATCCTGAATAATGGTGAACAATAAATTTCGGGCAGAGAGGCATTCACAGGAGATTGTAAGCAATCTGAGAAAGAAGAAAACCTAGAGCCTGTGACATCTTCATTTCAAGACAAAACCATTTCTACAAACAGACATAAGTGAGTGGTGTCAAATCCTGCCTGTCGACTAGTCATGAAACATAAAGAATAAGACATGGCTACTGGATTTAACAGGAGGCAGGTTCCTGATAACCCTGGTGATAGCAACTGGAGTATATTGGTGGAGGAGAAACCAAAATATCTGGGGCAGTGGTGAGAAGCTGTGAGGAGCAAATAGTAAAAAGTCTGATAAGGATACATAACACAACAATGAATCTGATTTAAAAAGGAAAGAAGTGAGAAAGTCACATGAGATTAATATTTTTCCCCCTTGGGGTTTTGTGTGTGTGTGTGTGTGTGTATCTGTGTCTGTGTGTTATACAGGTTGGATATGTCATCATGTTTAACTTCTGATGGAAAAGATACATCAAGTGAGGGACATACTGGAGATATAGTAGAAAAAGCGTCAAAGGGCTGAGCTCCTGAGAGTACTGAGGGACTCCTTTTGCACTGCAAGCGGAAGTTAGGAAGAGAAGTGATGAGGCTGAGGTAAATCGCCCTTTTGCTGGCAGAGAGTTAAGGAAGCAGGACAGCCTGACAGGCTCTGTTAGTGTTAGCTTTCTTCTCTTCTTCTTAGCCATGCTTGTTTTCCTTTTTCAAGTCCTGGAGGCATGGGATCTGATGACTCCCACCATCTGGGGGGAATGTAGTTGGAGGAACTCTGTGGTCCAGCCAAGGCCCTGGTATTATTTGATTCATGTCACCCCTATCTATGCTGTTTTGTTCTTCTCTTCATTCAACACACAGGTTCTGTGCTAGAGCCACAAACATTTAGAAATATAATTTTCCAAGTTGGAAGCTCCTCATGGGAGGCAAACATGTGTTGCCTAGTTTTGCACCCACTTACCTCTTCAATAATTTACACAAGAATGGCTCCTAAAAAATAATTATTTATTAGCTAGAATAGAAATGCTACTTGTTGTCCAACTTGAAAAACAATTTAGTACCAATATTTCTTTTCCCATTTCAGACATTGTCATAATTTCTATTCACATTCCATTAAAAAGTGTGTTGATATATATGTTTTTGGTGATCAGAGGAAGAAACTAACATTTGATATAATTTATTTAACTTGCAAATGTTTCAGAGGTTTTAATAATCGGATTCACTTAAGTGCCCTACAAATAAGTAACAAAATATATATTTTTCCAGCATTATTTTCACAGGTTATTTAGCATTAGGCATTTTAAAATATATTTAAACAATCATTTTGGTGGGGTAAAAAAAATTTACTTTTTTTAGACTTTTTTGTACCTGTTTACTCCAAATCCAATGTAAAGCCATCCAGAATTTAAGAACCCTGGTCTCATTTCAGCTGCACATAAAGCAGCTGATGTTTCCACGGTTTCATATTCCTAATGTCTCCTGAACACACCCTTCAGTGTCAGTAATATTATACCCTTCTTATGCTCTGTCTCTTCTCCTTTCTGATATTGAGCCTGAATTTAATATCAGCTAACCTAAATATACTCAAATACAAGTCATGTGATTGTAAATGTCGTATCCCTAATACATCTTCTCAATTTTCATTCATTTATGATCTGGTTACTTTCATGTTTAATAGTAGACTTTGTAATGAACACTGAGCTGCTATGTGATGACTGTTCAATGGTGCGCTGCTGCCCTCTAGCTTACATTTCAAAGATTCTCTACAGTCTAACAATTTATTCAGAAAGTCTTTTGTACATGCCTGATAAATTGATGGCCATTACTTTCATGTGAATCTTAAGTTAGCAGTTCTATAAAATTATATTTATAAAGTTTTTAATTTCTTCTCTTTCTAGGTGAAATTAATGTGATCAACTGAATAATATAAATTTAGAAAAAATTTCCTGTTACAGCTCTTCTCAAGTTACCTATAATTACAGGTTTGCATGACATTTGCTAATAAGGATGTGAGTTCCAAGAATAAAGGTCACAGGTCTTACTTATGTTTGCATTTATAATTCTTATTCCTTGCAGGTATTCTAGAATTCAGGAAATGTCAATTAGTCAATGCATATGGTATGAGCATAATTCAGTGCTGTGCTTCTACAATATAACGCACACACATTCATACACTGAGAGACAGTGAGAAATAGAGATGGACCCTCATAACAATCAATGATTTATGATTTTTATTGACCCTCATATTTCTGCCTTTAAATGAATATCTTTAGATTCTCTGCTTTTAGAAACCCTTGAGGAAACACAATTTGTTAAGCTTTGTGGGAACCACAGAAAACAAAAATGAGGAAAAGAAAGGGGATCATGGAAACAGAGAGGGGAGGACAGGGAAATGGAAGGTACTGGGTAAGGAAATTGACCAAATTATGTTATGCACGTGTATGAATATGTCACAATAAATCCCAATCTTATTTATTATTATAATGTACCAATAACATTTATCAAATAAAAGAGGAAAAAAAACAGAAGTCAGGATGTAGTAGTAATGATTTTAACTATGTAGAACCTTTCAACAACTTTCTTATACTGGCAGAATTCCTCCCCTTTAGACTCTTGTCCCCAAAATAGGAGTCAGAACCTCACTTATACAGTTTCTCTTATATCTGAGATGTAAATCCTTTACCAGTCAGATGCAGTCATTAAACTATGTGGACTCCACTCTGGGTCAATAACACTCCAAAATCACAGTGTTGGCATCCTGGAATGGTGTCTTGTGATGGTCCTGGTAGTGCTGTTGCCCATAAGAAGTGGCTGAAGGATCTCTCTGGACCAGTTAGGCATAGTTTACAAAACTGAATTTCTAGCCTTAACAGATTCTGAGAACTATCTACCTTTTAAAAATTTCTTACTGCTTAAAGTAGCTAGAATTTGCAAAAGCTAACTGAAAAAATAGTACATAAAAGGATATGCAGAGGAAAAGAACACTTTCAAAAGGAGAAGGGAGAAAGGCAAAGAATGTTCCTTAATCAAATGACTAGGAACAATTTAATGCTTATGTTAGTTTTAGATTAAACAAAGGTTTATTAAGCTCCTTGAATGTAGCATATATCATTTGAGGAGAGCTTTCTCATTTATTGCATTATTTGATGTTCTCTATAATTTTATGAGAAAGGTATGTGTGTTTTATAAAAGAGATTGAAGACTCAGAGAAGCAAAAGGTTGAAAGAATTGGAATCAAACACAGGTTTACACTCTTTCAATATTATGGTCTCCACGTTATTCAAAATGCCATTACTACATAGCTCCATCAGTCTATTACATACCTAAAATCATGACCACCCTGATTTCTGTGGTTTTCTTTTTTCCTTTTATTAGTTCACTAATTTTTTATCAGAGTGATATAATTATACACAATAGCAGGATTAATTGTGATATATTCATACGGGCACATGGTATAATTTGATCAATTTTCTTCCCTAATACCTCCCATTTCCCTCCATCTTTTCCCACCCCTGTTTCCCTTCCTTTTCCTGATTTCTGTTTTCCATGATCCCCACCAAGCTTATCAAATTGTGTTTCCTCAAGAGTTTGTAGAAACAGAGAAAATTTAGGGTCAATGAAAACTACAAATCATTGATTATCATGCTGTGTACATCTCTGTCTCTCAGTGTCTCTGGATATATGAATGTGTATGTGTTATACTGTAGATGCACAGCACTGAATTATGCTCATACCATATGCATCGATTGATAAGCATTTCCTCAATTCTAGAACACCTACAAAGAATAAGAGTTATTAACACAAATATAAGTAAGACCTGTGACCTTTATTCTTGAAACTCACATCCTTATTAGGAAATGCCATGTAAACCTGTAATTTTGGGTAACATGAGAAGAGCTCTAGGAGGAAAGTTATCATAGGTAAAATCTGGAGACACAAGTTCTAATATCTATAATAGGAAACCCAAGATTAAAGGTATTGTCCAATAATACCTATATCATAAACATTTTAGTAAATCAGCTTTGTTAACAGCTGACAAGATATGTCAATAGACTGCACTGTGTTGCTGATAAGTGCAGGCTTTACCAGATGCTTTTGATTTTTATTCGTATTGAAGTTTTTAGGCCTTTCATTGTCTTCAAAATCATCATTTCAGGCTTTATTATTATTATTCAAACACTATAAAATGAAATTTTAGATTATAAAATGTCCTTGAAAACAGCAACTTCCTAGTATGATACTAATGTTTTTAGTTTCTAGTCTTAAAACATTATTGTTTTTAATTTATATTTCTCATGTATACTCATTTAATAAACAACTTTAAATTCAGTAATCACATTTTCCCCTAAGCTTTGATTAGAACAATTATGGTAAATGAAAATAAGAAAGTAATTTCTATAAAGAGATTCAAAAAGCATCCTTTTCAAGCCATAAAGCAGTGTTCCATATAGCTTGTTTAGTAGTAGGCCTACAAAAATATACATTCTGTACTACTTAAAAAACGCAGATCTAAAACTTTTCTTTGTCTGCTTGTTGTCCTCTTCTTGGTCTCCCCTAGGACTATAGCCAAGCCTTAGCATATAAAAAGTGCTCAATAAATACTGTTGAATGAATATTTTTTAGACCTCAACAGCAGGCAGCTTGTGAACAGATAAGATAAATATAAAACCAGAAAACCAGATAACTGAAGTTTTAGGTCTACCTAACCCACTTTTTTCTTTAACTCTAATCTCTCTTGGTCAAGCCTTATTTTTGGCTTGCTTTAGAGAACAAGAATATACATCAACACATATCTACCTGAAATCCATGGAGACTGCCACACCCAGTTTTTTTTTTTAAATATATATTTTTTTAGTTGTTGATGGATCTTTATTTTATTCATTTATTATTTTATATGTGGTGCTGAGGATTGAACCCAGTGCCTCACGCATGCTAGGCAAGCGCTCTACCACTGTGCTGCAGTCCCAGCCCCACACCCACTTTTGCTATAAACTGATTCGTAATATATAAATGAGTGTTTTCTGTTTGTAATATATAACTGAGTGTTTTCTGTTGACCAAACACTCACTACAGACTTAGTATTCCCAGTTATGTAATTTCCTCACACTGGCATCCTGAAAAATTGTGTTTTTAGAGTTATACTACTAATGTATAAAGAAAGGCTACAAATGCTGTGATTAACAAAGGTTTTATAGCATCTGTTATTCACTGGGGTAAAAACAAGCCAAAGCACTAGACAGGTTTCTTGAAGGCCATGAACTATGAAGCAGTCTATACAGCTCTATTGGGGTGAGAGATAATATAATTTTTTTGCATGAGCAGATCCCTCTGATTAACTCAAATTCTCCTCTCCAGAAGTAGAAAGACTGCAGAAACAATCTTTCACTGGTTCTTATACCTTTATTCTTTCATCCCCAAATCCCTCAAATGTGCTATGTATACACATGTACACATATACTCATACACACAAGGGAGAAAAAAAGGTGTTTTCTTACAAGTAACAAAGAACCAACAAATAAAAAGATAAATAAATCCACAATTGAAGTCAAAAGAAGAAAAAGAGGAAGAAGAAGAGGAAGAAAAAAGGAGAAGGAGAGGAGAGGAGGAAAAAGAAGAAAGAAGAAAGGAAAAGGGGGAGGGAGGAAGAAAGAAGAAGGAGAAGAAGAAGAGGGAGAAAGAAGAAGGCAGAAGGGAGAAGAAGAGGAAGAAGAGGAACAGGAAGAGGGAGGAGAAGGGAGGGGGAGGAGAAGTGAGGGAGAAGGAGAAGGAGAAATAGAAGAAGAAAAAAGAAGAAGGAGGAGGAGCAGGAGGAGGAGGGAGAGGAAGACAAATCACTGCATCTTAGAGGATATAGATGTTTCTCTTTCACGTAAAAATCAAGCAAGTCAAACTCAGCTCCAGCAAACAGAGTTTTCACCTCATTACTCTACCTTCTGAAAGGAAGTACTTAGTCACATCAGATCTGCAGGCAAATCAGCAGAAAGGGTAAAATAAGACCAAGAAGGAAGGGCAAAAGAGACCACATCTGTTCTTCAAGGACATTTCCTAGAGCTTTCAAACAACACTTCAACCAACATCTCTGGCCTGAATCTGATAACATGACCACATTCAGCCTCAATAGAGGATCAAAAATATCATTTTGTTTTTCATAGTGTCTTCCCATCTGACACACTGAGGTTTTATTGAGAACAGAAGGAAAAATGAAAATTGAGACAACTAGCAAGCTGCCACGAGGTGCCTCCTTAATCCTCCCAAGAACTGTGTGCAATTTCATGCTCAGAGATTTCAGGACAGATTTCTTTTCTTCCCCACCCAACCTACATTACCTTTCTCACTACCCTTCATCCACCCATGAACTTTATTCTTGTATTTCCAAATGCACTTCTGCCGCAAAGGAGAAGAGAGGTGAGCAATTAGTGAAGGACAGACCAACTTTCACTATTTAAGCTACTAAGAATTTTAATAGGAGGAACTGAGCCAAATTCTACTGCTCTGCTTGTGTATTTGCCATCTAAATTGTGACCACAGCCAGTTTTAATTGAACATAAAATCTCCTGTTTATTCCTAAGCAGTGCAAGAGTGTTTTCATTTGGTAGTAAATAAATTTTGGATCTTTTCCCTCAAGATGCTAAACTTTAGTGATAGTTGCAAAACTATCACATTCAAACAAAGGCCTGGAACATTTAATATTCTCTGGAGAAATATCAATCTCTATGGAAAACAGAATTGGTAATTTAAATACAAACTTAAGCTGCAAACATAGCCCTGGTTAGCTAGGCAGTTGTTCTCACACTCCACAGAGCACAAGAAGTTTCAGAGAAATATATCGTTTCAGAAAATGAAGCAGGGCTGGAAATATAGCTCAGCAGCTGAGCATGCCCATGCCCAGCATGCATGAGGCCCGTGGTTCAATCTGCAGCACTGAAGGAAAAAAAAAAAAAAAAAGCAAAGCAAGCAGATCTCTCCCTCTCTCTCTCTCTCTCCCTCTCTCTCTCTCTCTCTCTCTCTCTCTCTCTCTCTCACACACACACACACACACACACACACACACACACACACACTATCTTTTATGGATCGGGCTTCTTTATGAGGTGTTGTTTAAAGAAAGGCCTTGGTCACTTTTAAAATCTAACCTCATGATTCCCAACCCTAATTCTATTTCCTGTGGATTTGATTCCTGGGATCATTATAACCTTGAAATCTCTCAACCTTTCAAGACCTAGTGGATCAGATTGAGAAAAGAGAAGAGACATGTAAAAACTTCTACTGACTTGTCATCATGACAAATTTTGCCATGTTTATTTAATGTACTTAGAAAAAGTATAATGATGCTTGCAACTACATCCTCAATATGTCTTGATTATTAAGATTATATTAACATATTTTTCTCCCTGGCAGTCACAACCTATGTGTAGTCTTGAAATTATTCCTTTATTTTTTTAGTCATTTAAATTGTTTCCTAATGTTTACATCTTTTTTTTCAATGTATAAATGTATTTATTGTCCCCAAGCTGAATATTCCTATGTAAGTCAACATAACAGAGGAAATCATGACTGACTGACAAGAGTTGGTTCAATTTGCATCTTGGAGTTTCACAGCAACTTTATTGCTTATATGTTATCAGAATCCTCTCAGCAGTATCATCTGTCAAATATTCCATGGGGACAAAAAAGAGTGAAAGCATCTGTAGTATTGTTAATTACAAGAGCTCAATATTTTCTTTCGGATAGATCAACTACTTAAGTCATGATATCATCTCTAAAGCAAGAGAGTTCTATTCTAAATAAAATACTCTAAGAATTTATTTCTCTCAGCATCTGTTTCTTCATTCTCCAACTCATATTTCTTCATGGCAACAAAATAGCGAATAAAAGTTTCCCCTAAAGCTTCTCTCAGACATTGATCTTCCTCCAGAGCCACAAGGGCATCTTCCAGTTTCAAAGGGATTTCTGAAGGTTTTGCTTGAGAAAGGTCTGTGCCCTCATCTGGACCAACCAAGGCGCCATCACTGTTCTGCAGTCCATCCAAGCCTGCAGCAATAGTTGCAGCCAGTACCAGGTAAGGGTTTGCTGTAGCTGAGCCTAGTTTATTTTCTATCCGGGTGCCTTTCTCACCATGGCACTTGATATTAAAAGCACAGCTGTTATCGTTGTATCCCCATGTCGTAGGCACACTATCCTTCAGGTCTTTACTCTCCTTGGAATAACGCTTTCGGCAGCTAACGGCAGGCGCCATCAGGCAGCTGAGAGCAGCAGAGTGCTTCAGAAGTCCTGCCAACCATTTTTTCCCAGTGATTGTGAGCTCTTCAGTTCCAGAACTGCTGCAGAACATGTTTAGCTTCCCATCAATGTCCCAGACACTATGAGACAAGATTCCCGAATTGCAGAATCCAGTCTCAATGAAAAAACTGGCAATGTAATTATACTTCCTTGCCACTTCTTTGACACCTGTTCTGAGGGTGAATGCATTATCAGCTGAACTAATGCCAAATTCAGGTAGAAAACAGATTTCCATGTGACCAGGTCTGGTAGAAGAGGAAAAGCTCTCAACATTGGCCCCAGTATGATACAAGCCATCCACGAGTTCCTGCATGAAGGGCTGATCATGATTATTTAGTAATGTCGAAGCAGGGAAAGATAAGGTCTTTGAATTGATAACTTCGGGCACACCAAAAATGCAAAAATCATAGATGAAGGCAGAGAGCAGGGAAAAACCGGAGTCTTGCAGCTGCTGCAACTGCCTCTTTGCGATATACCTTGGAGAGGTCAACAGAGGTTCCCCAGTCACGGTGAAGGTGTCACATATCACTCGTGCAGTTCTCTCTGCCCACGGCAAAACTCTAAAGGTTGATAACTCCGGCATTAGCACTATGTCACTATTAAAACAGGTAGCTCTTATGTGATTCACTTCATTGTCCTTCAGATTTGGCATCAATTCAAGATAACCTCGGGGCATGAAAACACCATGGATCACTTTTTCCTAAAAAAGGAAGAGGATAAATTAACTAGATTTTGAAAGGCTGAGAAAGAGCCATGTTAATGATAAATATACATATATGTATATCATATTTATATATAGTATACACACAAATGTATGTTTAACATCTAGTTACACTAACTCAATATCAGTTAAGTTTTAAATATTTCAGAACACAGCCCCCAAAGGCACTTTTATAAGTAATGCTTAATATTTTAAGCTTTGAAGGCTTTATATGTTTGCTCATAGATGTGAGAACAAGTTATAGATGCTATAAACATTTATAAATATGGTGTTATGATAAAGAAAATCTCTTTCTAGGAAAAGGCACAGATAAAAGCCTTATAGAAATATTTTAAATTATTATAATCAAAAGTACTTTGTAAAGAACTTTTTATTTTATAGTATAGTTGCTAAAACCTCAGAAAAGGCTTTATTTTGGTTTATTCTATATATTTTGTTCATTATTAATGTTTTAGTTGGACATACTTAGGGTATACAGTGTGATAATTCCACGTATGTGTAAATGTGTCCTGATCAAACCAGGGTAATTAACATTTCCATCTCCTTAGCATTACTTTATGTTTGGAGCCTTCAAGCACATCTCTTCCAATTATTCACAAAACATTACAGATTATTATGAACTATAATCACCTTACTATGCTGTACAACACTAGAACTTTTGATCCTATCTGTTTTGTTACCCATTATCCAACCTCTATCCGCACTTCCTCTACTTTTCCCAGTCTCTAGTAAACATTATTCTAGGGAATGTAGATATAGTTCAACTTTTTTTTCAGTATCCACATATAGAGAGAACATGTGATAGTTGTCTTTCTGTGTTTGACTTACTTCACTTAACATAATGTCCTCCAATTCCATCCACTTTGCAGCAAATGATAAGATATAATTCTTTTTATGGCTAAATCATACTCCAATGTGTATCTATACTACTTTTGTTTATCCATTCATCAATTATCAATAGCAGAATCTAGGTTAATTCCATATCTTAGCTATTATGAATTGTGCAGCAATAAATTGGTCACCCATATAATCCAGCTATCTCACTTTGGCATATATGTTCAAAGAAAGTATTTGCATATCAAAGATACCTGCACTGCCATGTTTATAGCTTATTCTATTATAATCTCCTGAGTTAACTGGCTCTCAAAATTCTACAGTAAAGAATCCTTGACTTTTGTCAGAGAGCTGACCACAGTCAGACCTACAGCATACAGGACAGTTGTATAATACAGAGGAGCCAAGTCATCTGACAGTTTCACCTCTCTCTTTATTCATTTTTACAACCCACTTAAGAATTAACTACCTCACTGTCTCACAGAATCCCAGAAACCCTATCTGTGAATGTGGACCTATATCTCCAAAGTTATAGTTGCCAAAATCTTGTAGTCTTCCAGTCAGCATGAACTGGATGTCAGCAGATCTGACTTGGACATAGCTTTTTTTTTTAATTACTGATGCGAAGCTAGGCAACTTGCTGGACTATGTGCTTAAGCTTCCACATCTATAAAACAAAAGTGTTCGGTTGGATGACTTCTAAGGCACTTTCTAGTTACATATCTCTGGGGTCAACAGTTTTTGCCATTTAACTTTTGCTATGTGCCAGTCAACATGGAATTGATGAGTTTATAAAGTTGAACAGACAAATAAAATACTTTCTAGAAATTGTGTAGAAACACCAACAATGCTTCATGTGCTGATGATTACATTAATGTGATTTTCATGAAATAATGAGCATCATAATAAAACATGCTGACATTCTGCAATGGAGACCTTATGTTATTCCAAAATATCAAAAAGCATGGAAACCAAAGAGGGCTGGTCCCAGCAGAGGTATTCTACTGGGCCACTCTTCAGCTGTGACCATGAACCACTGCCTCCTTCACTCTCCACTGTCTCTGCATATACTTTCAAATGCTGTCTGACTTGGCTGATCCAAATCTGCTTTTACCAGCAATAAAGTTGAGTGAGCTAAACATTTTTGGTGCCTATTTAACTTTGCAAATTACTCAAGAATATATGCACATCAACATTACACACACACACACACACACACACACACACATATTATGGAATCTTAGAGTACTCTAGTATGGACTCTTCAAATTTAAATTTTTACTGCAAAAAATAATGTTATTTCCCTACTTGTCTACTTTTTAGTTTGAACATCTTATATTAGTTCTGTTGTTATCTAAAATGATGTATAATGAATTTTATTTATGAAACTTCTAAGACTTGTTAAAATTTAAATTTGTGTTTGTTCTCACTTCACTGTGAACAGTGGAGAATAGTTGGTTACCACTGCATTCCAACAGTCCTTCACAAACATGCAGAACAGTAAAAAGTCACATTTTATTCTTCAAGCTATTTAATCTGTGTTTTTTCTGAACATTCTTCTAGCACTGTCATTTTATTAATTCTTTTTTGAATATGCTGAATTCAAACTCCTTCCCATTATTTCTGGGAAATATATAAATACACATGAATATATCTTGTTCACAATAATAAATTATCTTAAATTGTGTTTAGAGATATAAAGCATTGGGACAACTTCACAGTTCAATATTCATCACTCTGAACTCAAGAAAAATTCTTGTAGAATAATTCAAAACTCTGTGACAACCGAAATTTGGACCACAATGAAGGTCACCATTGAAATAAACCAAGAATTAGTTCTATAGCAGTATGTTATAATTTGACTAGTTCAAAGATGAAAAGAACTCACATAATTTAAATTTTTTAAAAAACTATTTCATAGAACAAATTTGATATGTGGGCTACAAAACCAAAAATGGGAAAATTTTTCCAAAACAGATTATCAAAAATTTTTTTATGTCCATTACATCAGTCTTCAGCAAATGTAAGCAGCATATTGAGTATAAACTAGTTGTAAGGTTAAAATGTGCTTATACTTGTAAGGCAGTTATCCCAAAACCAAGCACATGGCAAATTCTCCAAAAAATGTAGACACCATTTTATTCTAGGTTCCCTTTTTGGCCTTTTTCCAACTATTTAACAGTTTTTCCCGTCATTCTTAGGAGATGATCTGTTTTTCTTAAAAAATCAATATTTTTATTTAATTAAAAAGTACTAAGCTTGAATGAAGAATAAAAGGACATATTCAAGCTGAGCTGGAGGTAGAAGGTGCAGTGGGGAAAAAAGAACTAAACTGGAAATGCAGAGTCGCATACTAATGTCCCCACTCTGTTACTGCCTGTCTACATAATTTTTAGAAAGATTTTCTTAACTTTTCTGGGCCTCATTTTCTTCATCTATAAATAAAAAATGCATTATATTATCTTTTCTATGCTTTCCTAGTCTAATTTAATAATTTCAAATTGATATTTTATTGTCCACAAATAGAAAAAGTGTTTTAAAATTATTCTTATAAAGAGCTAAATTACTTTTCACTAAGCCTTGAGAAGTCTCAAATTATTGAGTCCACACTTGATCTAATGAGTTTCTCATGCATAATTGTGTGGGAAATATTGTTCAGATCAGCTTCAACAAATAAATCTGTTTCTAATGTCTATTCCTTAATAGATTTTCCAAAACAAATTATTTATCTTAAATTAAAAATATTCGTGATATAAATATTCATTATGATTTATCTTTGAAAGTTCTAAAATGAATGTAAAGTGTTTTGTTAAAAATATATGTATACTCTATAATTGTTAAGTGATAATAAAATAATAATAACTAGATAATGAAATAAGAAAGTGAATTATTAGTAAACAAAGAATAAATATATCAACTGAGAGGCTGTATTAAATTCCCATGACACACAGACTTTTTTCCTAGCTGAACTCCATAAAAAAGTGGTTCTAATATGTAGACTATAGAACAAAAAATTGGAAAATATTTTCCATAGCAGTTTGAAAAAGAAGAGGTCAAAATTTTTTATGTCCAGCACATCAGTCTTCAGCAAATGCAAGCAGCGTATTGAGTTATATTTTTGTAAAGGTGTTCCATTGGGAAACTACAGTAATATTCTAATTATGTAGCTTGCCATTAATGGAATAAATGATTAGAATCTGACAAAAAAAATGAATAGCAAACAATTTTATCCTGAGGTCTGCGCAAGTGGCTAAAGTGCCAGTTTTGTTTTCTTATCAATTGAAAGAGATTCATATGCATTATCTTCTGGACCTGTCTATGGCAAATTTCAAATTTTGTTATCAAAATTAACCAGCAGGTGCTCTTAAATGAATAAAGAAGAAACAATATTTGAAGTCAAATAAATACAAAGAATTTCTTGAGAAACAAAATTTTTGTTTGTTTGTTTGTAGTGTATGGATTAAACCCAGGGATTCTCTACCACTCTGCTGCATCCCCACCCCTTTTTATTTTTTTTATTTTGAGACAAGGTCTTGCTAATTTGCTGAGGCTGGCCTCAAACTTGTGATACTCCTGCCTTAGCCTTCAGAATTGCTAGTATTGCAGGCTTGCTACGATGGGCTCTTCAGAAACAACTTTGAGCCTGTTGTAATCCTTCAAAAGGGGTTTTTAAGATATCCCATTTTTCCTAACATAAGCAAAATAAGAAAAATTAAAATTTCATATTAAAATGATAAAAGTATGATATACTTAAAATAGTTAAACTTGAAGTATACTTAACTTTATATTTTCTTAAATACTACTGAATGATGCCCCTTCCTGAGAAATTTAATGTTTAAGTATTACAACAAATCAGTCATTAAAATAGACATATGAGCCAAACACAGTGGTACCTATCTGTGATCAGCGACAGGAGGATAGCAAGTTTGAAGCCTGTCTGAGCAACTTAGTTTGGCTCAGTCTCAAAATTAAAAAAAAAAAGTTAACTGTCTGGGGATGTGGCAGTGTTAAAGCATCCTTGTGTTCAATCCACAGGATAGAAAAATAAATAAACCAACAAGCATATGGTATAAACTGACCATTAAAAAAATCTAAGAAAGTTTCAAAATATATCCCCAAATGCAATTTTTCTTGATATCACAATTTTCAAGAACTTAATATTCATTAAGTCATCCAACAACAATGGACTATTTTCTTATCAGAGTTAGAGCTGACAGGGATATGCTTTTTATCTAGCAAATTCTTTCTATTTAATCATTTTTCCCTTTCATATTTGCTCTTGGGTCTTCTGTTGCAATTTTCTCATGTCAAATAAAATATAATCTTTATAATTGCAGTAAAAAGAGGAAAGATAATTTTGTGGAGGGAAATTATTCCAGGAAGAAAGACTAAAATTACCAGTCTTAATTAGTTTTGTGCTTCTATTGGATAAAAGGAATTGTTGTTTGAGAGCTGAGAGTATATGTTCAGCTCCTTGGGGGACAATAATGTGTTTCAATAGAGACAAAGAAAAGGCAAAATAAATTATTGGTTTTCAGCTTGAATTGCTGTGTAGATTACAAGAAAATAAGGACAAGTACTAAGGACTATTTGCTTGTTAATGGTCATGAAATTACATTCAATCCTAACTGTGTGTAAAACTCACTTGGAAAAAGTGTGCAGGGATACTCTTAGATCTGGACACACCATGCAGGTCTGTTGCTTCAAATCTCACAAACTGGAGGTGATTTTTGGCCATCTCTTGTTTAATGTGTTTCATTCTAGAAGAAAGCTGAGATGGAGTCAAAATTTGAGTGTTGTCCCTGTTGTGATCTGTAAAAATAAAGAATGGCTCTAAGTCACTCCATCATGATGAACTGAGAAGCTAACTAGAGACAAGAGAATAGTGAACTAGTCATTACGATGGTTAGCAAACTATATCCATCATACAAGTCCTGTCTTAACCTTTCTTACCCTGACTTTTACCATGCTCCCAAGAACCTTGCGTCTAAACAGCATAAAAAAACTATTTACCAGTTAAAACTAGGTTAAATGAACATTGTTTGCATAAGGATATAGCATTATCACATGTAGGTACTTACTGAAAATCTCTTTGCTTATGGAAATTAAAACATATTTTCATAACTGGACAGTATTGGCACCATAAAAGTCTGTATACAAATGACAATCATTGAACAATTTGGGGTCTTCCTGAATTACCTGATATTACCTAAATTAAAAGTTCCTTTATGACCAAGATAAAATTATTTGTTTAAATTTATTTTCTGTGGTTTTGTTAGTTGGTGGGGTTTTTGTTTGGTTTGTATTTTTTTTTCCCCACCTGAATTTATATCTCTGTCAAATCTAAAATTTGTTTAAACAAGCAACAAACGCTTTTTAAGAATGAGAGTATAGATGAAAAAATCTAAATGGCATACTTAGTTTTAAAATTAGAAATATAATAAAATGTTCTTTTCAAGACTATTAAGATAGTCTGCAGATTCTAAAACTTCCAAGCTACAGAAAGCTGGAGATAAATCCTGTAACCTGACAGATTCATCATCTTGAGTCCCAGAGGGGCACAATGAGACCCCCAAGTCACATTTTCAGCTCATTGCCAAGATGAAAATTAGAATCTGGGCTTCTTGACTCCTCATGAGGGGTTCATTACCACAAAATGAATGAATATGTCTACAACACATAATACACATCATAAATGTTAGTTACTGGCAGAACTTGTAAAGAGTTACCACAGAGTATATTGGTTCAAGACAAAATACTGAAGCCCATCTACCTCCTTTCAAACTTTGCCTTTGCCTGGCAACTTTCTTATCCTCTCTGTGCCTCTGCTTTCTCATAGATAAAATATTACCTACTTCATAGGCTTGTTATGAGGATTAAACAAGTTACTTAACAGTTACTGGCAGACCGTAAGCACCATGTAAGTGCTACTTAAATGCATAAAGTGAGCACAATTACTCCAACCCTAGTAAACGACAGCGTGATCATACCTGAATTTGAACACCTGTCAATCTGTCACATGGCTGACATTGAACAGCAATAGTTTTACAGTGATACCTGAGTATCCATTTCAAGATATAATTAGGCTTTAAATATAAGCATAAAATTGACAGTTTAAAAACATAGATTAAGTAGATTTTAAATACATGAAGCATAAGGAAAACAAATTACTGGTTCCACCTATGCAAATATATCAGAGATAATGTCCTGTCACTGATACATTTGGCTACTCTGAGACTCCTGAGGCTTTATAACTACCTTCCATTTAACACAAACAATTAAGTTGTAGCAATTACAATGTTTCATGCTAAATTAACAATTGCTGTGTTCCCAGCCTATTCTGAAATATTGGGTCAATAGCCCAAGTTGAATAATGCTTGTTAAATAAAATAAAATTTATAAGCATTTTAAAATACAGAAACTTCCAAATACTCAGTGTTCTAAACATAATAAACAATTATATATAAGCTATAAAGAAGGCATCTTTAAAGAAAAAAGGTAATTTTATTGCTTCTCCAGGAACAGAATGATAGGTAATCTTTATTAGTTATTTGCCTTATCTGTATCTTCTAAATTTTCCACAACTAAGTATATTTTAAAATATGAAAAATATTCAGCCACTCAAAATAGATTTTTTCTTTTTTAGTCACCACATAGTTTTCATACTGGATGTGTATCTAGGAAGCATCCAGAAAAAGTCCTACCCTCATAAAATGTTAAATTACCTAACATTGGCAACAATAGGCAATAAACATGTCATCAAGTGTAAAGTGAGAAGATTTCATAATCTGGAAGAGCTAAAAAAAGAAATCAGCTGGGGTATTAATTCTGTGTGCCTTGATCAAAGTGTAGGTGGCAACATCCAATTCACTTTGAAGCTCCAAGTTGCACTGAGACTGGTCAGTGAGTATATGTATTAGTTTGCTAGAGTTGCCACAGCAAATATCCCTGACCAGGATATTTAACAAACTTAACAAACTTAAAGAGAAGTTTGTTTTTTCATAATTCTGAAAAGGAGAAGTCCAAGATCAAAGTTACCAATGGAGCTACATCTTCTGAGGCCTTTCTCTTTGGCTTATGGATGATCATCTTCTTCCAATGTCTTCACACGGCCTTCCCTCTGTGCATGTCTGTTTCCTTTTCTCTATTTATGAGGACACCAGCCATTCGGGAATAGAGCCCATCTCGCATACTTCCTTTAAACTTAGTTACCTATTTAAAGACCCTGTCTCCAACATCTGTCACATTCTCAGGTACTAAGGAACAGTTTTAACATAAGAATTTAAAAGAAACACAATTCAACTAATGGCAGTGTATTATCCCTTTCCATATGCGGGAAGCCATCTATGGAATGCATGAGGGACTTCTCTGCGGCATCATAGCCAGGGAAAAGGCAGGCTGGCATTTCAAACCTTCTGTAGCATTCCGCAATTAGGGCTGCCTAATGCAAGTGCCCTGCCTCTTTCTCTCTACTAAGGAAGTCTTCATTGCAGTACTAGAAATGGGCCTATCCTATTAGGAATTGAGTCAGCCTACCTGCCCCCACCTTTTTCCTACCTTGGTGAAGAATGTTCAGTGGAAGGCCTTTGAAGTTCCTGCGTATAAAGTACACGTGGGGTCCATTTTGCCAGATATCAGATGCCAGATGCCAGAAGCCAGAAGCTAGAAGCTAGAAGATAGATGCTGAAGCCAGACCCATCTGGTTGCAGGCTGGTCCTGCCCTCACTTTTCAAAACTATTTTCTGTGTTCTGTGGTTATTTCATAAATTTATTTCTTATAACCTTTATTGCTCAGCCAGCCCACTCCACCTAAGGGAACCTCGTCCCCACCACCTACGCAGGATATGGACAACATCTGTTTTCTTCAGAGAACTCACTGCCTCCTACCATCAGTCATTCCTCATTTGCACATGAGCCCCATGAGAGCAGGGGCTCACTTTTACTTGCTGGTGCATCCTCAGTACCTTTAGCAGTTCTAGTGTATAGTAGGCACTCAATGACCACTTCTCTAATGAGTGAGTAGTTGGATAAATGAATAATGAATGTATCCTGTGTGATTTGATCTTGTCAAATTAATAAGTAAAAATTGGCATCATATGCCTGTCAATAGATAAATGGATCAAGAAAATGTGATATATTTACACAATGAGTTTTACTCAGCCATAGAGAGAATGAAATTATGGAATTTGCTGGCAAAGGAATGGAAATGGAGAACATCATGCAAAGTGAAATAAGCCAGTCTCAGAAAGTGAAGGGATGAATGTTTTCTCTCATATGTGGAAGCTAGATTAAAATAAGGGAAAGAAGGAAGAGAGGATCAGATGTCATAAAGATATAGGATCATCACTAGAGTAGAAGACGGAGATTGACAAGGAGGGAGGAGAGATGAGACATGCGGAATGAATCCAACAAAATCACATTATGTGCATATATAAATATACCACAGGGAATTTCACCTTTATGTATAAGTAGAAAGAACCAATAAAAATTAAATGAGCAAAAGGAACAGTAGAGAAAGGAGAATGGGGAGAGAGAAGAGGAGAGGGGAAAGTAGGGGAATGGGGACTAAAATTAAATTTCATGCATGTATGATTTTGTCAAAATGAACCCAATTATTATGTATAACTGTAATTTTCTAGTAAAATTATTAAAAAATAAAAATTAACATCACATGTTTTAGTATGTATCCTTAGTACTAAATTTTTCTTTTACAAATTCAACTCTTTCACCAAATATGAGAACCCTATCCAATCTAATTTCATTTTCAAGGCATCAACTAATCTTGCTGCATCATTGTCTGAATTTAGTTTCTTCAAATAAATCATACTTGTTACTTACAATTAAGTGTTTTGGTCAGCCTTTCCCAGCTGCACATGATGAATAGCAGGCATATAATTGCCAGTTCAGGGGCTCATTTGTTTTTCTTACAGTGTGATTCCTGGGAGGTACTCTCCTATCCTCTCCCCTCAGAGGAATCATAAATTAAATCAATGTGTTTTTGTACAGGAAGTTTTACTGCTGTGAATGTTCAGGAAAAAAAATAAGAAATTTTTTTTAAAAAAACTACAAAGCTCTAGAAGGCATTGGAGAAATTTAAATGTCTGTGTTCAGTGACAATGAGGCCATATTTCAGTTACAGAGAACAAGCCGTGGTCACTTACAAAAGGCAGATTAAGTAGGCAGTTTGAACTTTCAGAAATACCAATTTAAAAAAGGGAAAATGCATTTGAGAACACACTCTGTAATCCATTCAGCTTATTGGATGCCTGGGATTCCACAGTCTTTTTCAAAACCTGTCATCCTTCACACACATGGCTACAAAGAGACCACCCTTTTATGCAAAGGTGACCCCACCCTCTAGCCACATCGTGTCAGCTAAGACAGTGTCAGAAAAGTCCAGATGGCACTGTTACCAGGCAAAAACAATGAACAAAAACAAAAACAACAAAAAGGGGGGAGAATAAAGTACACAATTTTTGGACAAACCAAAACTAATTATCACAAAGAAGAATATACCTCATCAAAATTTCTTATTCTATCTTGGGGCTTGGTATTTATATTTATTTTCAAATGGTATATTAGTGATTTGTTTGGAAATTGTAAACTGGTATTTAGAACCTGTAGAGAACCTTATCTGCTTGGGCCAAAGCAAAAGCTTCCAAACTAACCAAGTTGAGTAAGTAATGTACCCATCCCCCTATTTGTGGTTGATGGAGCAAAGAGAAATAATGGCATAAATTTTTTCCCACATTTTTTAGTTACAACTAATATATAGTAAATTCCAACCCTCTTTTGTACCTGAAACTAGAATATATAAAACAAAAATCACAACTGCTTGTGGAAAAGTCAATGCAACCAGAAGATATTTTCTGATTAATCTTCCTAGTGTTTAGAAACCTTTTTGAATTAGTTAACAACAGCTAAAGGTTTGAGAATTTCATATAAAAATTTTTTATGTAAAATTTTTGAAACTGAATCTGGTAACACTCACTGCATATTTCTCCATAGTAATACTTGGCTGGAGCTCTAAAGTACCCTGGTGGAGGCATAGATCTGCTAGCTCATAAGGTAGCAAAATATGTATGTATACATATATATAATATATATTTTAATATATAATTAAAACATATGTTTTAATTATATATATAATAACATAATTATATATTATAAATTATTATAATTTAAATATATTATATATTATAAATACATATATTGTTTTTTCTTTTTGCAAAAACCGGCCAACAAGGTGAATTTGCCCTTGGGCCATAGTTATTTTGCCCTTTACTGTAGCATCACCAGCTCCATGCATTTTCCTACATAAACTCATCCATCTCACTTGCATTACCTCCATGGTACCTGTGGACATTTGTATTGACAGCTCCTGATATTTAGAAGCTATCAATGGTCGTGTTCTTCACTTCATGGCAAAGCACAGAATATACCTCATCAAAATTTCAGAATATCAGACATGAAAGGTCATATGGTAAGCAGAATGCCCCCTCAAGATTCTACCATGTCCTAATGCCTGGAATCTATGAATGGCATGGCAAAAGGGACATTTCAGGTAAAATTAAGGTTATAGACCTTAAAATTAGGAGATTATTTTACATTAAAAGCAGAGAACTTTTTACAGCTGGAAGCAGAAAAGAGATGGAGAAAAAGAGAAATTCAAAAAGAGTCCAAATATGAGAAGCATTTGGGCATTGCTGCCTTTCTGATACAAAACCAGAAAGAGGAATTTTAGAGTAAAGGGCCACCTCCAATTGACAGCCTGCAAGGAAACAGGAATCTCAGTCCTACAACAACAAGGAACTGGATTCTGCCCACATACTGAATGAACTTGGAAGTATATTATTTCCAAGTCTCTAGATGACAATACCTTGATTTCAGCCTCACAAAACCTAAAGCAGAGAAGCCAACTGAGTCAACCCAGACTCCTTTCATTGGGAACGGTGATAGTACTTTTGTGTTTTTTATAATGCTAAGTTTATGATCATTTGTTATGATAGCCACAGAAGACTAATACATATGAAGTCTGATAGTGCTCACTTCCCATTCTTCAATTCCTCGTCAGGCACCATATATAGCAAAGAATGTAACTGTCCCAAAGAAGAGGTTTGCCCTTGATCCCTGAGTGATCATTTCTAAGCCCTTGGAATGATCTGCCTGACAAGAATATCTTGTGCACCTAGGAGCTCTGGGCAATGCCCGAAAGCCTAACAATGTCATTTATGGAGGGGATGTTGAGTCACATAGTATCAGCTTGACCCCAAAAGGACTAGAGACCGAGCCCAGTTACATGGCCAGTTAATCACTGACTCCAAATAAAGACCTTGGATACCAAATTCAAGTGAGTTTCCCAAGTTGGCAAAATTCTACTGCATTTATTCATTGGGAGAAGACAAGTGTACATTCTGTGCTTAGTGCTTTCCTGGACTTTGTCCCATGGCTGATTTTAATCTGTATCCTTTTGTTGTAATAAACTGTGACCTTAAGTATAATAGCTTTCAGTGTGCTTCTTCGAGTTCTAGCAAGTTGTCAAAACTAAGCTTAGCCTTGAGGAACTCCGAAACTTGTAACTGTCAGAAGTGAGAGTAAGAGCATGTCCACTGTTCCTCTCACTTCACAGCCCACTATATTCCCACTTTTCCAAATCCTGATTGTTCAAGTCTTATTTAGATTCCCTCACAGAATAAATACCTCTTTTTAACTAGTTTCTACCACTAATATCCAATACACTGATGTACCAATATAGTTGTATCACTATCAGTAATCCAGAAACTTAAAAATAACAGAATTTTATTTTTAGAAAAGACTTGAGGAGCTTTTCAGTTATAACCCCTACATTTTCTAGATAAGCAACCAAGAGGCCAAAGAAGACTGCAAATTACTATACAAGTGATAGAGGCACAAATTCTCTTGTGTTGTGATTCTCAGGCTAGCATCCCTCAACTAACAGCACATTCTCTCTAATTCAAATACAAACCTGGAATTAGTGGCTAGAACCATATGCCCATCTGTGCCAGAATCTTTACCAGTAAATCCTTACCAGAGTTTGAGTTAAATTCACCACCAGGAACACTGGAAGACATCTTGGGAGGTGACTGTTTTATCACTGTTGCTTGATCCTGAGAGTCCTTATCATTGTGTGACAGATGAGACTCAGCATAGCCCGGTCCCACAACTGGTTTGCTCGAATCCCCCATTTTGTGGCATGTCATTCGGTTTCTGATCCTCTCTGTAGTAATAAGGCAAAATATTAAACATGTCACCATTGTTCCAACTATCTTTTGATGGAGAGGAAACAAAGGGTGTGTCTCAGTGGTACAGCAGTTGCCCATATGTACAAGACACTGGGTTTGATCCCCAGCACAACAAAGAAAGAGAAAAAAAAAAAACAACAATGTGGAGCTGAGTACTTAAAAACACAGTATATTCCTAGGCAGTGACCAAACGAGAGTAGGAGTAGTCCACCCTAGTTGCAGGCCATATGGAAATGTGTGATATGTAGAGAATTTTGAAGCAATACTAAAATCTTCAAAATGTCTGGCTGCTTTTTACTGTTACCATGTGCTGGCAATTCCTAGTGCCCCTGCCTTGGAACACCACTGCTCTTGGTTTGTCATCCAAATTAACTTTTTTTGTTTCGGCACTGTTTCAGATCTATTGGAATCTAGTTAGAATTCCAACATATGTTATGAAAGCTTGTTCTACACCTTTCTTGTGGTCTCCCAAATCTTC
Source organism: Xerus rutilus (assembly GCA_028644305.1). Classification (NCBI taxonomy): domain Eukaryota; kingdom Metazoa; phylum Chordata; class Mammalia; order Rodentia; family Sciuridae; genus Xerus; species Xerus rutilus. The sequence continues at coordinate 82,651,129 of CM053406.1, read as the reverse complement.
AGTAAAGATCTTTACATTTGCTCTCAGTGCAGAAATGTCCTTCTCTTCCTACTTTGTTTTGTTCTTCTGTTTGATTCTCTTTTATCCCACTCCAATCATCCTAGTTCTAATTCTCTTTAAATTGTGACTATTTTGATTCTTTTTTATAAATTTACATTGTAAATGTAAATTGGCTTATACCTGCCATTTTTATGTGACTTATGTAGCAATAAATTTTACTTTATTGTTTACTTTTCCCAAAGAAAAAAAGGAGATGTTTTATGAAAAAGGACACCAGATAGAGATTATCATAGACCACAGCATCTTTGACAGATCACAGTAGTTAGATACCATTGGAACTGGCTGCATTTGTTTCTCCCACTTCCATTGCACAAAGATGTGGTTTGGTGACTTTCTTCCTTGTCCTTCTCAATTTACTCATCCTGCTGGTTTCAGTCTCATTACCTTCATCCTTTGTTGTATCCTGCAATTATTAGAAAACAAAAAGTCAAATAATATATCATGTAAATTACTAAATTAGGATGTCAAAAACATGACAATTTGAGAGTTGGGTTTTAAAATTTGCATAGGAGTTTTTTTATAAGAAAGGAAAAAAATGGCTCTTCCTCATCCATTGGAGTAACGCAAACAGGCTGGATTTTCAGTATCTTCTTTTATATGTGAGATAGAAAATGTCATTAAATAAATTAAGATCTTGTCTAACCAGTGTGCATTTATTTATTGTTTTACTTTGGGATATTTTAGAGTATGTATTAATGAATAATTTCATAAAACTCATTTCGTTTAAAAGATTTTCTATGATTTCTGTGATTTTTAGAATCTCCAACCTTTTGGACTGAAGGTATAAGCACCTGAAGAATTGGAACCTTTTCCTCTTCACTTATCCTCCCTCATTCATCTTGCATCAATATTTACTTTGCTTCAAAAAGTATGTTCACTTATAAAGTGCTGTTTTGTGACTGGTTTTAAATGTGTAAAGCAAATGTCTGACTCAAACTATTTTATAATTTTGGAAAAACGAAAGAAGTACATTTGAAATAAAATATCCTAACTTTAGCAATCAAATCATATTAATGAGACGTTTCCAACTGAGAATTAGTCAGTGAGGCAGAGGCTGGTGTCAGGGAGCTCAGGTGTTTTTCCCAACATCATCCCTATGGTCCTAGGACACAAAGCTGTCACTGAAAATAAAAATTGTTTCTTAAAGCTGATATTGGTGTTTTTAAAGTTGCAAACCTCTCATTGTCATTCAAGGGGAGAGGAAAGTGATAGGGTCAGGATTAAAAACTGTACTCCAAGTGTTTTGAGCTATTGTCTTTTTAAAGATCAGGTTCTGAGAGCTTCCATATCTGGGGATAAGTTTTACAAATATATGACCAGCATAGATGCTGGAGAAGAGCTGTACCAATTTAGCAATAAAACCAATTCAGCCTCTAAAGGATAAAAGAGGGAAAAAAGGACATTCACTTTTTCTGTGGTTAACTGTACTTCTAATGCACTGTTATTATTTTTATTATACTAACAAGTACATATTTCATAGAACAAAGACCATTTTGTAGTTTTATAGCTTTACTTATTAGAAAATTGTGGATGAACTACAGATAATCTTATATTTGAAATATATAGTACTTCTCATGTAATAAAGTGATTTTTCTGGTATTTTAAGATTTTATTTATAGACTTGCAAATTTTTTCCCAATACATTTTTGATGGGATCTGACAGTGATATATAATCTTATTAAACATATTCCCTATTTCTAAAATTACATTGTTAGAAATATAGATTAATTTTATTCCTATTTTACATACACATATCTGTGATTGTTTTAAAGAAGTCTTATTTAGAAAATGAAAGTTTTAGCCAGGTACATAAATACTAAAGGAATCTGAGCAGAATAACAATTGTCTTGATTTAGCCTTTCAGGGATTCCCCTCTTACATTCAAGGAATCAGATAAGATAAACTAAGATCCCTCCAGTTTCAAACTCTAACCTACTATTTAATAAACAACAGAATAACAATATGGTAAAATTAAGCATATTTCCAGGCACCTCAGCATAACTCTAAAGGTAATAGAATATCTTACAAATGAGAAAAGCAAGACTGAGAGTAACTTGCCCAAGGTCCCCAAAGTGAATGGAAGATGCAATTTCTTGATGGCCTCTGACTTTCAAAATGTCATTCTGCTTCCTAAAAGCCAGAGTCCCAAACCCAGAGAACATTTATTTAGAAACATTCACCTGCCCTCATATAAATGAGAGGAAAATGAATTTTTTTTAAATATCTTTTTTAGTTGTTGATGGTTCTTTATTTTATTCATTTATTGTTTGTATGTAGTGCTGAGGATCGAACCCAGTGCCTCACGTATTAGGCAAGCGCTCTACCACTGAGCTACAGCCCCGGCCCAAAATGAAATTTTCTTAAGATAGAAAGAAAGGCAATTTACTTGGATATTTAACCTGAAAATTTCACCAATAAGAACTCAAAAAATGAAATTGCAATACATGCCTCTTATTTAATAAAAATGCTTTTTAAAAGAAGGTCTGTTTCCAAATGAAGAATATATTTCATTTAGTCCATTGATTTTCTTTTGTATGCCAGGATGATCATGACACAAGAACTATAATGGGGACAAAAGATGGAAAAACCTACCCAAGGCTTAGCTCCTGGCTTGTCATTCCTTAAAACTAGCATGCATTTTTTTTCTTCCTTTTCTTTCCTCCTTCTCAGCTGCATTTTTTTAGCAATCTTATTGAAAGTTAAATGCACCAAAAAAACCAGAATATTGGTGCCACAATGTCTCCAATAGTAAAGTAAATAACTTTAATCCACATTTGCCATGAGGAAGATATTCCTCGAAAAAAAAAATACCATACTCACAACTGGAAATTACCAGGCCCTATCTCACCCCAGCAACTCAATAAAAGCTGGCCCATTTCTTCATTTGGGGAGCAACCTGATCTCTCTGTCAGTACTGTCTCCCTCTCCTTGAGGTAAAACCCTCCCAATAAAGCTTGGATTGTGTGCTCCTACTCCTTGACTTCATTTTATTTCTATTGACATGGGGTCAGAAGTTGCCGTCTCTGGCATCAATCAGAACATGGACATTGCTATAATGTCTGAAACAAATTTACTGGATTTCTGGTTTATCCTACCTTCAGCAGAATATTTTAAATTTATAACCTTTCAAATGACCCTAAGTAAAATGTAAATGATATTTTAGTGGGGGAAAAAAATCTAACCTATTAATCAGGATACATAAGTGTGGATTCTAATTCTGCCTTTTCTACTAAGTAGCAAGTTCTTCTGGATCCTTGTTCTCTCCTCTGTAAATATTAAAATAAAAGTATGCACAGCAAATATATTAACATTTAAAAAGCATTTTCATAGCCAAGCAATACTTTGTATTTCATTAATACTTAACACATCACTGGGGGAACATTTATTATTACCTACATTTTTGCCCAAACAAAAAAAGCCCATGAGTATTAGTAATTTGTTCAAGATCAATGACTAGCAATGAAGAATAGGAATACAAATCTAATGCATTTATTGGGGTTCTTTGCACATCATTATAACCTGACAGAATTCCATTTCTAATATATAATGTTATCTACATAACTCATTAAACTTGCTTCATTTCCTCAATTATACATTCTCTTTCAATTATTTTTTCATAATTATTTCCCATATAAGGGCAAAAATCATCTTAACTCATGTCCCAAGAAGCTTGACTTCCTCAGTCTAAAGAATAAAGATGTAACTTACTAAGTATAAGCCAAAGTCAAAGACAAAAATAAATAAAACATAAAACATGATTCACAAAGAATCATATGATCTAGTATGAGCAATAAAGTGTTTTATGGAACAAAGGCTTTCATGATATAAAGAAAGAGAGATGCTTAGGTTATCCTAATTCAAGGATAGCAAACTCAAATAAGAAGCAGATAACAAAGATGCAGTGAGCCAGCTGGTGAACAGACAAGTCAATACTTGCTTCCAGGAAGGAATCAGCACTTGGCTCCATCAAACAACTGCCATGTCAAAACATGTCCCCAGAGCTGCTAGTTCTAAAAATTTCCAAGTAATTCCTGAAATTTAGATTTTCACTTAAAATTTCACGATGGTTAAATGTTGCCAACTAATTCAAAAGGAAGGATGGAGAGTGAAGAAGACAAGAAAGTTTTCTCAGCTATCCACAACCAGTTATCACACAACTGGAATGCTGTTCAGAATGTGCAGCCACTCTAGAGAGCCCTAGGGCACATTAGGTTACTCTGTCTTCCACAAGGTGGAATGTGTGTCAGCAATGACCTCTGTATTTTCCCCTCAGTGATTATCTAGGTTGTCACTAAAACATGAGTTATGGTCAAAATAATTAGCCATTAGTACAGTTCATACAAATTAAAAATGCTTATTATGCCTACTATGTATCGATTCTCTTCTAAATGCTCTAAGTGATTATTAATTTGATCTCAAACCAATCCCTTGTGATAAATACATTACCATCCCTGTTTTAGAGTTGAGGAAACCTGTGTCAACAGAAGACGAAAATATTGCATCTTATAAGTGGTGAAACTAGGATTTGAATCAAGCCAGTTGGTTCTAGTACAACTGTACTAGAACAAATGTACTAGTACAAATGTACAAAACTACAACAGGTCCACACCAAGGCACATAATAATGAAAATGCCTAACACACAATAAGGATAGAATTTTTTTTTAGGATAGAATTTTAAAAGCTGCAGGAGATAAGGGGGAAAAAAGGAAGAAGCAGAGAGAACTGTGCTCACCAAAGACAAAATATAAACCCAAAGGCTCAACCCCAGTGCCTATTTCCTCCAGTAGCATCCTATCTGCTTACAGTTACCACCCAGTTCATAGCATTCAGTGAATTAATCCACTGGTTAGGTTATATGTTTCATAATCCAATCATTTTGCCTCTGAAAATTCTTGGATTGTTTCATACATGAGCTTCTGGGTGACAACTCAGATCTAAACCAACACAAGGGTGCTCAAATAGAGTAAGGATATCAAAGACTAAAGGTCTAAGGAGACATAGGTACAGCATAGAATGATAAAGGACCTACTTGGAAATCAAAAATGTAACAAAAGTGGTATTTTAGGTGTATCCTTGTGCATAACATTGACTACATGAAATAGGTATCAAGTAAATATTTTCTAATCAATAGATGAATAAATGACCAAATGACAACCAAGACCCATAATTTTGAAGTATGAAGTTAGAAAGCACATTTGACTCAGATTTCTCCTTCATTGAACATTCTAAATAAGATTGTATTGAATGTCTAGCAGGACTTGATGGCAACCTACGAGACTAACGTAATCAAACAGCTTTATTTTGAATGAAATATTACATGAACTCTTTCAATCTTTCCTCTGGAAAAGCTTAGAGAAAGAGATCCTCAAGTTTGTGAAAAGCTGATCTGCAAAGACCCTGTCCCTTAAACTATGAATTTCACCTCTTTTCAGGGTTTTTTGTTGTTGCTGCTGTTGTTTATTTGTTCTGTTTTTACTCTATTTATCCTCAATGTCATGCTTTCTTCAAGGTTATGATTACTCTAAGACATGGAACAAATATTATTTCTCATGGTTCTCAGTAGCATAGCTAAACATTTCAAAAGGATGTCATAAACATTAAGAAACAATAAAGGGGGAGGGAATAATAGAAGTTCATTGGATTAGACAAAGGGAAATGAAGGGAAGAGGGATGAGAATAGGAAAGACAGTAGAGTGAATCAGACATAACTTTCCTATGGTCATATATGAGTACAAAACCAGTGAAACTCCACATAATGTACAACCACAAGAATAGGATCCTAATTAGAATAAGTTATACTCCATGTGTGTATAATATGTCAAAATATACTCTACTGTCATGAATACCTAAAAAGCAAATAAAACAAAAAGAAAAGAAACAATATAAAATAAAGGAAACTCAGAGACATTAAAAACAACCAGACTTAGCAAATCCATACTGTCTATATGAGCTTTTGAGGAACACCTCAAATCTAAACCATAAATGATTAACTATGCTTGTAGGCCCTAATCTGTTCCACATAAGACTGAAGTCCCTGCCCAAACTATTCTCCTCTGGGGTTGTCTGGTTTACCAGCACTTTGTAAGTGAACTTTATTTGGAGCTTATTTGAAAAGTTGTAACACTTTCTGTTTCAGTAAATGATTCACTCCTTCAAACAAGCTATTTCTGCAGTTGCTTCAGTCTCAACTAAATTAGTGTCTGTGACCATTATGGATGAACACCCAGAAGATCACCACTTCCCAATTCATAGAAAATTGGACTTTTTAGGTAGACATTTTTTCCAATGAGACAACTGAGGCTCTGACAGATGCAGCAACTCACCCAACTTCAAAGTTAGGAAATAGCAGATTTCAACTCTGTGGTGTTTAAACCATCCCTTCACTTCTTCATGCTACTTACAAACTTAATAGGGAAAAAAATACTGAAAATGAAAGATGTTGCCTTTTGATGAATACTAAATGCTGAACACTCTTATTAAAAAGGCAACAGGAAATTCATCATTTTTTAAACTTCACATTTCAAGTAAGAGTTCAATAGCATCTCTGTCCTTTGAGGTAAAGCAAAGTACAGAAGGAAAATCCAGGCAAGCATCTTGGATGTTACAGAAATCAGAATTCTACTTAATATAATGGGCTCAAAATGGGCTGCACTACCTGTACAACTGTCCAGGTTCTCATCCCAAGCACAGTTGTAGAGAGATTAGGCAGTCAAACATCAAGGGAAATGGATAATTTCTGGTTCTACCTCCAACTTTCCAACTTTTCAGTCCTTATCACTTTTGCAATAAAATATCCAATGTGACACATATTCACAATCATTCAAGAAATATAGAACAATTATCATTAGTAAGGGCCTCTGTGTGAAAGAAATGTCCACATGTGAATGATACAGTTGCTCCCCTGTGAAGCACTCTGGATCTCACTTCCATTCTCAACAAGCTGTCAAATGGGCAAGAACAGCACCTCTGGGAACAAGGTCAGGCAAAATCTTCACTAGAAATTTCATTAGAGGAAACTGTATCTAATGAACAGTTTCAGAGAAGGCAAAAACAGTTTTATAAAAATCAAATACAAGGTAATTACATAATAGAAATCTAATGTTAAAGGAAGATGAAATAATAAAGGAAGCAAAAAAGTTTGATTACTTCTTTGGGCCTGGTGCTTGTGGTGGTTTTACTCAATGTTTTCTTAAATGAACAGAAAATTTTCCAAAGAAATTAAAATTTTATAGCTAAAAATATATATATTTGAGTAAATGAAACCAAAGTAATTTGTGAAGGCTTGGTAGATGGGGAAAAAAGTGTTTTAAAGGTAAGAAAAGATATGTAGGAGAAAATTAAATATATATATATCTATATAAAGTATGTAATATGCATTTATGATAATGGGCTCTGTAATACAGTGTGAAAAAAATTAACACATTATAGAAGTGTCAGTGAAGATATTAACTAATGAGATGCTGCAAATAAAAATACTAGGTCTCATCAAAAGGAATATTTTTAATAGGACAGGGGAAGGTATTCTATCTTATAAAAAATTATAATTTGCATATAAATCAAATATTGAGTATAGTTCTAAACATTATACCTAATGAAAGTTCTACTGGGCTAGAAATTTTAGATACATTTGTTTATTTATAGAAACATTTATCACACATGTTATTAGCAGAAACATAAAATTCTATCATGTAAAGAAAAAAGTGTAAAACTCTAAGTCTGCAAAACTGAACACTTAGTGGGGCTATCACTGGTCAGTATAACAAAATAAAGCATATATGAGGGATGGCTCCTTTTCAATTGGTGCTCAATATTCCAAGCACTATTCTAAGCCCTTGACTGTATTAACTATATCTCTTCCGGAACTGTTAATATTCCAATGAAACAGAGAAGTTAAAAAATTTGCCCCATGTCATGCAGCTACTAAGTAATAGAACTAAGATAAAAACAAATCTTTTTGAGTTCAGGGAATGTGTGCTTACCTACCACATACTTAACACAAATTTAATTTTTAGCATTAATAGTTCTTAGGGTTTGGGTTGGGGCTCAGTGGTAGAACACTTGCCTGGCACATGTGGGGCACTGGGTTCTATTCTCAGCACCGCATATAAATAAAATAAAGGTCTATTGACAATTAAAAATATATATTTTTTAAAAAGAGTTCTTTAACAGAAATCCACCTAAACTGGAAGTAGGTAACAGAGGTAAATAAAATCAGTATAAAATTAACAATAAGCTTTGAAATCAGAGAAGCAAAAAATCTGAATTGTAAGTGACAAAACACATTGAAAATATAAAAATAGAATCAGAAAGTCTCTGTAGAGACACACAGAAAATAGCATAAAGCAGGGTAAGGGGTAGGCTGGGGTAAGTAATTCTCCAGCCTGGAGTCTATCCTCTAGCAGGTCAGCCAGAGCCTCCCACTGGACTTCACTTAGTGCCTCCATCAGATGCAGGCAGCAAGCAGGATACACCTCTGGTCTCACCCCAGATGGTGTCCATTTCTTCTGCAATGTAGAAACATGAGTCCTTAGTGCCTACTTGTGCTGGCGTTTCCTGTATTGAGTTACAAATACCTGCAGGGCAGAAAACCAAGCAATCTCATTCAGTTCACCCAGCTTAATATCACACACAGAGCTCTTGGTACACAGATTTTAATTAGTATGATTTGCTACCATTTCCCTCAGTTTCACAACTTATACACCCTTGGGGTCATGCTTAGAGAAATAAAAATGTGTTTTCAATGTATTTTATTTTGTTCACCACTTCTAAGAATTCAGTTGAATGCCTGACTTTATGACATAGTTAGGAAGAGGGAATCTTAATAAAATATTCTTTAGAGACACTCCAAGTCTAAGATTACTACCTGCTCATTATACTGAAGCTTCTGACCCAGAGTTTCTTTGGGTTGGGGATGCAACCATCCTCAGGGACTTTTTTTCACATTCAGTCTGCCCTTCTTCATCCAGGGAGCATTTGTTCAGCTGCCTTTTCTTTCTTTCTTTCTTTTTTTTTTTTTTTTTTTTTTGCAGTTAACTTTGTGCTGCTGTTGCTCACAGTGCCAGAGTATCTAGTATAGAACTCAGGCACTGTCCTTTTCTAGACACTGTTTAACTGGAAAGGAAATATCATACACCCTCTCTCTCCCTCTTTCCATTTTCTTTCTCCTCCTGAAATTATAGCCCTATACAATAAAGTACAAAGGGTGTTTGTTATTCAGTGGAGAACTGGTTCAAAGGGCCTCCCTGGGCTTGCCTTTATTACATTAAATACAATGTTCCGTTCCAGTTATCTGGAACTTCTTCCAAAAGATAGAGTATGTCTCTTGCTCTGAAAATTATGTACATTAAAATCATTCTGTTGGCTTTTTATGCTCCTAAAACAATCACCATTTGATCTAGATTGGTCTTGGGGAGGGTGTGGCTCTCAAGGACTTTCAAAGAAGATGGATCACCTGAAATCCTGGGCTAACACAGTGAAAGCTGGGGAAGAAAACACAGTTCTTCCATAGACTCAGGACTAGTACATAAAACCTAATCCAAGAAGTTAAATAATAGAAATAAAAATCTCAAAAAGCTAAAGGTGTTCATACTAATCATGCTCAATTTCTTTCTCTAAACTACCATTTGCAGTTACAGATTAACCTTCATTCACAGTCATGCCCATAACATGATGCCTGTGACAATGATGCGGACACTACCAAACAAACCACAGCTTCTCCTTAGTGAGTCCCTTTTGGGCATAGCTTCACTCAGTGTTCAGGTGGAAAGTGTATCCATTCCCAACTCCATCCCAAGCACATGGCTTACACTTACTATATGTATTCAATGACTCCATCTTCCTTAGATGTCAGCTAACATCTCCACTAGATAGAGAAGCAGCAAGAGCAGGTCTCTACATGTTACTTCTGTACATGGCGCCCTCATTGATGATGCCATTTTATACATAGTAGGCATGCTTTTTGCATTGTATTTTCCTTGCATCTAAAGAAAAACCTTTATCCTCTCAGATCTAACTACAGCTTGCATCTGAATCCAGACTTTAGTCTTTCATAATGGTCTGTGAATAATACAAGAGTAGAAATTGTGTATACACAAAATAAGAACTGATGAGAAATGCTGTGTGTTGACAAATCATCGTCTGAATACAGTCCAGACCCAATAAGTGGTTATTATTACCTATTATTCCATATATTCCAAATATAATTTGAAAACAGGTTTTCACCTTTAGTCATTTAATCTTGAAACACTTTTATTAGACTGAGACAAAAGCTTTGAGAAAAGCAAAGATTTTTCTCTCAATTACAAAATAGGAATAAAAATTTTATAATATACTGGTGCTTCTAAACTCAGTGTCTAACAAAGTTATTTTAAATGATTATTCAAACTAAGCAAACTTTCCTATATGAAAATTCTGAATTGTTTAGTTTTTATTACATTTATAAACTCACTGTGTATAAAGAAGAGTTTCTTCACAAACCTCTCCAAAGTAGACATATAACAAATATAATCATGCTACCCTTATTCCTCCTGGACCTCAAATAGTTGACACAGAATAATAAAAAGGCTTGCTGTCAGCATTTTGATAAATAATGTTTTAATTATTAGCTTCATACCTCCTGCAGAAGGTCCCCTTCATCATTCATCTCAACACTTTTTTATTTAAGTCAGCTTTGGAAACCACAATATCTGCAACAAATGTTTTCAGCATGTATTTATATGTATACCTCTAACAAAGCCTGCAGATGATGAATTCCACAGAGGCTCTTTCCAGAGGGATCTAGCAGGTAATAAAAGATAAACACCAGATTCTGATGTGTCATGCCCAAGGCACAATATGCTAGAAATGCTCTAGAAGAGTCAAATGACAAATGCTCATTTATGCCTGACTCCCTGCAAACAAAGGACATACAAAGCTTAAAATTGTGTTGACTGACTTTTTTTTTCCAACGTAGTGAATTTTATTATGCAACAATTGTATTCTGGAATGAAATCTATTGTTGTACTCAGATGATGAAACATTTGTTAGGCAACCATGCTATCAAAGCCCACAGACAAAAATATCAATGGAAAAATATGCTATAAGTGACCCAGATATTTTTGGAAATATCTACAATCAATGGCAAAGATCTACTAATTTGTAATTTCCAATTTTCATTTGTGGGTCCCTCTAGCCTCCAAATTAATTCTGGTCCTTCAGTCTATAAATGTAGCCATCTTTCTTTAGCTTTTCTTGTTCTCCAAATGTCAGTCTCTGACAAATCCCAGCCCATCCCAGCAGGTCCAGAAAGAACATGGGCTCATCTACAAGCTGTCCTATAGAATTCTAAACACAATTCTAACTCAGAGGAAATAAGGAATGCTTCCTCTTCACTAGTAAAGAGAGTTTAAAATTGTACTTCCGCTCCTCCAACAGTGACTACAAGTACACTTGAGGGAAGGGGACAAGGACAGGGAGTTTCTTCTGAATCAAACTCAATGCCCTCTAGGCATTTTTCATGTATGAATGTCCAGTCTCCATGGCTGACCACTTCTATCCAGGTCTTCCAGGCCTCAAGAGATCCAGGCCCACACTCTACCCAGTAAGTGCTAACTCTTGGCTCATTGCAAAAGCCCAATTTCCTAAGGGCAGTGACAGCTGTTCTCATTTCCTTCATGTTGGCTCTGTCTCTAGGCCTGGTTCTAGTGCTTCTAGTCAGTGCTGCCTGATCTATCTTGGGTTTAGGCCTAGTTCTGATGCTGATGCACATTTGGAACTGCATCCTTACCATAGCTGTTGTAGACTCTCAGACCTCCCCAAGAAAAGGACCATACCGAACTTCACAGTATTGGATCCACTCTTACTGCTTTTTTGCAGCTCTCAGGGTGTTTAATTTTCACAGTGCCCTGTACCAGAGCCTCAACTGGGTTTTTGTCAGTCCTCTTCTGAGAACTATGACTATGTGCTTCCACTCTTAAAACTATTTCCACCTGCAAAATAGGTGCAGTTGTTCTATGGAAAAAAATCATTTTGTGAAAAATTCTGAAATGCTTCTCTATGTCAGAGCAACTGCTCAGGGTAGGTTATATAAGGACATGTTAAGAACAAAATCCAGCTGGGCGTAGAGGCAGCTGTAATCCCAGAAACTGAGACAGGAGGTTCACAAGTTCAAAGCCAGCCTCAGCACAAGCGAGGTGTTAAGCAACTCAGTGAGATCCTATCTCTAAATAAAATACAAAATAGAGCTGAGGATGTGCCCTAGTGGTCGTGTGCTCCTGAATTCAATCCCTGATGCCCCCTGCCAATAAGATCAAAATCCTTTATAGGGCTGGGGCTGTAGCTCAGTGGTAGAGCGCTTGCCTAGCATGCGTGAGGCACTGGGTTGGATCCTCAGCACCACATATAAATAATAAATGAATAAAATAAAGATCCATCAACAACTAAAAAATATTTTTTAAAAAATCCTTTATAGCATAACCTCAGAATGTTTTCCTCTGGGAATTTTATTTTTAGCTTGCTTCATTGCTTTTCCGTGTCTCATTTTAATAATCTCATCTTCTCAATGTATATCCATGAGCTTCTCCTATTTCTTGGGCCCTTGGTCTCCTATCAATGTATTGATATAACTTATGGTTGTATTTTTGTTTAAAAAAAATGTATCCCGCTTGTGTTAGATTTGCATCACTGTGACCAAAATACCTGACAAGAATAACTTAGAGGAGGGAAATTTTATTTTGGTTCACAATTTTAGAGTTTAAACCCATTGTCAGCCAACTCCATTGCTCTGCCCCAAAGTGAGGCAGCATATCATGGCAGAAGGGCAAGGTAGAGGAGCACTACTTGGTTTATGGCAGCCAAGAAACAGAGAGAGGCGGGGAAGGGTTGAAGGGAAGATGAACCCTTCAATAGCATGCTCCCGGTGACTCACCTCCATCCGTGCCCCACCTGGCTACAGTTATCACCCAGCCCATTCAAACTAGGATGGACTGATTAGGTTACAGCTCTCACAATCCAATCATTTCATCTCCAACCAGTCCTGCATTAATCTGGGAAGAAGTTTTGGGGGACATTTCATATCCAAATCATAATACCACTTCAAACAAATTTACATGTAGCATTTTAAGGGAACTCAACATAGAGTTTTGTTCCTTGTAAATATTTTCTTCTATAATTGCATAGTTATTATTTTATGTCTTTTCCTTCCTGTCTTTGTCTTTCTACTCACTTATCTTTGGCTCTCTTTTCTGTCTTAATGAATTTCAATGTCTTCTCAGTTTACCCTCTATGTCTCTTTCTTTTCTTTTCTTTCTTTTTTCCTTTTTGTGATACTGTGTCTCTTTCTCATCAAACCACAATACAGAATTCAAATATATGGTTATAACAGTTGCTATATTACTGATGAATTTTATTCTCTATTAGTTTCAAAACTAAATATTTGAAAATTTTTCTATTTCTTTCTTAAAACTTAAAGTACTAAATTATACTTATTTACCCTTGACATTGATGGATTTTTCAAATTTCATTCAAATTCAAGTACCAATTCTCTTCATAAATTTTAATGACTCATCTATATTTATGCTATAGAATTGTGATGGAAAAAGTCATACCTGATGTTTTCAGATAATCAATGTTATTTATATAAAACATGATAATTTAAATGATGCTATTTGCACCCATAGCCACACCCTCTTTCTTTATCCTTCCAAAAAAGAAATTAGTCCTAATTCTAATATTCAAGATAATAGAAGTATCATAAAACATGGAGATTTCATATTTATGTAAAGGAAATCAGATAAACAATTAGATATTACTAAATTGTTAGAACTTATCTATTCCTTATTTATAAGTGTTTTCACATCACACACAAAGCAGTCTTAGCCTCATAATAATGCCACAAGATACATGTTACAAGTCAGATTTTAATGCAAAGATTCGCAATCCCAATGATAACCTCCTTTCCGATCATATTTTCAATTCTTTCATCTTCACTGGATCTTCACCCTAACATTTAACCTGGTAAGTTGTATTCAGTCCCTTCCTCATCATAGTGGGACTCTGCTCCCACTTTAAACCTCAAGATTAGCTATCTTTTTTAAAAAAATATTTTTTAGTTGTCAATGGATCTTTATTTATATGCAGTGCTGAGAATTGAACCCAGTGCCTCACACATGCTAGGCAAGCGCTCTACCACTGAGCCACAGCCACAGCCCCCAAGATTAGCTATCTTAATAAACACTCAACTTCCACTTCTTTCACTAGTGTGGCTGTATAGCTTATTTTCAAGATTGTTTATCCTAGATGCACTGGTAATTGCAATTGTGCCATTTAATTAAATATTATGTAAGCCAATATGAAGAAATATTTGTAATATTTCTTTGAAATTGAGCTGAACATCTTAGAAAGACTTGAGAATGGTACGTATCTGAAAACTATTTTTAATATAGTTTGAGTAGTAGAAATATAAAAAATTAAAGAAACTTTATTAAAGTTTATAATTGTCTTTCAAGTTTTATTACAATAATTTTTAAGATATTGCTTCACAAAAAGGAAAATCTTTTAATTATGTTTTTATCATGTACTATAATAATTACTTATACAAGGAAGACAACATGGGCTTCAAATCAGTGGGCATATATGCATTAACTAATAGCCTGACCTCAGCATTCAAACTCTAAACCACTATGAACTCAGGTTTCTGGAAAATGCGGTACCTACAAATCAAAAGCATACACATAAATATAAAGTGGGGGAACTCCACTAATCCTTGTACTTTTACATTAGCAAAAGTCTACCAGATGGCACACAGATTAAAGACAGCTGTTGGTATACTTTTTGGACTACACTTGTCTGATCTGAGTGGAAAACCTATTTGTAGCAAATTCAAATGTGTCAAGCCTATTAAGAGAGCACAGGTGATTTTGAGTTTTTAGGATTTATGTTTGATATCATATATTGAATACCAACCTTCAGTTTGTGTCAGTCTGCAAGGGAGATTATATGTTTCTTTAGTCCATAGAAAGTGAGTGATAATTGAAGGCTTGAAGAAGAAAAACTACAGAATGGCACTTGTATACAATTAGATCAAGATGTATTTCACATATTTTTGCCATGCCTTTTTTAGACATTGGTAAATTTGATATTTTTCTTAATTTTTCAATGAGAAAGGACAATTCTTTAAGGGAAAAATATCCTTAAAGAAACTATTAAAAGATAACTATATGCACATGTGATGTTGAAGAGTAAGCCTGAATTTTCAACTAAGAATAAACTTTTATTATAAAACCCAATGTTAAATATTTTAAGAGCACACAATCTCTATTTCATGTACTTACCTCTGTCATGGTAAGATGAGAGCAGCTATAGACAGTATAAAATAAATGACAATGTTTGGTTGAAATTTTATTTATGAAAGCATTGTAGTCTATCCAGTAACCAGTTTGCTAATCCTGACAAAGAAAATTTGGTCCACAATATATACAATTATAGTCTGTGATCTTCCTCAAGAGATTTTAGTTTTGGTTTTTGTCTTTTCTTCTTTGAGTTTGTTTGTGGGGGATAGGGCATGGGCACATTTTCTGCTGTGCTGGGATTGAACCCAGGGCCATATGCGTTCTAGTCAAGCACTTTAACACTGAACTACATTTCCAACCCTATTTATTTTTTATTTTGGGACAAGGTCTTGCTTAACTGCCCAGGCTGACCTCAAAATTGAGATACTCCTGCCTCAGCCTCTGCTAGGATGACAGATATGTGCCACTGCACCTACCTATGATCTGTTTTTTAAAATATTGATTGAAAATATGATACTTAACATCCAA
This sequence comes from Xerus rutilus, assembly GCA_028644305.1. Classification (NCBI taxonomy): domain Eukaryota; kingdom Metazoa; phylum Chordata; class Mammalia; order Rodentia; family Sciuridae; genus Xerus; species Xerus rutilus. The sequence goes on along the minus strand of CM053406.1, from coordinate 82,635,274 downwards.
GAAATCTAATTGTAGAACATTGTAACTTTAACTGTGAAGTTTTATTATATGAAGAATTAAATCCTGGCAAGGTAGTACACACCTGTAATCACAGCTACCTCGGAGGTTAAAGCAAGAGGATCAAGGCAAACCTGTGAGAGTCTCTTACAAAATTTAAAATAAAGAAAAAAGAAAAAGAATTTATAAAACATTAAACTTAAACTAAAAATATTGAAATAAGAACAATTTTTATGAATAGTCAATTATTTTGTTTATAAATATTTATTCATACATATTTCATATCCTGTTAGAAAGTTCTCTATGCTTCAATAGTTCATTGTTAGCATTAATTCATTCCTTTATTCGTGTTGTCATCCAGTACATGCATGGCTAAGAGCCACATCATAGGCTACATATGTAGACAGTTACTATAATTATCTGTTGTGCTTGGTTGAACATATGGTATGTAACAAAATCCCTGATATTTCCATAATATACATTAAAAGTTTTAAAGTCTTACTGTTGTTTAGAATCAGTTTTCCAAAGAAAAGACCAAATTTTAGTAAATGACTTATAATATATATGGAAAAATAATAGTAAATTGTTGATGACTCCATATTCAACAGTTTTCATTCACAAGCATTTGTTTGGTACCTCCTCTATTCAGAGAGCAGTATCTGTCACAGTAATTGCTTCCATCAAGCCACGAACATAAAAGATTCAGGCCTTTCCCCTTCCTCTCTTCTGGGACAACATACGGGAAGATTGTTCAGTTGAAGTACTTCTCATGCCAGGAATCTATAATCTAATTGAATGGATCCAGAGAAGAGTGACTAAAATGATGAAAGAAATTATGGGATTCATTTTATGAAAACAGATTGCAGAAGCTAAAGTTTACTAAGTACCAATAAGGGGAAATGGTGTGTTGTTCACCATTAGTTGCTGCCTTCTGATGAATTATTGAATAGGATTGAAGGAGCAAAAGATGCAAATCAGGTTAAAGATTAAATCTATTCTTTCATTGTAGGAGCAACAGTAGGAAAAAATGAATCATAATGATTCAGGTTTTGTTTCATGTTTATTTATTCGTTACAGTATAACAGATGAAATACAAAGTTCTTGCCTTCCCAGTACTAAACCTCTAAAGATCCAAGATAAAAACATGCCTAATGAGACTAAAGGAATAACTGATTTGTGAGTTTAATTGGTGAGTCCAGAGTCTCATCAATCACAGCCATGTGTTTTAGCATCATTGTGAGGCTGAAGTGACTGAAGAGTGCCTCTAGGTTTCTTTCTCCAGATCTGTGTTTCTTCTAGAAGCTGTGTCGATTTGCCTCTCCTACCTGGGTACCTGGTTGCATCCTGGACAACTATAACACTGACATCTGCACCACTTACTGAAGACAGCATGGTGCAAAATCTATCAAGAGTAATATTGGAGCTCTTTTTGTAGTTCTGGAACTCTTGAACAGGAAAACACCCAAAGTCCCTCCACACACCCATCCACTTCTAATTCTGCCCAGAAACAGCTGTTTTCTAAGAAAACAGTAGCCTGTTTACAGAATTGGGATTTAAAGCCTATCATTGAAAAAAAAAACAAAACTGGAGCTGAGTACAGTGGCACTATAATCCCAGCTGCTCAGGAGGCTGAGGCAAGAGGATTGCCAATTCAAGGCAAGTTCAGCAACTTAGCAAGACCTTGTTCCAAAATAACAAATAAAAAGGGCTCAGTGGTGGAACAAATCTGGATTCAATCCCCAGTACTACAAAAATAATAGTAGTAGTAATAATAAAATTTGAGGTAGGATGAGTAGATAGTCAGGGGTTTTAAGGTGCGTGAGAACACACATTGTCAGGGAACATCAATAATTATTTCATTTTTGGTACTTTTCATTTGCTCTAGAAAGATAATTTCTGCCATCTGTCCCTTCTGTAAATCTAATTAGGCAGTGTGTAGAAAACAACATAAACTTCCTGGAAAAAAAATGATTGTTATATAAAGTTGATACAATAAAAAACTAGTTTACAATCATTTTAATTTAGCACTGTCAATGATTTCCACATATCCTTAAGCATTTGTATATTTAGCACAAACTTCATAAAGTTAAATTCAGTTGCGAATGTAGAAGCCTGAAATTTGGAAGTCTAAATCACAAAGGTATTTATAATTACATGTAATGAGTTAAAAATTATTACAATACACCCCCAGCTATTCTAGGGAATAAAAAGGGAGAGTGACACAGAATACATTTTTATAACACTATTAATTTAACAGATTTGACAGATGGTGGTGTTAATGTTTATTCTTTTACTAATGGCATCATTCTGCTTATTAGATAGTGCTTAAAATTTGAGAACTCCAAAAACCTTTTATTTGCATGGGTTGTATCTATCAATATTTACCATATCTAGAAGTTTAATAACAAATATAGTACATGTTAACATAAATAATACTTTTTTGGGGATAACTGTATTTTCTAAAACATAAAAAATCTGATAGAAGATGGATATTATTTTGTACATTCACAAATCTCTTTAAAATTTAGGTTAATAAAAATCACTGGAATCTCATATCCATTTTTGCATTTATTCTATAATAATAACTCATGTCTTGCAATTCCTGGAAAACACATGAAAATATAAAAGTCAAACAGGTAGAGTATCTTAGTATTATTATGAAAATAATTGTGACCTCAGAGTCTCCTCAAAGGATCTTGGAATCCTCAGGAGTCCTTGGACCACACTTTGAGAACTGTTGCAATAATGCAACAGTCAGCCAATCTAAGACCTGAGTTCTACCCCATGCCTTAGAAGCAAATCACTTAATTTTCATGATCACAGTTCCCCTATGTGCAAAATGAGTTTTGGAGCAAATGGTGCCTCAGATTCCTCTTGACTCTAATATTCTGTCATTCTGTAAAATATTAAAGAAAGAAAAATGCATCCCCTATCTCCTGTAGTTATTTATGCTTCCTATAGTATTCCAAGTTTTACATACCCTTTCACTTCCACACAATAATTATTATACAATCTATAAAGTTAATTTCTTTATATATATATATTGGTCTTATAAGTTAATTCTAACTAAGTACCTAGGATGACTAGCCTGAATAGAATAGCTAGAATAATCAAAATTATGGCATTCCTAAATGCACTAGGGATCCTGGATTAGGAAAATAGACATTGATGGGAAAACTGGCGAAATTCAAAGAAATTCTCTGATTATTAAGATCGTACCAATATTAGCTTCTTATTTTGATAAATGTTCTATGGTTATATAAGATGTTAACTTAAACCAGACACAGTGGCACATGCCTATAATCCCAGCAGCTGGGGAGGTTGAGGCAGAAGAATCACAAATTCAAAGCCAGCCTCAACAAATTAGGGAGACCCTGTCTCAAACTAAAAAAATTTAAAAAGGGCTAGGGATGTGGCCAGTGGTTAAGCACCCCTGGGTTCAATCCCTAGTACAAAAAAAAATATTAATTTAAAAAGAAACTTGGAGAAGAGCACATAGAACTCTCTGGATTATGTTTACAACTGTTCTGATTCTTCCCTAGCAGTTATCTGCTCTTCAAGTCCTTACTGTTGCCTAATCATTTTTCAAGAACCCAGAAGAGAAGGGAAATATTTCAAATTTCAGAACATGATGGACAATCCCATATAGAAATATAATTTTTATTAAAAAATTATTTAAATCAGATAACTTAAATTTTTATTTTCAGTGAGACATTTTAAAATGACAAATATTCAGCTTGCTAGTTGCTATATCAATTGAATTAAATTCAAATTCTGTGTAAGAATAAGTGCAATGCCTAGATGATGCATTTATATCCAGCACAGTTACTCACAGCACCTTGTTATAGATGTTCGAGTCAACTGTTAGATGATTTTCTTCACTTCGCTTTCCTTTCTGTTTAATTTACTGCCTAGCATTTAAAACTCCATCTATGTTTGGCGGGTATGATGCTATAATACATATGTTCTGGGTTTTGTGCATAATTCCTATTCATTCCTCCTTTAGTCTTTGTTATTTCCTAAGTAACTAGAATACAGTTGGGATATTTGTCCTCAGAAGCAAGTCTCAGAAAAGCAAAGTCTCTGAACTTCTCCTGCCCTCGTTTCACTTGCTTCTTTCCTCCCCAAAGAAACCCATAGAATCTCCATACTGCTTTCCAGATTGGTTGTACCAATTTGCAATTCCACCAGCAATGTATGAGCGTGCCTTTTTCCCCAAAACATCGCCAACACTTATTGTTGTTTGTATTCTTGATAATTGCCATTCTGACTGGCATGAGATGAAATCTTAGGGTAGTTTTGATTTGCATTTCTCTGATTGCTAGAGATGTTGAACATTTTTTCATATATCTGTTGATGGATTGTATATCTTCTTCTGTGAAGTTTGTGTTCAGCTCTTTGGCCCATTTATTGATTGAGTTGTTAGGTTTTTTGGTGTTAAGTTTTTTGAGTTCTTTATATATCCTGGAGATTAGTGCTCTATCAGATGTGTGTGTGGCGAAGATTTGTTCCCAGAATGTCAGCTCTCTATTCCCTT
>CM053406.1:82598386-82630240 GCA_028644305.1 Xerus rutilus | reverse complement strand
GACTGTCTAATTGCTCTGGCTAGAGTTTCAAGGACTATATTGAATAAGAGTGGTGAGAGAGGGCATCCTTGTCTTGTTCCCGTTTTTAGAGGGAATGCTTCCAATTTTTCTCCATTTAGGATGATGTTGGCCTTTGGCTGAGCATATTCCAGTTATTTTCATCAGTCTGAGATATGACCTGGCATTCAAGAATTCACATCACTTTGAATTCTATGTTTGTAAAATAGAACAATCAAAAATGTACAACTTTAATAAGTATGTATGTCAAAAAAAGGAATTCCCTAGCACACAATTCTTTGATCTAAAAATTGAGTAGTCTTGCCCCATTCTTAGTTACCACTTCGCCACACCCCATGGTATAGGTTTCTATAATGGAAACCTTGACTCTGACAGATGTCCCTGAGTCGGGTGAGGATCACATTCCCCAAAGGGGAATATCAAAACCACTGAAGGGAGAGAGAGCTCTTTTGCAAAGTAGAAATGGTTACTGTGAGAGGCAGAATCCTGAATATAGATTTTCCAAGATCTCTAGCCTATGGTTATTCAATCAAACATTATTCTAGGTACTGTTGTAAAAGGAATTTGCTAATATAATTAATATACTAAATCACTGATTCTAAAGTACCAAGATGCTCCATGTGGGCCTCACCTAATAACATGAGGCCTTTAAAAGCCATTTTTCCCTCACTGGCAGAAGGAAAACAGACTAGAAGCCATGGGAAAGATTCAGTGCCCCATTTCTCTCTGGAAGACAAAGGAGGCCATGTGACGAGCCACGAGAGCAGTGCCTGAAAGCTCATGGCACTCAAAGGCGACCACAAGCAAGGAAATGGGGACCTCAGAATCCTGCAAAAGAAAGTCAAAGTTGGCCAAAAATCTGAAAGAGCTAGGAGTATATTTTTCTCTAAAACCTCCACATGAAAGCCCAGCCACAAATCAAAACTTTAATACTGGCCCTAAAAGAAAAGAACCCAGTCAAACCTACTATGACTTCCGAGTTACAGCACTGAGATAATAAAGAGGTATAGTTTTAACTCTCTAAATTAGTGGTAATTTGGTAATTAGTGGTGTGTTTCCACAGTATGAAACAAACATGGTTGCAAAGAAATGTGAATATCAGAATGGCTTGAACTTTTTAACAGACAATCTGTAACCTAGAAGAAAAAGGAACAGTGCTTTTGAAATCCTGAAGAAAAGCAAAGTCAAATTTAAAACCATTTACCCCATCAAACTATCAGCAAGTATGAAGATATACCAAGTTATTCCAAAAACACAATGTCCTTCATTCTGAAGCCTTTTTTGTATGAAGCTACGGGAAGATGTGCTCCACTACAGGGAGAAATCCAAACTAAAGTACTCATGGAGTTCAAGAAACAGGGGGCTTCCTCATGGAAGAAGCAAAGAAAGCCCCCACGATGATGGCTATATACAATGTCCACAGGAAAACCACTGCACACAGAAGCAAGTCTAAAGGCCAAACCTGGGGGAGACTCCTAAAAATGATGGGCCTGGGGAGAACATCTAGTGAGTCTGAATGTATTAAGAGGAGATCTAGCAATTAACTAATAATGTAGGGTCAAATTGATGATCAGAACATAAAAGGACAAGCAAATGAAGAAATTAAACTATTAATCCCAAGGAAAACAAAAACTTGGAAGAAAGTAAAAGAAAAATAATCATAATATAATATTTGACTAAATAATAAATAGCATTTATTGTCATGCTACTATAAACACACAATGCTGAGCACACAATGTGATTACATTAGAAGAACAGAGGCATCAGTATTCTAGTTTAAAGTCCTATGTGCCCACCAGAACCTACCATTGTCCTCTGTGGTGTTATTTTCTAGGGAATCCAAGCAAACTCCCTAACTTTGTATCTATGGGAAAATAGATATCCCAAGCAAAAAATTCACAAATGAACTTTTGGAACTGACACCATTATCCTATCAAACAAAATTAGTAATTCCTTTAAAGGATGATTATATTAGCAATAAATGAAACCTAGACTTAGAAATATATGCTTGAGTTTGGAAGTCTTTCTTTTCTATTTAACAGGTTTTTAATAAGGTGGCTTTTTTATTGCTTCTCTTTTGGGGTATTTTTTGTAAGTTTTAAACTTAATATTTTTAGTGTATTACATCTATGTCACCAATAGTCTTACATCTATGTCACCTAGGATTGAGTTCATCCAGGGCTAACAGAAAATCCAAAATCACAATAGCTAAATAGAGTTTTGTTTCCTATTTTAAATAAAACAGAATTTTATTTTCCTCCAAAAATAAATTCAAAGATAGGCAAATAAGGGCCTATAATGTCAGGAATAAGGCCCTATTCCTTACATCTAATTGCTCCACCAACCACGTCCCTGGCTTTTTACATGTGGGCTGTGATAGTTTCAGGTTGCAGATATCTGCCTCCCATTTCAGCCAGCAGGAGGGATGAGGAGCAAAGATGAACATAGTCACTTTAAGATCACAGACTAGGGCTTGGGTTATGGCTCAGCTCCAGAGCGCTTGCCTAGCATGTGTGAGGCACTGGGTTCAATTCTCAGCAACGCATATAAATAAATAAAATAAAGTCCATTGACAACTAAAAACAATTTTTAAAAAAATTACAAACTAACTGTGTTTACATACTGTTTGTCTGGAATTAGTCACATAGCCACTTATCTATGTAAGGTCAAATTGATGATCAGAACATAAAAGGACAAGCAAATGAAGAAATTAAACTATTAATCCCAAGGGACACTGGGAAGTATTGTCTACTATGGACAGCTATATGCCCAACTGGAATTCATGGGTTCTACAACTAAGAAAGCAACAAAGAATAAGGTTAACTAGATCTAATACACAATATCTATTATTTTTGGAGGGGTGGGGTACTGGGGATTAAACCCAGTGGGTGTTTTACCACTAAACCACATCCCGAGTCCTTTTTATTTTGAGACAGGCTCTTGCTGAGTTATTCAAAGGTCTTGCTAAATGGCTGGGACTGGCCTTGAACTTGCAATCCTCCTGCCTCAGCCTCTCAAGTTGCTGGGATTACAGGCGTGTACTACCATAATTTGGTTCAGGCACCATATCTTTAATGTAACAATTTTCCCCTTAGTGAAAGACCATCAGTTTCACAAACTAAATTTCCAAAACTAAATGGTCTGTTGCTGGATTCCATATTCCATTTTGTAAATTCAGTTGTCGATTCTTATACTAATTCTGTACTATTTTGTTTACCACAAATTTAAAGTTTACTTTTGTAATATTATGATTTAATAATAAATACATATTTGTTCTCTGTCGTCAGTCACTGGAACAGAGCACCTAAATCCCTTGTACTTTTCTGAGCATTAAGAATGTTAGGTGAATTGTTTTGTTCTAATATTAGGTCTTCGATCCCCGTTCTTGCCACAGAGTTCCTAATCTGTTGGAATTTCCTAGGTCATTGGAGTGTCTTTTGTTTTAATGAGATGATTTTTCACAAAGCTTAGAACTTTCAGGCCTTCCTCTTCCAGAGGTGAAGAGAAGCTGAAATTGAGTTAATAATCACTTATGTCTTTATGATAAGCCTCCATAAAAATCCCTGAATTGTGGGTTTGGAGAGCTTCTGGGGTGCTGAGCACATGGAGGTGCTGAGGGATGCTGAACACTAGAAAGGACATGGAAGCTCAGTACCCTCCCCCATACTGCATCTGGTTGTTCATCTGTATTCTCTGTAATATCCTTTATGGTAAACAGGTAAACATTAGTAAAATGTTCCTGATGTCTGTGAACACTCTAGCAAATGACTGAACCCAAGGCAACATCCGAATTGAATATAGAACACCCAGTAGGTGTCTGCCAGAGAAAGGAAGCAGGAGGGAGACCCTATACATCTGGTATCAAAAGTGAAGTATTGAGCATGAGTGGTGTTATGATTTAGATATGAGGTGACCCCAAAGCGCAGGATGTTTGCATGGATGTTCAGAAGTGAAATGATAGGTCATGAAAGCTGTAACCCAACCAGTGGATTAATTCACTGGTATGGATTAACTGGGTGGTAACCATAGGTAGGCAGGGTATGGCTGTAGAAAGTAGGTCACTGGGAGTGGGACTTCAGGGTTTATATTTTGTCCCAGTAAAGTCGGAACTGTCTGTCTACTTCCAAGCTGTCAATTCCCGAGCAACTTTTTGCCTCACCTTGGGCCCAGAGCAATGGAGTCAGCTGACCATGAACTAAATCTCCTCTGAAACCATGAGCCAAAATAAACTTTCTCTAAATTGCTCTTATCGAGTATATTGGCCGCGGTGATGCAAAGCTGACTAAAACAAGTGGTGTGAGAATAAAAGAAAAAACAGTTTATGAAGTAAATCATGATTCCTTTTCAAAGTATTGAAATAGTTTCTTAAACAGTTTCATGTATTTCCCTTAAGAATGAATTTCAAAACCAATCTCTTTTAAAATGAACAAAAAAACTATTTTTTCAATTTATACCACTTTGTAAAATACTTGGAGAAAATTGATCTTTTCAATTCAGTGTTATAATAACACATTTCCTTCCTTTCTTCCTTATTCCTTCCTTCCTTCTTTCCTTCCTTCCTTCCTTCTTTCTTTTTCATTTGTTTTTCCAACATGGATCTTTCCAATATGCTTTAAAATCTAGAGGGGTCTCCTGAGCCTGTGTGTCACTTCTCCTGCTGCCCTTGTGCAGTTCCTTGAGTTAGCAACCTTGGCCTGTGCTAGCACTCAAGACAGACATGGAGGGGAGCAGCCTCTTTTCAGGGAGGTGTTTTCCCAGGACAAGGCTGGCTGGGCAAGGCTAGGGTTGGTCTTGAGGTGCAGTACCTACACTTTTCTCAGGGTGGACTAGACAAATATTCTTGGCATCAGACAAAACAAGGAAAAGCACAGGCTGGGAATGATGCAGTGAGGAGCCTCTGGAGCTCATAGTCTGTTCAAGCTTCTGTCCCTGCATGTCCCTCCTGTACAGGGTGCAGTGACTGGATACTCTCAGGTAGTGAATACACACCCTATTCTGCCTCAGGAACAAAGGTGAACAGCTCAATGAACTCAGGCTTTCTTTCCCCTTAAGATGCTTACTCTTCCCCCTTTTCTTTTTGCCACCCTATCTTTATTGTTGGTGGTTACAGAAAATATGTACTTTGCTATAAATAAAGACTAAATGAAAAAATACCAAAAAAAAAATCTAGAGGCATCTCCAAGATAAGGCACAGCTTTTCACAGCCAAGTGATACATGTGTCATGAAATAGAATGAGATAATCAATGCAAAAGTCCTTTGAAAAATTGGAAAGTTACTAGTATCTGTTCTGTTTTTTTTCTTCAGTTAGTCATTAACTGAAAACATGCAATCTGAATGACTAATCATGTTTCTGAAGCTGCTTCAATAAATGGCAACTCATCAAAAGTCTGAAATACTTGCTGATTCATTTGTGACTAATACAGCTGTTCATTAGTCAGGAATGACTTATAAATATTCTCAATACTAGAAAAAGGTTGACTATGTGAATTAGAAAACAAGATATAAGACTAAGCTACCTCTTGACAATTTTCTTTTTTTTTTTCTCCCCAAGACATAGAGGTTTATTTAGGGAAGCAGAGGCATGTTCAAGAGAGAATGTGGGCCATCTCCAGAGGTAGAAACAGCCTTCACACAATTTTCTTAAAATTGAAGTAGAAACTTCTTGCTTCAGTTACCAAAAATCAAACAAAATCACTTATTTCTAATGAAAGATGGCATAGATGAGTTAGTCAATATTTTCCAAGAGCTGAAGAATGTAATGTAACTTAAAGATGACAGCTCAGGAGACAATGACCTTGAAAAATAAGCACAAAAGAAAGAACCCAGACCATCAGCCTGATATAAAAGATGAGGGAATGTAATTAAGCATTCATGATGAATATCTATAAACTCTTGGTTTATATAACATTCAGGTTTTTATTGATTTTTAGTTAATGGCTCAAAAAATATAGAAATATATAATCTCTACAAGGCACTACAATGTATTGTAAAGAGACAAAGAAACCAAACATAGTTCTGGCCTGAAGGAATCTGCTACTCAGTGGGAGCAATGAGGCATTTATCAATTATCTTAATCCAAGGTGGAATGCTAACTACACTAAAAATACAAACTTTTTAATAAAATAAAGTCTTTCAAAGGATAAAAGGATAATGCAAAATTTTTTGGAGGAGTTACCATTGTAATGCAACCTTGAAACAATTGGGATTTATATTTGTAAAGATGAAGGTAAGGAAAAGAGAAAGAAGCCAGAGCACTGAGCTCTGAGCTCCCTGTGCATACGACAAACAGGGTGGATACTCAATTTAATGATGCATGAAGCCAGGCAAAGAGAAACAGGTGGTTCTGGCTTTGGTTTTCTAAGACCTTACTTTAATGCCACATAGGCCTTCAAACTGTTAGTTGTTTTGTTGTTGTTGATTTAAGCATGATATAATCAGAATTGTGCTTCACAGTGATTCGTTTAGGGGGCCCTTTGGACTCTGAAATGGGAGGGTTAAGCCAGAAGACTGGAGACTGGAGGCCAAGTTAGGAAATGCTTACAGCCATTCAGATAAGAAGCATGGTCAGCAAAATTCTAAAAAGGCCACCATTCCCAGGCTTGGGTATAAACACACCTTCTACAGTTCTACAGATTATTCTCTCTTTTTTTGCCAGTATTGGGGATTGAACCCAGGGGTGCCCTACCACTGAGCTACATCTCCAGCCCTTTTTATTTTTAATTATGAGACTGGGCCTCCTAAATTGCCCAGGCTGGCCTCAAACTTGGGATCCTCCTGCCTCAGTCTGCCAAGTCACGGAGATTCCAGGCATGGACCACCATGCCCAGTTCTACCAGTTATTCAATCAAACATTAATCAAGGTGTTGCTCTGAAGGAATTCTATGATGCAATTAAGGTCCCAAATCAGTGAAAGTAGAGAAATTATTCAGGGAGGCCTGACCTAATCATAAGTCCTTTTTTTCTGTCTAGAGATCAGCAACAGGGAAGTTAGAGAAATTCAAAACATGAGAGGGATACAACAGTGGAGAAGTTTTCTTTTATAAGCTTGGAAAAAGAAAGAGCCCAAGTGTGAAGAACTCAAGTCTCCTCTGGAAACAGTGGCCCCTGTCCAATGTGAGCAAGGAAGCAGGGACGTCAATTTAATAATGAAAAGGGCTTAAAATAACACAGATTTATGATAGCACAGCTTCTGCAGATCAGACAACGTGGCAAGAAGTGACTGAGTTTTGCCCTCTGGGTATCATAAGGGTGTTACCAAGGTTTTAAGCAGGCTGAGTTCTTCAATGGAGACTGAAGAATAATCCACTTCCAAATTCATTCAGGTAGCATTTTGTGATTTTGTGACATGGTTGTCCAGGTCCACTTCAGAGAATAAAAATACACTTTAGTTCATTGCAGTTATTAGAGATCTGCCCAAAGATTTAGAGGGGAATGGCTTAATGATTTGAAAGCTTTTTAAAATAATTCATTAAAAGTTGAAAAAAGTTGAGCACATATCACATAAATTAATTAAACTCTCATAAGAAATAGTAAAAGTAATAAACCTTGGAGTTAAGAAAACTGAATTTATAGGTTGCTTGGGCTGTCTAGGGAACATTTATGCACAAACGCAAGCAGCTCAATTTCTTTCTAACTTTCTTATCTGTAATACGCAGCAAATACTGTATTAATTTCTTCACAGGCTTGTTACTAAGATAAAATTTACTAAAATATGCAAAGCACTTTACAAACTATAAAGCATTTCACAGGCTTCACTTACATTTGTTACTGGGTCTAATCAGAGTCATTTGTCTACGAACCATGGATTATCTCAGTGCACTTACATTAACCTGAAATATGACTGAAGATTTTTAAAATTTTACTTTATGTCTAGTGTTAGTCATCAACATGCTGAAAATAGTTCTTTTTTTCTTTTTAAATTTGATTTTTTATTTGTTATTAACACATACTAATTGTATATATTGATGGGATTCAGTGTGATGTTTCCATACATACATGCAGCATGAAAGATCACGTGACCACTCTCCACCAGGGTCCCTCACCCTCTCCTCTGAAAAATTTACTGAAAATAGTTCTTAACACATATCATACAACCATGAAGTACTGTTCAGAAGGTTAATTAGTAAGAAAGAAATTAGGGTTTTAACCTAATAAAAAATAATTTGCCATTCGATCACTGAAATCCAAATATATTTATAGTGTTATGATCTGAATATTTGTGTCCCCCACAGCCCAGACTCATACATTAAAATCCTAACCCCCAAGCTGGAATTAGGAGGTAGAGCCTCTGGGAGATGACCATGTCATGAGGGTGGAGCACTTGAGAATTGGATTAGTGTCCATATAAGAGATCCCAGAGAAACCTCATGCCCCTCCACCAGTGAGGTTACATAAGGCCACTGGGAGGAACACAGACATTCACCAGAGACCAAACCTGCCAGTGCTTCCATCTTGGTCTATAGACTTTTTAACCCTGAAACCTATTATTTCAAAAATTGAAGAAGATTTAAAGCAAATTAGGTCATTACCCCAAGATTTTCCGATGTATAAGGGGAGAGTTTCTTGTAATCATGGTAAGTTAATAAATGCATCAATAACTTCTAAAGAAAAAGGAGATTGAGACAAGAATGATCTCCATGGAAAAAGAAGTTCAATTAGAAGAGTATGGTATCCAGTGCATTGCACTACCATGTTCCCAGGCAAACAGTAGGTGGCAACCTCTACACAGTCTTGTTTTGAAATGATTGTATAACATCAAAACAAAACATAAGCTAATGATTCATGAAATATGGGACTTTCCAAAACTCACATATTAGAAGAGATAGTTAGGCATGAGCACATTCTTGTTTTTATTCTTTCTATTTTAGAATAATGGGCTCTGCCTTATCAGAAAGACTCCACTAAGATCATTAATCTTAAAAATGTTTCATTTATGAGTCATGTTAGGTTGTTCATCTGTCTCCTAAATGAAGGGACAGAATTTTTTTCCTCACATGGATTGACCAGATGAGTGGTTGAATTAGATAAGGGTAAAGCCATGTTCTTTTTAGAAAGAAAGGTGGGCGGGGGGGGGGGGGGGGAGGATGAAAGAAAGAAAAAAAAAAAAAGAAAGACCATAGTATGACTTCAGTTACCAGAATTTGCAGCAAGGTGTAGAGGGCACATCCGGTGGTCAAAAGGAGGTGGAAGCCACATCATGTTTCCTTTCCCCCACTTGCTTCCCTCTGAAAGCTAGAGGCAGACCTGTGACCTTTGTATGTGGTTTCCACAGGTGAATTCCACAGCCTGGGAGGCCATTTTAGGAGATAAATAGCAGAGTCTCTGAGTCTTTTGAGGTCTGGGATATTTTTATTTTCCAGAATGATGAGATTGGTTATTAAATATTTTCACAGTTATAAGTCAGACTAGCTTCAGAAGCTAGCAGAGGTGCTGCTTTATAACAGCAGAGGTCAGTAATACCAAAGGGGAAGGAAATTGAGCAATCTGGCCAGAACTTGCTGTCCCTTTCTTTTGAGTTTCAGAGTCAACAGGCAAGAGGCACAGACAACACCCTAACAGTATCAGGGTGACCTGATCCTTAGCACCCAGCAGTTTCTCTGGTGCAGGCAATGTTTCCTTCCCTAGCAACACTGTCTTCCTGAATGTGTTTTTAAGACTCTCACCACCAAAGAAACAGTTCCTACTGGAGAGTATTTATTAGAGAACTATAATATATTATAAAGTAAAAATTTCCACTGTACTCATATTAATGAAATTTTTTTCCTAGCTCACTAGGTAACTGGACTTAGATTTATCTTTTAGAAAGAAACAAATGGTAGGAAAAATGGAAAGAAAGAAAATATTCATTCCTATATTCTTTTGGCAAAAATATATTGTGTCAAGCACTGATCTGAGCACTTGCAGAACAAAAGAGAACAAGAAAAATTGCCTTTTTCTCACAGAACTTAAGGACTTTAAGGACAGGCAGAAATTAAACTAAAACTAGTATATCACATATGCAGTGGTATATCCTAGGGCTGCTAAAATGCAGTACCACAAACTGGTAACTTAAAATAAGAGAAATGTGTTGTTTCATGGTGCTGAAGGCTAGAAGTCTAAATGAGAGGCTGCCAGGGCCAGGCTCTCTCTGAGGAACCATCCATGCCTTTTCCTAGCCTGGATGGTTTGCCTGAAGCTTTTGGCATTACTTGGCTTAGAGATGTATCACTTCAACCCTCTGTGTTCACATGGTGCTCTGTCTAAACCTTTTCATGGATTCTTCCCTCCTTGCATAATTATGTCGGAGTCCACATTTCCCCTTTCTATAAGGACACCAATCATATTGGACCAGGGTCCACCCTTATAACCACATCTTGGCTATGCCTGCTAACACCCTATTTACAAATTCATACCCTGAGGTACTGTGCATTAGGACTTAAACAAATCCTTTCAGAGAGACAGAATTCACCTGATAATCCACAAAATGAAAATGATAGAGTTCAGGAAATACCCAGTGGACTTTGGTTGTAGTTCAGTGCTAAAGCACTTGCCTGGTGAGCATGAAGCCTGGGTTCAAACCCCAGTACCACAAAAATAAAGAAAAAGAAAGAAAGAAAGAAATAGTACTAGTGAAGGAAAGGGGAAGCAAGTTTAGAAAAGGTAGTAGAGGAAGTGGCATCTGGATAGAGCAGGTAAAATCTGAATAGACAACTGAGGAATTAATTATGCCATACATATAATTAGAAAAAAAAGATATATTCTCCTGTAAATATAAATTTTTAAGAGACAAAATTATAATATAACCAATTGTTTTCACCTGTTTTTTCAGCATTGGAGTTAGAACCCAGGGATGTTCTACTGCTGAGTCACATCCCTAGCTCTTATTTTTTATTTTGAAACAATCTTGCTAAATTGCCCAGGCTGGCTTTGACCTTGGGATCCTCCTGCCTCAGCCTCCAAGTCACTGGGATCACAGGAGTGTACCAACATCTCTGGCTTCTTTTCACTCTTTAAAATATCTTCATGGTTATAAAAGTAAGGTCTACTAATACCACAACTACAAATCATTCTTTTTAATCTGAACAAGTTGACAATTTTCAGTTAATTCCTCTTTAGCAAGAAGAGAAGGAATGCCCATTGATTGTACAATTAACTGATCATTCCTTAAATAAATATTCTCTTTGTAGTCACTGCGTGCCTGGCACATGTCTAACTCCTGGGGATATAGCAATGAACAAAGAAATGTAAAACTCTTTGCCGTCATGCAGCTTGCTTTTTAATAAGAACCAACTCTGAATCTGACTTTCTACCATTCCTTCTTCATTGGTCTGGAAACCAAAGACTCCTAATGAGTGAGAGTAAACTGCATCTATACCACAATAGAATCTGGCTTCTAGGGAGGACCTGTGAAGATAACCTAGTTCAGTTATTCATCTGATTGTGAATGTTTTATGACACTCTCCTTAAAATGTCATTAACTTGTGCATCAACCTGACCTTTGGCAACAGAAGTTAACAATCTAATTTCACTATTTAGTCTTTTTTCTGATGCCAATGACACAGCACCACAGACTTAAACAAAGGAAGTTTATTTGACTTGTGGTTTTGGAGACAGAAGGGCTAGGGGCTGCAATGGCAGTGACCTTCTTGCCAGCAGAGTCCCAAGACAGGGAGCATACATGAGTGTCCCCTGGTTTCCCTCCTTATTATTGTTAGGTTAAGCGAGGCAAACGCAGAGCGCAAACGCTGTTGCCACCAAACGAAAACCGAAGCATTAAGCAGCGCACATGCGCAGAACGCACCAACGTGGCGGCCACCAGTAGCCAACGCCCAACGCAGCACGCAAGCGCCGAACACGCCAACATGGCCGATGCCAGCCACCGACAGGGAGGGACACTGAACATTCAGCATGAAAGCCACCATGACTCCTGGCTCATCCCGGAAGGACTCTGACCTCAGCAGGTTCCCCTAACCAATCTCAGAGGACACTGGACTCTAGATCAACACCTCTTCCTGCCCCAGGCCCTTCCCTTCCTGCCTTAAGTCTTCCTTTTCCGGACGGGGGGCGGGGAGGCTTTAAATTCTCTATGCCAGGAGGTCCCAGCGCCACTCTCCCAGACACACTTTGATGGACAGGAGCGTTCAACCCCAGAGCTTATATTTCCAATAAAGCCTTGATCAGCGGCTTTAATTCGTTTCTTTTTGGTCACCTAGTCTTTACAATTATAAACCACCAGGATTGACAGGCTCTACCCTGATGCTTTCTCTAATTCTAATCACCTCCCAAAGGCCCCTCCTTCCCGCAAACAACACAGCCAGGTTGTTTCCATCTTCTGACTATCTCACAATACAGATTCAATTTCAACACACGAACCATTGAGGAACACGCTGGAACCAAAGCTCTAACCAATCTACTGGTAATTCTCTCCCCCTTGTTCTCTCCATTCCAAAACTGCCATCCTGCTACTATTTGTAGAGAGCACCATCCTATGCATTTGCTCTTCCCCAGACACCTTTCCAGCTAGTTGCCTCATTCCTTAAAGTCTTAATTAAAATGTCACCTCAGGAATCCTCTCCTGGTAACACCACTTAAAATGAACCTTGCTACTGTGTTGACACCTCAACTGTCTTTATTCTCCTTATCTGCACTCTTTTTCTCCAAAACACCTAGCACCTTCTAATATTTTTAATTCATTTTGCCTATTTTCTCTGTCCTCCTACTGGCAAGTAAACTCCATGAAGGCAAAGACCTCTTCTTTTTTGTTTACTACTATATCTTTTGAAGTAAAAAAACAAGACTGGAATAGTGTGATTGCAAAATAAATATTTCTTTAAAGAATAATCATTTAAACTTAGAATCAATCAGCATTTCCTCCTTTCCTTCTTGCTAAAGGAGAATTAACTGAAAGCCATCAAGCTGTCTCAAGTAGGCCACATCTGAATAGTAACACTACGAGCACAGTCTTCAGTTATAGTTGCGGGAAATTCAGAGACATTCCTTCAAATTGGTGTTGCTCATATTTGTCTTTATAAAGAGTGAAGATGGTGTGTCTTTAAATCACAACAAGGAAGGAAAACTCAGTTCTAATATGCTATTTTATGATGACTATCTTTATACACAGATAAAATCTTGGATAGACTGACCTAAGAAGTTCCTATAAGTATTCTACCAAATGTGAAGCATTTGGAATAAGTGGTGTGACTGCACATATGTATGCTATTTTTTTAATGTAAGTAGATGTTCATTATGACCAATATTTATATATTGGTGATATCTGTATGCAGGTATAATTGTAAGTATTAAATATTAGTTGTCAATGACACTAGGTAGAGTGAAATTTATTGTAATACTGAACAGCACCTATTATAAGATAATATGGTCCATGTCAGGCTTCTCAGAATCACTGGCAAAGCAGTGATTCGCAGCCCTGTTCACAAATTAGACCACCTGGGAAGGCTTGTAAGCACCAATGCCCAGTGCTCACCCCAAGAAATTCTTGTTAATGGGTAAAGGGCATTATCTTGAGCTTCCCAGCTGATTTGAAAGTGCAGGTAGGTGAAGAGCCAATGCAATAAAGAACTGAAAGTTCTCTAGGAAGTATCCAAGAGAACTGTTAGACAACATATCCAGAAGCATACTGTCTTACCAGAACAGTGTTTAAAATCATTCAAGAAAAAGCCAAAAGTCCCATTGCACTTCAGGTCTTTACAACATGAAGATTTAGAGATGTTATCTTTTTGGTAATATAAAACCAATTACTTCAGCTTATAAAGACATTTGTGCTATTAACCTAGATGACATTTACCTCAAGTAGGAAATCACATTGCAAAGTCAGAGCCTACTGGGGCCCGTGCCCTGAAGAGAGTAACCAACAAGATGTGCTGGCATGGTACTCGAGGTGCTGGGATAGAGGTCAAATCAACCCAGGTTTAATTTTCAGTCTGTCATTTATTAGGTATGACGTTCAGTTTTACTTCTCTATTTATAAATCAAAAATAACAAAACCTACTTCAGGAGTCTTTGTGAGCAGATCCATGCAACAGTGCAGTCAGACAGGGTCCCACCCTCAGATGGGCCTTATGGTTGGAGTTTAGTGTTTTGCAGTCATTATCTTAGAATTCTTGATCATTTTATCTCTGAATCTAAGTTTTGTTTGGGAAGTCTTATGGGACAATGGAATAGACACTGGAGGTCAGGAGCTTTGGCTCATATGGGTCTTGCTACCTACCTTCCCAGCATGAGGATGCTCTTCCCACCTTCCAGCAACTGCTGCTGCCCTGCCCCCCCCCCCCAGCAGGGGTCTGGGAATGGTACCGAGAAGAACAGAGTCAGTTAAGAGCATCCTGCTTATCAGCTCTTAGGGCAGGGCCATGGGTTCATGTAAGGATCTGCACTTGCCCTACAAGTAACTTCATGCCAAGGGCACTATGATATTAAATAGCAAAAGACACTATAACACATAGAGTGAAAACCTTGGGAAAAAGGGAAAAGCATTTTTTTCTGCTCTTGGAACAAGGAAGCTGCATTTGCATCTTGCACTGGTCCCCACAAATTATGTGGTCCCTGCAAATAAGGTAGCTGGCCCTGCCTGTGAGACATAGATTTTAATCATATACAATTTTTACTCATAGGTCAAAAATAAAACATAGGACAAATAAATGGATTCTGTCAGAGCAGAAAGCCTAGTGTATACTACTTTCTCAAAAATGTTAGTTCATTCTCATCTCTGCCAATAGTGTTGTTCCCTTTCAAAGATGAAAGTTGATAACTAATAATGAGCACAAATTGAAAGCAAGACCATCTCTTCCCAGACTTACTTAAGAAAGTACAGGGAAATTAGAACATATCCTGGATGTTCTTTCAATAATTTTTATTTTCTAGAAACTGTGAGACAGGATTGAGGTGGGTCCCTGTCAATCAATTAAAGTCAGAGTCCAATTATGCTAGGACCAAATTAAATTAATAAATCACCAAACCAAGAGAACCATTGTAAACCAATAGTAATGGTACTTCCCCCAAGGGAGAATAAATATATTCAGAACAAATAGAAGTCTCTACTCTAGAAACAACTTGAGACTTTGATCCACCTGAATTGTTGTTTCTTTCTTTCTTTCTTTCTTTTAGAAATAGGGCATAAATTTTAAAATAAATGCAATCTCCTTTAGAGACATATGGCCATCCAGTTGATTTTTCTTTCTGCTGCACCTCCTGAGAACTCAAGAACCAAAAAGGGAAGAAAGTAAGAAGGTAATTCTGTGAATTGAATCCAGGAGTGCTTTACCACTGAGAACTCCAGCCCTTTTAATTTTTTTTTTTTTTTTTTTTTTTTGAGACAGAGTCTCACAACATTGCTGAGGGTTTCACCAAGATGCTGAGGCTGGCCTTGAACTTGCAATCCTCCTGCCTCATCTTCTGAGTCCCTGAGATTATAGCCCTGAATACCACACCCGACATTTTTCTTCATTTACCTGTAAATAAGAGCCAACCATCAAAGCAATACCTGTTTTTATTTGTGTAAAGATGTATTCATCAAATAGAGAATGACTTATATTGCTATAATCCAATCCTAATGACTTTTAAGCTTTTTAAATTCTTGGAATCACACAGTGGAATTTCTCAGTTCCATGGTGATAACAGGAGAAATATGGTGGCCCAGAGTCATCACTTTAAGGAGCTGCTTATTCCTAGTTTGTATTTTCAAAGCATTTTTTTCTTTAATCCTTCCTTTTGCAAAGTGAATACAGTATTCCTAAAACTTTTTTTATGATAAAGACTTTTATTCTAATCTATGTTTATTGTCATTGATGTCCACAGAGTCTTCTCCACTCTGCATCTTCTTGAGTTGTTGACTTTAGGAATTAAATCCATGTAATTCATGAAAGTAAACAGGTGATTTTGTGACCATGTAATCTATTGTTTATCATGCCAAAGAGAAGCATGAATAAAAGAAATTCCTCTAGTACTGCTATGTCCAGGAGACCCAGGTAGACAGTTCTTAGTCTCAGCAGAGCAGACAGTTGACTATGTGACAAAATCAGAAAACTCTTCTCAGCTCTTTAAAAATAATACCCACTGAGAACCAAAACACATGAAAGTGTTGTTCAGCTTCATGTCTTTGGTCAAGCTGACCCAGAGCTCTGTACACACAAAAATCCAAACCTGCTGAGAGAATGCTAAAGGATGGTACGGTCTTCATTCAGTTTAAATAAGCTAATCAAGTCTTTTTCCCCTCCTAAATGTAGCTGCATTCTAAGTGTGGGGTGGGGAGGTAAGGGATAAGAAGAAAGGCAAGGACAATGACTAAATGACACCAAAGGGATTTTCTAAATTGAAGGTGAAAATGATAAATAATTGCTCCTACTTCACAAATTTTTACTAAGACTTACCATGCTAATAGCATGATAAAAAATTTTGGGGGGAAGATGGGTACCAGGGATTGAACTCAGGAGCACTCGACCACTGAGCCACATCCCCAGTCCTATTTTATATTTTTTTATATAGAGACAGGGTCTCACTGAGTTGCTTAGAGCTTCACTGTGGCTGAGGCTGGCTTTGAACTCTTGATCTTCCTGCCTCAGCCTCCTGAGCCACTGGGATTACAGGCGTGCGCCACTGCACCCACTACAATACAAATTATTTTTATCTGAGTTTCTTTTAGGAAATATAAGAATAAAATTTAGAGGGTAAATTTAGCATTTACTCTTTAAGTAAATTATATAAGAATACAATTTAAAGACTGTAAAGAATGAAATGATTAGGACTGATCGGCAACATCCTCACTCTGACATTGTGTCATCCTTTTCCATCAACTGCACTGGTTGCACAGCATTTCATAAAAGAATCCATGGAAGATCCAAACACCATTGGCACAAGGCTCTATACTGACTTGAGATTGGGTAAACTGCCTGGATTACCTTTAGCTCCCATTTCAAAAATGTCATGTTTGCAACTTGGCTTAGGTGACGGACTTCTTCCCATACCTCCCCTCCACAACCATTCTGCTCCTAGTTTTAAAAGGCTTTATTGAGAAACAATGATAATAAAATGAACACCAAGTTTCTCCCTAGGTAATGCGTCTTAATTACCATGGGACGAATAGTAACAAAGGAGGAAATCTGGAACATCACCTTCCCCCAGTGATCAAAGTCAACATCATAGGAAACAAACATGTACAGCAACTCTGAATATACTACCCGAAAGAGGCATATGGAATTTTCCTGCCCACCATCCTCCCTCCCAAAAGTATAACCTGAATCTAGTTGTGAAGAAATATAAAAACTAACTCAAATTAAGATACATTTTGCAAAATAATTGCCTGTAATAATTAAAATTAAGACTTGTTCAGATTAAAGAAGATTCGAGACAAGAAAATGACTGCAGCCTGTGATCCTGCTTTGGATTTGTACCAGAATTATTACTTATTTTTTAATTAATTTTTATTGGTGCATTATAATTATACATAACAGTGGAATTCATTGTAATGTATTTGTGCCTGCACTTAACATGATTCAATGTTTTGTTATAAAGGGCATCATTGAGACAATTGACAAAATTGGAATGTTTTAAATTAGAATATTTGGTCAATGCTAATTTACTTATGTTGACATCTATACTGTAATTAGCTGTGAGAATTACCTTGTGTTTATTATATACATACCACAAGTACTTGTGTGTGTACGTATATATACATGTGTATATGTGTGTGTGTGTATAAATAATGTTGTAAAATCTAAACCTTTGCAGAATCCAAACAAAGCTTATATGGAAGTTCTTTTTATTATTTTTTTCAGAAAGTATGAAATTATTTCAAAACAATTTTTTTTTCATAGTGCTGGGCATGGAACCCAGGACCCAAGGCCTTGTGCTTTCTAATCTAACACTACCACTGAGCTACATCCTCAGTGACCAAATTGTTTTAATAGTGTCATTATCTTTTGTGACATTTTATCTCAAACAGTTGACACTCATTGTGCAAGTTTTCAGTCCTCAAAGGAGCAGGTGACACCATACAGCTCTTTTGCCCCCTGACAAGTAGCAATTATAGGAAGTCACTAATGCATCACAAATTCCAAGATGTTAAAATGGAGAAAGTATGTATCTTAGAATCATGGACACATATTAGTCAGAATATCTTAAGCAGATTCAAACAAATTATGATTCTCTCATTTAGTATCTGTATGAGTTTCCTATTGTTACAATTACAAATTAGCATAAGCTTAGTAGTTTAAAACAACAGAACTTCATTATCTTACAATTCTGGAAATCATAAATCTAAAGTGGATCCACAAAGCTGTAGAGGAAAATCCTCGTCCTGGTCCTTGCTAGCTAGGTTGCCTGCAATCCTTGGCACAGGTCCCCTTTCCATTATTGTAAGTACCACAGTATCTCTGATGACGAAGTATCACTGTATCACAGTATCTCTGATCTATTTATCAACTTGGATAAACATTTTTAAAGCTCTAGAAAATGATAAGTTTGTCACATGGCTGCTGTATTATATGTCTTTCTTCTTGGCTTACCAATCTCTTGTTTAAAGAAATGTTGCTGTTCAAATGTTGTTATAATAAAAGGAAACTGTGACTGGAAATGAGGGGAACAAAAGTTGCTGATAATAAAAATGTTAGGAAAATCTGATCTCTCAAGGAAGATACCATGACATTTTGGCACAAAATTTCTTCTATTTCTTCATTATTATAGAAGCTCTGCCTAGGTTAAAAGGCTCTATTATTGTTCTTGATGCCACAGCATTAGGGAACCACATTATCAAGAAACAATAATTTAGTTTCTCTCTCTCTTTTTTTTAACCTTCATAGTGACCCAGTGATACAAATACTAGTATTTAAGCATTCTAGAAATTTTCTCAGTTGGATTGAATGTGCCCAGAGTTTAAGAAGCACCATGGAATGACCAAAAGAATGCATTGTTGGTTGTACTATTGATTAATACTTTCCATAATTATATCAAATGAACACACACATATTAGAGGAGTGCTTGGCAACTATACATGAATTAGCTATTATATTATTATATAGCAGTCATTAGAATTTCAGCAAATATTACTGTTAGTTTACACTGAAATTGTAAGAAAACTTGTATCATAATGCAAATATTTTTATCCAAATTCCCTAGGCTGATACATGAAACAAAATATGCAAATACTCATTTGTGTATTTGTAGTCTGTATGTAGTACCTACTTCATAAATTGTTGGCAAGATTAAATGGGTAATGTATTTAAGGCAGGGGACTTTTGTCTAGTATATTATTTTAATTAAAAAGTATTATTATTATTAATCAACTTGGATAAACATTTTTAAAGCTCTAGAAAATGATAATAAGTTTGGGAATGAGTTACTAAAAAAAAGAGAGAGAGAAGGCTAGCATGTTAGGAAATGGGTTGAAAATTGCCTCTTCTAAGTGAGGTAGTTCCTTGATCAAAAGTATCACCTCTGGCATTAATAACAGCAACATTTTTGAGCATGTGCTATGTTCTACCTATTATGATGTCACTTTCTATGTGTTACCTTATGTAATCCACCGAACCCAATGAAGTAAACATCATATTATCCCCATTTTGCCTAAAACTTAAGTAACTTTGCTAAAGTTATACCTTCAATATAAATGGCAATGACAAGATTCAAACTCCAGAAGTCCAGATCCCATGTTTTAAAACACTGTGCTATGATCTCTACACAATATACGATTCCTTTCTCCATAGATCCTACTTCATACCAGATTATTCTGCCCATGCTCTCTTGCTGCATTCTAATTGTGCTTGAATTTTCTGGAATTTGTTTCTCTAAGCACACATATACTCATATACTCCTCAAAGGCAGAGACAATACCATTTCTTTCTTTTCCACTCCCTCCCCCACCAAAGGGCTTATTATTAAGGGAAGGCCAGAGAGCAATTCTCAAGAGACTCCCAGTCTCTCAGCAGAAAGCAATACAGATAAACACTCAGGAGTATATCTGAAACCTAAGAAAAATCAAAATTATTCGCCACTGTCACTTTTCTTAATCAATACTTTCTATTTCTTCGAGGTCAAGCTTATGAAGGGCAAAGATTATCGTGATGAAGAGCAGACCCTCTGGCTACTAATACTGACATCTAGAAAAATCACAGTACTTGGATTCAATATTTTGCACTACAGCTCCCTAATAGACTCAAGCAAATGCCAATGGATACACTCCGCCTTTTCTGAGCTTCTAGAAAATGTTCATCTATTGCATTTCTCTTTAATTGTTTTTCTAATTATCTGGTTACTTGAGCCCAGTAGAATTTTAAATGTAAGAAAGGAACCATTAGAGAATAGGCTTAACGTGAAGGAGAAAGTCAAAAAATGATATTTTATTTGGCTTTTTAAAGAACATCTGCTTTCAGCATTGGACTCCCACTGCTAGCTGGAATAAGATTTTGAGCTGAATAACTTTCCTTAGGACATACAGGTGCATTTTAACAATGGTGTACATTTGCAAATGGCCAGTATTTTAATCCACATGTCAGTTGAGGGAATTGTTATTCCTGAATTGTCCAAAACCAGAACAAAAGAAAAATATACTATGCAGAGTGTCCTCTTTCTGCCTTTCTAATCTACAATGCATTGCTCTCATATTTAAAAAATTACTTTTGGTGCAAATGATATTTCTAAAAGAAGCTGACAGATATGCACTGGTTCTCTGACATAATTCATATCTAAAATTAATTTTAGATTAATTTTCCTCAAACTTAGAAGCAAATATTGCTAAAGGAACAGCCTGTCTTCATCTCCTGTATAGTAAACATTTGCCACTTAGTATTCAGAAACCAGTTGGATTTCTCAACCTTTGGCAATAGACTCTAATAAATCTTTTGCAAATTATGGCAAGCCAACACGGAGAAAGAGCAACATGGGAGGGTGTAAGAGGCCCAGCAATGAACTGTTCAGTAGAGTGGCAACTGGTAACCATCATTTGCATGTTATGAAGGCAAATTTTCAGTAGGATCCCAATTGCCACTAAGCTGCCTCCCTCACTCACTCTGCTTTTTGACCCAGCTCTCCAGAAAGCCTTGGGGAATCTGTTCTTTCAATCCTCCCTTTGAAAATCTTTTTTGAGAACTTAACTGTGCTGGTATTATTTTTTCCTGTTAGGAATTAATGTTGACCAACACAGATATGATGTCTGTCCATGCTTGTTTAGAGTGCAGGGGAATACAAGGATTAAAAAGCAGGGTTCCATGTGGTGTAATAAGTACAGGATATGCTCAAGTTCTATAGAAAGGGCATCTAGTGAAAATTAAAAAGATCAAAATAAGTTTCTTGGAGAAAGTGACGTCCAGACTGAGAACAGGAAGATGACAGATATGCAATTAGACAAATTAATTTGAGGTGGGAAAGCAACCTAGAAAAGAGAATAGCATGTGGAAAGGATCAGAGGTAGGCGTGTTTGAGGAACCTGAGGTCCCGCCTGACTACAGCATCATATGTATGAGGAAAGCAGCAAAAGGATGAAGTGAGAATGACAGGAAAGTTCTGCATATCAGCCAGGACTGTCTAGGTTATCATCCATTAACAAGTGAACAGCAGGGTAACTGTTATTTGGTGGAGTGACGGTTTATCTGTCACTCAATATGCATACCCAATGTAGGTTGGAGTAAGTTGGCTGTGGTGGGGTCTCTGATGAACCCAAACACTGGGGCACAAGGGTGAGGAGACACACCATCTCACAGCAACAATACCCAGAACATCCCGCTTTCCTGGTCACCATAGCAGGGAAGAGACAACTGGATATCTTTTATATGCTTCTGCCAAAACGTGACACACATCATTTATACCCAAAAGTACTGACTAGCATTAGGCATAAACTCCACCTTCTCATCTCAACAACTAACCCCAAGACTCTAGAAAATGATGGGAAGCAGATAGAGTAATTAATGTGTATTAGTATCACTGGTGTAGACATGATATTGATATCCTTCTAATACATGTTGAAGAAATTTGTGCTTTACCATAAGGGCAATAAGGAGCAAGTGAAGGATTTTAAGCAAGATAATTTTTTTAAAAACACATTTTTGTATTTTTATAGCCCTGCAGGATTTTATCCCCTTTGAACCCTCTTGTCTCCCCTCACCTCTAATTGGCTAGAAGACTTTCAGAATACTAGATATGAAAGTAACGCTATTAGAGAATGGGACATGGTTAGCATAACCAGAATGATTTCCACCCCCATCCCTCAGTTAAAAGTATGTGCTTAGATGGGCATGGTGGCACAAACGTGCAATACCAGTACCTCAGGAGACTAAGGCAGGAAGATCAGAAGTTCTAGGCCCTTCTCAGCTATTTAGTGTGCTCCTCAGTAACTTAGCCAGACCCTGTCTCAAACTAAAAAATAAAGAGGGCTAGGGGTGTAGTTCAGTGGTAAAGTGCCCCTAGGTTCAATCTCCAGTACAAAACAAAACAAAACTATGTACTTATGTGAGCGCCTCAGAGAGTAAATGCCCAAATAAAATCAGTCTCCTAGTAATATGTAGCAAGCTTGGGAAGGATGCATCAATCAGGCATAGACAAGTGTAGACATGGTTCAATAGACATAGCTAAGAGGGGATGATGCCATGAGTCCTGAGCTCTGGCCATGAGGAGAAACTTGTTATTGGCACAACCTTTCATTTCCTGCTGACATGAGCCTCAGTTGGCATCCAGTGCCATCAGATTACAGTTAAACAAGTTCCTTAGTATTACATCCAGAGTTAGTCACAACCCCAATGGGGGTAACTTACACCCAGGAGAAAAACTAGGAAGGAGGTTGGATATATGGTTGGTGTCATTTCTTTCTCTATCTGTATTGCCAATAAAATTTTCATTTTAGGTTTTCTCAATGGTGTATATTAAAAGACACGTGTGATCTTTATTCATAGCAGGTTCTCTTTATTTTCTCTAGCTCGCAGTTGCCAACAATTCAATGACTATCAGACAGATCTTAGATTTAAAAAAAAAAATAGAGTCATAGCTCATGCATCTGATCTACTAAATCAAACTCTTTGGAGTAGGACCCATGGAGATTTGTATTTGTTTTTCAATAATTCTCCAAGTTTATAAATTGTTATTCTAGTTAATGTAGGAGCAATCTGTTATAAAATTATTTTCTAGGTAAAGATCTACTAAAGTTTTAGTTATTTCCAGTTTTTAAATTATTATTGAAATGTGTCTGTCTCAATTCATCTTTCTCAACAACAATTTAAAACAACTTTGCAAACAACCAGAGACCCTGTCTTCCCACTGTTGAATTTCTGTGCCACATCACACATTGCTAGCACTCAGCAGACATCTCAAAAATACAGAACAGAAAGCAGTAAAATCAAACTTCATTGGCATTTTGGATGGAAGAGAAGTCTGCAGACATATCAGAGGGAAGAAAATAGCATTCCCCCTAAAGCCCAGACCTATTTTTACATTTGAGCTGTTCTCCTTTGGTAGACAGTGTCATAAGCATCAACACATTAAATATGCTCTTTGACAGGTATGATCTTATGTGACTGATTCACTTTCTAAACAGTTTTCTCAGCCCTCACAGAGAAATTATGGAGGGAGCATTTTTATTTGACATGTTGCAAATAGGGCAATAGTACAAACTGTGTTGTTGTGGCATCAGAATGAAAAGCAGCTGTGTTCTCTCTTGCTCTTTTTTTTTAAACTAAATATTTGTACCTTTTATTCTCATTCAGTATGTCATGAGTTGAATCTGCCTTTTACATGTGCATTTCTTTCCTGGCATTTTATACAGGTTTAAATCTATAAAATTTCTAACTTTATGGAGACAGAAGAATCCTATTTGTAATTTAGTCCCATTTTGCAGAAGGAAAATATGGGAGTCTTTTTCATTAGAGAGTCAAGCAAATAGCATTAAAGATGATAGTTATAAAACCCAAGTAATATCACTGAAAGCTACTTAATAAAATGACTTTTTTCCTAATCACAAATAATATGCTCAATGATGAAAAACTCAAAAAAAAACACATAATAAGTGTTAGGATGAAATTAAAATCAATTTGGGGGCCCAATGTGGTGTATTGGTTGACAATATCATTCCAATTCCCTCCTACATTTTGGTGAATAGCAATCTAAAGATTAGGTTTCCTGAACCCGGTTTCCGTGTACATCCCAGTTCCCACCAAGAGTTGTACCTATACAGATTTGAAAAATGAAAGAAGCCCTGTTTGTACTTCTGGTTTTTGCTGCCAAACATAGTCCCATTGGTGATGGTTTTTCTGTAGCCTGTGGTTCTAGAAATAATAGTTCTGTTTCTTGGCTTAGAGAAGTCACTATACTTCCAGTATACATCTCAGCTGGGCTTACTTGGTCTTGGAATCAACAATCATGGCAACAGCTTCTGGATCATAGCAGAGGAACCAGCCCACTTGGCAGGTCTGAGAGGCATTTCTGGAAGTCAATCAAAAGCCCACTCCTCTAGCCCTTCTGATAATTTTGTAAGCAAATAATTCTGATATGAAATTCTTATTCTAGTATACCTTGTTACCTACAACTTGTTTTAATGATTATCTCATGAACCAAAGGCAATCATTGTTAACTTTTGTCTTTTTATGTGAATGTGTATGTATATATATAGGTTTTAAATGAAATCATGTATAATATTTTTTGTTAGAGACTTCGTTTTTGTGTTCCCACAGTATTCTTATACTGGAATCTCAACCCTCAGTGTGACGGTATTAGGAGGAAAGAAGGCTTAGAAGTAATTAGATCATGAGGGTACATGGATGGGATTAGTGCCCTTGTAAGAAAAGGCATGAGAGATGCTTTTTCTCTAACCCTGGGAGAATACAAAAGGACCACTTGCAAACCCAGAAATACATCCTTACCAGATCTGCTAACTATTGACCTTGGATTTAACAGCATCCAGACCTGAGAAATAAATGCTTAAGCCACCCAGAACATGATATTTTATTAAGCCTCCCAAACTGACAAAGATGCTGTTTCTATCCTGATTATTCCCTTAGCTATAGGCCATAAACATTTTTCTTAACAAATATAAACACTCCTTCAACATAATTTTAATTGATAAATATTATTCCATTGTGTTACTATACCATAATTGATTTAATCCATATCTGATTTTTGGATCACCATGTTTTTGCCCATATTTCACTATAATACACTGATGAATATCTTCATTGGAAATTAACACATTCATCTTACATGAACAGAGCAAGTACAAATTTCCTTAGCTACAAAAAGTTAAGGCTGAACAATCCTACACACAATATGGTTGAAGTCATTGAAATATAAACTACACATAAGGAAAATAACTAGAAAGAAGTATTTAAAGAGTATTTTTTTTTGGTATTGCAAGTTTATGGATTATTTTTAATTGTTTATCTCTAAATTTAGTATCTTTAAATTACTCTTAGAATTAAAATGAATACAATAAAGCAAGGAAGTTAGCTTTCTTTAAATATATGTCCTTTAGTAGTGAGTTAGATTGAAATATCCCATGTTGTTATATGAGAGAGTAAAAAATCTAAAAAAAATTTGTAACTTGATAGAATAGTTCATAATGGGAAATAAGACAGATAGGTATCAATTTGTTTAACTCATCTGTAAACTGACTGCCAGTGTCACAGAGAAACATTTCAGATCAATGCACCCATAGTAACTATGCAGTCACAGGCTGATAAAATTCTTCCTTCTGCTCAAAATCTTATCACCACCCTTACATTTGATTATTAGATATTTGACTTTGGGAGAAGATGGTAGTACAAAAACTATTCTCGAGGCCCTCCCCTTTTTAAGAGATTACTTCTGAGAAAATATTGTGAAACAGACCAGCATTTCTTTCATAAAAATCAAGCCATAGAAAGTTTTTTCAATATAACTTGTTGATGCCATTTGAAGTTGTTATTCCTAAAAGACAAAGGTAACCACAGATATTACAGCTTGCCTCATCACCACAGGTTTGCAAAATAATCCATTCATCTGGAATAGCGTTAAGTCCTAGCAATACATGCAGCTATGATGACCAAAATTAGAGTAAGAAATCACTGTAAAATGCATGGGACTGGTTGATACTGGTAATTCATCCTGTCCAAACCCAGACCCAGCAAGAGATGGAGCTCAGACTTTATCCCAAGAGTATTGCTGTATGCAAGAGTAGTGTCCCCAAAGGAAGCAAATGCCACTTTCAAAGCAACTAAAAAATAATATTGCTTCTTAAATTTCAGAGATGTTCCATCTTCCCTATGTGATACTTCTTAGCTAAATATTATATCATGTTTTCACACAAATGTTAGACCTACCAGCACACATATTATGTTGCGTGGTAACTTAAAAATAAAGGTAATCCCCCAAATACCATTGTTCTTTAATTATTAAGGCTTTTCTTAATTTTCAAAAGGAAAAGGAAGGCATAAAATGAGACACTGGAATTTTGCCTTTATACAAAATATATTAAATTTGGTAGATAAATATTTCAAAATATGAGGCACACCAACTACATTGAAAAGAACTTTATATTTCTTTTTTCTCATACTTTTTATTTGTTCATTATAGTTATCCACAATGTTGGGGTTTGTTGTAAAGTGTCATACATGTGAGAATTACATATTTCTATATAAAGATAATAAAAGATCTCTGCCATAAATACTAGTAATAATATTTATTTTAACAGTAAAACCCTAGGTAATCAAAATCATTTAAATATATAAAAATATATAAATATATATACACATATATAAATATATAATATATATATATATATATACGCACACAGTGTATCAAATATATCTCTATGCACTCTTTTAGACTCTCTTCACCTGACCTGTCTTTCATTCCAACCACAGGTAAAGCAACCAATCTGCACACCTCCAGCCACTTCACTAGATGCACCTTGACAGTGCCTTCCCTTACACCAGTCCCAGAAGCCTCTCACCTTATGTCTAAGTGTTCTCTGTTGACCACAATATATGGGATGGCATGAAAGGATGCTTATACCCTTATCTGTGCTACCTAGGAATGCAAGACCAATTGTTTGAGCAATGATATAAAAAGTTTTCTCCCTATCTCTGGACAGACCTAAAACACATATGATTTTATCTTATTATTTTATATAATTAAGCAGCTAGTTGTATGTATGTATGTACACTTAATAATAAATCCTCATTTTCCATCTCTCTCTTTCCTGTTTTGTTCCATCAATCACTCATCTTTGCTCCCTGCCCTCTTAGGCCTCAATAGTGCCTGAAAACAAGCCTTTGTCTCAAGCTCTGATTCCTGGGGAACCCAAGCTAAGATACAGTTGTATAACATTTGGTAATACGTAATAAAAATTATAGAGATCACATACAGTTAGGTTACAAGAGTTCAAGAGTGGGCAAAAATCATCATCATTAACATCACCATTAGCAAGTGATTATCTAGATAAATGATCTTCATGAGTTCATGAAAGATTCACACCATAATTAATGAAAATTGCTACAGTTATGTACAGTTATAGGCATTTATGTGACAGTCATGTATACATATATATTTCAAAATAGAAAGACTGCTTAAACTTTCTTGTTTTTAAAGATCAAAATTTTTAAGTCCTTTAAAAGAGATGATATTTTAGGTTGTTCCCAATGACAGAGGAGAATCAACCAACTCCAAAGTCCATACACAGAGAAAAGAACACTTAGTCCTTGCTTAACCATAACATGCACACACCACATGCATTTGCACACATGCACATACACACATGCATACACCCAGAACAACTGCAGATTCACACATTCTGACTGACATTCTTTTAAGAGTAAATATGGACACACAAAGAGACACCAGGGATTTGCACACAGAGGAAATACCAAGTAGGGACACAAAGAGAAGATGACCACATGCAAGCAGGTAGAATGGCTTCAGAAGAAACCAAACTTGGTACACTTGATCTTAGAATTCTATCCTTCGATACTATGAGCCAACAAAGGTCAGTTGTTTAGACCACACAGTTATTGTAGCCGTAGCAAGCTAATACAACTCTTTAAATATAGAATTTAAATCAATAAATGACATAATGAATTTAAATCAATAAATGACATAATTTAAATAAATAATGACATAAGGGAGAAAGCATTCTTTCTGTCACTAAATGTTTTCATACCTGGATATGAAGATGGGAACTGCTTTTACAATCTTAAAACTGTGCAGAGAATCTGTCTAAAAACAGGTTTCTATGTGTAGTTATAACAGATGCACCAAAAAATAGATAACCAAAACTTGCTCCTTATGCTTCCTTCTGCTGAGCCATTGAATTGACCACTCAGATAAATCTGCCTCCAAGCTTCCTCTTACAAGAGAAATGTTTTCATGCTTTCTTTTGCTTTTGGTTGAGACATAATAATTATACATCTTTATGGGGTGTATTTTGGCAATTCAATATATGTATACCATGTATAATAATCAAATCAAGGCAATAACATTTCCATATCTTCAACTCTTAATCATTTCTATGTTTTGGAATTTTCATACTCTTCTAGTTATTTTGAAATATATGATAGATTATTTAAACTTCCCCCTCCTCTTCCTCCTCCTTCTCCTCCTTCTTCTACTGAGGATTGAACCCAGAGGTGCTTTACCACTGAGCTACATCACCAGTCTTTTCTATTTTTTATTTTGAGACAGGCTCTCACTAACTTACTGAGACTGGCCTCAAACTTGCAATCCTCCTCTCTCAACCTCCGCAGTCACTGGGATAGCAGGCATGTATCACAGTGCCCTACCACATTTTCTTTATCCATTCATCCACTGAAAGGCATCTAGGTTAATTTCATATTCTGTTTTTTTGGTTTTGCTTTTTGCAGCACTGGAATATGAACACATGGGCACACTTTAACACTACATCCAGCTATTTTTTAGACTTCTATTTTGAGATGGAGCTTTGCTAAATTGCCTAGGCTGGACTGGAACTTATGATCCTCCCGCCTCAGCATCCCAAATTACAGGGATTACAGGTACATGCCACCACACTTGGCTACTAGCTATTTCTTCAAGCTGTGGCTTTCTTTAATTATTGTCAAAATCATCCTATTCATATAATTATTAATTAAAGTTTAACTATTGAAAAAACCAAGGCCGTTTTAGCAGTTATTTCGCACTTTACTCTCTTATTCCTGACTAATTCTTAGTTTTATTCCATCTCTACCTAACTCCAAACTCTTGGATCTTAAACTTTTCCTCTAAGCTTTTCCTCTCACCTGCCTCTGACCATTTAACTTGCTTTGCACAATGAATATCCCAAGCATTTGACTTTCAGTTGTCGTCTATTTACTCTTGGTCTCTCAGGTGAGAATCACAACAAGTAAAATTTTTTTTGATTTTTTGAAGCTTATTGTACACATATTACTTTAATCTAGCCACAGAGAATGAATATTGGTGAATTCCAGGGTTTTATTTTTGTGGTGGTGGTGGTTTTTAATTAGTTTTCGTTTTACTTACTTTTTTAATTTTTCATTTTTTTAAAATTATGATTGGCTGAGTCTTCTAATCAAATTCACTGATCCTGTTTTGACAACCTCCTTTATGTATTTTCAACCTCTTTTCTGCTTTTGGTATTTTTTAAATCAAGTATTGATTTCTGCATTCCTAGCCATAATCAGTTAACGTAAATGTCATCTTGAAATGCTCTGGATCTACTAATTCATTTTAATGGTCTTGGTACCATACGGTACTCTGAAAATAAACTCAGCCATGAAGCTCAGAAAAAAAAAAAACAAGTTCCTTCCCCTGACTCAACCACAGGGATCAGCACTGGGATTAATTTTAGTCAATAATTTTAGAAATAGAAAATGTCTGCAGAGTATACATTTATAATTTGAAAATGAGTTCAGAGTAGTGATTTACAAAGATAAGAGAAAAGTTAAGGAAATTGCACAAGACAGAAATTGGGCATAAACTTAAGATCTAAACTTCTTGGTGAGGAAAGTAAGGTCCTATCATGGCTAAACTGGGCTCCCTCAAATTCATGTCTTGAAATCCTAGCCCTCAGTTCTTAGACTGTGGCTGCATTTGGAGATAGAGCTTTAAAGAGGTAATTAAGTTAAAAAGAAATCTTCTGGGGTGGACCCCAAGCCAATATAACTGGTGTCCTTATGAGAAGGAGTTTAGACACAGATGGACAGAGAAAGATTATCTGGAGCCATGGTGAGAAGACGGCCACCTTGACCCAATTGTGACATCTAACACAATATGATAGAAGGAGAGAAAGGAATGGGACAATTTGAATGAACTGTATAGTTAGTTGGACCTTAATAAAAGCACATCTATGTTGTGAATACCAGTCCTTTGTGGGTCTCTCAAATCTTATTTGTATACAAAACTCACAGTTGCCTCCACACCTAGTGAAACTGCTACATGCTTGCATTTCAATAAGTATGGAAATCAATGACTAAAATAAACAACAATATTTTGTGAATCTAAATTTACTAATAGAAAAGATAATACAGTACTTTAATTCCAGCTCAGGAATACTCAAAGCTGGTGGTGCAATAAATTGTCAATGACCATAAAATATAGTTATTTTAAAAATTATTCTTAAATTAAATTTTTAAATAATTTGGAGCTGGTGATGGTGGCATACACCTGTAAACTCAGCTACTCATGAGGCTGAGGAAGGAAGATGTCAAGTTCAAGGCCAGCCTTGGCAACTTAGCAAGACCCTGTCCAAAGCAAAACAAAATAAAAGGGTCTGGGGATGTAGCTCAGTGGTAGCGCATCTAGGTGTTCAATCCGTGGTACAAAAATCCAAATGCTAATACCAATACTAATTTGGTTAGCAACCTCTGAAAATATAGTCCATTAGTAAATACATTCTTCATATCTTATCTCCTTTTTCTATTTCTCCAGTACCTCTCTACAAAAAAAAAAAAAGTGAGAAAATTGCCTACATTTAAACTAATCTAGCCTAAAGGAAAGATAGATTTTGTGAATGCTACGTAGGGAGATAGTGGGAAAAAGAAGGGAAAGAGCCTAAGGGTCTCAGAAACTGTATAAAGAACATTTCTACAGTTGAGAGATTTGGGCAGTAAGCCTCTTTAGACTTTGCTTACATATTATTTATTGAGCTGCTGGCTATGTTTGCAGCAGGTGGGTTCTTTTAAAGAAGAGATAAAAAAATATCTAAAAGAAAAAAAGTAACTAGATTTAGAATGTTAGAAAAGAAGAGAAAAATGATTTAATAAATTTGGACTATTAAGATACATGATATATTGCCAAATTCATCATGCCAATATAAGTTATATTTTTATTAGCAGGGAACAGATTATTACATATAAATTGAATTATTTTATTGAAAATTGAAATCTAATTCATTCAGATAATATCCATAACTTTCTTATTTCACTCTATTTGCTCTCAGTTATTAGAATTGTAATAATTTGACTTGGAGACTATATATTACTTTTACTTTCTCTTTGGACTAGAGGTAATCTGAAATAAATTTGATAGTTTTTGCTAAACAGACAAATTAATTATTAAATAGTGTTAGATCTCAAATAATGCTAACAGAAAGAATATGTACACAGGTAAGATTCATTTGGGGTCACACTTAAATCTTATCTTTAAAAAATATGGTAATAGAGACAAATTTGCTGTTGAATAATTTATTTGCAATATATAAAGCCACTGAGGAAATAATTGCAAATAATTTTATTTGGGTTTGAGAAAACCATGACATTCTCAAGTTATCGTAGTTGGCATAAATTTATTTTTTTTTTTTCATATTAAACATCTTTATATGCACTTTCAATGAACAGTATATATATATATATATATTTTTATATATATTTTTATCGACCATCTTTACTATACCCATTCCCCTTTCCTGCCCCCCGCCTCCC
>CM053406.1:82514868-82597886 GCA_028644305.1 Xerus rutilus | reverse complement strand
TATATTTCCTTGTTGATGGATGGAATATTCTATATATATCAGTTAAGTCTAGATCATTGATTGTTCTATTAAGCCTTGTAGATTCTTTGTTTAGTTTATGTTTGGAGGATCTATCCAGTGGTGAGAGAGTTGTGTTAAAGTCGCCCATAGTTGGCATAAATTTAAAGATACACAAAGGAGATAAAAACTAAGAGGTGTGTCAGCAACTATTCAGCCAGGCACAAGGAAAACATTCAGGACACATAGTGTTAGAGGACTGAGAGCAGCTCTTACAACCAACAACAACATCTGCAAAAGGCCCACCCAGAAATAAAATGTCTGGTCTTAGATTCTTAGATAACAGGACTCTCTCCCAACATGGCATAAGACAACTCTTCAAACAGTCTGTTCCACTAAATTATAGGCACAATTGCACCAAATTAACCACAGAGCAGCTGAAAATCCTCATCAACATCTTCAAACAAAAGCCTTAACCAGGTTTTGCTTCCACAAAGAACTTGCTTAGGAAGCCAACACCAAAGAGTCAAAAATCCAGATTTGGTTTCATAGTAAAGAGCTGGGCACCAACTCCAGACGACCAGAATTTTAGGAGGCTTTAGAATCAAGACAAATCACTGAGTGAGGTCATTTTCAAGAACAGATTCAAAGTAAAGAAATCAGATAGTGTCATACCACCTATAGCTCTTCTCAGCTACACACTCTCAACAAGGCATTTATGAACATCCCTTACCCTGGGATTGATTCCAGAAAACAACATGCTAAGAAAATCAAGGTTTCTGAGTCAAGGATTCAAATTTAGTTTCAAAATGGAAGATCTAGACTCTGTGTGCAGAGAAAAAGAGAACCTGATGAATCCTTTGAACATGATCAGGGACATCATCTCTAATATAAGTGTTCAAGGTATAGTAGAAAGGTAAAATGGCTCAATTTGAGCTCTCGTGATCCAGTCACTTCCAAAAAGCTGCACCTCTGAATATTGCTACACTGGGGACCCAGCTTCAACACATGAACCTTTAGGAGACATTCCAGATCCAAACTATAATGGTAACATTGTTGATGGTAACCAACTTCCTACGCAAACTGAAGAACATTTTATACATTACTGGAAACAAAGCAGAATTACATCTGATTCTACATGATACACACTTTGCCACATAAGCTTTATCCTATATCCTCTCTCAATTCCTGTGAACTGTCTCTATAGAGTTGAAAAAAAAAAAAAAAAGTATGTTGTTTAAGACAGGAGCAAGGCTGACTCATCAAGAGCAATTCAAGAATCTTACACTGGGAAAAATCTATGTCAAAAAGAAAAATCAGAGTGTCTCATTCAGTGCAGAGGCAGAACTAAACTCTGAATTCAATTTGGCTAAGATGTCCTGCCACTTGTAGCAGTGGCCTACTGCTAGAGGTCCACGATCGATATGGATGCCTAGAGATGCACTCAAATTACTGTAGAGATTTGGATCATTTTGTTGTATTCAACAAAAAGTCTAATGACACCAAGTTCACCAGCAACTCTGGAGCTAGAACATGGTAGACACAGAGACAAATTTAGTGTATTTGATATCATCAACCTGGCCTTTAAGCCTCTTACAGTCTTCCTGAAAATTTACCCTTCTATTGGAACTTCAAGCTAAGACTTCTGGAGATGATAAAACATGATAAACAGGGAAGTCCCTAGTACCTAGTAGGCATTAGATAAAATCATATTAATTTAAAGGATGAATTGCTTAATAGAGACAAGCCATTGCCAGCAATCAAGAGACACAATCATATGTCATCCTCTGTGCTTGAGGACCAACATGTGATCAGGTTTTGTTAAAGTGCTGGAGTAAACTTCAAGTATGCTGTGAGACCCTGTTCCCATTTCTGGCTGCAGTGGGCAGGCTTCTTTTCCTGGCTGTGCATTCTGCTCACATTGAGCACCAAGTGTCTGCAGCCCTGCCCTAGGACAGACTCTGGCCTCCATGCACTCTAACCTGAAATGGGACACTGTATCTGCAATGGAGACAGAAGAGTCAAATGCCCTGGTCTCCAGTGGGTAGGGCTATGCATGTCCCATAAGCAACTGAGTGTACTGCCCTGGAAACTGGACAAGCTTGTTGGCAAAAAAAATAATTATTTGAGCTGATTATGAGAAATCAAACAGTAGCAGGAAAAAAAAAATGAGAGAAGAATGGAGCCAACACTTCTAAACAGGCTATAGGTGTACTCTGCATACAGATGCAGGTGGTGGCTGAGTCCCTCCTGCGGCTCTTTACTGAGGAACACATCAGAAGCCCCAAGCCCAGATGAGCTCAGGTAGTGGACCAATCTGCAGTGCCAAACAGAGCTTTTCTTCAGAAGACAACACCCAGGCCCTGCCCAGAAGCAGTGCTTGGAGAACCAGTTCACATTTCAAAACTGTAGACTTGCCTGGGGCAAGATACCATCCTCCCTCGCCCCCATCTGTTTCAATGCTGCTCTCCAACTCCCAGGCTCTTAGAGAAAATTCCCATTGGGCATAGGTGTGGGACATAAATGGGTACCCTCTGCTGGTACAAGAGCAGATTGCAGCATAGACTAAGGAAAGGACATCTACCATGTTTTATTCTTGAAAAAAAAAAAAAAAAAAGGCGGCATGGGGGGATGATGATGAAAAGGACTTCAGGAGACAGAGACAGGTACAAAAGGCCCCAAAGAGCACTATTGATCCAGCCTCACTTCAGAATTCAGCAGACCTGGAGATAAAGAAAATAAACATAAAAATGATCATTTTCAGTCATCACAGTAAGGATATATTCAATTGATGTCAAAACCTTAAAGTAAAAGTTTGATTAAGAACAAGCTGTGTACATCGTCTCAAAGAATCTCCTTACTCATATTGTTTTCTTAATTGACAAGTTAAAATTGTATGTATTTGGGGGGTACCATGTGATATTTCAATACATATATACATTGTGTAATATTTAAATCTGGGTAAGCACATCTACTTAAATATATCATTTTGTGATAAAAACATTTAATATCCTTTCCTTAACTTTTGTGAAATACACAGTATATTATATATTATAATCAATCCTACTATGCAATAAAATACCAAACCTATTTCTCCTATTTAACCATAACTCACATGCATTGACCAACCTTTCTATGCCCTCCCTCTCCTCTATTCTTCCTAGCCTCAGTTATCCACTACTCTATTACAGTTTTGGTTTTTCTCCATTATGGGGTTTTGAAGCCAGGGGTGTTTAACAATTGAGCTACATGCCCGGCCCTTTATAATTTTTATTTTGAGACAGGGTCTCACCAAGTTGCCAAGGCTGGCCGTGAACTTGTGATTCTCCTGCCTCAGCCTCCAGAGTCACCGAAATTACAGGCATGCACCACTATACCCAGCTCTACTCTCCACTCCTGTGAGATGAAGTTTTTGATATTCCATATTTGAGTGTGATCATGAGGTATTTTTTTCCAGCGGCTAGTATATTTGACTTTACATAATTACCTCTGTCCTGTCCACATTGTTTTAAGTGACAAGATTTCCACTTTTATATGGCTGATATAGTACTCCACTATGTATATATACCACATTTTCTTTATTGATCCATCAGTTGGGCAGGTAGGTTGATTTGATTTCTTGGCTAATTTGAATAGTGTTTCAATAAACATGTGAGTACAGATGTCTCTTCAACCTACTGATTTTATTTCCTTTGGATGTATACCCAATAGTGGAATTGCTAGAATATATGGTAGTTCTATTTTTATTTTTTTAAAGAAACTCCACAATTTTCCATAATGGCTGTGCTGATTTAGGTTCCTACCAACAGTGTGCAGGAGCTCCCTTTTCTCCACCTCCTTGTCAGCACTTATTATCTTTTGTTTTGTTTCTTTTTAATAATAATACCCATTCTAACTAGCACAAAATATTCTATAATGATTTTGATTTGCATTTCCCTGATAATTAGTGATTTTAAGCATTTTTTAAAAATATTTGATGACCATTGAAAACAAGAAGTTAATTTCTGTTGTTTCCTATGACAAGGACTTCCAACTTGAGCCTGGTTGATCTTAGTCTCTACATCTCCCAGTACTGATCTTTCCACTGTTCTCTCTCCACCTCAAGATCTCTTGGCTCTTACTGTTTTAGGACATCTGAAGGCTCAAAGTCTTTTGATTTCTGCTCTTTCTTTTAAGTTCCCTCCAGAGACTGCAAAGACAGAGCTGCCATGTGGGTTAGTCACCACCCAATATTGATTACCCTTCTTGGGCACAGTTTTAGTAACAAGGCATTACATTGGCTGACAGTCACCATGTTTACTATTTTTGGTTCAAGAGTTAATCTCTTGAACTGAGTCAACTGATCCATGAAATCAGATAGCATGTGATGTAAGGTATGTAGCCCTGTGAGCAGAGAAGCACTGCAGCTGCTTTTCATAGAAAAGCTTTTCATGTCATAGGGCTACAGACATGGACTGACCAGGGGCATGTTGGACATATGGGAAAACATGGTCTTCTTTCTAGTGTATTCCTTCTTTTGAGAAATCAGTGATATTGCAATGTGCATGGCACATGCCTATAACACCAATAACTTTGGAGGCTGAGAATGATGATCACTACTTTGAGGCCAGCCTTAGCAGCTCAATGAGACCCTGTATCAAATTTTTAAAAAAAATTTTAAAAGGGCTGGGTATGTAGCTCAGTGGTAAAGTGGCCCTGGGTTCAATCTCTATTACCAAAAATAAATAAATAAAATGTAGTCAATTGCTCCATATAAACATATTCATGACTCATTTTTATAAATGCAATTTCTGAAAGGTTATGATGTGAATGTATATATGTTTCCAATAACCTCTTAAGGAATGGTAGTTTTGGGGTATGTCATATGAAGATTTATGTGGAATATTATTGAAATTTATGTAAAATAAAATAGATTCAGTATTAATAAACACTTGACAAATCATTACTGAAATACACATAGAGTTTCTTTTCCTTCTGCTAGAGGCTCATTCTTCCCATCAAAAAACAAACTTTTGGCCCCAGGACCACCCCCAGGAACTGTGCTGGAGCCCAGGCCCAGGTCTGGCCCAGGGCCACCCCCACTGACCCACTCCAGAGCTCAGACCCAGGCCCAGGACAGGCCCCTGTGGACATGCATGAGAGTCCAGGTCTAGGTCAGGCCCAGGACCGCACCCGCCATCCTGTGTGAGAGCCCAGGCTCAGGACCACCCCCAAGCAGAGTGACAGTCCATGCTGTGGCTCCACATTTACCAATGCATTGCTCCCCAGTCTGCATCCATCTTGGGACACTGCAACCATCACCATAGCCCTCCCCATGTAGTAGCCTCCACCTTGAGGCAATAGACAGGGCTTGGAAGCAGCTGCCCACCACAGCACAGCACGCCACGGCACTACATCTCCAAACAGGCAGCCCAAAGCCAGTGTAAGTCCCACCTTTTCAGCCTCATTTCTGAAAATGGTTACATCCATCTTGGGTCACCCCTACTGCTACCTTAAGTTACTTCCACTACTGCCACACCATCTTTAGTTGCAGTAGCGTCCACCTTGGGACACCTGCCAGGGACTGGAAGTGAACACCAAGCTGAAGTACAGGTAATCTGCAGGATCACTACAAGATTATAGGATAGAAACTGCAATACCTCAGATATGCACTACAAGAAAGAAGACACATAAGCAACATGAACAAACAAGGTGAAAAAGTGTTCCAAACAAACCAAGATACTACAATAATAGAATCCATTGACAGCACAGTTGAAGAAATGTCAGAGAAGAGGTTCAGAATGTACATAATTAAAATGATCTGTGACTTAAAGAATGACCTAAGTGAGCAAAAACTGATCAACAAAGAGATAGGAGAGCAAATACAGGCAACCATTGATCACATCAACAAAGAAATAAAGGAGCAAATAAAAGTTGTAAAAAATTACTTCAAGAAAGAGATAAAGATTCTGAAAAAAAAAATCAGAAATCCTTGAAATGTAGGAAACAATAAACCAAATAAAAAACTCAATACAAAACATCACCAACAGACTAGATCACTTGAAAGACAGAACCTCAGATAATGAAGACAAAATATACCATCCTGAAAATAAAGTTGACCACACAGTGAAGATGATAAGAAACCATTAACAGAACATCTAATAATTATGGGACAGCATCAAAAGTCCAAACCTAAGATTTATCAGGATAGAGGAAGGCATAGAGATTCAAATCAAAGGCATGCATAATCTCTTCAATAAAGTAATTATCAGAAAATTTCCCAAACATGAAGAATAAATTGTAAAATCAAATATAAGATACAGGATACACCAAAGATACACCAAATGCACAAAATTAGGACATACACAATTTAAACAAATCAATTTCAACCAATGAAATAGAATATGTCATCAAAAGCTTACCAAGGGGCTGGGATTGTAGCTCAGCGGTAGAGCGCTTGCCTCACATGCGTGAGGCCCTGGGTTCGATCCTTAGCACCACACACAAACCAATAAAACAAAGACATTATGTCCATCTACAACTAAAGAAAAAAAAATTTTTTTAAAAAAAGCTTACTAAGCAAGAAAAGCCCAGGACCAGATGAATTCTCAGCCGAGTTCTACAAGATCTACAAAGAAGAATTAATACCAATACTCCTCAAATTATTCCATGAAATAGAAAAGGAGGGGACCCTTCCAAACTCATACTATGAGGCTCGTATCACTCTGATACCTAAGCCAGACAAAGACATATAAAGGAAAGAAAACTTTAGACCAATATCCTTGATGAACATAAATGCAGAAATTCTCAATAAAATTCTGGCAAATTGCATACAAAATCATATTAAAAATACAGTGCACCATGATCAAGTGGGTTTCATCCCAGGGATACAAGGTTGGATCAACATACAGAAATCAATAAACATAATCCATTACATCAATAAAGATAAGAATCATATGATTTTATCAATTGATGCAGAGAAAGTATTTATCAAAATACAGCACCCTCTCATGTTCAAAACACTAGAAAAACTAGGGATAGTAGAAATATACCTCAACATTGTAAAAGCTATCTATGCTAAACCCAAGGCCAACATCATCCTAAATGAGGAAAAAATTGGAAGCATTCCCTCTAAAAATGGGAACAAGACAGGGATGTCCTCTTTCACCGCTGCTATTCAACATAGTCCTTGAAACTCTAGTTAGAGCAATCAGATAGTCAAAAGAAATTAAAGGGATATGAATAGGAAAAGAAGAACTCAAACTATCATTATTTGCCAACAACATGATTCTATTACTTAGAGGATCCAAAAACTTCCACCAGAAAACTTCTAGAATTAATAAATGCATTCAGCAAAGTAGCAGGATATAAAATCAATACCCATAAATCAAATGCACTTCTATACATCAGTGATGAATCCTCCAAAAAAGAAATTAGAAAAACTACCCCATTCACAATAGCCTCAAAAATAAAAAAAATTTTAAAAACTCAGGAATGAATCTAACAAGAGAGGTGAAAGACCTCTACAATGAAAAGTATAGGGTACTAAAGAAAGAAATTGAAGAAGACCTTAGAAGATGGAAAGCTCTCTCATACTCTTGGACAGGCAGAATCAATATTTTCAAAATGGCCATACTACCCAAAGCACTATACAGATTCAATGAGATTCCAATTAAAATCCCAATATCAGGGGGCTCCTTGCTACAACAATGGTTGGGAGATGTGGGCAGTCACAGCTGCAGGGACTCGGAGCTGCTGCTGCACGTAGAGCTACTGTCCCAGGAGTTCCTTCTCCTCTACCTGGAGCAGGAGTAGCACTGTAGATGGGTTAAGGAAAAGACCTCTCATTGAATTTGATGGAAGCTCAACAAGTACACGCATAAAAGTAAGAAAGAATGGACACAATGATGGACTCAAGCCTCCCCCTCAGGCAAGCTTACCAGTAATGCCTTTCAAAAATTATCAAATTCCTCTTCAAGTGTTTCACTCCTAATTTTGTCTTCCAATTTGCCTAGGAAGGATAAACCAGAACACAATAATAATAATACTAAACAGAACCATGATTTAATGCATGGAAAAAGTCATTCAGGCACTATTTAGTGGTCACTTTTGTCCTCTGTTGGAACTACTCCTGTGAAATTAAAGAAAGCTGCTCCTAAAGAAGCAGAGTCTGCAAATAACCTGAAGCCCCCAGAAACGAAGAGG
The DNA here is from genome assembly GCA_028644305.1 of Xerus rutilus. Classification (NCBI taxonomy): domain Eukaryota; kingdom Metazoa; phylum Chordata; class Mammalia; order Rodentia; family Sciuridae; genus Xerus; species Xerus rutilus. The sequence goes on along the minus strand of CM053406.1, from coordinate 82,589,705 downwards.
AAGATACAACACGTTACATGTCGGTGAAGGAAAGTTTTCAAAAATGTAAACATAACTGTAATTGTAGTTTTTAAAACAAGTTCACATATATTGATGCTATTTCAAAAATCCTGGTTATTGTGGAATTTTCCTAAGAGGTTTAAAACAGGTTAAAAAAACAGTCATTCTTTCTCACCTTCCCTCCCTTTCTTCCTTTTTAGAATTTGTCTTTCATATCCTGATTATAAAAGAATTTCTTTTTAAAATAACAGCTTAATATATTTCATTTATATTGACCCTGGTCAGATCATTAGCTGCAAATCTGGTATAAAGCATCTAATGACTTTTTAAAATTATTCTCACTAATCTCTTTCCGAGTTTTCAGGGACATTTGAGGATTTTTTAAGAATTCAAATACTGATTTACCATTTTAATTAATTTCTTTTCCCAAGCAGAAGCATATAATAGTTTATCACAGTATTTTGGTAAATATTACCACACTCATATATACAAATAAAAAAGCTGTTCTGCAATTGCTGCGTTGCTTCTTCCCATAAAAAACAAAAGGGAAGTCAGTGCTTGCTATTGCTTCTTCAATTGAAGCATAATAGAATTGATTTGGTTATAAGCTGACTGGTCCATCTCTTAGAATGTTCTTGTCATGCAACAGTTCTGTCTCTCTTTTCATAATCAGTCTATGATCTCACTTATTGTTTGAGGCCGGCCTCGTGGGTCTCCTCCACAAATTGGGCTCCCGAGAGACGAAAAGGGGTGTTCGGGAAAGACGAAGTGGGGTCTCTCGGGACAAAGCTAGGGGTGACGGTCCGTGGAGTCACTCCACCCAGACTCCGGAGGTAGGTAAGCCTACTCTGCTGGAAGGAGACACAGAGCCCGTTTAATCCAGGAAGTACAGAGGCTTATATAGGGTCCTCGGACCAATCACGGCCCTGAGGTTACAACCAATGAGGAGAATAGGAAAAAAGGGAAGGGAGGGGTTGAAGACAAAGGGAGTGCTCCTACAAGTCTATGATCTCACTTAAAGAGTTCAGCCATTACTCCCTCCTGAGAGCTTAATCTTTTCAAAATGAACTTCATTTAAAAATCTTTAGGCTAAATAATCATGTTTAGAGGTGGTATTTGATGGGAAAAATTGAGAGAATAGGGGGGACATAAAATTCTAGAACTTAGGAGACTCCAAGAAGTATGTGGGAAAAAAATAGTGTGCTCTGGAATAGGAAGTCAGTCTCGGGGCTGTTGGAGGCAGAATTCACTGCAGAGTGCAGCATAGGAAAAATGGGCTCCTTGCTGGATGGGGCTCCCTGTCCCATGCAGAATTATCTATAAATTTGGGTTTGGGGTTTTTTTTGTTTTGTTTTTTGTTTGTTTGTTTGTAGTATCTCTCCAATTGTCTAAAGGAAGTCAATGAGAAAATAGGTTTATGTCATGTTCATGGGTTCCAGTGTCTACTTTTTTGGTATATATTTCTAACAAAGAGAAAAGGATACTTTATACTTTTTTTCCATGTATGACTGATTTTCAAATTGGGGTTTGCCTTTTTCAGTATGCTTTTAGAGGAGCCTCATTTCTCTGGATTTGTTAAGCCAAGCATTTTAGTTCAGCTCTTAAATAGCCTTACAAAAAATTAATTCAGTCTTGCAGGTAAGTACTGTACTAAGACTTTAATTCTATAGTTTTTAACCATTATGCCTTTACTGCAAACTACAAATCTGCATGTGTAAGACAAAATTGATATGTACTAAGTGCTGCATAAATTGTTGATGTTACAGTAAATGTTTAAATATATTATTATCTATAGGGTTGATATATGTTTATAACATTATTGGGAACTGTGATCCTATGCATAAATATGTTAAGGGAGTTTAAAGTACAGATTTTAGGGTAGAATGACAAATTATATTTTCTGTTCAGTTGTCCTCTCTGTTTCCACCTGTATTTCTCTCTTAGTTAAGAGAGTTAGCCATTTGATGATTTTAAGTCAGTGGGAACTGTTTTTAGTTACTCAGTGAAATTAATTTTTAATTTGTATCTTTAACTTACAGAGTAGGTTGGTAATAACAGCTGAACTGTGTAACATTGTCCCTTTAAATTGAAGTTTATATTATGAACATTCAGGATCAGTGCTCATATAGCAGCATATTATTGAGCTATTTTGAGTTTGAAAGATGAAGTGCTAAACCATGCCCTGTGTATTACATACTGCCACCATCTCAGAGCAGTGTGCCATCTGAAGGTATACGGATAGAGCTTGTCTCAAAATGACTTTCTCCACATAACAAAGCTTGCCAAATGCTGGGAACCAGGAGCCAGCAGCACTGGGAGTCTAATTTTGAAGTGATGTTTGGTTTGCTTGACAGTTTAGGAGGCCTTGATTTGAATGGTGTACAACTTTAGAATAACTTTTACTCACTACAGTGGGTTGATAGTGTTGCTTTTGATTCTGTATTCCAACAAAGCCAGGTTTAATTGTTGGGTTAGGCAAACTAATAATGGGTGGCTTGTGAAGTATAGTAAGAGGCACCACTTCTGCCATCAGCAGGTGGGCCTTGCTTTTTTATTCCTCTCTCACTTTGTTCCCTGTTTTCCATTGGTCTTCTGTCCCAAATGGTTTCTTTCTTCCATTCTTGTCCTTTCTGAGATCCTAACTTCAGGCTTATGTTTGCAAGTCATATTGCTCGATCCTACCTGTTCACTAAAGGGCAAAGATAGGCTTACTCAAGTCCTTTTGCACTTAAGGGATCATAGACTGCCATGTGAATTCTGCAATCTCAAGACTCTGCAGCTCCAAGGCACTAACTTGCTTCCTAGTGGCCATAAAGGCAGTACAGTTTTCCAAACTAGCCTTATTAATCTAGACAGCTACCAGGCACCTTGGGAAATTGGTTTACTGCTACTATGAGGCTATATTTGCTAGTGTTAAAATTCTTCAGAATTGAAATTTTTATTTGAAATAATATTTTGATTAACTTAAGTTTTGAGAGACAATTCTAAAACTGATCTAGAGACTCATTCAATAGCAATGACTTTTAAGAAACTTAAATTAAGTAAAACTGCCAGTAGAGTCAATCACGTATGTATGTAAAAGCTTCCTCTATCTTCTACTATGGAACTTCAGTAATTTTTAGAGGCTACCAAATGGTCAAAATGTTTTTAAGTGTGCTCTTTTATTAAAAGCTTGTGCAAGTTTTGTAATTCAGTACAGAAAAGTGTGACCTTGTAATGTACATTTTTGTATGTAAAAAATCTTTTAAGTAGCCTTATCATTATTTAAATAAACTGAGTAAAAAATTTTTTAAAATCCCAACATCATTCCTATAAAAATAGAAAAAGCAATCATGAAATTCATTTGGAAAACTAAGAGACCCAGAATAGCCAATGCAATTCTTAGCAAGAAGAGTGAAGCAGGAGGCATCACAATATCAGACCTTAAACTATACTACAAAGCTATAGTAACAAATTGGCACCAAAATAGAAATGTAGACCAATGATACAGAATAGAAGACACAGAGACAAACCCACATAAATATAGTTATCTTATCCTAGAGAGAAGTGCCAAAACCATATGTTGGAGAAAAGATAGTCTCTTTAACAAGTGGTGCTGGGAAAAGTGGAAGTCCATATGCAGCAAAATGAAACTAAACCCCTATCTTGCACAATGCACAAAACTCAACTCAAAGTGGATCAAGGACCTAAGAATTAGACCACATACCCTGTGCCTAACAGAGGAAAAAGTATGCCCAAACTTTCATCACACCAAATTAGGCCCCAACTTCCTTAACAAGACTCCTAAAGTTCAAGAAATAAAAGCAAGAATTAATAAATGGGATGGATTCAAACTAAAAAGCTTCTTCTCAGCAAAGGAAACAATGAGGTGAAGAGAGAGCCTACATTTTGGGAGCAAATTTTTGCCACATGCACATCAGATAGAGCACTGATCTCCAGGGTATATAAAGACCTCAAAAAACTTAACACCAAAAATACAAACAACCCAATCAATAAATGGGCTAAGAAGCTGAACAGATACTTCTTAGAAGATATACAATCGATCAACAAATACATGATAAATTGTTCAACATCTCTAGCAATTAGAGAAATGCAAATTATCTCATGCAATCAGAATGGCAGTTATCAAGAATACAAACAAGTGTTGGCAAGGATGTGAAGGAAAAGGCACACTCATACATTGCTGGTGGGACTGAAATTTGGTACAACTAATCTGGAAAGCAGTATGGAGATTCCTTAGAAAACTTGGAATGGAACCACCATTTGACCCAGCTATCCCACTCCTTGGTCTATACCTTAAAGACTTAAAAACAGCATACTACAATAACACAGCCACTTCAATGTTTATAGCAGCACAATTCACAATTGCTAAAGTGTGGAAGCCCTTCAATAGATGAATGGATAAAGAAACTGTGGTATATATACACAATGGAATATTACTCAGATATAAAGAAGAATGAAATTATAGCATTTGCAGGTAAATGGATGGAGTTGGAGAATATCATGCTAACTGAAGTAAGCCAATCCCAAAAAATCAAAGGCCAAATGTTCTCTCTGATAAGTGGATGCTGACCCATAAGGTGGGGGTCATGGGAAGAAGGAAGGAACTTTGACTGGTCAAAGGGGAGGCAGGAAGGGGAGGGAACATGGGGGCAGGAGAGATGGAGGAATGAGATGGCCATCATTGCCCTAGGTACATATATGGCGATACATATGGCGTGACTACATTGTGTACAGCCAGAGAAATGAAAAGTTGTGCTACATTAGTGTACAATGTATCAAAATGCATTCTGCTGTCATGTATACCTAATTAGAATAAATAAATTTTTTTAAATGAAATACATATAGAATATGTAAACAAGTAAATATAACTGGACATTTATACCAACCTGTCATAACTAAATTCAGCAACTGTCCTGATTATGCATCAGAATAAATAGACTTGTTTGTGTTCTGCTATTAATACTTAGTTACAAAACTGAAGTAGAAGTTATTTCAGAAAGTGAATTATAAGTGGCACATGCCTGTAATTCCAGCAGCTCAGGAGGCTAAGGCAGAAGGATTACAAGTTCAAAGCCAGCCTCCACAAATGCGAGGCATTCAGCAACTCAGTGAGACCCTGTCTCTAAATCAAATACAAAATAGGGCTGGGGATGTGGCTCAGTGGTCGAGTGCCCCTGACTTTAATCCCCAGTACCCACCCCCAAAAAGTGAATTATATAAAAGCTCTTAAATCAACTAAAAAAGTGAATTAGCCATGATAAGTCATGAATACAAGAACAAGAATAATAAGGTCACAAAATGTCCATGAGTCAAAGTAAAGGTGACAAAGGACAGAACATTTTGACCAGGTCATGTAAAGGCAAGATATTTGGGAAGAAAGCAAATTGCAATAGGCAAAATTCAAAAAATCCATTCATGAGTTGACTAGATCTAAGGGGGAAATACCAGTAAGAATAAATACCATGATCCAAAGTACCAGCCACAAACAAATGGAGTTGAAAATTGTGCCAAGTCTTTCTTTCATCTTTGGCCCAAGTACTATTTAGTTCTAGAGAGCTCTCTATTGAAATGTATGCTACTGAAGTCAGTGTGATGGTGATACTCAGGGCAGAACATGGAGTTAAGCCTTTATGTTGGTCAAGATTCCATAGTAAACAGGTGGCATACTCAGAAGAGAGTAAAAAGAAAGTAGTATCTACAGACAAGTGAGAAGGGATTAAGACAAACAAAAACAGTAAAATTCCCAGTGACTAGCAAGTCATTACTACTGCCAAGCATGAAGGAGTGAGCATCAACCAGAACCCTGGCCAGTATCCATAGAGGGAGCTACCAGAGATGAGCTCCTGCCATGAGATCCACTTTCTTGAAAGAATAGGAAGTGAGGATACACTGTGAAAGTAAAAAGATTATGGTGTATGTGGAAATTTGGTGAAAATGAGTTTTATGTTTTGTTGTTGTTGTTGTTTGTTTTTGCAATGTTGGGGATGGAACCCAGGGCCTCAAGCATGCCAGGCAAGCTTTCTACCACTGAGTCACACTTCCATTCAGGTCCTGGGTATCTTTTAAAACTGTTGGTTTAAGGGAGAAATTTAGGTAACTAAAATACATAATTACCAGGCAATTGAGAACCTGTTGTGGTTATTGAACATGAATTCATAGTGATATTAGTCTGTTTGGGATTTTTTGTTTGTTTGTTTGCTTATGTACCAGGGATTGAGCCAAGAGTCTTGTACTTGCCAGGTAAGCACTAGGCAACATCCCCAGTCCTTTTTATTTTTATTTTTTTGTAATCAGGTCTTCACCAAGTTACTAAAGCTGGCCTCAAACTTGCAATTCTGCTGACTCAGCCTCCCGTGTTGCTGGGATTATAGACACACACCACCACATTCGGCTTTGCTTGCTCTGTCTTCTTTTAAGTGATGTTCAGATGGCCAGAAACAGGCTTGGAAAAAACATATGGGTTCATCTTATGTTGCTCTCAGATGAACATGTTTACCTGTGTGGGATGACCTAAGAAGGTGACTACCTGGCTAGAGTCTGTCTTTCTCTTTCCACTGTAATCTGACATGATTTTCAGGCCTGAAGGAAATGTATTCTTCAGCCCTAGAGTCTGAAAGAAAAGTTTCCCTGGTTAGGCCCACAGTGAAAACCTAGGCCTGGCTGACACCTTGACTGTGGCTTTGTGATACCCTAAGCAGAGGACCCAGCTAAGCCAACCCAGACTCCTAATCTTCAGAAACTGTCAGCTAATGAATGTATGTTTCAAGCCACCAAGCATGTGGTAATTTATTATACAGTAGTAGATAAGTAATATAATTATAAATAACCTTATGCACATAAATTTGATAAATAAAATGGATAGATTTATCTAAAAAGAGATAATAATGGAATCTACAAAAAGATTCAGAACTAACATGTAAGTTTAGATTTTAAGATATATGATTATCATAGTCTGGGCTGCTATAAAAACAAAACAAAACAAAAGAAACAAAACATGACATTGAGTGACTTAAAAACAACAGAAATTAGTCAGGTGTAGTTGTGCATACCTATAATCCCAATGACTTGGGAGGTTGAGGCAGGAAGATGGCAAGTTCAAAGCCAGTCTCAGTAACTTAGCAAGGCCCTCCCTTTTCTCAAATTTTTTTAAAAAATGGGCTGGGAACGTGGTTCAGTGGTTAAGCGTCTATGGGTTCCATCCAAAAAATAAGAATAAAATTAACAAAAAAGAAATATATTACTCCTAGTTCTGGAGGCCAGGAATTCCAAGATCAAGGCACCCACAGATTCAGTGTCTGGTGAGAGCCACTCCCTCATAGATGGCTCTCACTGTAAACTGACTCAGAAAAAGGGACAAACAGGACTCTAGAGTCTTCTATAAGAGGGTCTAATACCATTCATGAGGGCTTTGCCCTCATGACATACTCACCTCCCAGAGACAACACTTCCTGATACCATCACACTGGAAGTTAGGACTTCAACATATCAATGGAGGGGAGGGTTTATAAACATTCAGTCCATCGCAACCATTAATTTATTTTAAAAAATTGTATTTCTATATTCCAGCAATGAATAATGAGGAATTGAATTTTCTAAAAGTATCTTTCATAATATGACTAAAATGTGATAAATTTAGGGATATATCTGACAAAGATATATAATATCACTTTAGACTGATATAATCTTTAGATACATTTAAAATACATTAATGTATTTTGTGGGGTGTAGAGGGGTTGAACTCAGGGGCACTCGACCACTGAGCCACATCCCCAGAACTATTTTGTATTTTATTTAGAGACAGGGTCTCACTGAGTTGCTTAGTGCCTTGGTTTTGCTGAGGCTGGCTTTGAACTCGTGATCCTCCTGCCTCAGCCTCCCAAGCTGCTGGGATTACAGGCGTGTGCCACCATGCCCAGCATATTAATGTATTCTTTAGATAAATTAGTTGTCTTCAAATGCTATTAGTCCTCAGCCTCTTTAAAATATGCTCAAACTTCTTGGTCAAGTATTCATTTACGTAGCTGTCAGAAACAGCCAATCTAGCTTCTACTAATTTTTAACTATTTCTAACTACTATAGTAGTTCTAAACCACCAGACTTCAAAGTCAAATGACCTTATTTTAAATTCCATCTTTAATGATTAATAGATGTATAATCTCAGACAAAAAGATCTAAGATTTTATACCTAAATTGCCTCATTCATGATGTTGGGATAATACTACTTAATGGTTCTGGAGTCAGACGCACTTTTTATGTTTTTATATTGGTTCTGCCACTTTCTTGCCAAATAATATTAAGCATGTTAAACAATATTTCTGGTCTTCTGTATTACCTCATCTGTAAAATAATACCCACTTCATGATATTGTTATGAAGATAAAATGACATAAAATATCTAGAATAATATAGAATGGTACTTAGCACTCAATAAATGTTATATGTTGTTGGCTATAATTCTTTTTTCCAATCATCTGTAATTGGGCCATTCCAAATTCAGTCAAGAATACATATTTGTCAAAATGTTTTGATTTTTTAGAGTCATTTAATCAAAAGTATGTCTTTATATTAATATAAAATTGAGTAAAGTCTTGATATAATGTTTATATGAATATTTAGTAAGACTCTAAAACAAGAGATGCCTGAGACCGTTAGTTATTCAAACTTTACTTAGCAACAAAGCATTTTTCAAACAAAAGGAAATGGGCTGGCAATTCTCAGATGATAAATACAGAAATATATGCCACATACATAAAGCAAATAAAAGGGAAGTTCTTTCATTGAACTATAAACCCACAAGGCTAACACATTTGGGGCATTTATTTTATGCCAGGTATGATTCTAAAACTGTACAAGTTCCAATGGTAATTCTGGGGCTCTTCCTTGAACAAATAAAGTGCAAGGAACACAATTTTTAAAACTTTTCTGTGGAATTATTAAGCCACTCAAGGGCAAAAGCCTTATGACATATATATTAACCAAATATCTAGCACAGTACTGGGCAGTATGGATATTGAATAAATATTGGTGGAACTGGGTGGCATAAAAAATTCCAAGTAAATCTCAGAGTGGCCCCACATGCTATTAAATGGCTAATGCCACATGTTGCCAACACATCTCTTCCTCAGGGTAAAGCAAGCTCTTTTCTAAGTCCTAAGCAATGAGGTTTGGATACATGTAGGCTACAAATCTCAGTCCAGCATATAACCTGGAGATATTTAGAAGCACCGACTAGGTCATCTACTGAATTAGAATTAAACTTGAATTGTGCCTAGAGTTATCCTGATTCTTTTATGGACCACACAACTATCATTCATATCTGAAATAGTCTCAGGACTCCAGAATGACTCCAGGAACCTCTTCCTAAAATTGACTGGAAATTTTGCCAGCTCACTAAAAAATAATATTGACTGTCCCAAAGACCTCCAGAGTTTTTTTAGTCAAAGTCAATGTTCGTGATTTGGAATTTTCCCAGGCACCAGGAATTAAAGTGTGAACTAACATCTACGCAGGCACTCTCCCAACTATTTTCAGTTTTCAGTTTCAAGTTAAACATCAAGTAAAAGGCAGAGCAGGTAAGGGGAAGGCAGGCAGAAGCATCAGAGATAAGAGACACTGGACATGACCTTGGCTTTGTGTGTCATCTCCTTTCTGAATGCCATCATCTCTCTCCCCACGAACATCGAATTTTAAGATATGTTCTTGAGGCCAGAGACTGATCTATAGTTCTATTTCATGGCTCAACACCACTAACTGTTTTAATAATTGTAAAGTGAATATTTATTGAATTTTTATGAGTTGCTTAATATTGTGCTAAGGCATTATAAAATGTGCAAGTATTCAGTGAACATTTGGAAATTTAAGAATTCTAAAAATATTTTATGTAGAAAGCCAGGTAAGGTAAGCAAAAAAAAACATTAGTAATGAATTTTTATTATGACCTAACAAAGGCAAAACTAAAAACTAAAAATACTGGTGTTCAGGATTGTTTGAAAGATTTGAAATGAAGGCAAGTTAGGAGGAAGAGATGGATTAGAAAATCATTTACTGGTGTAAGTCAATGGAGCAAGAAAAATTTAGAGTTTTATAGTCTCTATAAACCATTATAAAATATTCTAAAAAAGTAAAGACCATTTATGAATGAAAGTACTAGGGGACATTCAAATTAATAAAGCAACACCATTATCACAGAAGTTATTCATTACCATAGAGATCTAAGCAATTAATAATAATCTTATCCCTTGGCATCTAATGCTATAAAATATCCTTGAACCTTTATAAAATGAACTCAAAACGCAGTTTCTATATCTCAGCCATGGCAACTGATAATGAAGAATAGTTATACTCTTTTACTAAGTCTATAAAACCTTCTGAGAAATGTAAAGACATTATGAAATTAATCTGAAAAGAAAGATAAGTTAACATTTATTACATAAATGATTGTTTCTCCTAACATCTAGTTTTTACTCCCATCTTACTTAGCTAGATTTGTGGCTGATGACATTGCTTTATGAATAGCTTGAGTCCTATTTTAACTAAGTGGATCATTGGGCTAGAAATAGAGATTCTTGTGCTGTAGTTCTAACTCTGAGTAGTCCTGTGCAACCTTCTCAGTAGGAATCTCAAATCATCCTAATTCAAGCTAAAATGTCATTTTCCATCTACTGAAGGTATTGCATAAGGGATACGATATGATTATCCTCCTTTATACAAATGCTATGAGCTACTCCACATAAAAGCAAAATGCTATAAAATTATTTCTATATTAATGTTACATTTAATAGCCTACAATGATTTAGCTTAAATAAGGTAAATAGTAGACTCAAACAGAAGAATAGAGATAGTAGACTCAAACAGAAGAATAGAGATTTTATTATCCTCCAGAGTTAGTAATTCTTATTAAAATATATAGTAGCTTCCATGTATGTGTATTAATCTGAATTGTCAACTTGATTAGATTAAGAGAAGGCTAGGATTATCAGGTTTCTGGGCGTGTCAGTGAGTGTTTCTAGGAATGATTGTGGAAAAGCAAACTGAGGAGATCCACCCTTAGTGTGGGCAGAACAGTCCAAGAGGTTGGGAGCCTGGGTGGAATTAAACTTGGAAGAACAAAGAAACAGCAGCAGATACAAACCAGATTTTTCCTGAGTGTGTGCTTCAATTGCTGCTACGATTGTCTGAGGACATCAGACTCCAGCTACTTCACTCTTCCAAAGCAAACTCTTTTATCAACGACTCTCTAGAGAGTCCCCAGGTCCTCAGTCCTGAACTGGGGCTGCATTATTGATCCTTCCAATTCTGGAGCTCCGGTTTCTTGGACTGAGCAGCTACTGATTTCTCCCCTTCTCCAGCCTGCAGACGGCCATTGTGGGACTATCCACCTTCTGGTCCTGTAAGCCAATTTAATAAATCCCCTTTTTATAACCATGCCTATCTAATAAATCCATATATATATAGTTTGTTCTGTTCCTCTAGAGAACCCTAATGCTAACATATATATGTATATACATATATAATTTATTTATATTTAAATGACCATTATTTAAATTATATTTAAATGACCATTATCTTGAGAATTAGAAGCAATAGGATTCACTAGTCTTAATGGCTGCTATTAAAGTCTTGAAGTTAATATAAGGGGTAGTTGGGAAGAGTGGGTATTGGAATCACAAACACTGCACTGCTTCTGCTTTATGACGAGTCAAATCACAGTATCTCGGCCTCAAAACATAAGGATAATCAGGATAATCATACTGTCTCAATTTTGTTGCGTTTCGGAAGAGTTAAATGAATTAGTGAATGCTATGACTTGAATGTGGTTTGTCCGCCAAGGGTATGTGTATTGGAGCTTTGGTCCAGGGTGTGGTAATATGATAGAGAAATGGATCTTTAAGAAGTGGAGCCTAGTGGGAGATGCTGCCAATGGAGGCCTTAAGGTAGCTCTCCTGACACCCTGAGTTAGTTCTCATGACAGTGAGTTGTTATAAAAGCCTGAGCCTGACCCCTGAGCCTCTCTCTGGTTTTTTGTCTGGCCATGTGATCGCTTCCTCTTGTGTGCATTTCCACTATTGTGACACCATCCTCCGTGAGGCCCTCACAGGAGTAGAGCTCTGCCAATGTCATGCCCTTGAATCTCCAAAACCGTGAACTAAATAAACCTCTTTTTTAAAAAAAATAATAAGGTTAGTAATAACTTTTAGTAATAGAAAAGGGACTAATACAACGGGCATAATACTGTCTAGCACAGGACCTAAAGCACATGAGGTGCTAAAAAAAAAGTCAGGTTGTATATCCTTTCAAGAACTCCTATAAGATCCTTGATCCTTTGGTTGCTATATACATATTTAAGGCATCTGCATTTCCTTGAGGATTTTTTGTTCAATGGGTATTAAGTTTCAGTTATGTTAGATGAGTAAGTTTTGGAGATCTGGCATATAGCAGATCTCCAAAATCTCTATAATATTTTCACTTAAAAATTGTTGGAAGGGTAACTCATATTAGGTATTCTTTATTAGGCAAAATAGATAAACAAAAGGACACAAGGAAACTTTAGGAGAACTTGATATGTCTATTACCTCGATTGTGTGATATTATCATGAGTATTTTTTTTTTGGTACTGGGGATTGAACTTAGGGGCACTCGACCCCTGACCCACATCCCCACCCCTATTTCTGTTTTATGTAGGCAGCATCTCACAGAGTTTCTTAGCACCTCGCCTTTGCTGAGGTTAGCTTTGAACTCATGATTCTCCTGCCTCAGCCTCTTGAGCTGCTTGGATTATAGGCGTGAGCCACCATGCCCAGCTATTATGAGTATTTTTATATATCCAAATCCACAAAATTATACACATTAAATATGTGCAGTTTTGTGTATTTATTAAATTTTTTAAAAATTTTTTTAAATGGAAAAATTTAAACAAAAACTAAAAATAATATATTCCATCATTTCTTGGTTTAGTTTGAGTGACTCCAAATACCTAGAAGCCAAAAATAGTTTCCTACCACATTGTGCCCTGCTACTTCATGAAGTTCCAAATTATCAATGCATTTCACATTGCACATTTTTATTCCTTACTCTTCATAGATGTTGGATAAGTCATGTTGTGTGAATGTCTCTCTTTAGGTTCACCTGAACATTTATTATTCTTTTGTCTAAACTCAGCAAATACACAGAGAACATATGGATGGGGATGAGGTCATTTGTTTGATCAAATAGATAAAATAAAACATTCAAAATGGAAAAAATTGTCCTCATTCCCTATATTCCTGACCATTGAGAGAAAAAAAGCTACTAAGCCTAGATTCTTTCATCTCTATCTCAAATTTTATATTCCCCTGCCAGTTGCAAGGAAAATGTAATTTGAAAAAAAATAAAATAAAAAGCAGAGTATTTAGCTGAGGGTTGGCTTCATGCCTCATCTGAAGATGAGGGAGAAAAAAAATGACAGAAAGGCAGCATAATTCATTGCTACTGTCTCAAGTGCTCCTAAGACAAAGAATCTTCTCCCAACTCTAGAACATGTTTATTTAAATTTAGCATTCCCTACAATAGAGGTGAGCAGTCAATGATCAAAGAATCCTATAAGATGATGCTGATGGCCAAACTGAGAAGAAATGAATATGTATCTTTGATTTCCTACATCCTATCCTTTCTCAAGTCTGTCAGTCCTGCTTTATACTTCCTACTTCAGATACTTTAATAAGAATAGGTTTGTATAAAGTTTAATTCATAGACAAGAAATAAGTTGCACAGTCCTTATCAAAAACCTATATAAAACAACATAAAAACAATTACCAAGTGACAGCTAATGCCAATTATTAGATACTGTCCCTTGGCTCCAAACTTCTATAAACTGCTTTGTGATGCTGCAACAGGAGTCTGCACACCACAGTTCTGCTTTGCCAGCCAACTCCGAAAGGCACCAGAGGGAGACTCTAGGCTGGAAGAGTAGGCTTGCTTCTTCCTTTCGGCTTCCCTCTCCTGTGAGCTCTTCACCTCAGCAGCAGCAGTTCCTCTCCACAGCTACAGTTAAATCTGTCTCCAGTCCCCACAGAACCTGCTTCCCTACACCTGTTCCCCTCCACCACAAAAGACCCACTGGCACCAGCACTAGCCAAGCAGTGGCCCTGTGAAGTGTGAGTTTCAGCTTCACAGATCCGGTCTCTAAATTCCTAAGCTTTAGTAATTCCAACCTCTCTTCTTTATTCTCTCAGTCCCAGGAGAGACTGTTTCCTGTAGTTGCTACCTCCTTGATGACTAGCAGTCACTTTTTATCCTTTCCATTACCTGATTAACAACTCTATGCTTAGTTATTAATTCTTCAGATTCTTCTTGTTGAAACAGTAGGTGGGATGTCTGTCTTTCTTCTGGACCCTGACTGATATGCAGCTTAATACATAAAAAGTGGGATTATAGCCAGGCTTGGTGGCACATGCCTATAATCCCAGAGGCTTGGGAGGCTGAGGCAGGAGGATTGCGAGTTCAAAGCCAGCCTCAGCAAAACCAAGGCACTAAGTAACTCAGTGAGACCCTGTCTCTAAATAAATAAAATAAAAAATAGGGCTGGGATGTGGCTCAGTGGTCAAGTGCCCCAGAGTTCAATCCCTGGTACCTCTCCCAAAAGTGGGATTATATAAACTGGATGTACCAAAATGGTTTTAAAAATAAAACTGTGTAAAAGTGTGTCTGGGAAGAGGTTGAAGTAAAAGTGTAGCAGCCAGAAGTTGTTATATGAAAGAGGAAAAGGTAGAAGAAAGGCAGGGAGTGATAATATTGGCCTCCTACTTTTCACACAAATCCTGTCCATGATAGATACAGTCATACCATGACTATATTAGGAAATTGCATAGATAATCTGTGAAAGAACTAGAGGTTAATGACACATGGCAACAAGTCTGAGAAATGAGAGAAGGGAGAATGGAAAAATTAATTTAATTATTTTATAATAAAATAAGATGATGTTTTAAGATGATAAATTAAGAAGTAATGTAAGCCAGGTGTGGTAGCATACACCTGTAATCTTCCTAACTCTGGAGACCAAGGCAGGAGGATCACCAATTCAAGGCCATCCTCAGCTGCTTAGCCAGACCCTGTCTTAAAATAAAAAATAAAAAGGGGTGGACCCGGGCGCAGTGGCGCAAGCCTGTAATCCCAGCACTGAGGGAGGCTGAGACAGGGAAATCGCGAATTCAAAGCCAGCCTCAGCAACGGCGAGGCACTAAGCAACTCAGTGAGACCCTGTATCTACATAAAACACAAAATAGGGCTGAGGATGTGTCTCAGTGGTTAAGTGCCCCTGAGTTTAATCCCCGGTACCAAAAAAAAAAAAAAAGGTGCTGGGTATTCAGTAGTAAAATGCCCTTGAGTTCAATCCCCAGTACCAAAAAAAAAAAAAGGTAATATAATATACACTTCATTAACTATATTGAGGTATACTCCAAAATAATTGGAAACAAATGATGAAAATGTCTTTTAGAGATAATACTGGAAGTATGCAAAAATGAGGGAAAGGTAGTTGTTTCCCATAACTCATTCCATTTAATTTTTAATATTCTATTCATTTCATCATTTACATTTAAATTTTAGAATACAAATAAAGGGCTTTCTACTTCTGGAATAATGGAGTAGACTACTTTTTTTTTTTAATTCCTCACACTTCAACTAAAAACCCTTAACATTTTGTATGAAGCAAACAAAAATTTCTGGAAGGTGGAAAGGCCACTGGTTAAAAAGCTTAGGATTAAAGGAACATCGCAGTGGTGAGGTGCCTGGGGTTTCTTTTTTCCTCATACATCCTAGACTTGCAGCTGAAGAAACCAGCAGCGGGGAAGCACCAATGAACAAAAGCAAAGAAGGCCCTCACAAGAGCCTGTTCCTTCCAGCCAAAGAACCAGGAAAGCAGCACCCCCATAAGACAGCTGCTCTACGAGAACCAAACACTGAAGCAGCTACGCCAGCGACTGAACTTCCACCCTTCCAGTCCTTCTGGGCCAGAGTAATGCCAGGGTCAGCCCAGGGGAATGTCAGGACTTGCGAGATGGCCCAGAAGTAGGGGGGCCACCTTCCCTGTGGTGTCAGTTTAAGCCAGTTGATAAGCAGTGATAAAGCACTGAGGAGTCTGGTTGCAGCCAGGATTCTGTGTGTAGTTTTCAGGTCCAGCCATTAGCAATGATGGAGTCTTCCCCAGGCAGGGATGCGGGGAAACAGCTCTCCCCATGTCAGACTTGGTTCACAGCCAGCACACCGCAGACCTAGAGCAGAATGAAGGATTCAAGCCATGGCTGCACTGGCTCTTCTGCACACTGGCATTTCTAGCCCAGGCACTTGTATTCTGAGGTCTCCTGAGGACTAAAAGGCGCTTTTTTCTCCACCCTGAATCCTCAGTAGTACTCCACTCCTAGTCCTTCTCCCTACTCGAGACCCCTAGACTGGTAAACTTGCAGTAGCCTTCTATTCAGGGCTCCCTCAGCAGTGAGACAACTCCACATCTGAATGATACGCACTTTTCCCCAAAATATCAAGAGTGGTTTTTTTTCACATTGTTTCATGAAACATTAACTCTGTAGCATCCAATTTTTGTGTTCTCTAGGGATTTGGTTCTCCCTTCTGAGTTGTGTAATTCTGATGTAAATTAAATTTAAGCTGATCCAACTGGGAGTTGCTAAATCCCATAAAAGCAATTACAGTTATAAAGAGATGCTGTAAAATTGATATTAGAACTATTCAACCCACAACCTCCTCCCACCCTCCACCGCCTTCACACACACACAAACAAAGTGCTTGCCTTTTATGAAATATGCCAGGAGTGTATCCCAGGTAACCATAGTCTCATAAAGGTATTGATTTTAAATCCTCCTCCATCAAGTATAAGCCAGGAACAAACATAATCTTGACACTCTGAATGCTACAGCATAAAACAGCTCATGAAATCAGCTTGGCCTATCTTTCCATCCTTGACAATTTTGGATGCCAAACTAATATCCTTCTGTGTTCAGATGGGGATCCCAGGTAATCAAAGAAATAGTTATCTCATTGCTGACACCTGGGAATTTACAGACCTTTTTTCCACAATTCTCCATTTTTTTAAAGACAATAAATATGGCTATTATTCTGCTGCAAACTTGTATTTTTTCTCCCAAGTGCTGGGCAACTAAAAATACACACAAAGGCAGATTATAGGAGGGAAATAGGCTATTCGTGATCTGTCTCCACAGTTTAAAGTGTCTCAACACAGATTCTTGACTTATTTTAATGTGCTAATTTGAAATGTTTGAGAGACAAACAGCACATGAAAGCAGTTCATACCAGCTGGTCAGCCAATCAGTTCTCTTCAATTTTTTATTCTCTACTCCTTTTCCTAGCCATTCAGAGAGTTTTTAGTCACTAAATTATTATAAATGTGTTTTTCTCCTTGTGGGTAGCTTGGTTAAAATAAGATTATGAAAGGAGACACTGTCTTCTTGTGACTAGCTTACAGAGAACTGTTATCGTAATCAAATAACCAAAATGTTAAAAATACTCTGGCTCCATCAAAACTCTGTTCACATCTAAAATCCATCTAACATATCATGTAACTATGAAAATTAAGTCAATCAGTTCAAATAAAATAGTTGACTTTGGAGACCTATTTTCTTCAAGTTATTGATTTTTTTAAAAAAAGCTGTTATGAGGTTCTTAATGATCTGTATATCCAGTATTCCAGAGGATAGCATAATAAATACTATCATCATCATTTTTAATTCAATATATAATTGAAGACCGTTGCAGACATAAATATAGCATTTAGACTATGTGGTTTCAATAACAAAAGTAAATCACGTCATTAAAAAATAAAACAGCTATTTTTGAAGTTCCCCTCATGCTGAGAAAAACATTCCAGTTCCCTAGGTGTTTGTTTGTGTTTTAACCAAACACTCCTATTAATAACACCTCATATATAAAAATAAAATGTTTGAACAATCAAGCAGGTCCCCCCACCCACCTTCCTCCTCAGTAAAATGCGTCTTGTGTTTCAGTTTGCATTATACTCCTTAACTAAGTAAATCTGCTTTCAGTTTTGTGGCTTGGATAGGAGGTATTTGTCTACAGGACTAGACAATGAGCAAATAGAGGCATAATTTTTCTAAATAAGCAGAACATTCAAGTACAGCCTGCACAACAACTTCTAGACACACAGTCTTGTGACCCAGAACATCTGCAAATTGCTGCTTTTTCATTCACTCACTTTCAAATGAATGTCCTCAAATATTCATGGCTTATAGATAAATCAATCTCTGGTATTTCAACTCTTACAATAGGAAATTTTATCTGAAAAGCTATGACAGAAAATTTTTCAGCAATTATAATTATAAAATTATAGCAAATTCTCCTGACCTCAGCAAAGGTCAATGTTTCATTTTAGTGGTTCTAGAGACTTTTGTATTAAGTCAACAAATAGCTATGAGGAACCTACTCCTTGATGGGCAACACAGGAGGCCTCGGGAATTCAGCAGTCAGAAAGAAAAGTGTGGTCACAACTGCTCAGAGCCTGTAGTGTGATTGAAGACAGTAAGAAGCAGGAAATACAGTGGTAAAGTGCAGGCATATGGTAAAGATGTGGCATTCAGATGCAAGATTCCCTGTTTTAGTTTTAGAGTTGTATCAATTCAGGTGCAAATGTTCTCTTCCTTATTCATGAGAAAGACATTTCTTATGGTATTTCTTCAGACCAATTATGAACAATATCTATGACAAGAGTATGGTGTATCACCTAGAAATTGGACCAGTTAAAAGCATAGAGACAAAAACCATATGTAAACTGAAGACAGTGGTCGTAGAAGCTGATTCAGCTGCACAAGGAGGCCACTAGGGACTCAGGCTCCTTCTATCATTCTTCACCAACACTCTTAAGCATATTGTCCTTCCCCTTCATGCATGTTGCCTCATGATTGCAATATGGTTGCTGCCATCTGGCCATCAGTCCTTATTCATGGAAAGAATGAAAACAGGAAAAAGCGTAATTGCCATCCATACTTGATCACTTTTATCAAGAAAGCCAAATTTTCCCAGAAATGCCTGTAATAGATTTCTTCCTATATCTTATCATCTTGAATGAAGTTATGTGGTAAGCTCCTTTGCCTTCTGGCTTCTGGTCAGGCTGGGCAAATGAGAGATGTGAGCAAAGACTGGAGAAGGAAAGTAGAGAGATCAGAGAGTTTCCTCCCTGTTCCTCCCTATTGTCCCACTTGAGCACTGCAACACAAGCAGAGGCTATATCCTCCAGAACTGCAGCTCCTACTGAGCACACTCCTCCATGCTGCCACATGTCTCTGGGCTCTGGTAACAACTCCATCTCTTGCCTTTTTAGTGACAGGGAACAGCCCCCACTGTGGCTGCTCTCTGGGTGCTTCATCAATGCCTTTAACCCTGCCCACTTCTAAATGACTGCATCGTTGAAATCTTTTCAGTGGATCATCTGAGTGAAATTCTGTCCCCTGCCAAGACTCCAGCAATACCTGTAGACCTTTAACTGCAAAAGTCTGTAAAAGCAGGGAACAGGAAAGCCATGTTGACTTGGACAAATTATGATGGGTTGCCTGAGGAACATGCTATCCAGACAAATGTAGAATCAGGTGAAAGACAAAATAGGATATGGCTATTGGATAGGTGCCTGACGTTGCCTACTGTATGAGATCACAATTAGGGCCAGATTAAAGGCAACAGGAGTGATTGTGTCTTACTCATTTCATTTTCCTCAACTAACTCAGTGTCTAGTGAAATACATGCTAGGGAGTGAATAATAATACCCTGCTCTTCTAGAAAGCTCTGCAGTCTACATAGTGTCTTCACATACATCACCCCATTTAATCCTTGCAAATAGCCCAATGAGTGAAGCAACACAGGCAATTTTATCCCTCTTTCACAGGTGAATAATCAGAAGTTCAGAGAGAATCACTTCCTTGCCTTAGGTCACACAATTATTTTAAGTAGTAGAGCTAGAAAACAAAGTCAGGTTTTCTCACTTCAAGTTCAGGCCTCCAGAACCAACCCTGGACCAATGTAGCTGACTGGATTGAGGGCACAAAACTAAAACCAGGGTTGGCTGGAGCCACGCAGAAGAGAGAGAACATTTTCTTTCCATTTCTATCATGCATCAGCAGAGAGAATGGAGGGTTCCTATCAGCTTCCCTTTGGAGAAACAGCTGTTTCTAACTGAATCTGGTAAGAGTATGCATTTTAAGGACCCACAAACATGAGCTGGAATCCTAACTTTACTACTTACTAACTATACAAACTTCAGCAAGTTATATTATCCCCTTGAGCTTTATTGTCCTATTCTGCAAAATGCAGCTATTAAGTACCATATTTATGATATTGCCATGAGGTTTAAATTAGATCAATTATGAAAAGTGATCAAATTCATAAATATAGCATCCTACATTTCTGATTTGTGTGATAGTAAATTATTTTGAATTCTGTAACAAGTTTTCAGAATATTGAATTTCATTAAGTAACAGGATATGCCAACAGGGTGGTTCACGCCCATAATCCCTGCTACTTTGGAGACTGAGGCCAGCCTTGGAGTTCAAGGCCAGCCTGAGTAATTTAGGGACACTCAATGATAGTATGTCTCAAAATAAAAATTAAAAGGACTTAGGAGATAGCTCAGTGGTAGAGCAATTACCTAGCATCCATGAGGCTTCTGGGTTCAATCCCCAGTAGTTAGAGAGAGAAAGGAGGAAGGGAAGGAGAGAGAAAAAGAAAAGAAACAGGATAATGTAGTACAGAGAAAGCAAGTAATTTCATCAATTAACTCCCAGACAGGCATAAACCTTTAAGTTACCATACAATTTCCATGGCTTCTGGTTTTTCACAAGAGTTTAATTTAATATTTCTGCATAGTAGTTAGGGCTTTCTGGAAAATTTTTACTGGGATTTAGATTGAAGGACAGCCTTGAAATCCAAAAGATTATTGAATTAGGTAGTAAAAGATTTACCTCCCCAGAGGTATGTGTTTACACTTCTAGAAGATGAGTCCCAAGCCATAGGGACATTCCAGTCCAGGAATTGAAAAGCTTGCAATACTTGTCTTATCTTTCCCTGGAGATAATTTCTCTAAAATGAAAAATCCAGATTCTTCTCCATCTTTTCCCAAGGAGAATTTGTTTATACTAGGAAGCAAATATATCTTTCCATTGCTCAAAAGATGAAGATATATCTCTTTCCTATAAAGCTCCAGGTTCCTATCTTTGGAATTCCTCTCATACAGTGCAATCTTCTCCTACCCCTTCATATATACACATACAGGCCTGTCCACCAGACTCTCATTTCACCATCTCAGAGAAGTGTGTGAGGGAAAAGAGAACAAGGTTATTGCAATAGGCAAGAATACTCAGTCCCTGTCCCAGAAATTTCTTGTCTACTTTCAGGATAATACAAATAAAGAGAGTTATGAAAGAGTTATCACATACCATCTTCAGTGCTTTATGTGAATTAATTTATTCTTTATAATAATACTATGAGTTTCGTATGCCTATTTTTCTCATTTTAAGTTGAGGATACTGAGGCATAGATAAATTTGCCCAAAGCTTCCCAAGTAGTAAATAACAGAGGCAGGATTTGAACCCAGGAAGTCTCGCTCCAAATGATGTACCCTAAATACCATTATGTGCTGCCTCTAACCAATAATCTTTCTCATTAAATATTTGTGATTCACACTGAAAGAAGATTCATGTCCCATAACTAGAAGTTTCTTATTCATCATATCCAACTACTACTTTTGCCAAAGAAGTTTTCCGTATAAAGAATTTTATAGGGAAATTGTCCTTCTGCCTCATCATTGTGAGGCTTAAATAAGTACACACACATCCATCTATTTAATGCTTCATATAAAGTCCTCATTCCTCAAAGTAATTCTGCCAGTTCTGCTCAGACTAGGTCCATGTGGGCCATGAACACTCATATGTTAATAGCCAGGGGCTGAACTAATGGGCCTGAGAGTTTCCTTTTTCTGCTTTAAGATAAAATTGTCTCTGATATCTAAACAGCTTTAAATATATCAAATACAAAAAGTTTTCTACATCCCCATTCAGTTCTTCTTGTAGAAAATCCTGTGAATCTAGGAAACTAGCAGGAAATGGATAGGACAGTTGAAGAGAGTTTAATAAAGTATTTATCTATGAAGGAATAAGCAGTGTTAAGAGAAACCAGCAAAGGCTGGTGCAGCTCCCAGGACCAAGAACAACTGGGAGCATTATCATACCTTGGTCTGAAGGGCCAGAGACTGTTACTAAAGCCCAGAGAGAAAAGCTGTGAGTTGCAACTGAAGGATGCCTCTCAGGAGCTGCGACCTTTAGCAAAGAGACAAAACCAATGGTAACCCAGGAAAAATTAGGCCTGAGGAATAAATACACAAACCCCTTTCTACCTCATTATCACCTCTCCACAGATGGCTCCTGTTGGCCAAACCCAACCTGAAAAGGAGGACAGGGGGACTGGTATAATCCATAAAAGTCAGCCTCCCAGGAAAACAAAGCAGGGGAGGCAGTCAGGAGAGAATGGAAACAATCAAACTCTGGGTTAAAAAAGCATCCATAGGAGAGTTTCTCTGATGTCGGCTCTTTGCCAAAGGAACTATTTGTAGAGGAGGGAGGAACCAGGGATTGAACCCAGAGACATTTAACCACTGAACCACATCTCTAGCCCTTTGTATATTTTTTTATTTTAAGACAGGGTCTCACTAAGTTACTTAGGGCCTCACTAAGTTGCTGCAGTTGGCTTTGAACTTGCAATCTTCCTGCCTTAGCCTCTCAAGACACTGGTGCCAAAGGAACTTTCTACCTTAAAGAAGCTGCTGTTTTCTCACTCATCAGCTGAATGTGTTCAGGGCAAGATGTACACAACTAAGGGCTTCTCTGCTATCAGAAGCAATGACAAAGTTATCATGTCAATGCCTCTAGACATTTGTCAAGGACAGAAAGCCCTGATTGCCGGGAGATGCCATCCCAGTCAGAGAAAGCTGGATGTGCTGGTAGGAATCCTGTAAGATAACTGTGGCATCAAAGGAATGCAGCCTGAGGCCAACCAAGGGGGAACAACTAAATGAGTTTTATAGAGAACTGGACTTGGTTCCAGATAAACCTCATCTAGCCAGGAAAAGATTCCCTTACGGCTTAAGGATAGAGAACATTGAAGTCTACTGAACGCAAATTCTGTCAGATTTTACTGTGTATTATTCCATTTGGAGACACTAACTATGAAACTTCTACTTTACTTATTTATTTATTTATTGTACTTGGAAATGAGCATAACTCTTTTTTTTGGTCTTTTAAACTTCTTCATTAAACTTGGTTGTTTTTAAGCTATCTTTAGCATATGTGATAAAGGAAGAATCCCGGCTATCTAAGATCCTGAGGTTTTACAGTTCTTAGACTTTCATTTCTGCCTACTTTACTCAAATCCAACCTTATACTGAGCATTTTTTACCTTGGAAAGCCACAAGAATGATGATAAATAAAGGTACAACAAGGACTGAATGAACACTACTTGATCTCCCTTTGTCCCTCACGTATCTACTCAAAGTTTATTATCCATAAAACAGCCAAAGTAATTCTTTTGAAATATAAGTTAGATGATGTTATTTCTCTGCTTACAATTCTCTAATAATTCCCTGTTTCAGTCACAATAAACTCCAAAGCTCACAAAGACAACAAAGCCCTATAAGATTTTTCCAAACCATGCATTGTGGCACACTCCTGGCTTATGAAATCAGTGTAGTGGATCATTGTATCTTCTTAAAAATTAAGTCAAATTGAATTGAACAAAACAGGGAATATTGGAGTGGATAGCAAATGAAAAAGCATGTTTCATGAATGTTTTTTCAGGTTTAAGAACGTAAGTGTGGTTATAATTTAAAAAGCATTTCTTACTTTGAGTCATTGTCAATCTTTAAAAAAAAAAAAAACAAAGTAAACCTTTCCTGTGTACCTCCACTCCACTTCCTGACTTCATCACTGACCTCTACCTCTGGCTCACTCATCTCCAGCCACACTGCTCACTTTGTGTCCTTGTGTCCTTCACTCAGGGCATTTTTCCCAGAAACCTACAAGAAGTCTTTTGCCTACAAATCCAAAAAATTTATACCTAACTTTCTTCAGGTTCAAATGTCACATTCCTAGAGAGAACTTTCTTGACCTGCCTAACATTAAAAGGAAAAAAGCAATGACTGCCATTCCCCAGACAGTGACTCACAGGATTAACACAGAAAGTCAGAAGGATGATCGGCCTGGACCCAGAGACAATTCATTAGACTTGGAGGCATACAGTATATGTTTGTTTGTTTGTTTTGTGGTACTAGGTACTAAACCTAAGGGCAAATTTACCCCTGAGTACACACACAGCCCTTTTTATTTTTTATTTTCAAATGATATCACTTAGTCACTGAGGGTCATGCTAAGCTGCTGAGTCTGGCCTCAAACTTGTGACCCTCCTGCCTCAACTTCCCAGCTCACTGGGATTACAAGCATGTTCCAGCAAGACTAGTTCCATGGAGTTCTGAAAAACAGGAACACGTGCTCAGAAAAAAAATCAAGGATTTATTTATTCAACTAATATTTATGTACCAAATATTAATGGCCTAAACACTGTGATAAAATGATAAAGCAGATAGACAACATATTCTAATGGGAACATAAGGACAATAAATAAGCAAACATACAAATAAGCCAATTATAAAAGAATCAGGCCAGAGGGTAGTAATAGTAAGCCCACACAGAGAGACAAGTGTGGTAAACAGCAGAGAATAAAGAGTACCTGAGAAGGGGGTGAGTGGGGTGGAAGTTGATTTAGCCAAAGGGGTCATGCAAGACCTGTATAAGTCTGCTGAAAGGAGCCAACCATGCAAAGTTCTGGGAAAGAAATCTCTTGGCAACAAGAAAAGCAAAGCCTCTGAAGTAGGAGCAAGTCTACAGTGTTTGAGATAAGAAAAAAGGCCAGGATGGCTAGATAGCAGGGAGAACAGTTGAGGGAGATAAGGTCAGAGAGATAGCAGGCTCTAGACAAAATATACATTAGGTTCCAGCGAGTGTTATTAATGTTGTGAAACAATGCTAGTGCTAAAATAATTCTTAGAAAAGAGGATCTATGATTTTAATAATGATCATCATTCTATGAGGCCAGTATTGCTCTAATAGCAAAACCATAAAAAAGTAAAAAAAGGAAACTATAGACCAATACACCTGGTGAATACAGATGATGTGAAAATTCACAAGGAAATATAGCAAACCAAATAAAAAAGTACATCAAAAATATTATGTACTATGATCAAGTGGGATTTATCCAACAATGTGTGATTCAATATACATAAAAACATAATATATCACATAATAAAAATAAACGTAATATAGCACATCAATAAAATGAAGGACAAAAACCATATGATCATCTTAATGAATGCAGAAGAAATATTCAATAAAATTCTACAGGGAAGATTGTGAAACAGCAATGAAAGAAATGGAAGAAGCCAGGCTTGGTGGTGTATGCCTATAATCCCAGCAACCAGGGAGGCTGAGGCAGGAGGATTGCAAGTTCAAAGCCAGCCTCAGCAACTGAGCAAGGCCTTAAGCAATTAGTAAGACCCTGTCTCAAAATAAAAATAAAGATGGCTGGGGATCTAGCTCAATGGTACTGCCCCTGGGTTCAATCCTGAAAGAAAGAAAGAAAGAAAGAAAGAAAGAAAGAAAGAAAGAAAGAAAGAGGGAGGGAGGGAGGGAGAGAAGGAGGGAAAAGAGGGAGGGAGGGAGGAAGGGAAGAAGGAGAGAGAGGGAGGAAGAAAGAAAAGGAGACACACACACAAAAAAAGAAAATACATTTCATGTCCATGGACTGTAAGAATTAATATTAAAATGCTCATAATACCCAAGATAGTCTACACATTCAGTGCAATCCCCATCAAAAATAATAATGACATTCTTCACAGAAGTAGAAAAAGCCATTATAAAATTTATATGGAACTGCAAAAGACCCCAAATAGCCGAAAGAAGATAAACAAATGGCCAACAAGTACATGAAAAAAATGTTCAACATAGATTCTGTGGGACTATTTTATAGTGAAACATATAATTATTCCATTAAAATCATTGTTATCAAAAAGTGCTCAATGGCACTAATCATAAGATAAATGAAAATCAAAACCATATAAGATATCATCTCCCCGTAATTAGAATGATTATAACCAAAAAGACCAAAAAAAAAAAAAAATGGTGAAGAGTATGCAGAGAAAGGGGAACTCTTACACTATTGATGGAATGGTAATAAGTACAGTCTTCATGGGAAATAGTGAGTAGGTTCCTCAAAAAAACTAAAAACAGAACTACAAAAAGAAATAAAAATAAGTATGTCAAAGAAAGATATCCATACTTCCATGTTTAGTGCAACATTATTCATAATAGCCAAGATTCAAAATGAACCAAGGGTCCATTAATAGATGAATAGATAAAGAAAATGTGGCTAAAGAAAATATATAAGAATATTATTCAGCCATAAAAAATGATATCCTATCACTTGTGGCATGAATGGAACTGGAGGACATTATGTTAAATAAAATAAATCAGGCACAGAAAAACAAATGCTATGTGTTCTCTCTCATAATATATGGAAAAAAAGGTTGATTTTATAGACGAAAAACAATAGTGATCCCTAGAGACTAGGAAGGATGGAGGTTGGATAAAGGGTACTAAAATACAATTAGATAGGAAGAATAAGTTCTAGTGTACCAGATTATCACATTGTACCCCATAAATATGCTGTTATTGTGTCAATTAGAATTACTTTTAATTATAAAAAAGAGGAAAAAATTTTGTACTACACCAGGGGAAGTCAGAATATGCAATTTTATTCTTGCTTTTGAGAAATAAAGAAAAATAGCTGATTTTAAAAGTCAGTTAATAGAATAAAAAAGAAGATATGTAATTTCCAAATAAAAACTAGACCCAAAATAAACCTTAGCTCTTGTAGAAGAATGAAAAATGAAGCTCAAAAAAAGCCAACAGCCGGGCGCGGTGGCTCAAGCCTGTAATCCCAGCACTTAGGGAGGCTGAGACAGGAGAAACGCGAGTTCAAAGCCAGCCTCAGCAACGGCGAGGCACTAAACAACTCAGTGAGACCCTGTCTCTACATAAAACATGAAATTGTGCTGGGGATGTGGCTCAGTGGTCAAGTGCCCCTGAGTTCAATCCCCAGTACCAAAAAAAAAAAAAAAAGCCAACAAAGCCAGGTATGTTGGCACATGTCTGTCATCCCAGCAACTCAGGGGGTTAAAGCAAGAGGATCACAAGTTTGAGGCCAGCCTCAGCAACTTAGCAGGACCCTAAGCAACTTAATGAGACCCTATCTCAAAAATAAAAAAATAAAAACACCTGGGAATGTAGCTCAATGGTAAAGCACCCCTGAGTTTAAGGTTCACTCCCAGTACCATAAGAAAAAAAAAGCCAACAGAAATAAAACCAAACATCACAATACGTGGGTAAAAAAATAAACTGTTAATAACAAGCACAACTTAAAATGAGAAAAACAAATATAAGTAAAAAGTGCAGTGGCTGTATTAATAACAGACCAAACAGAATTTAGGGCCTAAGGCATAAAACAGGATAGAATAATAATGTAATATATTGATTTACCTAACAATATCACTGTCATGAGAATTTTTTTTTTTTTTGGTACTAGAGATTGAACTCAGGGGCACTCGACCACTGAGCCACCTCCCCAGCCCTATTTTATGTTTTTATGTAGAGACAAGGTCTCACTGAGTTGCTTAGCACCTTGCCCTTGCTGAGGCTGACTTTGAACTCGCGATTCTCCTGTCTCAGCCTCCTTAAGTGCTGGGATTACAGGCTTGCGCCACTGCACCCGGCTTGTCATGAGAATTTATATGACAAACAGCTTAGCATTAAAATACACTAGGCAAAAATTACTAGGATTATATGGCAATGCAGGAATAAACATAAAACAGAGATGAGATTTTCAGACCAGTGGGCAGAAGATGGAAACTATTTTTGTTTTAATTTCATGCCTGCTGAATAATAATGTACAAAGTGCAGGACAGGAGATCACTTTACTTTTTGGTTCCAAAAAACTTTCCAGGTACGTCTCCTGTCACTTCCTTTGGGCCACTGTTGTCCCCCACGACATTGTCTCAAATTCTCATCACCCAACTATCTGTTCTCCAGCCTGAAGAGCACTTTCACATCTCTGACGCTTTGAAGTTCCTTTTGCTAGAAACGCTCCTCTTTAAGACCCACCCCACTGCATCATTTCTCAAAACTCTGCTCCTCTTCAAGGTGCAGTTCACTCGGTAAATCATCCCTCTCCATACACATGGCCCAACACCCTGGTCAGAATTTATTACCCATCCCTCTGTATTTCCACAGACCTTTTATTTATGCCTCTTTTCTCACTTTGAAATTTTCACTGCTTACTTCTAATTTATTCAACATTAAGTTGTGCATTCAAAAACACTTATTGATTTCCAACTATATTCCAGGTGCTGGTACATACAAGTTTAGGAGGAAAAAAGTCAAACATAGGCCCTTTCCCAAAAAAATACTCCTCTACATCCTCATGGATCTTGGATTATACTAGCAAATTCTGGGTTCCTTGAATGTCAGTATCACTTTCTCAAGCACCAGTGTCCTTCCTGCCTAGAGCAGGCACTCAAAAGCTATGCCTGCTCATTTCTTTTGACCCTTGCTATCTGCCTCTCTAAAGTTTAAAAAAAATATATAAGACCTTCTGAAACCTACTAATAGGGTATGGAAATTTTCTACTTTGAAGGAATTTTATTAATTAGTACATACCACCATCCCACAACAGTTAACTATGATAACATTCACTTAAAGAATTTTCTGCTGCCTAGAAATTTTTGTTTGTTGCATCTCCAGTGATGCCTGCAGGGTCTTTACTGTGTACCAAGTATTGTCTGGGAGCTTTCTGTATTCTGCATTCACCATTGAATCTTCTCAAAAACACTTATGTGCTGTTTTATTTCTTTTTCCCTTCTTTTTTTTTTTTGGTGCTGGAGATTAAACCCAGCAGTGCTTTACCACCAAGTTACACTTTATCACCGAGTTACACTCTAACCTTTCTCTATTTTTTATTTGGAGATGGCCTTAGTAAGTTGCTGAGTCTGGACTCAAACTTTTGATTCTGACACCTCAGCCTCCAGAGTCTCTGGTTACAAGAGTGCACCACCACTCCCAGCTCTTACTTCCTTTTTATAGCAGAAGGTCAGCTAAATTATTTGTCCAAGATCACATAGCTGATCAGGGATGGAGTGGCATTTGACTTCAGTCAGGCTAGTTGTGAAGTCCGTGTTCTTACACACTACACAATGTAGACCGGGCAGATCTTTTTCAGTGTATGATGGAATGCACAAAGACCTGTTACCCTGGTAATTAACATTTGTTAGGTTCTTTTATTTTTAAGAAATAGAGATTTATTCAATTTACCTAAAGTAGTATACCATGAGGGAAATAATAAATTCCCATCTACAAGGCAACTCAGGAAAAGCAGGAGTCATTTAGAACTGGCCTCACAGAGTCAAACTAGGCCATTCACATTGCTCAGCTTCCTGAACGTGAAGACTTTGGGAAGCTTCTTTAATGTTCCACTATTAACCTATCTGCCACTGTGCATCCTTTTCTCTTTCTGTTATAAATTATATTCTTCTTGGTTAAATTTATGACAAGATTGTGATTGAATAAGCCCCAAATTAGTTGGATGGAGCCTTTGTCCCAGGCACTCCTGGAGGATTAGGGTGCTATGGATGGCTGCACCCTAAGTCCAGTTCCCTCTCCAGTCTACCACAGGCAGGCTGGAGGGAAGGAAAGAACAAGATCTTTCTATCAAAGTCAGTCGAGCTAATACAAAGTCTGGACACCTGAAAATTTTTCCCTGAAAAAAATTTTTGTTATTGTTTTGTTTTTCTTTTTGTTTTGGTTCTAGGGATTGAACTCAGGAGCACTTTACCCCTGAGCTGCATCCCCAGACTTTTTTATTTTCATTTTGTGACAGGGCCTCAGCATGTTACTGGTGCTGGCCTTGAATTTGCACTCCTCCTTCTCAACTGCATGAGTTGCTGGTGATACAGGCATTCACCACCATGCCTAGCTCCCTGAAAAAGTTTCACATACAGGGCAGACACTGCCATTGCTATGATTCATATAAGAATTAAGAATGTGTACTGATTATCTTTCATTATTATTTATCATTATCTTCTATCTCCACACAGCGACCATGTGATCCTTTTGAGGTATGTGTATCAAGTCATCTCAAAATATGTCTTGGCCTCCTCCTCACACTCCAGTGACAGAGAAGTCCTGAGGATGGCCTGCAAAAGTACATCATCAGCACTGCCCTCTCACCTCACTGGCTCTAGCCTCCCTTCACTGCCCAGAGAAGTATCCTTCTGACTGCTCCTCAGACACACAAGCACACTCCGACCCCCCTTACCTAGCACCCTTACTCAGCTCTTTTTCCCCCGTAATCCTTTCAGGCTTCTGACACTCTATCACTTATTATGTTTATTTTCTGCCTCTTTCTGTAATACAATGTAAGTTTTACAAGGGAAATGATTTTGTTCATTAGTATATCTCTTTACTAGAGCAGGACTTAGCTCAGTGTTTGCACCTCGTGAAATGTTGAATGACTTGATTTTCCATCAGTTATGTAAGGCATTTTCCACCCTTTTGCCCACACCTATGAGTTCTGATACATTTCTAATATGATCTTGAGCCTCTCAGTTAAAGTTGTATTTCAAATTGAAGCGAGTTGAGAATTTTATTTGAACCAAGAAAAACCCAGTGTAATTGAAGAAAGTGAAGTTCAACAAATAGACTTTTCCATTTAATAGCAGTTAACTGCAAAACAGGTTTGTTGATTTTTAGAAATCTTTCCTAAAGTAATGTAGACTGCTATCAGTATACCTACCGACAGCAACCTTGCTGTTATTATAAACAGTTGTGGAATGGAATGTCTGCCAAATGTGAGGGCTGGCATGTCTCTACCACAAATAAAGTGCTGGCTTTTTTGACATCTATTGTGACCACTCCAAGGCTTTTTTGTTTATGTTCAGGTTCTCTGCTGCAGGCTTGAGATGGGTTGCCAAAGGCCTGACTGCCAAATAAGCAGTGTCACTATATATAGTATTTAAATGGCAGTCTACAAAACAGGAGACCTGGTTTTGCTACCTTACTTGGCTCTATGTTTCTGGGGTTCATTTGGAATCTTAAAATGTTAGAAATATGTACATTAAATAATTATTTTAAATGTCTTAGTTGAGATGAGAAGTTAGATCTAGTAAAATTTACTCTCCAGGTAAATGTAATCTTTATACTATTCCTAAATCTGTTTCCCTGGCAATTTGTATTAGTGGCCTTAAGGAGTCAAAATAACGTCCATTTTTTTATTTTCATGATATTTCTGGCACAATCTTAGGTTTCTATTACTTTGAAAACTATAAATATTTCAGTAATTTTCATGTCGAATGTTTTTATTTATTTATACCTTCAACCTTTGATCAGTCTTCATGGAATCCCCTGAGTTATATTGTGGATGCTTACTCAAATGTAGGAATGCTATAATATATGTTGTTGATAATTAAATGATGGCACATATCCATAACTGAAGGTATAAAATCCAGCAAAGTTGTCCAATAGAATATGGATGCCATTCTACAGGAAACTGAGCTGTTGTTATTGAAAATTTTTGTCAGCAATAGTCATCTGATTTTCATAGTTCCCCAAAGGAATACATCTTTCCTTAAAATATTATTTTGTATAGCTGTGCCTCATAAAATAATATTTCATTTCTGAAAGATGTACTTTAAAATTAAGAACAAAACAGTCTCTTCTTCTGGTTATAAAGTACTTGACAAACTGGCATAAAAGACACTGTGCTAATATAGAACATTACTATCTCACTGTTATTTTACAATGTCATAAATTATTTTTTGCTGTACTAAGAAAAAAATGAAACTTAAAAAAAGACTCACCATATACAGAGAGAACAACTGAATATCTTTTTTTTTTTTTTAAATGTTTATTTTTTAGTTGTAGGTGACAGAATATCTTTATTTTATTTTTATGTGGTGCTGAGGATCGAACCCAGTGCCTTATGCGTGCTAGGCGAGCACGCTACCACTGCGCCATAATCCCAGCCCCACAACTGAATATCTTAACTTCTATGCCAGAGAATGAGCAATTCAGATTTGTTCAAAAAACTAAGATTTAACTTATACTTAAATTTCCCATGATTTCATCTTAATTTATTGAATGCTAAATGTTCTATGGAGGATGAAGTATTCTTTTTTTTTTTTAATATTTTTTTAGTTGTAGATGGACACAATGTCTTTATTTTATTGCCTTGTATGTGGTGCTGAGGATCGAACCCAGGGCCTCGCGCATGCGAGGCAAGTGCTCTACCGCTGAGCTACAGCCCCAGCCCGAGGATGAAGTATTCTAAACATGAACCAAAGAGGCAACTTTCTTGGAGTATTTCAAACCAAATATATGAAAATTTATCAAACTTGATCTTGTTACATGGCATTTTGAATTCACATTTTTATCTTGACTTCTACCCCCAAATACCCATAAGAGTTATGAAATTTAAAATGGATAAACCCACAAAAACAACAGAGAACAGGGAATCAACCCAAGAGAGAAGGAGGAAAACCATAAAAAATAGGAAAGAAAAAAGTAGAAAGGAGAGAATGGAATGGAAAGAAATACCTAAGATAATAAGGAACAGAAATCCAAAATGACAGTTGTTTAAAAATCCTAGAGAGCAATTTGTCCAAACTGGATCAAGAGTTCAAAAGAAAGGGTATCCCCCTAGGGGGAAAATGAATATCAGATGTGTTACCCTATTAGGCAGAGGTTTTTCAGTTTCTAGAAGAATGTAAGTATGAATTAGTGATTAAATGAAAGAAAACAACAGAAATAAACAGCCACACTGAAGGATGCTAATCCAGGAAATAAAATAAATGTAAGCAAAGTGTAAGGTATAAATTATTAGCTATCTATATTCATACAAACAGATTATTGATTGAACCAAAAATAGTAAAATTACCCTTTTTAAGGAATGTGAGACATGGAGAAGCATCTTATCTGAAAGTGTGTGAAAGAGAGTTTGGGGAAGAGAATTAAATCATCAACTTCCTCAGTAGAAAAGTAATTGATAATTAAAACCAAAAAACAACATTCAAAGAAATTGAGTAAACATGTTATCTACAAACATAAAGATAAATAACAAAAGAAACAGTTAAGGCCCAGCGTGGTGGCACATGCCTGAAATCCCAGCAGCACAGGAGGCCGAGGCCAGAGGATCACAAGTTCAAAGCCAGCCTCAGCAAAAGGAGGCACTAAGCAACTCAGTGAGACCTTGTCTCTAAATAAAATACAAAATAGGGCGGAGGATGTGGCTCAGTGGTCAAATGCCCCTGAGTTCAATCCCCAGTAGCAAAAAAAAAAAAAAGAAACAACTAAAAGAATTGATAGCAGTTGTTTTAGGACAGGAAAAATCAAAAGCAAGGAAAAAAAAAAAAGGAATAGGGCATCACCTTCCTATGTAAGTTGAGTAATATTATTTGAGATATAGTCATTGATTAAAATAATTTTTAAAATGTTTTAGCCGGGTGTAGTGGCTCAAGCCTGTAATCCCAGCACTTAGGGAGGCTGAGACAGGAGAATCTCGAGTTCAAAGCCAGCCTCAGCAACGGCGAGGCGCTAAGCAACTCAGTGAGAGCCTGTCTCTACATAAAACACAAAATAGGGCTGGGGATGTGGCTCAGTGGTCAAGTGCCCCTGAGTTCAATCCCCAGTACCAAAAAAAAAAAAAAAAAAAAAAATTTTTAAATGTTTTAAGACAAAAGCTAAGTGAATTAAGCAATATGCAAATTGATGGTCATATGAATACAATCTACTGATATAGTGTATTATTTTGATGAGTTTAAATGTTTTAATTGGTGCATTATAATTATACATAATAGTGGGATTTATTGTGACATGTTCATACATGCATATAACATAATTTGGTCAATTTCATCCAGCAATTTAAAATTTTTAAACTATACTTGGATTCCTGAGATAAACTCAATTTGTGATGGCATCTTATTTTTATACATCACTGAATTCAATTTCCTAATAGATTGTTAAGAATTTTTGCATAGATGTTTGTGAGAAATATTAAAGTTTCATTTCCTCTCTTTTTCTCTGTCTTTTAATGTCTTCATCAGAGTAATTCTAGTCTCCTAAAATGAGCAAGAACTTGTTCTCTCCTCTTTTATTTTCTGGAGAAGTTTGTGTAGAATTCGTATTTCTTCCTTAAATCAAATGTTTGGTAGAAGTCACCAAGGAAACTGTGTGGTCCTGAGTTATCTTTGTGGAAAAATATTTCACTGTGATTTCTATGAGTTTTTGTAGGCTTCTATGTCTCTTCTTGAATAAACTTTGGTAATGTGTGGCTTCAAAGCAATTTGCATAGTTCAGCTAATTTTTTAATTAATTGCAACAAAATTCTTCATAATATTCCTTTATTAAACTTTTTTTAACAAGTAACTATAGGAACTATAATGGTATCCTTATTTCACATCTAATATTTTTATGTCATCTCTTCTCTCCTTCATCCCAACATTCTACCATAGGTTTATCAGTTTTACTGATCTTTGCAAAGAAGTTGTTTGCATTCCCTTGATTTTTGTTTTCTTTCTTTTTTCGTTTTTCCTGCTTTCTATTTTATTGATTCTTTCTCTCGTTTTGTTTTGTTTCCTTTCTTATGCTTACTTTGGGCTTAATTTGCTTTTTTGTTTTAATTTAAGATTGAATTTTAAATTAGTAAGATCTTTCTTCTTTTCTAATATGAGCACTTAATGCTTGATGTTTGGGACATGCACACAAATCTTGAGATATTTCTATTTCATTCAGTCTAAAATATTTCCTAATTTTAATTATATCTTCTTTGATCCATGTTTTATTTAGAGAGTATTGTTTAATTTTCAAATATTTGGGAGATTTTAAAGATTTTGCATGTCTCTGTTATTGATTTCTATTTTAATTTTGTTTTGGCCAGAAAACATAGTTTGTGCTATTTTATTTCAATCCAATTAAATTTATGGAGATTTAGGCCGTGGCCTTGAATGTGATCTATCTGAAAAGAGTATGTATTCTACAGGCATTACATGGAGCTTTCTATAAATATCAAACAGGTCAGATTAATTCTGCTCTTTTTTGTTTTGTTTTGTTTTGCAGGGGATAAAAGCCAGGGCCTTACTCATGCTAGGTAAGCCTTCTATCACTGAGCCACAGCCACAGCTAGTGATAGTGATCAGGTTAGTTTTTTATGATGTTTAAATATTTTACTTATTTTCTGTCTACGTGTTCTATTAATTGCTAAGAGAACAGGCTTGTCAATTTATTCATTTCTCTGTTCAGTTCTTTCAATGTTTCACTTCAGGTATTTAGAAGATTTATTCTTAGGGGCATATACATTTAGAGTTATTAAGTCTTCACGAATTGATCCTATTATTGTTATGTAATGTCCTTCTTTACCCCCTTATAATATCTATTCTCTCTGAAATTAATATATCATCTCATATTTTTTAAAAGTTTTTGCAGAGTACATTGTTTTCTGTTCTTTTGCGAGAAGCGGGGGAAGACTGGGATACTTGGGATTTAACCCATGGGCACTCTACCAGAGTTATACCACCACCCCTTTTTTATTTTTTATTTTGAGACATGGTCTTGCTAAATTGCAGGCTTTGGCCTTAAACTTGTAATCCTCCTGCCTCAGCCTCCCTATTTGCTGAGATTATAGGTGTGTACCACCATGCCCAGCTATTTTATGTTCTTTTACTTTTAATGGGCATATGTCATTATATTTAACCCCAAAACAACTCTATGAAGTACGTACTATTATCATCCAATTTACATGTGAAAATAGAGAGCATTCATCCTTGCCTGAATGGCTTATTCACCCAGCCTGTTTCTAAAGCTCTTAGTTTTCTGTTGCTACTTCTCACTATGTCCAGACTTTAATATTTTTTTCAGTGCCAATTTTATTTTTTAACCTCCAATGTAAATAAAGTACTCCTCCCCCAAAATGTGTTATTTTCCACTATCACCACCATGGGACCTAGGAAGGCTTTAACATTTTTACATAAGGAAATTTTAAATATTGATTGAAACATTTTTAATTTCACTGAATCAGTTCTGGAGCAAAAAAAAAGGAAAAAATATCCTTACCATTTGTCTACAGACATCTATCTTGAACCCTAGTTTCTTTTTTGTTGTCTGTCAACTAATTTCTGCTTAGGTATTTCATTATCATTATTTTTAGCAAGCTGAAGACCAAGCTCTGTACTAGAAAGTTTTGCCTTTTCTTTAAAATAGTTAAGCTTTAACTTTTCTTTAAGGTAGCAAGCCAAACATCCTGACCAATAGCACCAGCTAGATCTCAGCTATTAGTTTATATCATAGCAGAGAGTGAGGCTGTGAGTCACACTCTCTGGAATATGGACACTGCTCCCCAGGCTCAGCAGAACCTCCTCATCCTGAAGCATCTCCTTGGACCATGGGTGGTGGTGTCACCCACATTGTGTCTGCTCCGAAGACACTGGAAATGTGACGAGCCATCAGTCCTAGCACTGGCCACAGAACAGTGGTTGGAAGCTGTTCTACGGAAGCCCCTTCATTACATGCAGAGCAGGGAAGAAATAGTTACTTTCCCATTAGATGAGGCCCCCAGAACAGTGTTGCTGGCATCTCTGAATGAGTTAAAGTGTTCTGTGGGCTCAACCCTGAGTAAGAGTTTCCGTCTAAAGAGTTTAAAATTTCTGAAACTCTACCCAGATAATAATGCTTCTCCCCCTAAATATGGGGAAAATAACCTTCAATATAAGTGCTCCTTCAGAGTCAAAATGCCTGACTGCTGAGGAGGGCTGCCCACACACTTTGTCCTTCCCCTCACAATAATCCCACTGATACTATAAATGCCTGGAAGGTGATGGCTTAGTCCACATTTTGTCAGATACTGAGTTGACTAATTTTCTTCTAGACTACATTAATTTGTCATCTTATAGATGTGTTTATACTTTCTAAAAATATAGGCTGGCAATTAAATATACCAGGCATTTTTCTTGTTTTTTTTTAAATATTTTTTTTCAGTTGTTGATGGATCTTTATTTTATTCATTTATTTTATATGTGGTGCTGAGGATCGAACCCAGTGCCTCACGCATGCTAGGCAAGCGCTCTACCACTGAGCTACAGCCCCAGCCCACCAGGCATTTTTCTATCTAGAGTTCTGACTTTCATTTAAATCCTGATCAGATTTTACTAACACTTTCACATACTGGCCATACTCTAGGGACTATTTGGGGAAACTTTAATTAATATCATAGTAATATAATTTCAAGCTAATATTCTCAGAATCCTTTCTCTAGAAAACTAATATTTTATTTTATGAAATGATTACATAAATTAGCATTGGAAACAAATGCCTACACCTAAAATTTGCAAGATTTCTTTCCACTTCAGTTTCTACATCTGTAAAAATGTTATTTTATTTTTATATATCTTCCTTCAGAACAAAAATGCTGGATAGTAATTCTCCATAGTACCTTCCCACCACCCCTGGTACTGGGAACTGAACACTTTGCCACTGAGCATAATCTTTTTATTTTTCCATTTTGAGATAAGGTCTTATTAAGTTGCTTAGGGCCTCAGTTGCTGAAGCTAGCCTCAAACTGTGATCCTTGTGCCTCAACCTCCCAAATCATTGGGATTATAGGCATGCACCACCACACCTGGCAGTTCCATAGTATCTTGAGAGGAGCACTGAATTGGGCACTGAGTCCAAAGATGCTGGTCCTAGAAGCCAGCTAAGGTTGCAAGACTGTGAAAACGACCCGAACAGTCTCAGTTTCAGTTTCTGTCACCTGTGATAATAAAAGATTAGGCTAGGTGTTCACTGGGAGCCTCTCTAAGAGTCTGAAAAGCCTTCAGAGAGAGAATGTACTTTGGCAACAACTAACCAGGTATATGTTTTTGTGGAGTGTTAATGATTGATAGGTTGTGACACTGAAATCAGTAAAACACGAATCAAATATTTACACATACTCCCTTGCAGTGAATTTTCCATTGTGGGAAGGTATTGGGCAATGGAAAATTTCTCAAATACTTTTACTGGAAGAGACTAATTAGGCTCAGCTTTTTGTTGTTATTATGTAAAGCTCATATTAGAGCATTAATGATATGTGAAACCCTCTGTTTATTCACAAAATACCACATCAAGAATTATTTAGCAAGTTGCTCTGAACTGAGATGCTTATGATCTGTCTAAGAATAGGCTGCTTTTCTTTACATAAGATGATTTTACCTAAAAGCCAAGTCTATTGTCATTAGTATTGTTAACAATTATAACTCAAAATGTCAACAATGTTTCCATTAATTATAGCACTGTTCCTTGAAGTTGGCCTAATATGGAAGTCAGAAATCAGGGCTCCTTTTCTCAACCTAGCCACCGACTGATAAAATAGTAAAATGTCACCATTTCAGTTCTCTTTAAAAGATGAGAAAAATACCTTTCAACTGACTACCTCAATTTCACCTGAAAAATGGAAGAAACCTGTTTATAGGCTGCAAGTGTTAGTATGGAAAGATTTGGAAAACATTCCAGCTGCCTAAATGGTTACTGAAGAGCATCATAAATTGACAAATTTACTACCCATCCATTCTTTCAGGATGAATTCCATGTGTATATTATTCATCTTTTAAAAGCAAACCTTCCTTTTATTTATTCTAAAGTAACTTTTTAGAAGCTTTAGTGATACCGAATAATGCTGGAATTTAGAAAATTAATGTCCAAGTACACATTCGCCACCACACTCTGCCTTGTACAACAGATTTTATCTTATCTTCTTCTGGGCCCTTTCCACATGAGAATCCTCATTTTTCAAATCTACCTTTAGATGGAAGTTTTCCAGTCCCTAATTTTTACTTTATCCCTCTTCTGCCAATCTTCATTTAGTAGTTAGCTGTACCATCTTCCTTGAGTGTGTGGCCCAAAAAGATATCATGGTTTTCTGATTAAAGGAAACCATAACCATGTGTGGTGGCACACACCTATAATCCTATCAATATGGAAGCTGTGCAGGAGGATGGCAAGTTCAAGGCCAGCCTGGGCAACTTAGCAAGACTCTGTTTCAAAATAAAATAAAAAAGGGCTAGAGATATAGTTTAGTGGTAGATCATCCTAGTACAAAAAAAAAAAAATTTTTTTTTAAAAAGGAAACTATGCTTGGGGCTGGGGTTGTGGCTCAGTGGTAGAGCACTCACCTACCGTGGGTGAGGCACTGGGTTCGATCCTCAGCACCACATACAAATAAATAAATAAATAAAATAAAGTTATAATAAAAATGTCAATCTTTAAAAAAAACACACACAACTCATCTTTTAAAAGAAAAAGAAAAAAAGAAACTATGCTTGTTTCCATCTTTCTAATAACTTTACTAATAATATCCAATTTTTGATCACCTTGTATCGAAACAACACATTGAAAAATTAGATGGAAATCTTTCCCCTTGAATTCAAATTGATATCTCAGAATCTTTTACCTTGAAATTTTAATTCCTACCACTTGCTACTGGATATTGACCAATATAATTGTCCACACTAAATATTACTTTTCACATTCTTGTTCACTTCTATTATTAGAGAAATTTCCTTTGTTCCTCCCTTCTACTATTACCTAAATGGAAACCATTTCCCAGAACCCACCAACCCAAGGAGGAAAAAAAAAATCATAATGCCAGTCAGACCTCAGAATTTTTTCCTGTTCTGTCCCAGCACGTCTCATGAAAAACTGATCCTACCAAAAATCAGGAATATGTTCTTCTGAATATTGCTGACTCTTTTGTTCTGTTTCAGCTCATTCAGGTGCTGACTCTCGTTGCCCTTGACAACCAAAGTGGTAGCCAAGTTGACAGTATCTATTAAGAAAGACTCTCTGGCCCCACATCAAAATGTATACACTGCTGCAGGCCATCCAAGTCTACACTGAATGCTGGTGTGAGAAGGCCAGTGTGTCCTGGAGAGCTTCTGTCTTCTAGAGCTGCTGGCACCACTGTCCTGCCATCTTAGACCCTAGATATCTTGAATCTTTTGGTTTCACTTGTTCTTCATGTGCTCCTTCATGCTGAGGTTTAGTACTGAATCCACAGAGCCCCAACTACAGAAAATTCCTCCTCTAAACTGTGGCTGACCATCCTCAAACTAAGCCTGTTGAACAACAACTGTGTGAGTTTTCTCTTCTCACGTGACACTATCACTATCAAGTTCCTGTTTCCAGAATGTGTTCCTCACATACATGATCTAATTTCATCTTTTAACCACTCT
Organism: Xerus rutilus; assembly: GCA_028644305.1. NCBI lineage: Eukaryota > Metazoa > Chordata > Mammalia > Rodentia > Sciuridae > Xerus > Xerus rutilus. The sequence continues at coordinate 82,549,286 of CM053406.1, read as the reverse complement.
CAGAATAGAGGGTGCTGTCATTTTACAGATGAAAATACAAAGGTATAAAGAAATTGAATTAATTACTCTATGTAACATCGTTGACAGGTGACAGATCCAGAATCTGGTCTCCATATTATTTACAATAGCCAAGTCGGGCACTGTGGCCCATACCTATAATCCCAGCAACTTGGGAGGCCACAGTAGGAGGATCACAAGTTTGAAGCCAGTCTGGGCAATTTGGCAAGACCCTGTCTAAAATAAAAAATAAAAAAAGCATCGGGGTGTAGCTCAGTGGTAGAGCACCTCTGGGTTCACTCTCCAGTACTTACAAAAAAAAAAAAATAGCCAAACCAAACTATAAAATCAACATAGGTGTTCATCAATGGATGAATGCATAAATAAAATGTGTCATACACACACACACACACACACACACACACACAGTGGATTGTTATGAATGCATAAAGAAAATGTGGCACATACACAGTGGATTGTTATTCAGAAAAAAATGAAACTCTGTCATTTCCAGTAATATGCATGGAACTGGAGGACATTATGTTAAGTTAAATAAGCCAGACACAGAAAGGCAAGTACCACATGTTCTTACTCCTATGTGAAAGTTAAATATTAACCTCACAGAAGAAGAAAGTAGAATAATAATCATATTTAATTATTGCATTAAATATGTGCTTTTTATAATTCTTGTTTCCAAAAGGATTCTTGAAAAATAAATAAGTAAAGCATGAACAACTAAAACATTTTTTAACTTATTGTCTAGACCCCAAAATTCTGAAATATGACTCTCTGCTTCCTAGTAATTTATCTTCAAATATGCCACATCCTTAACATTGTATTATGCTGCCTTATTGTCAGGAAACTAGAACTTGGTCCTATTCTGCTTCTCCACAGACATGCCCAGACTTGGTCGAATCATAGAGTAAACACACTTGTAACTTCAACTCCAGTTCTTTTGTGTAAAATCATTAGAATATAGTCAAGGGAAGTTGAGCTACAGAAGCAGAAAATCTATGCATACAGTATTTTTAAAAAAAACAAAACTATGTGTAAGTTTGTATATAATCTCTACACATTCTAGTGCCAATCCCTGAAGGCCTTCTAGAGATTTTAAAGAAGTAGATCTTTGAGTCTAGTCACATTGGGGCACCTGCTGTTTACACACCCCTGTCCTCCATACAATTGGCTAATAATATTAGGCTTTTCCTTCTCTTTCCTCTGTAACTTTCAAGTCCTCCCTCTTTCTCTCCACATTCTCATATCCTTTCAAAAAGTCATAAATAAGCCTTCTCTGCAACAATGCATTGCTTTAGAGTATCTGAAGATCTTTCTTGCTAAGCACTGGAAAACAAGAGCTATGTAGCTGAGGTGGTGCACCCCTGTAATCCCAGCAACATAGGAGGCTGAGGTAGGAGGATCACAAGTTTGAGATCAGCTTCAGCAATTTAGCAAGAACCAGCCTCAAAATAAAAAAGACTATGGATGTAGCTCAGTGGTAAGAACACCCTGGGTTCAATCCTCAGTAAGGGAAAAGAGAGACAGAAGAAAAGAAAGTAAGAATTGTATCTTCTTAGTGTCAGAAAATAAGAACTCTTGGAAAAACTCATGGAGGCATGAGGATCTGTGTGGTTCTTTGTCTCATGAACTTGAAGAATGAGATCCACAGACACAAAGGGTGAGATCAAAGTAACAGATTAATTAAAGTAACAGAAAGAAAGCTAAGCTCTTGGATCAGGAGGGTTCTCAAAGAGGGTTGCCCAGGGGTGTTTATTGACTAGGAGTTTATAAGATAATGTTAGAGGCCAGTTAGGTGGCCTTGAAGACCTTAGGCTAGAGATTTTAAAGTAGATCTGAGTCTAGTCACACTGGGGCACCTAGTGTTCACACGCACCTGTCCAATCAGGATGTTGATCACGTGAAGCTTTGCCTCAGGGACTGACTCAGGGTTCTGGCATATCTTCAGGCACCAATGGAGTCACGGTCACGAGCTGTCTACTCCATTTGTGAACTCCTGGGGGCAGAGGCCTTAACCCTGTCTGCTTAACACATGTCCATCTCCTGCTCTCATCATGACTAATACTCACCTTACTAATCCTAGATTTTGATTTTTGTTTTCAAAGCCTTGTTACCTAAACTGTTTATTTCTGTTGCCTATAACAAGAGTGTCCATGAGCCTAAATCTATAATGTACTTGCTGTAAGTTCAAATTCTGATATTTTAACTCTTTATTTCTGTTTTGCTACAGTCTACACCATAACTCAATGTGTTCAAGATCATGGACGTGGGATCACCTGGAATGGAATACAGATAGCTGTATTTCTTACTTCAGTAAGTATAGATTTATTTTCTGGTGTATCTTAGGAGAAAATATGACCAACTAACCAAGCCATTGATTTCATGGATATTTTTTCACAAGTAAGAATTATAAAAGGAGCCATTGAATAGCTAAGTGTTCGGAAAACACTTATAATGATTCCTTTTTCTTTTGACAGGAGAGACAACATAAAGCACAGACTCTAAGCCAGTCACCAGAATTTAATCATAGATCCATGCTAACAGTTGCATAATGTGGGCAAATTTCTTAATCTCTGTGCCAGTTTCCCCATCTTCCAGGAAGAGATAATCATGGTGCCTACCTTGTGTAGTTGGGAGGATTAAGTGAATTGATACATGTTAAGGATCTAGAACAATGCCTGACACATATTAAGAACTATATGAGTTCCCAGAGCAGTGGCGCACACCTGTAATCCCAGTGACTCAGGAGACTGAAGCAAGAGGATTGCAAGTTCCAGGCCAGCCTAGGCAATTTAGTAAGAACCTGTCTCAAAAATTTTTAAAACAATTTTTTTAAAGGGCTGGAGATGTAAAATGGAGAAGCAAAATGCCCCTGGGTTCAATCCCCACTACTAAAAAGAAAAAAGAAAAGAAATATGTAGGTATTTTGGAATTATTATTATTTAAAAGAAGATTTCATTTTTATGACAGAGTACAATTTAGGTACCACCAAGTCATGCCACAGAATCATGTCACCTCATTTTGTTCCAACTCTCACCATATACATTGCTACATAAATCTACAAGAGTTTATACTAATATCTGAGAAGCAAGTTGTGATTGGTTCTTATAAATGCATAAATTGATGTTCAACAATTTCTCTCTACTGCTCAAATATTACTAAAAGAAATACTTTGTTTTCTCTTAATACTTTACAGTCTTGAAAGAGCTATGCCTTCCATGTGACCACTGACTCTGTAAGATCTCAGGCGTTTTTATGATATGTTATTTGTGAAACCATATTGCCAGAGAAAAGCAGGCCACACTTGTGTGTTCCCAGCCAAAGTAGGCTTTGATGTCAAGAGCCTTTAATTGTGCCAATAACATCATGTAGGTAATGACACAGAGGTTGAAAACCCAAACTTTATAGATGGCTTTATAGTTTAACAAAGTTTTGATTATATTGTCTCATTTAATACTAAAAAAAAAATGTGAAAAAACTAATATATCTATTTTGCAGGTGAGGAAACTTTGTTTCAGAAATGTTAAGTATCTGACCAAAAAACATTGAGCCAAAAATAAACATTACAAAATTCCCATCAACAACATATGCTTACCATATTATTTTTTTCCTGGTAGGGGATTGAACCAAGGTGTGCTTTACCGCTGAATTACAGCCCCAGCCTTTTTAAAAATTTTATCTTGCAACAGCATCTCACTAAATTTTCCAGGCTGGCCTTGACCTCCTGCCTCAGCCTCCTGAGTTGCTGGGATTACAGGTAATAATACATACACGACCAACATACACGACCTTTACTTTTATCATTAGATGAGCTATTGATATAACTGTTGCATTTATCTATCATACCAAGTATTATTAGAATTCCCAGTCATCTGCTTTTTTTTTCCATTTGAACAAGATATTAATAAATGTATTTGTTCAATAAATAAACACTTAAATGACATGTAAGCCGTACTCTAAGCACTAGTGTTTTGGAGGCAAACAAAATAAGCAAAGTACCTGGCCTCACTCAGCTTAAATTCTGGTGGAGAAAAAAAATGAAATACGTATAAGTATATAATGTGTTAAATGTTAATGGAGAAAAATATAGCAAGATAAATGTAATAAATGTAATAAATAAAATGTAAACAGCAATTTTATGCAGGATGATCAGAGAAGTGGCAAATGATATACATAGTTATCACCAAAAATTAAATTATGTAAACTTTAAATTTTTATGTTGGTCAACTCTCTACCACTGTGAAAAATACCTGAAATAATCAATATATAAGGATTTATTTAGGTTTGCTTTGGCTCACATTTTCAGAGGTTTCAGTCCATGGTTGCTAGGTTGTGTCACTTTGGGCCTGTGGTGAAGTAGAACATCATGGCAGGTAGTAGGTCTGCTTATCTAATAGCAGGGAAGCAGTGAGAGAGAGAGAGAAAGAGAGAGAGAGACATGGGGGAAGGGGAAGGGGCTGGGGTTCCAATATCCATTCAAAGAAATGCGCTCAATGACCTAACTTCCTTCTACTAGCCCCACCTCTTGAAGGTTCTACCACCTTCTAATGGTGTCATGGGTTAAGGACCAGGCTTTTAACACATGAGCATTTGGAGGACATTTCAGATCAAAATTGTAGCAATTTTATTAAAAACAAAGATAATAAATATTAAGAACTTCTTTTTATATTACTACATCCTACTATTACCCATGCTTTTAAGGTTATTCAAGTCTATTCTGTCTGCCTGGTGTGACTCTACATTGTGTACAACCAGAGTAATGAAAAGCTGTGCTCCATTTGTGTACAATGAATCAAAATGCATTCTGCTATCATGTATAAATAATTAGAACAAATAAAAAAATTTTAAAAATACCATATAATGGTATGCTTTACTGCACATCTATTCCCAGCCCCACATTCTGTGACATTTTAGCAGCTACAGATGGGCCATGGTAGGAATATTTATTTACACCAGGAAATTCACTGAAAACAACAAACCAAAACTTATTATATTGTAGATAGTCAGTCTAAACTTAAGAAAATGATGAATAAAATATCAACAATGCAGATAACTTTACAATTATGTTATCATGTACATTCAAGCATAATACTTTTTTTAACCCAGAGAATTGGTTGTTAAACATGTACCAGCACACCACAAGATAAACCTTTCTAATAAATTTATTTGATTAATTAAATGATAAAGAGACTTGGAGATAGGAGTGAGCCTTGCAGTTATCCTAGAGAAGAAAATATTATGTTCCAGACAGAAAAAGCAGCAAACACAAGGCACTGTGTCTGGAACCAAGTGATCCAAGGGAATATGCTCGTGGTCAGAGAGGTAGTTAGATCTTATTGTGCCTTATAGATCATTATATGAGAAAGGATGTATTTCACCTCTATTACTGAACTATATCCCCCTTGTAGGGAAACCTCTACAAGGTTATAAGTGGAGAAGTAAATGGTTGGACTTACATTTTAATGGGATGATGTAGCTGCTGTGGGAAACAAAAACTGTAAAGCCAAACGATCAGAAGGAAGTAAAACAGGACCAGAACAGGCTTTATTTTGGGAGGAACACTCTGGGGCCACCACCTCCACCCCCTCCCACCCCCCTTACCCCCCGTCACCAGGCTTGAGTGGGCAGAAAATGGCGCTGGAGCTTCGTGGCATACAGAACTTAAAGGGTCCCCCCATCCGGAAAAGGAAGGCTTAAGGCAGGAAGGGAAGGGCCTGGGGCAGGAAGAGGTGTTGGTCTAGAGTCCAGTGTCCTCTGAGATTGATTAGGGGAGGCTGGTGAGGTCAGAGTCCTTCCGGGATTAGCCAGGAGTCATGGCGGTTTTCATGTCGGAGGTCGCTGCTCCCGGCAGTGGCAGCGGACAATGGGGAGGAGGTGGCAGCCGTGTGGAGCAGAAGAGAGAGAGCGAGGAACTTTCAGAAAGTGCCCCCAGGGGCTAGGTGCCCCCGGCAGGGCTGCACACTGCCTGACCGAGCGGGGAGTGAGGCAGCTGCAGGCAGCCAGGAGCGAGCAGCTGACGGGCGTGGTGGGCGGTTGTTTCTGAGTCTGCCTCTGACCTAACAGAAACAAAAGGACCATTTAGTAGACTATAATCCAAGGGAGGAGTGAGAATGGCTTCCACTACTGGGGTAAGAAAGGTGTTAAAAATGGTCACCTCTTAGATATATGTTATGGTTTAAATATGAGGTGTCCCCCAAAAGCTCATGTAAGAAAAAAATGCAATAAAATGTCAAGGTGAAATGATTGGGTTATGAGACCTTTAACCTTATCAATGCATTAATCCACTTTAATGGACTAACTTGGTGGTAACACTAACTGTAGGCAGGCAGGATGTGGCTGGAGGAGGTGGGTCCTAGGTGCACACCTCTAGGGTATGTTTTTTGCCCCTGGGAGCAACTTAGCCTCTCTCTGCTTCCTGATTATCACGTCTTGAGAGATATTCCTCTTCTGCCGTAATGTTTTGCCCTCTTAAGTCCACTCAAGATTTCAGATTTCTTCTCCCAAGGCAAATGCAGAACGTACAATATGGTTGCCACCACAGGCTACAGGGAACCAAGCAGCAAGCAGCTCGCATGCGCAAAGGAACAGCCAACCAGATGCTGATAGGTAAGCAGTAATGGCGCCTCCTACCAAATCAGTGGACTTTACCTGACTCATCCCAGAAGGACTCTGACCTCAGCAGGATCCCCTGACCAATCCCAGAGGACACAGGACTCTAAATACCTCCTTTTCCTACCTCATAACTCTTCTCTTCTGCCTTAAGCCTTCCTTTTCTGGACTGGGCCCTTTAAATTTTCTGTACTGTGGATCACGTGTGCGATTCTCCCGGACCCACTCTGCTGGACTGGGTGTTCACCGGGGAGCATACAACCCAATAAAGCCATTACCCAGCAGTTTAATCTGCCTCCTTTTGGTCATCTGGCTTTACAGACCCTCACCTTGGTTCCAGAGCAGTGGAGTCAGCTGTCTATAGACTGAGACCTCAGAAACTGTAAGCTCCCAAATAAACTTTCCTAAAAATTGTTCTTGTCAGGTCTTTTGGTCACAGTGGCAAAAAAAAAAAGAGAGAGAGAGACTAAAACAATATATTTTGATGGAAGAGCCAATAGGACTTGCTGACAGATTGAAAATTGAAGATAAGAGAGGAAAGTTAAGGATGAGTCCAAGGTGTTGAACCCAAGCAACTGGAAGTTTGGAGTTACTTTTTACTCAATTGGAGAAGACCAAGATGGCATTTACCAAGACTAGGAATAGCAGGAAGGAGAGTGAAAAATTTAAAGTTTGGCTTGGCTTCAGACAAGTTAAATATGAGATGCCTCTTAAACATCAAAATAAAGATATTGGATAGACAGCAGGAAGTGAGCTGACACAGGAAAAAAGTCAAGGTATGAGGTTTGAGCCCTGCAGCACTCCAAGATTAAAGAATCTAAGAAATGAAAGGGACCAGCACACAAGATGGAGAAGGTGCACTTGTAAAATAAGAGAAGAATCTTTAACTCCAAGGAGTTCATTTATGTTTTATTTATTAATTTGTACTTTTTCTTCTACAAAGGCGTTGAGGGAGTAAATAAAAACAAATATTAAGCTAATAAAATTGAAGTAGAAAAAAATCTGTGTCACAGAAGAAAGACTAAAACTACAGGAATTAAAGGAATCAACCTTGTTATTGCAAACTTCATTTGGAGTTCTGCGTTTCCTAGACTTCACAGCAAAAAGGAAACAGTGTATTAGTTTGCTAGGGCTGTCATAACAAAATATCACAGACTGTGTGGTTTAAATAACAGAAACTTATTTTCTCACAGTTCTGGAGGTTAGAAATCCAAGATCAAGGTGTTCCAGGTTTGGTTTCTCCTGAGGCCTCTTCTGTGTCCTCACATGGCCTTTTCTCTTTGCACACATCCCTAATTTTTCTTATTATGAGAACATCAATCCTATTGAATTAGCGCCCCATCTTTATGACCTCATTTAAATTTAATTGCTTCTTTTTAAAAAATTTTACAGTGCTGAGGATGAAATGCAGAGTCTTGCACATGCTAGGGAATTGCTCTACCACTGAACTATAACTCCAGTGCACTTAATTACCTTTTTAAAGGCTCTATCTTCAAATATATTCATATAGGAGGTTAGAGATTCAAAACCTGAATGCAGGAGCTTATCAGTCTATAACAACTGGGACAACATATTATAAATGTTCTGTTAGTACACTTTCAGTTAGTGCTATTATACAATGTTTGATTTGCTCTAATATTACTTTTTTTTTTTTTTTTAAGTACTGAGGATTGAAGCCAGGGCCTCATTCATATACCAAGCAAGTGCTCTACCACTGAGCTACACAACCAGCCTGTTTAAAAGTTTTTTTGGTTTTGAAATAGGATCTCCCGAAATTGCATGGGCTAGCTTCAACCTTGGGATCCTCCCACCTTTGCCTCCCAAGTAGCTGGGATTACAGGTGTGAAACATAACTCCTGGCTAATATTACTTTTAATGTAAATATGAACCCAGAGAGAATGTTCCTGAGGTGATCATAGAAGCTGGGAATTTAGTATGCCTCAATGTGCTTTCTTCAGAAGTCTAAATGTCCTCTGTAAGAAAAAAGGTTGCTGTTATTCTGCTTTGATGGCATTTTTAGGCTTTGATTCTGGAAAGAGAGTAATCAGGCAGGAACAGTTCCATATAACCCTTACTAAAAGCCAAGTCAGATACTAGGAGGGAAGGCTAGAAGCATCACTATTAGAAATAAAGATAGAGGATCTGTGGATGTAGCTCAGGAATAGAGTGCTTGAATAGAGCACTTGCCTAATATGTGCAAGGTCCTGGACTCCAGTCACAGAACCACACACGGGGAGTGGGGGAGACCAGAAATAAACTTGGAGAGAGAGGTGGAGGGGGGGAGAGAAAGGGAGGGAGAGAGGAAGGAAGGAAGGAAGGAAGGAAGGAAGGAAGGAAGGAAGGAAGGAAGGAAGGAAGGAAGGAAGGAAGGGAGGGAGGGAGGGAGGGACAGAGGGAGGGATTGAGGGAGGGAAGGAAGGGAAGGAACAAAGGAAACAAACAAATCAAAAGTCCAGGAAAAAAAAATCTGTGGAACAGGACTGCCAATATTGAAGATATGATGGGTAGTTACAAAATGTTTTAAGAAAATTCTCTCTTGAAAATATGAGGCTTCTATATTCTCTAGGAGATATGTAAATACATATCTTTATTCTTATCTGAAAAAAATAAATGTATAAAGTTCTAGAGATGTGTGATTTATCATGGTATGCTAGGGCATATTTATCTTTACCTATCTCCTTGCTCTGATAGGCAATAAAGCTTAATAATTAAAAAGGTCTTGCTTGTTTATTGTTATGGACTATGCTCACATTCAGGTCCTGCTAGTGATCAGAAGAACAACAACAAAGAAGTTTCCTGAGGGATGTTATAAAGGATCTCATTGAAGATAATATAACAATTAGTTGGGTATCACTAAATAAACATAATAGAACAAATAAATTACATTTATTTTACCTGCTGTAGACTGAATTTTGTCCCTCTGATTTAATGGTTGAAGGCCTAACCCCCATGTTGATGGCGTTTGGAGATGGGGCCTTTGGGGAGATAATTAGGGTTAGATGTGTGCATGAGAGTTGGAGGCCCTCATGATGAGATTAACACCCTTATAAGAAGAGGAAGAAAGAGCATGTTTCCTCTCCATCACATAAGCACAGAGAAAGCAAGTCACTGGGAACAAGTCAGCAAAAGTGCTGTTAATACCAATTTAGTATAATCATATAAAAAGACAAAAACTATACTTGTACATCATACCCTTCCGGATTCAGATGTAGATACATCCTCTAAGGCCCAGATCCCCAGTGGTCAGTCCTGAAGCTAGATATTGCCACAGTGAACTTTGTTTGACTCACACATTTGTTTGTAAGTTGACTTGGTTACCAATATTTAGAAATCAAAAGATTATTATCCAAAATTCATTTTGAGCCATAGAAAATCATAAGATATGACAAAACTTGGCTCATATTCTGAGTTTCTTACAAAACACACAGCTGGACCTGAGTGACAGCCTCATTGTATGCTGCCTGCATTTTCCAACTTAACTTAGTACCTGCCACTTTGCTTTCTCTCTAACCCACAAACCAAGTATGGATTGTTGTCTATCATTATATTTTTACCTGCTGATTTTCTTAGTAAACAAAAACATTTCTTTGCATTCATGCCTATGTCAAAGGTGGATAAGTGAAAGATGGATTTCTCCACAGCTTTTGTAGAAAATGAGACGAGAACATATTTCTTTGTGGAAGTAAAAAATATTCCTATAAGTCATGTCTCTGTTATAGGTATTCACCTTAAGATAACACTATGAAACACAAACTGCTGTAAGAACTAGGACCTTTTTAAGGATAAAAGATATGTAATGAAATAAAACTGAAACATTAACAAAAAGGACTGAAAAGCAAAAGGGTTTGTTTGGGAATGAAGTCATACTGCTCTAAAATGTATTTACAAAGCTGGGGTCTTCACTTGTCTACCTCACCATACAGGCCCCCACTTCCCAACCTCCTACTCCATCCTCATCCTTCACTGGCTTTTGAGTTTGCAATTTCTGCTTCAAACAAATATATTTACAAAAAAATTACAACAAACTGTAAAATACAGCATACTACATACTAAAGTGAAAAATTCTGTTTTTGTGTCTCTTTAGATAAAAATTTTCAAGAAGTTGCAAGGTCAATTAGAGGAAAAAATGCAAACAAAGAACAAGAAATTACACACAATTGCCCTCATGGCCTTCCTCAGGTTTCCAATATACCTGCATCCAAAAGTACCATACTAGAGCTTGGTATTTTTCTGGTTAATAGTTTATCAAGCATATATAGTTATTATAAATATATAGTTATTATAAATCATGGAGAAGTGACATGTATACTTTTAGATGCTTGATAAAGTTCAATGACTTAATGGCAAAAGAATGAGGGATTTATACAACCAGATATTTCAAATAGGTTGGTAGTAAATTTTGTCTCTTGTCCTAGGCCAGTGCAGAGCTATTTGAAATAAGGACTAAAATAGGCTTCAATATTGATTTAGAGTATTCCAGACAGGTACCCTTCATGGATTGATATGCTAGGAACACATTTCTAACATTTGGACTAATGGTAGATAAGTAAACACCTCAACACCTGAGAAATGAAGAAGAGCAAGGAAGAAGAGGAGGAGGAGGAAGAAGAGGAGAAGGGGGAGAAAAGGGAAGGAAGAGGGAGAAGAGTAGGAAAAGGGGAAGAAAGAGGGAAAGAAGAAGAAAGAGAAAGGAAGAAGAGAGAGGAAAGTGGGGGATGGAGGACAACATCAGGGCAAAAGTCAGAAGATGTTTTAAGCAGATCAGAATTTAGTCACATGTAAGTGTTAATGCCAGCAGGTCATGCTCAGAACAGTCTGCCCTGGAACCAACTCAAAGCAGAGGCTTCTGAATTTCTGGCAGGTCCAGGGAGTGTTGTAATCCAAGGCTGCCCTTCCCAGAAAGAGAGAAGGACAGGGAGTTGGTAGCAAAGTTCAAGCAGGTAGAATACTGGTTTCTTCAGTCTAACGTCATTCAGATTAAGTGCAGAGTAGAGATAAAGGACGTATTATGTAATTTTCTTTACTTTTTTTTTTTTTTTTACTGTTTGATGTAATGAAGACATAAAAAAAGAGGCTTAAGGAGATTCTTTACTAAGCAACTAAATCATTAAAAGTTCACCTTGATGTTATAATATTACCCCATAATTACATGGTTTGTTTATTGCAACTTTTTAAACAGGGCTGTATCCTAGCAAATCCAGAAACCTCGTCACACAAAGCCTGATGTGACAGAAGTTGTTGGTGCAGTCTGACAAAAACAGGACTAACTCTGAAGGCATAACACTCTACCCCCAAATTTAACAGCTTAAAAGAGTCATTTTATTTTGCTTACATGTGAGGTGTTGGTAATGCCATTGGGCAACTCTCTTGATACTCCCTCATGCAATTGCAGTCAATATTGGCTGAACTGCAATTATTTGAAGGCTCAGCTGGGCTGGATGTCAAAGATCCCTGGCAGTTGGTGCTGACTTCCAGCTGGAAGCACAGGTGGGGCTTTATCCCAAGCTTCTGCACACTATCTCCCCATGTGTCTGCCTGTTCTTCCTGCCTAGCCACTGGACTCCAAGGGCAGTGTCTCAACAAGGAGATTCTGAGGAGCACAGGGAGCAAACAGTCCAAGAAGCCAAGGAGAAGTTGCATGGTTTGTTCTGACCTCGCCTTGGAAATCACTCAGCATTACTGGCACTGAACTTTATTGGTCAAGGAAATCCCCAAGACCAGACCAGATTGAATGGAAGGGAAATTGGACTCCATCTGTCTATGCAGGGAGTGTCAAATAATTTTTTGCCATATTTAATTCCTCAGAAACACCTTTCTATCATGATTCTGTAAATTCATAATTGCTTTTTTACTTTCATTGCATTACTCTCTCCCAACAAAATTTGGAAATACATATCCCTTACTCTGAAGCTAAGACTTTTACTTGAAATCCTTCCCAGTAATCAAGCCTAGAGGTAGGGAAAATAAGTTTTCTTTACTTATTTGCTTGTTTCTCACATTCACCCTACTGTTTTGCAGTCTCAAAACTGTTGAAAGAGCATTTGTCATCCACAGTTTGTAATAGGAATTCTGTTTTTGAGTTAAAATTTAATATATAGAATTTCAGTTAATCTCCCTTGAAGAAATAACACACAATGTTTCTTAAGCTTGGAAATCAGTAAAGATAGGCAGTAGACTTCTCTTTGTTACATGCTGTTCTAGTACACTTGTTTTTATGTTGTCCCATCTTAGTTAATCTCAAATTACTACTATATAATAAAAACTCATAATCAGGTGATTCTTTTGTTCTTGTGTAAAAAGATATTTCTGATCTCTTATTCTTCACCAAGAACAAGAAGATGTTCATACTTTTTCCAAAATGATAAAATTGCTGCATGTTCTTCCCTGATGGCCAATAAAGCATTTAAAATGCACACCCAAAACCAGGTGCCTTATTGAAAAGAATTAGGGTTTAAAGTGAAAATGAAGGTTTTCTTTGAAATATACCTAACAGGCCCCTCTACTCATCTGTGAAATTAAAAAAATAATTTTTCGTTGTGTAAGACCTGGTTTTGTTTTTTAATTCCTTCCTGTCTGCAGAGGAGTGGGGGTGATTTTCTTTTTATAATCATTCACTGACTGTTTTTACTTTGGTTTTATCAACAGAATTTCCCTTCCTCTGTGATACTATCATATTCTTCCTCCTCCCTCTTCTCTTCTCCTCCTCCTCCTCCTGATCCTCTTCCTCCTCCTCTCCTTATTGCCCTTCCTCTTCATCCCTCTCCTCCTTCCCCTCCTCCTCCTCTTCTCCTTATTGCTCTTACTTCTTCTCCTTACTTCTTTTCATATTTCTTTTTCCTCTCTAGGATTTTGGATCACTGAACTGTTTTTGTATCAAAGATGAAAAAATAACAGAGGAAAAACTAAATGTGAAGGTTTATGTATCTTTCACTATAAGGATTTATGGAATCAAATACACAGCTATTAACTGAACCCACCTAAATCAGAAGAGTCTCAGTTTAGCAAACAGTCATTTAAATAAAATAAAAAGACTACAGCAGAGAGGATTTTAAAAAGTTAGTAAATTATTAAACAAAATGAGATTTAAAATATATAATAGATAATAGGCAAATTCACAGTAACAGAAAGATTAGTGTGGTTGCCAGGGCCTGGGGGAGGCACATCGGGGGAGTGCTTATGGGTACATGGTTTCTTTTTGGAGTGGGAGAATTAAGGTACAACTCTCATGCATTATTCTCCTTAGTTAATCCATGGGCCTAAGGCTTATTCTAAAAAAAATCCTAAATTTCCATCATCAGTCCTAAATAGGTTGTGTCACACTATCCTAGTGGGGTTGTGAGAGGTAAGTAGGAAAGAATTGTTCTGAGGAACAAAGAGACAAAAATAATCCCAAGCTGAAAATGCTGCTCTGCCACCCCCATGTATGGCTCATTCTGAGCACACAGATGATCATCAGTTCATTCTACTCTGAATATTCAAGAATTTAAACTCATTTCCTCAAAGGGAACTGCAAAAATCAAACACAATCTTGAGTGAACAATTAAGATACTTATTGTTTCATGAACTAGAAAGTCTCAAGGTAATATGTGCCTCAGGTCCAGTTTGACGCAAAAGTTCAATGATCTATCAAAGCCTTATTTTTCCCCTCTCTTGGCTTTACCTTCTACGGTGTGAGTGTACTCCATGCCACCACCTTCATGACAACACAACAGTTGCAACGATTCTAGTCTTACAGCCACATTAGACAACCATGCAAGAAAGTAAATGTCTTCCAGTAGCACTCTCAAACAGTCCCAGAATTACCTTTCCATACAAATTACCAGCTGGGCGCGGTGGCATAAGCCTGTAATCCCAGCATTTAGGGAGGCTGAGACAGGACAATCGCGAGTTCAAAGCCAGCCTCAGCAACAGCGAGGCGCTAAGCAACTCAGTGAGACCCTGTCACTACATAAAACACAAAATAGGGCTGGAGATGTGGCTCAGTGGTTGAGTGCCCCTGAGTTCAATCTCCAGTACCAAAAAAAAAGAAAAAAAAAAAAAAAACAAATTACCTTATAACAAATCTTCGTATGCCTCAATGGCCTGAGGGGACACAAGAGTTTATTTCTGTCAATCCTTGCAGCCAGCAAAGCGCTAACCTTGCTGCTTGAATTAGTCAACCCAAGACTCAACCAATCACTGCATTAAAGGGTACAGGCTTCGTAGAATTGATTTAGGTCAAACATGTCCATTCTTGGTGATCAACTACCTTCAAAGCACATCAGCAGGGACTTAGGCATAGATAAATATTTAAATACTCGTAGACAGAGAAAAGAAGGCAATAGTCACTGACAAGACTACTCACTATCATTTTTCTATTCCTTCCTGCCACAACAGAAATACAAGCATACTTTGGTATCCATAAGGAAGCAGTTCCAGGACACCCACCTCTTACAGATACCAAAGTCCATGCATGCTCAAGTCATTATATAAAATGATGCAATCCTTCATATAACATACGCACATCCTCCTGTGTGCTCTAAATCCTCTAGATTATCTATAGTATATAATATAATGTAATGCAAATAGTTGTTATACTCTATTATTTAGGGGAAATGGGAAATAGTCTATCCAAGTAGTACAGATGCAATTTTTTCTCCAAATAGTTTTGATCCTAGGTAGGTGGAATGCATGAATGTGAAACACACAGATACAGAAGGCTAACTATTTATCTGGTAAAGTAGATAAAGGGAGGTAGGAGAAATGGTAATGATTTCTTTTTCTTTTTTCTAAGTAGTAGGATCTCAGAGCTAAATGGAATCCTAAATGGTGTCCTGAAGGACACCCAGTCTGAAATCATCAGGTTGATTTAGCCATGTTTACAAAGTCTAAATCATCTATTTGCTATTAATTTATTCATTCTTTAGCAATTATTTATTGAGCACCTGCTGTATGCTCAATAACACTCTAGTCATTGAAGGTACAGGAAAGAACAACAAAGCAACTGTGTCCTTGTGAAGTTCACATTTTGGTGAGGGCCTTTTTCCTAACATCATTGCTCATATTCTTTCCTTAAAACAACACCCAGACAACAAAGAAATGAAAGTTTTCATTATCCTCTATTTCTGGTCATCTGTGAAATCTTAAATCTTACCGTCTTAAACCTTGATGATGGTAATTTAGATATAAGATACAGTGTTTCAAATAGAACCCTTGGGTAGTTAATCTTTAGTCTCATTTCCTTAACAGTTAAATTATCCAATTTATATATGAAATCTTAGTAAATGTTTGAATACAATAAAGTTATTCAAAAATTCCCTCATCTAAAATTACTGGGTTTTGTTTTGTTTTGTTTTGGTACTGGGGATTGGTCACAGGGGCACTTAACCACTAAACTACATCCCCAGCCCTTTTTATATTTTTTATTTTGAGACAGAGTCTCACTACATTGCTTAGGGCCTCGCTAAGTTGCTGAGACTGGCCTCGAACTTGTAATCCCCCTACCTCAGCCTTCTGAGTTGCTGGGATCACAGACATGCACCACTCTTCCTGGTTAAAGTTATTGTTTTGAACCAGATACCTGAATACAGACACAAGGAAGAATAAAAGTAATAATTGTTTGAAAATTAGAACCCACAATATACAGGTTTTTTAGTTATATAAATATTAGTCTGTGTCTAATTCTTACACATACAAGTTTTTCTTTATGTTCTAAAAAATTAAAGGAAAATGACTGTAATTAGTTGCCTTTATAAATAAAAATGGGTGCTATAACCATCTTCTTGAGCTCTTTCTCAAGGCATTGTTTATTTTCTGTGATTAACCTCTGCAATCCCTTTATAACTCACAGCCTTCTTGAAGTCCTAATGCATTTGTTACTGTCCTAGACTGGGCAAAGCTGTCCTTCCCCTCTGGAAGCCTTGAATGTGAAAAAGAAGATATGTGAGAAGACGGCAGTTAAAACAGGAGAAGGAGGAGAGGAAGTTTGGAGAGTGTAGGAATAAAGAGATGAGAGTCCAGCTTGAACTTTGGTCCCACTCCTCCCTCAGTTGAGAAGCACCCTGATAACTCATCATTGGGAAAAACCACAGGCTTGCTTCAGAGTCCTTGAAGTCTCAAACAGGCTTGTTTAATTTACATTTTAATTCAAAATCAAAACTACATCCATTTCACAGTCTCTCTTTTTTCAGCTGCCTCTTACCTGTGAAGTTTTTAACTTCCTCACAAGAAAGATCCTACATAATAACCTAGCAAACTATGTACTACCCATTAATTGGCTCCTCTGTGTTTCCCACAGAAAGCCAAGCAGTCTCCTTCCCCTTGTATCCACTGGCAAGTCATTATCATATGAGTGAGTATTGGTTGATGGCCTTTGCACTTAATGTGTCCTCTTGGAAAAAATGCTCTTCCTTTGGGTTATCCACATGGCTCTCTCCTTCCTGAGGAAGTCAACTTGAAAATTGACTTTTGTGCATTAAATGTCTGAGAGGGTGTTCTTGAAATTAACACCTTTGGAAGGGAGAGAAAGGATATAGGTTCACCAGGGGTAGCCCGATGGGAACACTGAAATGCAAAGAGCCTGTTGGGTAGGTCCAGTGTTGGGCTTGGACACCTCCCCCTTGGTCACTGGATATGGGCTGCCTCAGGGTGGGCATGTCTGTGAAAGGCTCTCCACAGCTTCAACAATTCCTGAAGGCTGACAGTTGAGATAGTCTGTGACAGCTGTCTAGCATCTGCTGCAGAAAGTCCTTCCTTGAAGGGGGATCTGCACTGCACATCACTACATCTACACATACCTCACTTCATAAAGGATACCTTTCAGAGAGGCCTTTCTGACTACCTTTTACAAAATCAGCATCCCATTCCCAGCCCCCAAAGAGAATTCCAGTCTTCTTTCCCCTTACCTTACTTAATTTCCACTTAACATGTTATGTATTTATTTACATTTCCAATCCCCTGCACACCTATACACAGGTTAAATATAAAAATTAAGAGATTACAAAGTTTTACTTCAAATTGCTATCTCCCCAGCACCTAAATTGTAGAACAATTCCTGGCACATAATAAATAGGCAGCCAAAAAATAGGTATTGAAAAATAAATCAAATCCCCCTGTTACTAGACCCATTCATTAGAGCAAAATACCTACTGAAATATTCTAGTAATTCTGTTTTACAAGGCTGGGGATGCTTAACTGTTATCCAAAATGATTTCATTGACTAGATTAAAACCAGAATCCTAATGTAAATTAATATTATCTATGGTATGATCCACTAAAGATGCCCTATAGCACCAGTAGAAAGAACATAAGCAAGGCTATTCTAAGTATATGTAGGACCTTCCCAGAAAGCCCCTCAAGGAAAACACAACGTATATATGTTTAAGGCTGCTGCAGCTGCAATAAGGTACCAGATTGGGTGGCTTAAATAACAAATTTATTTCTCAAAGTTCTGAAGAAATAATGTTTTGTATCTGATCTAAAATTCACGCACTCTTTATCCTTTCAGTACATTTTTCTTTGGTCACTTACCAACACAACCCCCAGTGTTCTTGGTACTAAGGGTTTTGTGTGTGTGTGTGTGTGTGTGTGTGTGTGTGTGTGTGTGGTGCGTGTGTGTGTGGTGCTGGAATTGAACTCAGAGCCTTGGGCATACAAGGAAAACACTCTATCGACTGAACTATATCCCCAACCTCCTAGAGGTTAGTTTTGAAACAGGGTATCACTAAGTTGCTGAGGCTTGCCTCCAAATTTGTGATCCTTCCTTCCTCAGCCTCCAAGTGCTGAGATTACGGGTGTGCATCATGGCACCTGACTCAAACTTAAGCTTTCTATAGTTCCAAACATCTCATTTTCTTTCCAACCAGAGAGAAGAGACAAGGAAAAACCTTTTTATTATATTCTGTATTGGTCTGCTAGGGCTATTATAACAAAACACCACACATAGACTAGGTGGCTTTAAATAGCAGATACTTATTTTCTCATAGTTCTGAAGACAGAACTCTAAGATCAAGGTGTCAACAGTTTTGGTTTCTCTTGAGGTCTCTCATTGGCTTGTAGATATCTGTTCTCTCCCTAGGTCTTTACCTCACCTTCCCTCTGTGCATCTTGGCCCAAGTTCCCTCTTCTTGAGCCAGGCATGTAGTTCAGTGGTAGAGCATTTGCTTAGCATGCATGAAGCCCTGGTTCAATCCCTAGTACTGAAAAAGAAACAATTCCTCTTCCTTTTTTATAAATTTTTTTTTTTTAGTTGTAGAGGGACACAATATCTTTTTTTTTATTTGTTTATTTCTTATGTGGTGCTGAGGATCAAACCCACTGCCTCATGCATGCAAGGCAAGCGCTGTACCACTGAGCCACAATCCCAGGCCCCTCAAAATTCCTCTTCTTAAAAGGACATCACCTTGTGTTAGATTAGAGTCTACTCTAAGTGACCTCATCTTATTTACCTCTTAAAAAGGTATTTTTGATGCAATTACATTCTGCAGTTAAATAAGGGCTAGCACTTTAATAAATGAATTGGAGAGGAATACAAATCAAGCCCATGAAACAATCAGCTAAATTTCAGGGTTAACAACAATAAAAAATGATAAAGTTAATTCATGCACCACAATCCCATCCTAAAATAAATGAGCATGAGTTCAGAGGAAAACTCCCAGAAAACTGCTCTCGTGTGAATGATAAGTGACAGCATCCAAGTAAAGGTATATCAGACGTGGACCTAGAGAGAGTTACAGGGGTGCCTGGTCTTGGCTGTGGAAAGATTTAATATAACTTCAAATTAACACTATAATCTTACATTCTAGACCAAGGTGCATGTTGAAAGATTATTTGCTATCCAAGACATGGTATTAAAGAATATTTCCAAAACGTTATATTGGCCTTGAGTGAATAACTTCTGGACAAGTTGGGTTAGTGACACCTACCATTACCAGGAGGGTGGACGAGGGGGCACAGGGAGCTCAGTTTCTTAGTAAGGAAGCTCTGAGTGGTTTCAGTGTTTTAGAACCCTGAGTGCTGAGTTTATGTATCAGAATGTGGACATGTTACTTTTTGCTACCTGCATCCCCAGTCAAACCTGCAAAGTTAAAAGGAAAGGCACAGATATATTTGAGTATCTCATCTACTTTTTTCATTTTAAAAAAACTATTAGTCTTTTAAAATTGTGTCTCTTCCGAGTATGACATGCTTCAGCAAAATCAGAATCCCCTGGGGTGCTTTTTATAAAGATGATTCAGCAAGACTTTCCAGAGTCACTGAATGAGATTTCCTGAGGGTAGGACCCAGTAATCTGCTTTTACAAGCTTCCCAGGTAACTCTGATGTGCAATAAAACTTGAGGAACATTCTTTTTAGGAGTTGACCAGGATCATATATTCAAAATATTTACTTTGGTGGATAGATGGGGGAGAAGGAAAGGAAGACAAAAATTAATAATAGTTTTGTATCTAAGGCATTTATGATTTTCAAAGTACTCATAAACATTAATTCAAACATCATTGTGGATTGATGAGTACTGTTGCTAATGCCCACCACAAGACTACTACCAATCTGAAAGCACAGATGTCAGTGGGACTTTATCTTTCAGGTAAGGTACTCGTGGTCAGTGTTTTTTTTATCAGTGAAGATCTACTGGTCAAGCAGCCAAACAGCAGTCATGACTGTACTGCTATGTCAGTTTGCCAAATTTCCATGGATTCAGTAAATCAGGAGACAGTAAGCCTGAATGGATTCAAACAGCGTAGGACCTGTGGCACAGCTGACAGCCGGAGCTGTCATGGCCCAAGGCAAAGATGCAGAGGTAGCCCAGTAGGTGCTGCACACACACGCACCACAGGCATGGATCACAGCTGATAATTCCTAGCTTGGAGAGCCTACAGTCTTTTAAAAGAACTGCTAGCTAACCTCCCCAACCACCTTTATAGAGAAAAACATTGTCTTTATTATTCTGATCAGGAAATACAACTGCCTTCTGACTCAGAGAGAGATACTATCTTTATCACCCTGGACTATCTCCAAGGAGGGAAGGAAAATAGCTTTACTAACCTGGAGTGGGAGCAAATCTGTTCCCTTCCCTAGAACAGCTTTGTAAACGTCCTAGAACAAAGCTGTCAATGCTCTTTGCTCCAGTTATCCAGAAATGCCAGAATTATCTCTCAACACTACCTCTTAATATTCTTGGCTTTGATAAATCAAGTAAACCTGGATGTTAGGAGAACTCAAACTTGTCTTCTTTCACATACTTCAGAGAACAGAGTCTGCCATTTAAAAATTTTTATAGAGACTAGGGGTATAGCTCAGTAGTATATTATATACTTAGCATACACGAGAACCTGGGTTCAATTCACAGCAACCAGAAACTAAAATGCTTTTTAAAAATATGAATCCAGGCTTCAAAATTTTTCAATGATATATCCTATTACTCAAGCCAAATCTTACACAATTTATAAAAGCCCCACAGTATAGAAGCAGGTAAAAACAGAACTGCTCTGTAAGAAAAAATAATGAGATACCAACACTATAAAAATCATCACTCTAGCCAGGCATGGTGGCGCACATCAGTAATCCCAGTGACCCTGGAGGCTGTGGCAGGAGGATTCAAAGTTTAAGACCAGCTTCAGCAACTTAGTGAGGCCCTGTCTCAAAATAAAAATAAAATGGAGACGTGGCTCAGTGGTTAAGCATCTCTGAGTTCAATCCTCAGTACCAAAAAAAAAAATCATCACTGTACTAAAACAGTGGTTCTTGTTTTAAAATTACTAGCCCTCCTCAGCACATTTAAGTTATCAGGCTAGGAGCAAAGGGTCACATAGGTGTGGATAAATTAAAATAGCTCTTTTGGCATCAGTAGTGACAGAAGAAAAACTGGAAGTTTTAATTAACCACAGAGGTAAGTAGTTTAGGATCTATTAACAGGCATATCCAAAGGTAGATTTAAAAAGCAGTAGTCATCTCTATACCTGATTCATTTACTTATTCACTCATTTATTTATTGAACAAGAATACTAATATTGATAACCGACCAAGTACCAGACATCTTAAGGTGCAAAAGTTAGGACGTTGTCCCAGTCAAAGGAGGGAGGGATAAAGAGAAGCAAATATTACATAGGTAAAAATTATCTAATTTTTATAATTGCAAAAAGTACATACATGCTGGGTGTGGTGGCACATGCCTGTAATCCCAGCGGCTCAGGAGGCTGAGGCAGAAGGATGGTTGAGTTCAAAGCCAACCTCAGCAAAATCAAGGCACTAAGCAATTCAGTGAGACCCTGTCTCTAAGTAGGGCCAGGGATGTGGTTTACTGATTGAATGCCCCTGAATTCAATCCCTGGTAATCATCCCCGCCCCCTGCACCAAAAAAAAAAAAGTACCTACATGTGCCATAAGAGGATGCAACTTGTTTCTATGACATTTTCTTCTAGCCAACTTTTTCTGTCTGAGACAGTCACCAAGAACATGTGCAGCAGTTCCCTGTGTTGGGAACCAAGAAAGGTTTGAGGGACACTTTCTTTTAATCTATTGGTTTTAAAAGCATTGAATTTCATAAATTCTAGATAATTTATAATCCTAAAAGTGTGTAATTGGCTAACAAATACCACATCAGGGTGTCTTTTTCATATTAATAATATCCAGCTGCTTTTCTGACAAGATTAAACTCATGGTCACAATTAAGAAATGCACTAATTGCTCCTTAGGGAAATTTAGAAGCTTGATATTGAAAATGAACAGCTTTTATCATAACAAATGATAATAATACCTACTACTGTATTAAGTATACTGTATATATGTGTGTATATAATTTAGTTAATTCTTAAATGGCTTCATAAGGTAAGTACAATCTTCTCTTTGCAAGGGAGAAAATGGAGAATCTGTGCTACTTGGTAAATTGCCCAGCTTGCCACAGGTATTGAGGCAGAACCCAGGTCTATTCACCCCCAATTCCTGGGCTCCTAGCTGCTCAGCTCCAGGCCTTGAAGAAGAGGCAGCCAAGGCCAGAGCCTTGTTGCCCACCCTTCCTTTAGCTTTTATCACAAGAGGACATTCATTATTTTTTTAAACCAATAAGCCTTTTCCAGCTTTCTTTCTTGAATAATGTCTAGAGAAATATGAGTATAGATATGATCAGGGGTTGTGAGTTTTCATTGTTATTTTAAAAGAGTCTTCTGCAATAAAATAAACAGAATTAAATCTTGACAAGATTTTGAACATACTAGACAATTTTTATCTTTATACTGATAACAGAAACTTTTGGGTAAGTCACCTAGAAATGAATTCTGTCTTCCAATTTCAAAATGACAAGACATAGCAAATAAATGTAACAGCCACCAGAGTGGGTATAGTTATATTTAATTTTTGCCAAGGATCATTAAAATAATATTGATATACTACTAAACATTATTTTTAAAACATTAACATAATATTATATCACTATTTTAAAAATATAAACATTTCAGGAATATAAAATGGATAATAAAATAAATTCATAGTACATTTTAACTAATATAAATGAATATTCTTCCCCTATAAAATAAATTTTTTATGTAACATATTTTAAAATTGTGCTAAAGATATAAGATATCATATTCATATAATTTAAGGTTTTGCTAGAAATATATACCTAAATAGCTTGGAATAAGATTTCTCTTTAATTCAAAAACTAATTAAGCTTAAATTTTATTTTTAAAATATAAAAATAACTTAGCAAATGCCATCTGCTTTAAAGTCCTTTTTGTTGTTAGACTGGCCATCTGGGTCTTGCTTTAGAGAAAAATCATAAAATAGCACTTAATTGAATTTACTATAACATAGGAAAAGAAAATACTCAAGCATGTGTGCAAAAGGTTCAACCAAAAATAAAATATTTGGTTTGAAATCGTTACACAGCTATGTATAGACACCAGTTCACTAATGCTGGAAGAGTGTAATACCTCTATCTCACTTTCAGTTAAACAATTATATCTCCTTTCCACCTGTTTTCTAGTAATCTACATAAGAGTGAGAGTGGATAGGCAACAACAAGGAAATTAAGAGGACTAGTTTCAAAATAAGAATGCACAATACCTCCATGAGTGAATGGATCATCTCTCAGAGAAGTTTCTTTCAGATCATTGAGAGAAGATAAGTGACTTTATGATTACCAGTCAAGCAAAAGATAAAAGGAAAGAAAATTTTTCCTTCCAATCAGTAGGGCTAAACTTAACCTTATTCCAACCGGAGTTGGGAATTTTGTCAAATGTATAGTAATTAGAGTTCTCTAGAGAAAGAACCAATAAGATGATATATAGATAGATAAGTAGATAGATAGATAGACAGATAAAGAACTTACTGTGAAGGATTTACCAGGTGCTTATGGAGACTAAGAAGTCCCATGATCTTTTGTGTGTAAACTGGAAGCCCAGGAAAGCTGGTGGTGTTGTTCCAATCCTGAGAACCAGTATGAGTCTAAAGGACTAACAAAGAGGAGCATAGATGTCCAAGGGCAGAGGACAGTTGCCCCAGCTCAGAGAGAAAATTTGCCATTGTTCTGCCCTTTTATTGTTTGCAATTTTGAATTGATTGAATCAAAACAATTGATTCAGTCTACTGAATCAAATGCTCACCCCTTCCATAAACACTCTCTCAGACACGTCCAAAAATACTGTTTACCAGCTATCTGGGCTTCTCAGAATTAACTAACACCTTCTGCAAATCAACATGCTGATGGAGTATTCCTGGCTAGAGGCTGAGAGGTCCCCAAGACCCGCAGGCCTCTCAGACCAATTTCAGGCCTAGGTGTCATGAAGTCAGTCCTCCAGTTCTAGAAATTCTTAACTAAGCTGAGAGACTCTAGGTCTTTTCCTGAAAACACACCAAGTAGAATTTTAAAATATGTCCAAAGGTCACCAGTAAACTCCTTGATAATCCTCTCAAATCCTCCATTGGAACAACAAATTTGAGAACTGCTTCTTATTCTTCAATCAAATCCAGGTCAATTATTATTAAATATGAATTGGAGAAGACATCAGAGTTAAAGAGCATTTCAGCTCATCATGAATAATCAAGAATTCCCTGAAGCCAGGCACAGTGGCACACAACTAAAATCCCAGTGGCTCTGGAGACTGAGGCAGGAGTACCATCAAGTTCAAAGCCAGCTTCAGCAACTTAGCAAGACACTGTCTCAAAATAAAAATATTTTTAAAAGGGAGTTGAGGCTGGGGCTGTAGCTCAGTAGCAAAGCACCCCTGTAATTCAATCCTCAATACTTCCAAAGAAGAATTCCCTGGACACAGTATAAGAATGGCTTACTAGTTACAATAAAGAGCTCCTAAAAAATTGCCTATAAACTGTATTTCTACAAGTGTCAGGTGCCAGTGTGTTCTCACAGTATAAATTCATATATATATGTTTATATATATACACCATGTAAATTCATTTATATGTATATATATATACATGTGTATATATACATCATTTTATTTGAACCCCACATTAGTGTGAAATGATTTGCTATCATTTTCATTACATTTGCCTCCTACTTTCTACCTCACCTTCTTTCCCCTAACTAGCATGTTCAAATTTCCTAAAATATTTATTTTGTAAACGTGGGCATGTGCACATCACTAAAGCCATACACACCCTTTGAGTAGAGAGGCTAATAAGTTCAAAGAGACCTCGGTTAAGGTGTTGCCAGCCAGTTCCCTTTTCTTGCAGCTGTTATATGAGTTTATGCTACCTTTAATTTCTTAGTCTAGGATAAGTTAATTGCATTGTTTCCACAAACTAGAACATGTTGTTCATAGTAACTACATGCAAATTCCTTTGAAAACTATAGTAATTATACGGTGACTTTGCATCTCCCAACAATCAGGCAATTAACTATTGTTGCTTGTTTAAAGCTGTGAGTGAACTAAGCATCAAGGCAGAAAAACAGGGCTCATGAGTAAAAGGCCACCCTTTTGTCCTGTTTCCTAAGAACTTACTTTTTTAAGGCTAGTGATTTTTCCACATGGTTCTTCTGAGGTGGAAGGGATGGCAGTGGCTGCAGCAGCAGCAGCCTTGACATTTAAAGGCAACCACACACAGGCAACAAACCTTTTCCAGGCATAGAACAATGTGTACTCTGGGAAGACAATAACAATGGTTGCCAAGTAATACACATCTATACAAAGTTCAGTAAACACCCAGGTGTAATGACTTGAGTTTTATGTCTATAGACAACTTTAAAATCATACTTCAGGCTGAGTACTTCTGAGAAATGACTATATTTTGAAAGATGTTTGAAGTTATATAGCCTTCAGGATTCTGTCTCATAAAGCCAAGAAAGAAGTGTCATTTTCGCCTCAAGTGCTGATTTGGCTTTGAACTTCACATTTTGCAGAATATTCTGCTTTGGGTTACATTTATAGAAGTGGAAACCCTGGGTACTCTTTATTAACATTTCTCCAACGTCTTGTGATCCCCTCTTTTCTCTCTCCAAACTCTTTCCTCAGCCCTTCCAGGTTTGATGAAAAATTGATATATTTTGTCATCACATTGTTTCTCCCTGAATGTCTGCTTCAATTAGCTGCTTCAACAGAAATGACTTTATATGTTAGGAGAGTGAGGTAACAAAGACCCCCAGTGGGTTTAAAATAAAATGAAAAATACTTTCATTACAAAACTACTGGGAAGTAAAAGAAAAGTACAGAAAGCAATGAGCACAAATTTCTTAATCAAATTTTATAAAATGCAAACAGAAGTCTGACTCAATTTATCGGCTGCTATGTCCATCTTCTTTCTTTCCCTTTTTCCTGACTCTTCAGTTTGAATGGGAGAAATACTCCTTAGATTCCAACCCAGGTAGTTTGGATGTTGATATCTCTGCCAGATACTCCAGGTTTCCAGTCCCATAATTTTGTTCCTAGTATCTCATCCAGGTGTGGAAAAGTTTAGGACATCTCTTGAGACAGAGTCACTGGGTGTGTTGAATCTCAAATCTTTTTTATGAAGGAAAGCAACTCTGCCTCAAGAATTCCCTCTTGCCGGGTGTGGTGGCTCAAGCCTGTAATTCCAGCACTTAGGGAAGCTAAGACAGGAGAATCGCGAGTTCAAAGCGAGCCTCAGCAATGGCGAGGCGCTAAGCAACTCAGTGAGACCCTGTCTCTACATAAAACACAAAATAGGGCTGGGGATGTGGCTCAGTGGTCGAGTGCCCCTGAGTTCAATCCTCAGTACCAAAAAAAAAAAAAAAAAAAGAATTCCCTCTTGACCTTGCCTCTGCAATCATTATGAGCCTCTCAGCCACCTCCTCTTAACCTCTGTCATTGAAAAACAAAAACATGAGCCCGTTGGCCTGACATGCCTGAGACCATAAAAAAATCACTCTTTTTGATTCGAGTATCAGTTCTTTGATGATTTCATTTTCAATGACCCTGGGGATGATTTCTGACGTTTTATAAACTATGATTTTGTAAAATTAAAATTGGTTTTCAGAGATAGATTTCATTTCTAACAATAGAAGAAGTAAGCCATTATATCTTAGGTACCCTTGGAACAGGGATAGAGAAGAAATCATCTCTGTGGTTCCTTGGATCTTCATATTTACCCCCAAAGCAGCCTATAGCAGTTTGTCACTACGAGTCCTACATATTCACTAACATTCAATGTAAAATATGTAAAGGGTAAGCAGAATATATGTATGTATGTAAGGAGATAGATAGGTATAGATAAATACGGTATATATGCAATCAGAAGTAAAAAAAAATGAACAGAAATAGCAAAATAGGTCGAGAAGATGTATTTCTGAATTTGTGGTTCAAATTTCTGACTTTAATTATACATGCATATTTGAAAGTGTTTGAGAATCAGCATTCCACCAATCACTCAAAGGCCTATGATCCAATTTCTAAAGAGAAACAGCATTTGAAAATTTAAAAATCACTCTGCTCTACTTCTAAAGAAAAAGTGTGTCACAAGCAAAAACTTTCACTTTATCTCTATTGCCTTTTTACATTCTGTAGATTCTAACTTTATTATTTCATTTAGAGTCTAGTAACAAACATTTGACCTTCCACTAAATTATATGATGTCAAAACAATGACGTTCTCAAACAAAATACTTGCTGAACAGATACTGATTACTGATTTCAATGTTAATAACTTTTATACTTATGATTTAATATCTCATTACAGTAAATATTAATTTTGAAAGCACTATGCTAAATATCCTGTAAAGTACAGATTTTTCATAAACCATGAGCTCTACAAAACACAATTACTATTTGTTTATTGAGCACTTACAAATGTCAGGTTTTACATTAAGGCTTTACATGGATTATATCATTCAATCTCACATTAACCCCCCAAAAGCACTATTTAATCCCCATTTTATAGATGAGGAGATGAGACTCAGAAAAGCTGAGCAACTTTGCAAAATCTTCGTTAGCAAGTAGTAGAACAGAGATTTTTTTTATGCCCAGAGCCTATACATTAACATTCTACTACAGATAAATTCCATCTTCTCAAAAAACTAATGAGGAGGTTAGAATAAGAATCAAAGGGAAAACTGAATAAATACTGCATAAGCCTGAAAATGTGCATATAAATTCTTAAAGCAGTGAAGGGTTATATGCACAATTACAAGAAGGATATTCACAGGTAGTCTTGCAACTCCTCCTGTTTTAGTTACATGTTTTATTTACATTCAACACATATTATTTAGCATTTTGCATATATATGAATGCTTTACTCGACTAGATCCTGGCCTTACTGATGTTGTTTCTATTTTAAGAACCTGCCATAGCAGTTAATACAAATGATACTTATATAGTAAGTGCTTTATAAGTATTTATGGAGTGAATGAGTGAAGGAATTACAGGCAAGTAAGACAAGGTTGCATCCAGCTGTGTAGCATGGTTTTATACAAGGGAGAGGCAAGAGCTTAAGTGAGGTAGCAAAGGCTTGGATGAAGTAGATAAGAAAGTAGGAGCAGATTCAGGAAATAGGTTATAAGCCAGGCATTTTTTGCAATGTTTATTAAATAAAGTGCTTAGAAGTATTAAGCAATTTTCTCTTCACAACAACCAGCCTACTCTTACTAAACAAACATTTGTTCAATGTATGTTTATGGAGCCTCTTCAACAAATGGTGCTGGGAAAACTGGAAATCCATATGTAACAAATGAAATTAAACCCCTATCTCCCACCTTGCAAAAAACTCAACTCACAGTGGATCAAGGACCTAGGAATTAGACCAGAGATCCTGCGCCTACCTGAAGAAATGTAAGCCCAATTCTCCATCATGTCGGCTTAGGAACCAACTTCCTCAACAAGACTCCTAAAGTGCAAGAAGTAAAACCAA
The DNA here is from genome assembly GCA_028644305.1 of Xerus rutilus. Taxonomy (NCBI): domain Eukaryota; kingdom Metazoa; phylum Chordata; class Mammalia; order Rodentia; family Sciuridae; genus Xerus; species Xerus rutilus. The sequence goes on along the minus strand of CM053406.1, from coordinate 82,520,374 downwards.
GAATCAGTAAATAAGATGGTATCAAATAAAAATCTTCACAGCAAAGGAATCAAGAACATGAACAGAGAGCCTACAGAATAGGAGAAAATCTTTGCCATCTGCATCTCAGATAGAGCATTCATCTCCAAGATATATAAAGAACTCAAAAAACACCAAAAAACAAAAACAAACAAATTAAAAAATGGGCAAAGGAACTGAACAGACACTTCACAGAAGAAATACGTTTGGTCAACAAATACATGAAAAATTGTTCAATTAGAGAAATGCAAATTAAAACTATACTGAGATTCCATCTCACATCTGACTCTAGTCAGAACAGCAATTATCAAGAATACAAGTAAAAATATTTGTTGGCAAGGATGCAGGGAAAAGGTACACTTATACATTGCTGGTAGGTCTGCAAATTGGTACAACACACTCTGGAAAGCAGTATGGAGATTCCTCAGAAAACTAGGAATGGAACCACCATTTGACCCAGCTATCTCACTCCTTGGTATATACCCAAAGGACTTAAAATCAGCATACTATACTGATGTGGCCACATCAATGTTTATAGCAGCTCAATTCACAATAGCTAGCTATGGGACCAACCTAGGTGCCCTTCAACAGATGAATGGATAAAGAAAATGTGGTACATATACACAATGGAATATTACTCTGTCATTAAATAAAAATGAAAGTATGGCATTTGCTGGTAAATGAATGGAACTGGAGACTATCATGCTAAGTGAAATAAGCCAATCTCCAAAAACCAAAGGCCGAATATTCTCTCTGATATGCAGATACTAACTCAAAATAAGGCAAGGGGGCAGGATAAGACTAGGAGTTCATTGAGACAAAAGGGAATGAAGGGAAGGGAGGAGAGATGGAAATAGGAAAGATAGTAGAATGAACTGGACATTACTTTCCTATGTTCATATATGAATATATGACCAGTGTAACTACACATCACGTACAAACACAAGAACAGAGAATTATACTCCATGTATGTAAATATGCCAAAATACACTCTACTGTCATGTGTATCTAAAAAGAAAAAAAGTAAAGGTAAGGGAATCAATATTGTATTATTATTGATGTAATAACATTTAAAGTATATTTTCTAAGCTTGAAAACAGTAAAATAAATACCAAAAGAAAAGATGTATAGATCTGAGTTTACAAAAACATATAATTTTTCTATGTCAAGTGAACAACGTAAAATTAAAAGGTAATGGGAGTTCCAATATGGAATAGAAGCATAAGCTCTATGGACACATTCTCCAGAGAAACCAGCACAACTGGGGAAAATTACATATTAAAAATCCCAGCCATTTAAAATCTCTTGATAATTGTCATAAGGATGTACATCAAATGAAGAACTATTTTGTCAAGAAAATCTATTAAACTTAGAACAATGAGAGTCTATGGCATGTGAATGCCCTGCTCCCCTCCACACCCGCATTTACTTGGCGGAAGCTTCATTCCAGATAGATGTGGCCAAAAAGGCAATAGCTCCTCCCTCACTCAGTTTCCCATCATGTGACCTGGTGCCTTACTGAGAAGGAAGGGTAGGCCATCAGCCTTTCTCATTCCCTCCATCTCTGAGTTAAAGAGGCTAAATTCATGGTGAATATGCTGAGACGTGGTGGCTTCCATCTTCCACCCACCCCCTACTAAAAGATGGTGATTATAGCTTGAGTAAAGCAAACAGAAAATACTGGGGCCCTAAAGGCCCTGACACCAGCTCAATTATCAGACAAGGAAAGGGAAACCAATAAGACCAGAGGCAACCATCCTCCTGAGTGCCCAGAAGACTGCTCAGAATCTTTGCCCAGAGGAAGAGAGGCAGTCCACAGAGAACTTCAAAGCTGCTTACAAAGAAACTGATTTCATATAAAACATAGTATCTGAAAGTTCAAGCCTATGGGCAGTCTTGGAAAAAATAGCCCCTCCTTAATTAAGAGTAATAAGCAATACCATATGTCTGCTACTTTACCAAAGGGAACCAGGGAGAGGGACTGCTAAGAACTCTCTTGGGCCCGGATGGTTTCTGTTATGGTTTGGATGTGAGGTGTCCCCTCAAAGTTTACGTGTGAGACAATGCAAGAAGGTTCAGAGGAGATTAATTCACCTAATCAGTAAATGATTAACTGAGTGGTAATTGGAGGCAAGTGGGTTGTGGCTGGAGGAAGTGATTCATTGGGGGTGTGGCCATGGGGGATATATTTTGCATCTGGAGCCGGGAGTCTCTACCTTGCTTCTGATCACCATGTAAGCTGCTTCCTTCTGCCACACTATTTTGCCATGATGTTCTTCCTCACCTTGAGCCCTGAAGAATGGAACTGCCTTTCTATGGACTAAGATCTCTGAAACTGTGAGCCCTCAAATAAACTTTTTCTCCTCTAAAAAAAACAAGAATTTGCCCAATGTTGATTATGATGCCTTATTGTACTAGTTTCCATAGCTACATAATAAATTATGACAAAATTAACACATTAAAAAAAAACCATCCTATAAAGTAGGCACTATTATCCTCTCTATACATGAAACACAGATAGATGAAGAACTTTACGTCACCCAGCTAGGAAGAAGTTGTGCAAGAACTCGGGCAGTTTGGGCTCCACCCTTGTCCACATCCAGGAATAGCATTAACATCCACATGGATGGTAAGAGCAGAGGAAAACAAGGATTCAAAGACTGCAACTAAAATCCTTGTTTGGAATATTAGAAAATTATAGTAATGTCCAACACTGAGAGAAAATTGGAATAGGAAAGGAATGCAGGAAAAAATAGGCAGCTGTGCTAAATTTTTCCACATTCCCCTTCAATGGGCCACAGAATATTCCTTGGGAGGGGTTTTAGGAAAGGAGGACTACAGAAGATTGACCTCAGGTGAGAGAGTGTTGATAATAATAGCAATAATACACTTTAGTGTAGCTGTATTTTTTAAGAACTATGTTTAATGAACACAAATTCTAAGTTCAATGACTGACCTAGAGTAGATAACTAGTTTCCCATATGCAAAGAACTGTTCATCACAGTTCAATAAAGTTGTTATGTTCCACAGCTGGGTGTGGTGGTGCACACCTGTAATCCCAGCTATCTGAAAGGCTGAGGCAAGAGGATTGCAAGTTCAAAGCCAGGTGGGGCAATTTAGAGAGACTATGTCTCCAAATAAAAAATAAAAGGGTTTGGGGGTATAGCTCAGTGGTAGAATGCCTGCCTAACATGTTCAAGGCCCTGGGGTCAATCCCTAATACCACAAAAATAAACATAAAAAGTTGTTATGTTCCTTAATTTTGAGAGGAAAAGACTGTCACTCAGTTTTAAGAGCTTGACAACGGTCTCTTGCCTAACTAACTAGAGGTACAAAGGTCAAAGCCTCAGCTTTTAGCTTCTTCTTGTTGGAATGCAGTTCAAAGGAAATCCAGTCAGAGCAGCCCTCCCTATCTGGCAGCACAAACTAGTCACTCTGCCCAATCACTTTTTATCTCACCTCTATTGTCATTTGCAACAAAGCACTCATTCCAGTGGCTTAGCTCTACATTTTATTTTCTATTTGCTTCCACTGGGACATAAGCTCTCTGAATGCTATATTTGAGATTAGTCTTTTTCTCTATCTTTACCTCCCCAATGTCTTACAAGCAGTAGTCTGTCAATCAAGGTTTGTTGCAGAAATGAGCAAAACTCAAATCCCCAAAGCCTGTAGTCTCATCAATATCAGTGAACACAGTTGAAAAAGTACAAGACAGGAGAATAATGTGCTTGTGTGGTTCCTCCCCTCACGGTGTTTGGCTGTGAGAGAAGTGCTAATTTACAAGAGTTGATGTGGGCAAAAAATGAAAGAAAACAAGAAATAATTGGAGAACTTTTTAGTAAACTCTTCCCAACAGTGAAAAGTGGTTTGGGATAAGTAGTACTGGGGAGACTGTAGAGTAACCAAAGAGAAATAAAAAGCAAACTGGATAGCAGCAGTGCTCCAAGGTCACTCAGTGTTTACTGGAGTTTATGTAAAATTTATTTTGTTAGCCCCTACCTCAAACATATGCTTTTAAAGGTTCATGTTAAATATAATGTCTTCATAGTTTCCCACATAGTGCATTATTTTAGGAATTAAAATATATGTGTTTTTGTAAAAGTAAAGCATATCTAGTTTGTGCACACATTCTTTCTGTGATTGTTCTTGTCACATCCAAAGGTAAGTCAGTTCTGGTTGGCTGGTTTGGTTAGCGATCTGTCCATACTCTATACCATTTGTAATATATAGACTTTTCCTTTACATATTTGAATCATAATAATTTTCACAATAATGTATGGGCATAAGTAGCCTCCAGCTGGAAGAAAACCTTGGGAGTTTGCATAAGAGTTGAACAGCCTGCTAGAAAAAGTATAGTCAGTGGGTTTTGTGCCCTGTCTCCCCCTGTTCTCCAACTAGCTACTGTGGAAGTGTTGGTTCTCTTAAGGAAAAGCAGAGTTAAATCTAGGTGTAAGTGTCACTTGAGGCTCCTTTTGGTCTTTTTCTTGTGCCAATTGGACACCTGTTAGGGCAATAATTCTCAAAGCTTTTCTATAATAAAGACTATGATATCTGATAGTCTATCACTCATTCTATTCCAATTTATGTAACTTCTGTGACAATGAACTTTAGACACAGGATACAAATAAGCCTTCATTGCCATTGCCAAAAATACATTTAAAAGAATGTAATATAATATACTAAGTCTGTTGATAAACAGGATTGTACCTAATCATCCTTGATGATCCTTCAGGATAAATGTGATAAACAATCAGGACTTTTTAAAAAATATATTAAGAATTCTTCCCACACAAAAGTCATCAATATTGCTGAACCTTCAAAAGAGGGGGAAAAAAATCCTGAAGTTTGTATCCTATTAAACTCCATTTGACAAAACTCACTATACAATTCTCATTTCTGGAGGATTTGAGTCAAATCAAGTTCCATAGTCTTGAAATTTTATCCCTGTATACACAGTAATACAAACTTAGCTATAAATTGTTTGTGGTATCTAAACAATAAGAACTAAGTAATTATGAAATAACCCCAACTAGAATGAGATCTATACTCTAAAGCCACTGACAATCAATAAGTTAATCAATGATATCAGATATATTTAAAACATCTATTAAGTCATCTGCTTCATATTTTTCCATAAAATAATTCTCAAAACTCTATTTCCTGATTTTTTGCTTAATAATACATTACTTTGCCAGTATTTTTTCCTCTATAAAATTGTCATATTTGTCATTAGTATGTTTTCTCTACAGGCTTTTAAAAAATGTTGTTTATAGAATTAATACATAAATTCTAACAATAACCCATACTGCTTATTACACAGGTATAAAGACATTTTCCCGGGGGCAGTCCCAAGATGGCGGCCTAGGCAGACGCTGCGGTCAGTCTCTCCAGAGCCAGAGATTGAAGTTGTGGAAATACCATCTCCCAGCCAGCTTCTGGACATCATCCTACAGCTGCCCCGGCAGGAATTTCACTTGCGCGTGAAAGC
>CM053406.1:82487686-82514368 GCA_028644305.1 Xerus rutilus | reverse complement strand
ACAGTAGTCCAACTCCCAAAAGGCAGTCACTGTTAAGTTTGTTGTCTGGTATTTCAGAATATATAAAGTATGTGTGAATGAAGGAAAGGGAGCGCGGATGGGAATAGGAAAGACAGCAGAATGAATTGGACATAACTTTCCTATGTTCGTATATGAACACACGACCAGTGACACTCCACATCATGTACAACTGCAAGAATGGGATCCTAATTAGAATAAGTTACACTCCATGTATGTATAATATGTCCAAATGTACTCTACTGTCATGCATGTCTAAAACAACAAATAAAGAAAAAAGTACGTATGTGTACAAAAAAATAAATAAATAAATAAAGTGAATATATCTGACAATAGAAAAAAAAAAAAAGACATTTTCCCTTTAACCTACCTAATTCATGTACACCCTTTGAATCACTTAAGATTCTATAGACACAAAGAACAGAAATAGTCTCTACTTAATTTACGCAAAGGAAGCTAATTGAAAGATATCAGATCTTATTATCTGGAAGTAAGACTAGAGAACAAGATGCTAAAATGTGCCAAGCCAAGAGATTCCCAGTGGTCCAGATCTGGGGATGACAAGAATGGTATTATGGTGGCAAAATCCAATGCCTCATCCCTGGAATAGATTAATTCCTACCATTTTCTCTCTCTTTTAATCTTCTACCTAAGAGAATGTCTATTCCAGACAATACTTGATTGGCCTAGTTTTAATTATCTACTCAAACTTAGGCAAAGAAAGTATAGGACTTCTGGCCAAAATAATAATAATAATAATAATACTCTAAAAGAAATGTGGTGTTGTTAGGAAAAGGAAATCAATGCTAAGCAGTAACAAATTAGATGCCCAATATGCCATCCTTCACTGTTTCAATAAATTTTCTTACCTATCTTCAACTCATGATTAAATGAAATAATCCTTTAAAACCTATCTGGAAACCTGGCAAGTTCCTTGTGGTCTTTTGATGACTTCAGTTGCTGAAGTACTAGAAGAGCTGGTGGGTTTTATTCAAGCTGGGAGTTCGGAGTGGTGGAAAGCTGTGAGCGGTCTGTATTAACAGTTTTCTCCCTGTTGCCGAGTAGCAACCCACTTAGCTGACTTGGTAAGAAAGGAGTTTATCACACATTCTGCTACTTCATTGTTACACCAGCAACTGGCTGAGTTATCACCATGGTCATGGCCTCCTTCTTTGCTTTATTGCCCCTTATCGTGCAGAATGACCACCTCATTCTACATTTTGACTCTCCCTGCTGCTCCCTAGGTCCTGCGGGTAACTTGCTTTTCCCACTTTATCAATATGCCCTTCCCCAGTCAGCAAGCCATTACTAAGTGAGAACAAGGAATGATGTTCTTGTGCTTTCCCAATCTCCTTAGTAAGGAAATCTTGCCATTTTTATTTTCAGTGGAACACAGGGAATCTCGAAGTCATAAAAGGAGATGTATCAAATGCTAAATTAGAGGAGAAAGTTACCAGTTGTTTAACTTCAGACTTAGCAAGAAGCAGAGTGGTGAGAAATACTTTGAAAAGTATGGAGATTCTTTGTTTACCTATTTGACAGAGCTGGCAGTATGAGAAATAGTCAAATTCAACCCTTAGGGTAGTTTAAGAAAAAAAATAAAAATTTTGATTACATATTGATTTTTCTCAGGGCAGAGAGAATAAGGTATCTTCTCCTTGTTTTGTTGATAAGACCGTTTCCTTATCCATAGACAGGTTTCTATAGACAGGTTTCTATCTCTGATTGCTAGCGCAGTTGTTTTATAAATGGCTAACTTGGTAGAAATATTTTCAGAGAAGCAGTGTACTTGGAAGTTATCAGAAATAATTTGGACAAGCTTTTCTTTATTTTCTTTCTCAAATAAAGGAAATAGTTATAAAAATCGTTCAAGCTACTGCTGGACATATATTATTGCTTGGACAAAGCACGTATATACGATCTTGGAGTCTTATGCCCACAAATAGTTCACTGAACTTACCAGTGTTGGTTTCCCCACAAGTAGAGCCAGAAGCACAAATTCATGTGCACCACTTCTTAAGTATGCCAGTAGTCCTAACAAAACCAGAGAGAAAGAACAGAGAGTAAGGAAAAGTGGGTGGCATGGCCAACATAAGCATGCCTTACAAGGACACTCTTCCAGTTTTGTTTCTGCAGAGACCCTAACAAATCAGCCAAGGACTCCTGCATTCCCCAGAGTCCTTGCATATCCATGCCAAAGTACATTTCTCCCTCATGCTAAGCGAATGACCATTTCTACTACTCATAACTCTGCCTACAAGGAGGATTCCTTTTCAAGCTCTCCCTCCCGGAGTGAGGACGTAATGTGGTAGCAATCCATTTTCCACTGGCACTAATGTATCATGAGAATTCATGTATAAACTGGGCTCAAGTTATCTCTCTAGCATTTCTGCCAAGCCATAAGTACTTGAATCCTTCCAACCAATTCTCCATGTTTTAGGTTAGGCAGAGTCTGTTTTTTGTTTTTTTCTTCAAACCATAGAACCCTGATTCATAAAAATAAGATATTGTTCAAGCAGGTTAGATGGTAGTTTCTCAATTCACGCAAACAAAATTATGCATTTTTATATAACATATGTTATCATTATGGCATTATTTGTTGATCTGAAGCAAAACATAAAAAAAGTTGTTTGAGTTTTCCATTATATCCAAAAGACAAAACAACTCAATAGCTCCATAGTAAAATGAATTAAAATACCATAGCACATTTTACATTGAGTTTGATCCTAGTCTTTCTTTTGTGGTTATTTTATATCCAATTCACATAACTGTTCAAAGTTACATATTTAATCAGTCCAAGGGTGAAATCACATATCTTACTCCATAAATTATGCCAACTTCATATAAAAGAAAAGTTAACTTTTTGAATATTTTTCTAATTATAATTTTTCCACTTACTCAGGAGATTAAGACATGAAAACTAACAAAATATCAATACTATTCTTAGGCTTCTTTTTCCTCAAAAAATAACTTTCTAGAAGCTGGGTAGCCAGAGGACTTAAGTGGGAGGAAGACTGTATTGCATTTCCTTTTTTGTTTGTTTGTTTGTTTTGGGTACGAGGAATTGAACTCAGGGGCACTTGACCACTGAGCCACATCCAAACCTATTTTCTATTTGATTTAGAGACAGGATCTCACTGAGTTGCTTAGCATTTTGCCTTTGCTGAGGCTGGCTTTGAACTCACCATCCTCCTATCTCAGCCTCCCGAGCCACTGGGATTACAGGCATGAACCACTGTGCCCAGCTTGCATTCCCTTTTGAGCCTTTAGAATTTTGCAGATATCTGAACAGACACCTATTCAAAAGATATAAAGTTAAAAAGATAAAAATTTTAAATAAGCTACCAAGAAAGAAAATAATCTTTTAAGCTATACTTGTATGTATTTATGTATCTTTATATGATAGAATAATAAAAATCCATTAAAAATGACATTCTCAGGGAGGATGGGAACGGGTAACACAGGAGAAATGCAGGAACTCTGGATGCAGCAGGGGGGAGGGGGGAGGAAGGAAAGGGAAACGGGAATAGTAATGATGATTGATCGAATGGGTCATTACTACCCCTGGTGCATGTATGAAGACACAAATAGTGTGACTCTTTATGATTTGCAACCAGACAAATGGAAAAACTGAACTCTGTTTATGTACTATGACTTGAAACGCATTTAAATAAAAAAAAAAGACAAAAAAAATGACATTCTCAGGTAACACTAAATGATAGTATTTAGAGAGGCACACTGGGTAGCAAAAACATAAAGAAAAGCAAGGAAATGATTAAAACTCATCAGGGCAGTGTGTTTCAATAGGAAGAAGATGGTAATGTTAAAGAATTGGTGTGGCTGTTAAGACTACGTCCTGAGGGAGCTGGTGACTGAAAGTGTATTCAACATATAATTTATTTATGCAATTCTTTGTATCTGTGTATATCTAACAATTTTGATTATATCTAATAATCAAAACTTTGTAAGATGGAAAAATATTGTTCTTAAGGATTTTTAATAGGATGGGAAAATGCTCACACTTTAAGTGGAAGAAAAAATTCAAAACTCTATGAGTGTTATCCCAGTTATATATATCATATTGTATATTTTAGAAACAGATATTAAAATATTAATTGGACTTTTTAATTATTTTATATAGCTGCCTTTTTTTTTTCTTTCTTCCTTTCCTTTTTGTTTTTGAAATGCTGGGGATTAAAACCAGGCCTCACACATGCTAAGTACCACCAGTACTTAAACCACTTTACCCTCGAGGTAAAAACCCAGGCCTGACATATTTTCTTAAGTGTATGATATAATAATTTATAAGATAAAAATTTCCTTTTGAAAGATGAGGTGATAAACCTAACTTGTAGGGTAAATATTAACCCTTAATCCTCTTCAATTCTGATAAATATAGGCATTCAATAGGTTATAAAGTTTTAGAACTAGGAGAAGTCATAAGAGATCATCTCACACATGTCTATTTTATAGATGCAGAAACTGAGCAACATACAAGTGAACTGATGCTGAGCACAGTGATGCACACCTGTAATCCCAACAACTGGGGCAGAAAGACAGCAAGTTCAAGTGGTCAGCATAGGCAACTATAAAAAGGGCTGGGGATCTAGTTCAGTTTCAATGTGTTCCTGGGTTCAATCCCAAGTACCATAAGAAGGAAGGAAAGGAAAGGATAAAAGAAAAGAAACTGACTTGGTCAAGGTTCAGAATTAATCAGGGGCAGACCCAGGATGGAGCCCAGTACAGCAGAGTTTGCCCTCCCTCCCACACTGATATATGCCTTATGGTGGGTGGGGATAGCTCACAAACCCTCATTTTTTTAAGGGAAGTTTCCCTGATTTCAAAACATGAGTATGTTAGAATTATAATTAATCAATATCATCCATAAAGTATAAATTTATAATGTAATAATCTAATAAGGCATCTGCTCAAAATTAATATTGGAGAAAATTTATTTTTTAAACTTTTTAAAAGAAGTAAAAACAACCACCCTTGAGCTGTTAAAAGTGCTGCTGGGATTCACTTATATAATATAGTAGAGGCAGCTTGTGACTGCAATAAAGTACGTCACTGCTGCTCTCAGTGCTATAAAAGTGGTACAATATGTAGGACAACTGCTCTAAATCATGTTTGTTTTGACAGGCTGTTTCTGAGTTCCACCTCATTTGCACTTTAACCCCAGTTCTCTGCCATGTAGACCCAAGCAATTTATACGAATACCACATGATTTCGAAGGTACTCTCCCAGAGAGAAGAAAAAAATGGAAAATAAGAAGAGTCAAATTACTCCTCACAAGAAGTTCTAGTTGCTAGCTAACCTTTTGTTTGAATTTCACTTTTGAAAATTATTCTTAAAGACTTAGAGTCTCAATTCCTTACTATAAAATTTTGTACATCTCTCTCCACATTTTGTACTCTGAAAGATAATTTCCAACCCTCAAGTACCTGCTACCTACTGAGTACCTACTATGGGCCAAGTGCTATCCTTGGCATTAGGAAAACAGAAATAAATAAAATATATTCTTTTTCCTCAAAAAGCTAATTATTTAGAGGAGTATCAAGACAAATAAACAAATTTCAGCAATAAAATTTGGTTAGTTTTATAAGGATATCAGTGAGTTCTATGCTCAAAGCACCTTTTACCCCAAGAGTCACAATCAGCTAATATATTTTTCCCACAGTTTTTATTGGTGCATTATAGATGTACATACTGATGGGAATTGTTACGTATTCATACATGCACACAATACACAATATAACAATATAGTTTGGCCAATATTACTCCCCAGCGCTTCCCCCCTGCACAACTCCCACCCCTTTGTCTCCTTCCTCTCTACTAGTATCTCTTTAATTTTTAGAAGATTCATCCCCATCTTTCTTTTCCTTTTTCTTCTCTAGCTTCTGCATATGAGAGAAAACATACAACACTGAGCCTTCTGAGTTTGACGTATTTCACTTAACATAATGGTCTCTAGTTCCATCTATTTTCCTAAAAATGACATAATTTCAGTTTTCTTTATGGCTGAAGAAAACTCTATTGTGTATATATACTGCATTTTCACTATCCATTCATCCATTGGTGGACACCGAGGCTAGTTCCATAGTTTGGTTATTGGACCTGTGCTGCTATAAACACGGGGAGGCACATATCACTGTAGAATAATGGCTTTAATTCTTCAGGACAAATACTGAGAAGTGGGATAGCTGGGTCATATGGCATTTCCATGCCTAGCTTTTTGAGGAGCCTCTATGCTAACTTCCATAGTGGTTATACTAATTTACACTCCCATCAACAGTGTAATAGTGTTCCTTTTTCTCCACATCCTTTCTAGCATTTATCATTATGTGTATTCTTAATGACTGCCATTCTGACTGGTGTGAGATGAAATCGCAGTGTAGTTTTGATTTGCATTTCTCTAATTTCTCTAATTTCTAATGATGTTTAGTATCTGTTTAATTTTTTGCCCATTTATTAATCAGGTTATTTGATTTTTTTGCTCTAAAGGTTTTTTGTTTGTTTTTGTTTTTGTTTTCCCATAGCTTTATTGAGGTAAAATTAAAGTACAATAACATGCACATATTTGAAGTATGCAATTGGATCAGTTTTCCATTACTTTTTTTAAAAATTTGAAATCATATAGACTGTTTCCTACATGATTTATTACATAAGAAATCAATAACCTTAAGATATATAGAACCCCATCGCCACATGTCAACTATTTCAAAATTAAATAGCACACTTATAAATATCTCACAGGTCAAGGAAGAAAGCATAAGAAAAGCAAATAAAAGGTGCTTTCAACTAGGTGATAATAAAAGCCTAAAATATCAGAATCTCTGGGATGAAATAGTATTCAGATGAACATTTATAACTTAAAGTACTTGTATCAGAAAGAAGCTAGGATAATAATCAAATTATTTTCAAATTATGTAGTAGGAAGGAAAAATAAGAATAGGAACAAAAATACATGAAATAAAGAAGAAATAGAATAGCTAAATGTTGATTCAAACAAGTCTACTCGAGAAAAGCAAGAACACAAAAATTAATATCAATGAAAAGAGACTTATCAAAATAACCCTACAAATGCCAAAAATATATTAAAGTAATATTACACTTGTATGCCAACATATGTAATAGCTTACATAACATAATCTGTATTAGAGAAGAATCCATGTGCTGCTGAAAAGAGAGTATATTCAGTCATTAATGAATGAAATATTTTATATATGTCTGTAAAGTCTAAATTATCAATTGTATTTTTCAGTTCTATAGCTTCTTAATTTAGTTTTTGTTTGGAGGATCTATCCAGTGGTGACAGAGGCACCCAGTATTATTGCATTGTGGTCTATTTGATTCTTGAAATTGAGAAGGATTTGTTTGATGTGTGTAAATGCTCCATTGTTTGGGGCATAAATATTTACAATTTGTTATGTTGTGTTGATGTATAATTCCCTTAAGCAGTATAAAATGGCCTTCTTTGTCCTTTCTGATTATCTTTAGCTTAAAGTCTACTTTGATATGAGGATAGAAACCCCTGCTTGTTTACATGATCTACGTGAGTGATGTTTTTTCCCATCCTTTCACCTTCAGTCTGTGGGTGTCTTCACCTATGAGGTGAGTCTCTTGAAGACAGTATATTGTTTTGTCCTTCTTTTTAATCCAATCTGCTAGTCTATGTCTTTTGGATTGATGAGTTTAGGCCATTAATGTTCAAGGATATTACTGAGATCTGATTTGTATTCTCAGTCATTTGGGTTTATTTCTAGTTTTTAATTTAGTTTCTCCTTTGATTGATTATTCTTTTAGTGTAGTTCCTCCCTTTGCTGGTTTTTACTTTTTTTTTCATTTCATTTTCGTAGAATATTTTGTTGAGAATGTTCTGTAGTATAGGCTTTCTAACTGCAAATTCTCTTAACTTTTGTTTATCAGGGAAGGTTTTTATTTCATCTTCACATATGAAGCTTAATTGATGGGTATAGGATGCTTGGTTGACATCCCATTTTCTTTCCAAGATTGGTATATCTTATTCCAGGATCTCCTAGCTTTGCCAATCTAGGTTGAGAAATCAGCTGAGATCTGAATGTGTTTCCCCCGTATATAATCTGATATTTTTCTCTTGCAGCATTTAAAATTCTATCTTTTTTCTGTATGTTAGGCATTTTCATTAGAAAGTGTCTTGGTGTGGGTCTGTTGTAATTTTGTACATTTGTGGTCCTGAAAGCCTCTTGTATTTGAAAAACGCTCCTGATATGTTGTTACATTTTCATGAAGTGTTTAGGGAATTAATTCCAAGCAGGAGACTACAGAAGAAATTGAATGTGACTAACCATTACCCATGTCTTTCCTTATAAACAGAACCCCTGTTGAGGGGACAGGGGTGTGTATAGTCCCTTAACCCTCTGTTGCACAATTGCTTTCCCAAACTCCTTTGTTGTGGGATTTGTTTTGTTTTGTTTTGTTTTTGGTACAACATATTGAACTCAGGGGTGTTCGACCACTGAGCCACATCCCCAGCCCTATTTTGGATTTGATTTAGAAACAGGATCTCACTGAGTTGCTTAGCGCCTCATCATTGCTGAGGCTGGCTTTGAACTTGTGATTGTCTTGCCTCGGCCTCCAGAGTTGCTGGCATAACAGGCATGCACCGCTGCGCCTGGTGCACCTTTGTTGTTAAGGGTAGCAGTGTGACTCAGTCCTGCCAAAGACACTTCACAGAAATCTGTTAGGAGTTTTCAGAGGGCTTAATTAATCTTTGTAAAAGGAGTGCAAATAAGAAAAAGGATTCCTTTATCATTTCTTCCTGGTTTAAAGTCAGGTGAGGTACTTGGACTATGGTGACCATGGAACCATGAGGTACCAGGAGTCAAGCCAAAAGCCAGCATGCTAGCAACACAGCAAAGAAAGAAACAAGATTCTTGACAGTGTTCTAAAGAGGTTAGACCATACTTCTAAATATCTATTAGATAAATATTAAATGTCACTATTGTTTAGGGCATTTTAACTGCCTATTTTGTTACTTGCTGCAAAAATGTTTCTAATACAGATACGCGTGTCTTGTTCAACTCTCAAACCTCAGTATCAAGAATAGTACCTGCCATGTAATAAGTGGCCAAGTATATTTGCTAAAATAATAAAGAATTGATTTTAAGTCAAATACCAAGCATTATACCTGAACTTGTGGTAAAGATGTTTCATTTATATTGTATTAAATTTATATTCCAATTATAATTTCTCTGAAAAAACATCGTTCACTTAAAACTTTGTTTTATACTGCTTTTTCTTTGGTAACAAAATCCAGACTTGTTAATCCTCAAATATGTTATCCAAGGAAGGAGGACAGACCCTTCTCCAGCCCTAGAAAAATCAATTTTGATTGGTGTAAGCTAATCATTATAGTCTCATCCCCTTTGCAAAACAAATGACTTAGGCCAAAGCATTAGCAGCAACTGTGGCCAATGAGACTAATTCTGAGGAGAACATTGGGGAGAGGTATTACTCATTAAGAAAAAGTGATGCATGGAAGGAAATGATCCTCTTCACATAACTTCATGCAGTGTCAGGATATCCAGTACTCATTTGCAATAATAAAGGATGAAGCTTGAGCACTAAGCCACTACCCAAACCATGGGAGCACAGAAAAATCAAAAGAACTTGGATCCTTAATGGCATAGTCGCGTCAATTCAGAAGCAGAACTACCTCCATATTCCTTGACATGAGATAAAATAGGTTTCTTCACAGATTTATCAATTGGAGATTTTTTAATTACATGCAGCCAAGAATATCATAAAAGATATGTATGTTTAAAATCTCTTTAAAATGTATATGCACAAACAGTAATAAAACTCAAAGTACATATTTTCTTATCTGTAGATGCAGAGAAATCTTTCTTTCAATAGAAAACAAAAGAAAAATTCTGTTACAGTAAAAATATTTTTCAATTTTGATTCTCTGAGATAAATTCAAAACCATAGAATAATAAGCTATCTTTCAGAAAAAGTTCTAAAATATTATACTTAGGGTCTATAATCCAAGACATCTAGTAAGCTGCAAACTCTGACAAGATTTTTTTAATGCCCAGGAAATGGTTTCAAATTCTCAAAGCCACTCTATGAGAATTCACTTGAAGTTTGTCATTAATATCTATTATTTACAAAGCACTATGTTAAAGTCTTCAAATTAATTGTTCTCTTTTAGTTCTCATAACAAATATATAAAGTAAGTACTACAATTATTCCCCAGCTCTACTGCTTAATAGCTAAGTGGATTACTTGTGTTTTTTAGCCCAACATTCTTAACTTTGATTTGGATAGATAGCAGCAGTACCTCTGCTACAGCCTTGGTGCAAAGGTTAAGTGAAATAATTCACATGAATTATTTGGTGTACACATGTCACCAGAAGACCCTGAAGCAACAAGTGATTAAGAACATTTACTGTGTTCAGGCAGGCAAAGTAATGTGTACACCCATGGCATCTGTCTCAGCCATCTAAGCTTTTGGCCTTGAGGTTATAATATTCACAATTCCTAAATTTTATTCTTGGTCTGCAACTTATTTAAGTATATGGTTGGAAAACTCTAAAGATGCTCCTGGCAAAGAATCATCAGAAAATGGATATTTGGCCTTTATTTTAATGGAGCTTTAAAATTTTTAATAAGGAATATGTATTAACATACTCCTTATTAAAACACGAGTTAATAATAAATTTAAAAATTAGTAGAAAATCAATTTAAAACATATCATTTGTGTTCTTTAACTCACATAATTAGTTCCTGGTCCTGTTCTTGCTTAATATTTGCAAAGAACCTAAGATTCACAGCAAATAAGTAGAAATCTCTGACCTTTGATCTGTTCTGTGAACATTGTTCCCTCTGATTTCTTATCAAGTTTCTTTCTTTTTTGAAGTACTTTTACTGTAAGTCATCACAGTTGTGAAAATGTCCCTCAGCTTCCAAACAAACCATCAAATCCTTATACCTTGTCATTAGGCATTCAGTGTCCCCAGAGTCACTAAGGTTAGTCGAGTAAAGGACTTATTGAATAACTGATACATATCATTTGTCTTAATGACATTTATGAAAACTATTGATAAATTTGCAGAAGTTTTTTGAACTGTTTAAAGTTTTAAGCAACATAACAACCTTAAGCTGTGACATGTATAAGCAGCATATTTGTTTTTTTGTTGAGCTATTCATTCTCAGCTACATTTTCTCCCTCGCTGCTAGAAAGCAAAAAGTTAGGCAGGCATGGAAAAGGCTCAAACCCCTCAAGAGCTATGCAGAGACAAAAACTGAATAAAACTGAAGCTAAGCCGAGTGCGGTAGCGCACACCTGTAATCCCAGCACTTTGGGAGGTTGAGACAGGAGAGTCGTGAGTTCAAAGCCAGCCTCAGCAACAGCGAGGCACTAAGCAACTCAGTGAGACCCTGTCTCTAAATAAAATACAAAAAATAGGGCTGGGGATGTGGCTCAGTTGTCGAGTGCCCCTGAGTTCAATCCCCGGTACCACAAAAAAAAAAAAAAACTGAAGCTAAGGAAAAGAATAACAAAATATACTTTATGAGATGGAAGGAAAGAAAGGAAGTAAGCCCTAGATTATAATATGTTATACAATTTGGATTTTGATTTAATCAGGATATTAGATAATCACAATTAGCCAGCTATAATAATTTTCAAATAACTTAGAAGTGGTATAGTCCAACTTATTATAAAATGTGTTATCATTACCTTAGAAATGTATCTTTAGAAGAAAAAAATTATAGTATTACCCCATTTTTTTCCTCTATGTACTCTTACCAGTACTATTGAAAACTTTGTTCCTTTATTACCCTGCTTAAAATCTAAACCATCCATAGGACAGCAAAGCATATTTTAATGAAGTTTAAATCTGCTGCAATCCTGAACAAGTAGAAGACTGGAAATAAGACTTTAATCTGTCTGCCAGCCACTTTTCTAAACCTGTCACTAAATTCCATGAATCCTCCTATCCAAAAGGTCAGCAAAAGTAAAGGCTTCATTGCACAAGTTGATACCAGTACTACCTCCTTCGCCAGGAATACTTGGTAAAATAAAGGGTTGCATTGTTTCAATAGATTGACCTAGCAACTTAGTCAGAAAGGATTTCTTGACACTAATTTAATAGATGTGACAGAATAAAGTCAAATAACTGCTTTATAGTAGAATTACTTCTAAGTAAAGCTTAAGCCCTCTGAAGTTTGATAGACTTAGGTTTGAATCCTGGCTCTCAATTCTTAATAAATCAGCTTAGCCTCCTATGACTCAATTTCACCATTTTTTTTTGTCGGGAGTGGGTACCAGGGATTGAACTCAGGGGCACTCAACCACTGAGCCACATCCCCAGCCCTATTTTGGATTCGATTTAGAGACAGGGTCTCACTGAATTGCTTAGCACCTTGCTGTTGCTGAGTCTGGCTTTGAACTCAAGATCTTCCTGTCAGCCTCCCAAGCCGCTGGGATTACAAGCTGGGCCGCCACGCCCTGCTCAATTTCTTCATTTGGAAGACAGAAATAATAATAGCACTCAGACTTGGTAGGCTGCTGCCTGTCTCTCAGTATTCATTCTCCCCTTCTTCCATAACAATAGAATCTTAGATGATTAGGGAGGAAATTACAACTAGGTATGGAATATAAGTGAAAATGGTACGTGCTACTTCTGGGAAGTAAGGGCTGAGTTCCTCTTCCTTCATCCTTCCTCCATCTAGATGAACATGGTGGCAGGACCTCCAACAGCCCTTTTTTTCCATGAGATAATTTTGCAAATAAAAGATATATATGCTAAGAGTATTAGGAAAATACCAAGTCCCTGTCATATGCTTCCCCGTCATATACACCCTGGACTGACTCTTTTGGATATTTTGAACAAGAAAGAGAAATAAACTATCTCATAGGAAGTATTGTTTTCAAGTATTTTTCTTTCTACCAAACCTAATCCTACTTAATAGTACTACTACCAAAGGTTTTGAGATTTAAATGAGATCGTATGCCAATCATATAGTAAGTGTGCAATAAATTATGCTTATTATTATTGCTATTGTATCATTTATTATCCAGGGAAAATATTATGGGTTAAATATTCAAAAAATAAATATGTCTGGAAAAATTTACTTTTCAGACCTAAAGAATTATAAAGGGACCTATCAGGGGATAGACATTCTCCTGGGAAGCAACTCTTGATGTTATTAGAATAAATTACCTGCAGTAAAGAAAAGAGGTCAAACAGACCTGGAATAGCTCCTAATCCCCATGGTAACCACATATTTTCTTGCACCAAGTGTTGCCTAATGTTCTCAGTCTGAAGGACTCTGAATTTTAATGAGAAATCTAAAATGGAAAATTAAGGTATGTACATGTGATATGTTATGAAGCAAAAATCCTTTGAATGGCAAGGGATCTCCTGACAATCTAAAGAACAATAACAACATTATAGACAAAATAAAATGATCTGGGAAATGTAAATTTTTCTGTTTTGTTTTGTTTTCAGGTCCTGGGGATTGATCCTGGGAGTACTTTACGACTGAGCTTCATCCCCAGCCCTTTTCTTTTTTTTTCTTTCCTTTCCTTTTCTTTTCTTGGTACCAAGATGCTTAACCATTAAGCCACATCCCCAGCCCATTTTATTGTTTTGTTTTGTTTTGTTTTAACACATTCTTACTAAGTTGCTTTGAACCTTGCTAAATTTCTGAGGCTGGCCTCAAATTTATGCTCCTCCTGCTTCAGCCTCCTGAGTCACTGGGATTACAAGCATGTGCCTTGGGATTTGGCGCCTGCAACCCAATAGTTTTTAAAAGTATTCACTGACAGTTTAAAAAAGCCTAATAAGTTTTAAAAGTATTCATTGTGTATGGAAAATATTTTCATCAGCTTTTCCATAACTCTTTTCCTGCCAGAGCACATTTTAAATTGCTATTTTACTTTCCCTCGTAAGCACAATATCAATTCTGTTGGTATTATGTACTTTTTTGGTTACTTGTATCTAAATTCACAGCCTAAGAATCTTAAGGTCCTGGCATAAAAAGCAAGAATGAATTTTACAGTTGCTAAGTATAAAATTAGTATTTTGGACATCCTCATGACAAAGAAAGAATGAGCAATGGAATCCTTCAGGGATGAAGGATAAAGACCATATTCTACCTAATTAGGATTCCTACTTTTTTGAGGTGGAGACAAAAAAGGGGGGATATAGATATTAGCATCAGTATTGTACAGATAAAGAAATGTAATTCTCAGAGGAGTTAAATAGCTTTTCCAAGGTCACATGGCTTGTGAGCAGCCCAACCAAGATTTGATTCTAAGTCTTCTAAATCTATATGTAAGGCTTTTTGCAGCAAGCCATTCAGCCTCCACAATGTACCAACAACAGAGAGAATGAAGGCAAATTTTTGCCTTTAGTGTTTGCAATAACAATGTATCGATACACTTGGAAAGTGCACCAGGAAAAAGAGTAAAGAATTCAATATTGAGAAATACACAATAAGAGAATTTGGTTCAAAGGAAAGGTACTATCAAGGATAATATATTTTGAAATTTAGACCCTTTCAGATTTCAGAAAGAAAGCAGGGTACATATACCATATGTTATGATATGATCAGCAGGATCGGAGCAGTTTTCCCTTATTAAACACACTAATACTTCTGCAGTGAACCATATGAATAATCACAATAAGAGGAATAAGTAAAAACTATATAAGTCACACATCGGTTCAGTACTGTTTCTCTGCTAATAGATTCAGGTCAGGCTAGGTCAGGTTTTGAGTGTAGAAAATGCTTCCTCTTTTCATAGCTGTTTGGATTTCACAATTGCTGGTCAGAGTCACAGATCTGTATTGGGCCTTCCTCATGAGATGAGGGAAACACTGATGGTAAACTGATTGACAGGTTTACCAGAACTGACTTTCCACTAACAGGGTAGATACACCATATATGCCAAGTTTGTCTCTTTTGCTTGGCAAAAACTTATTTCCTGCTTTGTGATTCAATTACAGTCCATTATGTGACTCAATTGAATTAAAATGTAGGTCATGAAAATGAAATACAGGTCAGTCCTCTAAAATCCACATAAGCTATTAAGCAATTCATGTGTGACGGTTCTAAATCAATGCTCGAACGATAGGTAACTTCCAACTATTATACTTAACTTGAAAACAAACAATGAAAAGGCACTAAAAATAGATTACTAGCTCCTGAAGATTAATCATTAATATATCATAAAGGTACATCCCGTTCAGATTAAAGGCATTTGTGACCATGCTTCACTATGACAAATGGACTTGAAATAAACATTCAACACATTAAAACTCAGTAAACCATCATATCCACTCTGTAAGGGTATAAACTTGGAGGATGATTTAATATATCATCCACCTGTAATATATGGAAGAACCTCAATATCTGAATCCAACATATTTTGAAGCTGCAGATCAATCTGCAAGTAATTTTATGGTTTTCTAACAAAAAATAACCATTGGGTCTCTCACACCATTAAACTCTGATATTGCATTGGTACTTTCCTCTTCTGTGTACTTTCCTCTTTTATCTTCCGTCTTCCTTGATTTTACCACGGGGATTAGTTTTCCATTAGATGTTTGTGTGATTCTTATTTGTAGATGTTGATACATGTTAGCCTCAGCCTTCAGGAGATTTATCAATTATTATTGCTAAGAACTATGAAAAGTAATAAAACACTAAAAACAAAAATGAACACCTGAAAATTAATTTAGTATAACTTTTCACATTAATAAATCTGTTCTATATTTGTTATGTCTTTGTCAATATGACTTGTGTCAAGGTTACTATTCTTTTTGAGTTTTTGCCTTGTAAGTATCTAAAGAGACCATTTAGTTATATCATGTGTCATAGGGATACACTATAGTGTATATTGCCAATCAATTTTAAAACTGAACGGAAGAAGAAAAAAACAGAAAATAACTTTTTGGTATTTTTTCCTTTTGAAAAATGATTTTAATGTTGCATGTCTGACTTGTCATAATCTAAGATAAAAAGAGTCATCATCATTTGTTTTAAATCAAGTCTCATTCCATCTTTTTACCCAAATATTTTTAGAAGCTCCTGCAGCTTCAGGAAGAGGCAACATTCTTTGTTTGTGTAAGGATAGACCCAAGTAGCTAATTATATCAAAACAGAAAGACATAAATAGCACCTTTAAAGAGGATAAATGACAAAAGGCTAAATGCCATAACTAACTTTTATAAGTATTACCATTAACCAGGAAAATTATTTATTTCCTAAAGGAGCATAGTTTGGAAACAAATAGCATGTATTTTAGACACTGTATATATTGAAAAATAAACAAATAACAAATAATCCCCTTTTTTGTGTCTCCTATAGTAACTCATTAACAGTAGAACTTTCACTCATCTTCTTTCTGACGATCACAGGTCCCATGTTTCTTTGTCCAGGATCCCTATGCAGAATGGACTCCAAGTAATTATCAATTTAAAAAGCTATTTTTCCTCAAATGGGTAACTCTGATTTATATACTTGCTATTTTATGGAGCATTTAGGGACAAACAAATTAATATCTTATAAAATGTATGAATTCAATTTTCTCAGTTTACATTTGAAATAACACAGCCCAGAGAGTGCTGATTTGTTCAAGGGTATACACTGGTTTAATGGTAGAGCTTAGATTAGAACCCAAGTCACTGCTTCCCCTTCCAATGTTCTTTTCCACATGGGATCATGTTTCATATGTTGGACTGCATCCATTGGTAGCTAAATCCAGACTTCCACATTTGGCCCCCTGGGTTTACTTATCCCAAACTTATGTTTATGCTTTTCCGATATTATGGGATCTCACATCCCATTTTCTCCAAACATTTCAAAAGTTACATTGCAAAATCAACTGTTGTTTTTGCCATTTCTCTGAACTTGACTGAATAATTTGCATAGTTATAAGGATAAGGGGTCCAGAAATTATATCTGTGACATAAAGAGGATCTGCTAAAATGATTGTAGTGAGAGAAGTAAATTATAAAGAACACATAAATAGTCTCCACAGTAGATTATTCTCATTAAGGGAACCCTAGTTACCACTCAGATAAAACAGGCCACAGTGCTGTCAGATGCAAGAACTTTCATCACCCTCACCAAGAATATTTGTTTTCCTGACAAAGCTTTAGAGAAGCAGAAAGAATACTGGGAAGCATGTTTCCTTAGAGGTAGAAAAGGACTATGTAAATTGAATATTCTCCCAAATTATTCTAATGGTATTAATTAAAAGATCACAATAGTGTGATTATGGAAAACAAGTATGTGCTCCCATATTTACTCAGTTGTTACTCATTGATCAGTGGGGGCAGTACCATAACACTGTTTGCTACTGTGGAAGACTGGGTGCAGAGGGGCCATTTCATTTACTGGTTTAGACACAGAGGTAGTTAAGTGATCTCCCTTATTAGGCAGATTCACTTTCAAAAATCATCAGAAAAAAACAATAAAGTAAAGGTCCAATGTGTTTGTCACACTGTTTATGTGCTTTTTTAGGTATGGTTCCTAATAAGATGTTTATAAATTAAATTCTGTTAGGCTATAAGTTATTCAGAAAAAAAAAAAAGGTGTGTGTCTCTGTAATAAACCTACTCAAAAGAGCACCAAAACATCTTATTTGCCTAGAGTAGTCTGTACCTCAATATGTAAATACTCACCAACTCCCAGCAAAAAATTATATTTTGCTGTTTTTCCCAAGTTTCTAATAAAGGACTACAAAAGTAATAGAAATAAAATAGATATGCAAAAGGGAGAATTTTGTCAACAGGCTTTTAATCTACAGCACAAATCTGTATGGAGCCCTGAAGGACATATTAATGATACACATGCACATGAATATTTTAGAGCAGTACCTTTCCAAAACTGTCACAACAGAACCATTTGCTCTAAAAGACATCAACTTTAAGGTGCTAAGCTTAAAAGTGCTACAAAAATATATATAATTTCAGTTATTATATGTATGTATTTATGTCCAACCTATGTCAAGGAAGAAAACAACTTGTTTTCAAGGAGAAACAACTTGTCTCAAGGAGACAACTTGTTTGGAAAATATAAAAATAAAATGATCAAAACAGAAGCCTTGAATGAGACTGCACTAAATGACTGAGCTACCAGGCAGCCAAAACAAAACAAAAATCTAGGTATTTTTCTACTTTGCATTGTTAAGGAAATATAAGTTCATGCGAAAAGATAAATTCCCCCTCCACACACACACACTCACACATACACCTAGTGTTAAATCACACGAGTAATAATTATAAATGCCAGGATAATAAACATTATTATAACAATGGCCAAAGTTTTCATTTGCTGTTTTAAAAACACTCTAGAGGCATTTTTTATATAAGCATATAAACATTTTTAAGTGAAAAAACAAGAAAGAAAAATGAATTCATGAGGCTAACTATATCAGAAAACTAAATTAGTAGAGTCGAATACTTCACAAACTCTTGCTCTAACTTAATTCAGGGATTTAGCTTAAAGAAACTAGAAGAGGCTTTTTTTAAAAGGGTGTTTTGAAAATCCCCAGCATCACATTATTCAAAGTTGCTTTTCAAAAGGGAAGCTTTCTGGGACCCATTGTAAAACTTCTGAATCAGAATTTCAGGTATGGATCTCAGGAATAAATAAGTTATCCCGGTGAATCATATATATGTGTTGCTATGTACAAATCCACACAGGATTTGGGTCTCAAGATGCTAAAGCTAGATCTGTAACGGCATTTTATGGTTCCCCAGGTCCCTGCTCAAGATTCCACCAACAGGGGACACTAGTGAGAACAGAAAGCAGAAGAAAGGCGACAGAACATGCTCCATCCAATTTGCTCCTGTCAGTGTCACCAGCCACAGTCTTCATCCCAGCTGTTCTAATTATTTCCAGAAGCAGCTGGTTCCAGTTGCCCCATCTTTTCCATATCCAAGAACCAATGCCATGACTCTCTGAGCCCCAGCATCTTCTAAAGTCTGGATTCCAGGTCTGCTAGAATCATACTATTAAGGCTTCCTCTCCTCAGGGGCCTAAATTCCAGTTTCACAGATTCCTCTTCTGAGCACGTGTCTGGGTTCTCATAACCCCATCCTTTACCCCTTGCTCACCCAAGCCAAGTGACTACTTCCTGTGATTGCTCCTTCTGTATGTTTGGGGTTGGAGGTGGTTTGCCCTTTCAGTTCTCTAATAACTACATAACCAATCCCCTCTGTAAATTCTCTCTTAAAGTAATTGGTGTGGGTTTGTTTGTTTGTTTTTTACTGACTAGGACCTGAAAGATACAAATGTTCAAGTTTGAGCTCTACTGACTTGGATGATTATAGAGACAAAATATTCCTTAGTCTGTCTCAATTATCAATTGTTTAAACTCCTCTTTTGGTACTAGCAAATAAAAAATGTTACCAAGAACATCAACTTCTGTATTTTATTGCCTTAAGATATTTCCAGAATCTTTGAGCTCCAAATGAGCTGGTAACAAAGTTGAAATTCTATTACTTAAAATGAAGAATTCTTACATGATCTTTTCCATATTAAGAACTAATCCAGTTCTTCATAGGGGTAGCCCACTTATGAGTCTGTGAGCAGAAGAAAATGTTTTTCTCAAAAAATATTTTTATTCTTCTTAAAGCCTTCCATGGAATGTATTATTTGTATTATCTTCTAGATGAAGACTAAACTTTGGCCTTATATTTAAGGGCATCTATGATCTTACACTTAGGCACATCTTCAAAAAGATTTCTACTTTATCTTCCTTTAATTAGGACACTGCTTCACCTAAGCCAGTTGTTTTCCTGTTATACCTTAGATATGGATTTCTGCCTTCCTATCTTGACTCAAACAGTCTCTTCTGCCTGGGCGTCCTCATGAATATGCAAAAACCTAGAGTAATGCATGAAATAGGTACTCAGCACATGTTGAAACTGGCTTTCATTACCTTCCTTCTACAGTAAGCAACATAAGTCTGCTTTCAATTGTCATAGCCATAACTTTATGTACACATTTTACATACAGCATGTGCTATATTCCAAATTGCTTGTGCATATATCCAACCTTTCCTTCCAGATATTAAACTCCCTTTTTTTTTTTTTTTTGGTACTAGAGATTGAACTCAGGGGCACTCAACCACTGAGCCACATCCCCAGCCCTATTTTGTGTTTTATATAGAGAAAGGTCTCACTGAGTTACTTAGTGCCTCGCCATTGCTGAGGCTGGCTTTGAACTCTCAATTCTCCTGTCTCAGCCTCCCTGAGTGCTGGGATTACAGGCTTGTGCCACCGCGCCTGGCTGATATTAAACTCTTTAAAAACACTCCATATTTCTTACATAGCCTTTATCCCCAGTTTACTTCACAGAACTTGCATGGAATGATCACCAACAAATGTTTTTTGAGTGAATAAATGACCTAATGAATAGTCATCTACTATTTATGAGTCTTTCCTTTTTTCTCTACTATATTGTAGATATGTCAAATACTTTTAAAAATGCAAAGGATACAAACATCTAACATACTTAATATAGTGTCTACAATATTATAAAATAATGCTTTTTTTCTTCTTCTTAATCCGCATAGTATTCCCCATCCATTAGTTATTTAAGTTTTAGTGCCAACTCTGAAGAACCATTTTCCATTTTAATCAAGGAAAGTGAGGCTCTGGGAACTTTAGAAACCTTGGTTATGGTACATAATAAGACAGTGATATTCCTGGAATTTGACAAGGGCTCTTTTCACAGGCATTGCATGGTCTCTCAGGAAGTTAGTGCTGAGACAGTGATGATGACAATGATGAGCTCACCGGACAGATTGCTCTTTTTCCTCTGCAGAGACTCGCTTTAACACCAGGAAGAACCTGAAAAGAGTGACTCACAATTCCCAGCAGCGGTGCCAGTTCATGTGCTGAAATTCTGACCACAGGGTAATGATCAGGCTTGGGAGTCATATTTCTGCTGGATTTAGAAAAGCATCTAAGAGTTCATAAAAGAAACCCAGTGGGTTGTGGATAGTACAGAAACTCTTGGAGGATCCCTATCCACCCCTTCTCCCCAGCCAGGGGCATGGCTCCGGGAGGAAGGAAGACATCAGAGAGGTGAGTGTGGCTTCCCCACTTCCCTCTTCTTCCCGTTCTAAAGCTGCAGAGTGGATGCTGGGTGACCCACTCCTGTACATCGGTTCATAAAGCCCAGTGAGCCACAGAAATTCTTACTGACTAACAAAATTCAAACACACTAGTGACACAGAAGGTCATAGTGCAGAAACTTAAGGATGGTAAACATATTTTCTGCTCCTTTCAAGCTGTTTGACAAATAGGATTAATATACACTTTTTTTTTTTTTTTTTGGTACCAGGGATTGAACTCAGGGGTATTTGACCACTGAGCCACATCCCCAGCTCTATTTTGTGTTTTATTTAGAGGCAGGGTCTCCCTGAGTTGCTTAGCGCCTCGCTGTTGCTGAGTCTATCTTTGAACTCGGGATTCTCCTGTCTTAGCCTCCCAAAGTGCAGGGATTACAGGTGTATGCCACTATGCCCAGCTTAATATACACTTTTGATCACACTCTCCATGGAGGATTGGCAATGAAGAACATGTCTCATGAATATTTGTTAATAACTTCGCAGACCTTACATATTATTTAAACAAGTATCCAAGGTCTGTGGGTTTCAAAAAACAATAACTAATCTCTTACTGCATAACATTTGATACTTGAAGCAGTCTGATTGCAAGATAAACATTAGAGCAAAAAAACAAGCCTGATAACTCTTAATTTCCTACATTAAATAAATATCTCTCAAACTTTTAAGCAAAAGTATTGGCCAGATGGATTGGCTCCTGTCACTACCGACCCTCTTTCCCTCCTAGCCTCTCTGGCCACTTTTCCTAACAATCCTGGCTTCCCTGTCTACTACCTCTCTCTTCTAATTTAATGCCCTATCTTCCCTTTGTGGAGAAGCAAATGTAACCTTTTAAGAAACTGCTTTGTCTGCCAACCCTTCTTCTCTACAGCCTAGTTTTAGTAGCCAACCATGTTTGCATACAATAAAAGTTAGGAAATTAAAAATTTTATGAACCTAGGGTGGAGGAGAGAGCTGTGCATTTTATGATGCAGTCCATTCCTTCTGAGTACACCCTATCAACAGAGCGAAATTCAGTTATTCTGAGTAATCCTTCATCCACCTACATTCTATGTTCGTAAAAATAAATGCTTAAGAGTCAAGAACTCAGAAGATTAAAAATTATAAATGAAATGTACAAATATGTCTGCAGTTACCAGTAAGTTAGTATTTTCACTATTATACAAATAGGATATTTTGCCATTGTAAATGATTATGTAATTTGACTCTTTACCATTATTTAGATGCCTTTCTAGGACTCTGAGCAATATTTCATTTTCTGACAAAAAGAAAATTAGAAACATGAAGATTAACTGCTGCTCAAGATAAGACAAGGATAATAACAGTATGGATTTCTGAAAATAAGCAGATAAAAAATCAATCTGAAGAAACTGGCAGAAGGAAGTCAAATTGGAACCATAGAAAATGATGTAACGATAAAATGCAATCATTAAAACAGCCATGAGGTTAATTACTTAGTACTCTTTTCATCCACTGGAGTCAGCAAATTATCCCAAGGTGAATAAAAAAGGTGTAGGTGTAACTTTGTAAGAGGAGAGCTGTGGGACACAGCTACAGACAAAGCCTGCCTGAGAAAAAGGTACGAAGGCTGAATATTGAATTTATATGGTGGTGCTAGACGGTAGCCAGGAGAGGTTTGCCCTATCTACCGCCACCCCCCTCCCCGCCAAGAAATCTGTAGTTTAAATGGATGGTCCAAGAAGATGCTCCAGGTTAGCTTGAAGGATG
The DNA here is from genome assembly GCA_028644305.1 of Xerus rutilus. NCBI lineage: Eukaryota > Metazoa > Chordata > Mammalia > Rodentia > Sciuridae > Xerus > Xerus rutilus. Next base: position 82,491,483 of record CM053406.1, on the reverse strand, counting down.
ATTTCCCAACAAAAATGGCTCCCTGGTTCAGCTACACAGGTGGCTCATGGCACACCTCCAACAGGTGCCATTCACATAGACCACCATGCAAAAGGGGACCTCTGTATCTGTAAAACATGGGGACCTTCTGTGCAACACCCTGGGATCACATAGAATAAGAAAAAATGCAGAATATAAAATTGTATAGAAAGCATGATAAAGCCTTTGTTTTTCCCAAAGCCTTTTTTTCACATATATATAGAAAAATAACTAGAATGAATTATATGAAATTAAAATTTCTGAAAGTATGCATGAATTCACTTGTTCTTATTCATAGTTTTCTATATTTTCATATTGAATGAATTAGCAGCTTTTAAATAAATTAACAGCATTTTATACATTAGTAGCTTAAAACATTCAAATTGATATTTACTGATACCTTCAATCTTACAAAGTATCAAAGATTTAATGATTAGAATGTTTGTATAAAGAGAAAATCTCTTAGAAAAATGAGCACTATTTTTCTACATTTCATCTTAGCTTAGTTTTGCATTTTTTAAAATATTTTTTTAGTTGTAGATGGACACAATATCTTTATTTTATTTATTTATTTTTATGTGGTGCTGAGGATCGAACCCAGTGCCTCACGCATGCGAAGCCAGCGCTCCACCACTGAGCTACAATCCCAGCCCCTAGTTTTGCATTTTTAACTATTCAACTAAATATAAGGATTTGCTTTTCTTTCAAATTCTTATTTTATTGTAAGCATTACTAAAGTGCTTTTGTACTGGAAGCCCAAAGAAACTTCAGGATTCAAGCACACTTGCCTCGGGCTCTAAGGTTCTCTTTATTGCCTGCCTCTAGGACTGGCTTCTGTCTAAACCTGAGGATACCTGTGAGCAACAACTGTGGTCACGTGCTTCCTGGTTCACAGCCTGCACACGGGAAGAGACTGTCCACCCCTAAACTAATCACAGGCAAGAGGTGGAGAAGGGCTTATTTGTTGGGGAATGTGTGGAATCAAAGGCAAATACAAGCCGGGTGCAGTGGCGCGAGCCTGTAATCCCAGTACTTAGGGAGGCTGAGACAGGAGAATCACGAGTTCAAAGCCAGCCTCAGCAACGGCAAGGTGCTAAGCAACTCAGTGAGACCCTGTCTCTACATAAAACACAAAATAGGGCTGGGGATGTGGCTCAGTGGTCAAGTATCCCTGAGTTCAATCTCCAGTACCAAAAAAAAAAAAGGCAAATACAGATTTTGTGAGACCTGGAATTTGTACAATCTAGGAGTTTTCTTTTCAAAACAACTTTTAAATTACAAAAGAAAACACTTGTTTAGAATGAAAACACACAATTTTATACTTTTAAAATTCAAACTCCTATATAGACATGACAAAATCCAGAAAGAAAGAACATTGTATTGTTCTGGCACATTGTTATTATACTTTCACTTAACATTTTTCTGGCTGTATAATATTTGATTGCCTCTTCATATGATGATTTTTGTGATAGTTAGTAAAGAAAAAATAGAAATAAAATTGTCTTTCCTATAGCATATGTAATCAAAATGTTTCATTATTGATTTTTTAAAATTTCCTTTAGTCTCATAATTTTTGTTTGTTTTTTGTACTGAGGACTGAATACAGGGGCCTTTAACCACTGAGCCATATCCTCTGTCCTTTTTATTTTATTTTGAGACAGGTTCTTGCTAAGTTGTTTGGGCCCTTGCTAAGTTGTTGAGGCTGGATTTGAACTTTTGATCCTCCTGCCTCAGCTTCCCAGGCTGCTATAATTACAGGCATGCAAAACCATGCTCCACTAGTATCATAATTTGATATTAGTAAAGACATACAAATTTTCAGGGATATTGTCAAATTTAGACAAATCTTCATCAAGTTCTTTTTATATACATGGCTATCAGATTTTCCACAATCTAGGTTCTGTATCCATCTCTCTCAAATCTTTAATCTCCTCCACATACTCTGTGCACAAAGACCACAGAATCTGCTCCTGGCTTCATACATGCCATGCACAAGTCAGCATGGCACGGTAAATGGTAGGACCATCTCTGCAAGCCATTTCTTTAGGCAGCTAACTGAACATGTACACAAAAGTAATTGCTAACCAAATAAATAACTCCCAGTAAACATATTTCCTATTCAACATCTCTTTAATTGAATTTCAAAAATGCCCTAGGCCAATGTCTACTCTTGCCCCCAAGTGAAGGGCAAGTATGAGAGAGGGGAGGCTGAAGAGTAAAAATAATTATTCCTAACTGATTAGAGTTAAATATTTCATTGTTATGAGTTTTACAAAAATATAACCATGTTCAATCTGTGTTCAAGCCCAGTAGATTGAAGTCTATTTGGGAACAAGCTATCAAAAAATATTATCTGAAAAAAAAGATAGTAAAGAATAGATTTTTTTTTGTTATAAAAATCAAGTTATATCTACTTGTTAGTTGATTAATGAATAATTTATATATTAAATTCCTGAGGCAAGCCTATACTCTATGTAATAAAAAAGGTAGAAGTATTCAAAAAATATACCCTGCCTTTAAGAATTCTTAACCTGACAGATACATCAAAATCTAAAGGCATTTATTTTTTGCTTTAAAAGACTTGATAGATTAAAATAAAACAACAAAACATAAATCTTAGCATTAGTAACATCTTAATTTTGTAATATACACAATTACATGAAAATAAAGAATAGTATACAATTATTTAAAATATAGTTTGCTTGGGAATCCATACTGAGGTTGTTCAAGGAATAGTGCTTACCAAACTATAATACGCATTGCTTCATCTTGGCTATGAAGCTATTTAACATTTTCATCTGTTGTGTGGTTGATGGACTAGAGCACATGATGATTAAATTGACAGATAATAGCAATCGGAATAAGTGTTTATTACTTTGAAGGACTGGATTAGAATTTTAAATGACCTTGTGAAGCTGGAATAGGAGTCATATAAATAGATTTATAAGCAATTATATTGAGAAATGTGTTGGGATGTAAACTTGGGCGTTTTTTTAACTATAGAAATAAAATGTAGTGAATTCTTGAACAAACATTTTTTAAATGCAGAAATCACAGTCCATCACAAATTGAATGCATATCAGTAAGTATAGCAATTATGTAAAAAAGATTCACTTTAGAGTAGGTTTAATAACAGTGTAATTGGAAGAATAAAGAAAATGTATTTTCCCATCACATGTAGTACTATTTAATCTTTCTCAAATCAAGGTTCACTCTAAGTTGGGATGGCCTTCTGAGGGCATTTGACAGCAAAGCATCTACATCTGATAGATCTCCACTACATGGAAAGAACAGCACAGAGGCCTTTACTACACACATACATTCACTTTCCTAAAATTGGAGGTTCAATGCAAACAGCACTTATACAACATTTATACATAGCATTGAACCAAGTACTTTAGGCAATAAGATACAGAGAACATGATCCCTGTGGACAAAAGAGAATTTGGAAGTATTAAAAAATATATTTTTGCTTTTTTTTCCTTAATTTAATGGTGAATGACATTCACTTATTCCATAACTAAACTTTAGTGCCATTGGTCAATTGTATATATGTATCATTATGATTTCTTTTTTTTTTTTTTTTTTTTTTTTTTTTGGTACTGGGGATTGAACTCAGGGGCACTCGACCACTGAGCCACATCCCCAGCCCTATTTTTGTGTTTTATGTAGAGACAGGGTCTCACTGAGTTGCTTAGCGCCTCGCCATTGCTGAGGCTGGCTTTGAACTCGCGATTCTCCTGTCTCAGCCTCCCTAAGTGCTGGGATTACAGGCGTGA
>CM053406.1:82454837-82487186 GCA_028644305.1 Xerus rutilus | reverse complement strand
TTTTTTTTTTTTTTTTTTGGTACTGGGGATTGAACTCAGGGGCACTCGACCACTGAGCCACATCCCCAGCCCTATTTTTGTGTTTTATGTAGAGACAGGGTCTCACTGAGTTGCTTAGCGCCTCGCCATTGCTGAGGCTGGCTTTGAACTCGCGATTCTCCTGTCTCAGCCTCCCTAAGTGCTGGGATTACAGGCGTGAGCCACCGCGCCCGGCTTCATTATGATTTCTTAAAGGGTGATATTGTAGGTAAATTGAATGTTAATACAATTAAGTATGAAAACATATACAAAAATAAGTATGATACCTAGAGCAACATCAATAACAGTAACTTTGATGAGTTTGTCAAAAGGATTGTCCTGCACACATATCAAAAAATCAGAAAGCTGACAGCCTTCCAGAACATTATGGCTAGTTAAAATCAATAGTATGTTTATTTTTGGCACAGATCATTTTATCACTCTGCTTTACTGGTATTTGAGAACCAATCACAAAGACTTAAGGTATTTCTCATTAATCTTGCTGAGAGAATGGATTATATAAAAAGATTGGATTAAAACAGTGATATTAGAAAACATCTAAACCCAGAAACCCCATGGGCAACAAATCACCATTTATATTTTATCCATATGATTTTTTTATCCAGCTTTAAAGATGATTTATGAATGATTTTTGTTTCCCCACTATACCATTTTTGTTAACCGTGTTTTATCCTCAAGGATAAGATGTGCTCTAAAGGAATTGCTTCACAGAAAATAAGTACCACTACAAGAAAAGGCAAACTTAATTATTATTTATTTTAAAAAAGATACCATCATATCAATAATATAAATAATAATAAATATATGACTTTTTAATTCAATTGGTTGTCCATATTGGAAGGTTCTATATTCATGGATTCAAACAACGATAGATAAAAAATATTTGTGCAGAAAACTGCATCTGTACTACACATGTCATTATCTTGTCATTGTTCCCTAACTGTACAGTATAATAGCTATTTACATAGTGTTCACATTATATTAAGTAATCTAGAGAGGATCCAAAGTGCACAGGAGGACATGCGCATGTTGTATGAAAGTACCACATAATTTTATACAAAAGAATTAAGCAATGCAGATTCCGAGGAGTGTCCTGGAACCAGTCCTCCTCAGATATCAAGGAATGTCTGTACAAAATATCTGACAGTCTTAGCACCATGAAACCTTTGTGTAATTTGAAGTTCCTCCAAACTACTCCAGACTTAAAATTCCCCTCAGAATATGGCATACACACTCACGGGATTCCAGTTATTAGGAATTGCTTCTATCCCCCTTCTCCATTCCTGTTCACCAGTGGTTTTCTTTACAAGTGCTTTGAAACTAAGAATCTAGTTCTTGGATTCACTGATGCCTGCAAATGCTTTCTGATTACTCGAATTCTGTTTCTTGCTTTAAAAGAAGTAAAGATTGTTGAACTAGGAAACAAAAAAGTACTAATAGTAAAAAATTAAATTCTCAAAGCAAATGCTGTGACTGCTAATTCTTAGGATTGGCACTTCAATTGGAATTTTTAACAAATTGTATTTCTATATAGTTACAAAAAGTAACATATCAAATGAGCTAGAGGAAATGCCTTTGGGAGAGGAGAGAATGGGAGTGGGGATTAGAAATTAAGATAAAAAGTATTTTAAAAATAAAAATATCTAAAATGAGAGGCGCTTTCATGGATTAATGGTGATAAAATGGAATGAATGAAGCAGAATAATGTTCTCAATCATTCTAAAGTGCAACAATATTTAAAATGGATAGAGCAATTGTATACTCAGCAAGGGAAAATTCACTTAAGAGTGCTTTTCAAATTTTCACTAGAGCAGTGGTTCTCACAATGTGGTCCCTGGATCAGCAGCATCAGTATCTGCAGTGATCTTGTTAGAAATGCAAATTATCAGGCCCCCATCTCAGACCTCATGTACCAGAAACTCTGGGATGAACCCCAGTAATGCTATTTTAGCAAACCTTCCATGTAATTCTATTGCATGATAAGGTTAGAACAATATTGAGAGCTTTTATAACTTCCAAAGTCTAGGCTCAGTACCAGACCAATTAAATCAGAATTTCTGGGAATGGATCTTGATAAGTTTTTTGTTTTGTTTTTGGTACTGGGGATTGAACCCAGTGTACCCTACCACTGAGCTACATCCCCAGCTCTTTTTATTTTAAGGCAAGTCTCAATAAGCTGCAGAGGCTGGCCTTAAACTTGCCGTCCTCCCACTTCTGCCTCTGGAGTAAATGGGGATTGCAGGTGTTTGCCAACCATGCCTGGCAGCATCAAAGTGGTTTTTAATACTTCCCAGGTAGAGAACCACTGCTCCTCTTCACTCCTAGAGGAAAGAACCAACTTCCTCCCAAAGCAACCCTCCTTCAACAGAATTAGTTAAATCCTGTGTGAATTTGTTACTTCTCCCCCCACCCCAAAAAAAATGTGGGGGAGAAAACGTGTGAAAACCACAGGCTGAGCACAATCGGCCAGGGCTGATTAATTCTACTTAAGTCTATTACACCTTTGTCAGTAGAACAGAACTCTGAGGGAATTGGGATTCTAAAGCTTCATTTTTGTTAGTATGGAAAGGGGAAGGGGGAAATGACCATCCCAACTCTAGGACACTGTGAGGACACCTGGATAGACAAGAATATGAGAAAGGGCCATAGCCGTAGTGAGGGAGCTGGTGGGAAACTCCTACCATGAGAATACAGGCAGGCCTGGACAGGGGACTAAAAAGAAAAAAAAGAAGATATGATGTTACAACAAACTTCACTTGTATCAGAGTTTACCGGAGGCTAACCTTATTCAGCCAAATGCAGATTAGTAAAACAGAAAGCTAAATTATCTCTGAAATGATTTTGCAAAATAGTGGGGAAATTTTTTAAAATTTGCTGACATTAAATGAGCATGCAAATTTTCAGGCCCTTATCTCAGCAACAGTTGTGCCTAATCATTACCATGAAAGGTTCTTTGGAATATGAGCTGCAGTGTTTTCCAGTCAGGAATGACAGGGTGTTCAAAGGTAGTGTTTCTCAGGTTTCTCATTGGGAGATAGTATCAGAGAGAGAAATCTTGGACTGCTCTATTAGTTTCTCTAGCAGTAATAAATTTCAAGAAATTGTAATGAAAATTGATCGAATAGGGATTAAAGGGATTTCTAGTCTTCATAAAAATGAACACACATGCAAAAATTGAAGTGAATAATTTGGCAATTAAATATAAAAGATAAATGTTAGATATGCTACATCAAATGTAATAGAAATTAGATAACACTTTCAATTAAAGACAGTGATGAATTTATGTGTGCCAGTATTAAAACTGTAGTATTGTATAAACAATAAATAATTAACAGGATTTTGAAGTTTAGCCTACATGAAATACAGGAGATACCAAGAAAAGGGAAGAAAAAAAACATGAAGAATAGTTGGGAGGGTCTCAACAGTGTCACAACAGTGTCATTTCTTGTTTTTAAGGTAGCATCAAAATTGCTTTGGTGTTTGCCTACAATGATAGTTCAAAAACTTTGCCCAGAATCATTGGGAAATTTGTTAAAATATGGATTACTGGACTCCACCAAGTTCTAATTCCAGATCTCTGAAGTCCAGACTGATTTTGCTTTTTTTCTTATACTGGGAATTGAACGCTGAGCATTGTGCATGCTTGGCAAAGTGTTCTATCACTGAGCTACATCTCCAGTCTTATTTTGAATTTCTAACAAGATCTCTGGTGAAGCTGATGCTACTGCTGTGGGAACCACACTTTGAGAAGCACTGATTTAGAATACTGAGTAAATTCTAACATGTAGAATTTGTTTAAAATTATATAAAATATAAGATTTAAAAAGAAAAAGAATAATTCAATAAATATACTTGACCTACAAGCTAAATTGAAGAATTGAACATTACAATGCAGTTGAAATTCCCTATACAGTCTTTCAGGATTCCACTTCTCTTCCAATCTCAATCGTGATAATGATTATCCTTCATGTTTAATCATTATTTTCTATGGTTTGCAAAGAAGTACTGCAAATCAGCAAGGAATAAGAAATGTAAAAGAAGATAGGCAAAGGATACAAATAGACAATTTTCAGAAGAAATCCAAAAGATCAGCAAATACATATGAAAGCATGACTCATTAAGAATGACAAGGATACAAGTTTTAAAAGACTATGAAATAATACTTTATTTGAATCAATGGAGAAATATTAGGAAACTGGATAATGCTGAATGCGAGAAGACCACAGAAATGTCCAGGCCTGTTAGTGGAAGGGTACAAATGCAACTTTATACAAAACAATGTAGAATTTTTTGGTCAGATTAATGTAGTTATACACTATTCTCTGTTATTTAGCTCCTGGGGAGGTCAATCTTCAAGAAATTTCACATATCCTTGCTAGGTGCAGTGGCACTCACCTGTAATCCCAGCAACTCGGGAGGCTGAAGTAGGAGGATCATGAGTTCAAGGCCAGCCTCAGCAATTTAGCAAGGCCCTAAGGACTTAGCAAGACCCTGTCTCAAAATAAAACACAAAAAAAGGGCTGGAGATGTGGCACAGTGGTTAAGTGATCCTGGGTTCAATCTCCAGTACAAAAGAAAAAAAAAAAAAGAAATTTCACACATCCAAAAGAAGACTGGCTTGATGATAATGATGGAAGTCTGAGGCAATCTTATGTCCATGATTGGGGAGTGGATAAACAAAATAGGGTGGATGCATTTAGTCCTTGTACTACCTATTATCCAGCAATTGGAAGAAGCAAGAAACTAGGTGTACCTAAAAACAGAGAAACATTTTAAAATCCAGTCCTTGGTTTTAAAGAAAAAGATACAAGTTGGGCACAGGGGCACACACACACACACACACCTGTAATCTCAGCTACATGGGAGGATAAAACAGGAAGATCACAAGTTTGAGGCCAGCCTGGGCAACTTAACAATACCCTATCTCAAACAAATAAATAAATAGGGCTAGGGATGTCACTCAATGGTAGGACGCTCCTGGGTTCAAGCCCCAGTATCCCAGTATCTTCTTATTAGAAGATACAAAATAAGCTTTCTTTTTACGTAAATTATATATACAAAAAACAAGGATGTACATCAAATACATTAGATTTGCCATGGGGGGAAGGGAGTTTTGAAATAGGAAACAGAAATAAAAGAGAATAAAAAAGAAATTTTCAGAAAAGATGAATAGTGTGCCACAGGCTAAAGAGTGTAATTAATTCAACCTAAATTCTATCTACTTAACATCTGTGTGGCATCCTAGAAATCAAAGCGGATCCCCTTACATTGTTTGTTCCCTCAATACTTCTCATCACCTCTCTCCTATCCCAGTTCCCTAGGCTTCAGCTAGTGATGGATTTTCTTCTGACAATTTTTGCAAAGGCAGGGGTTCTCATACCATCCTATGCCTTGGTATGCTTGTTAAACATAAAGATCTGAAGGTAACTAGCCATTTAAGTTCTAATTTGGTAGGGTCAGGGTGGAGCCTCAATAGTTACATTTTAAACAAGTTCCCCAGGTACTAATCAAGAACTAATCTGTGCTCCATTCCTACTCTTCTCAGAACAGCAAGAAATTTCCTAAAGAAAAAAAATTCAAGATGAAAAGGAATCCAGCATTAATAATGGAATATCAAATATTAGGATTGATGTTTTTAACCTCCTCACACTCACATGTCACCCCTTGGCTGAAGATTGAATCTTACACTTCATGGAAAACTAGAAGCAATCACAAGGATGGACTCCTATTTTCCCCATCAAATTCCATCAGACAGCTGTATCTTCTTATTACTCTGAAATCTCACCACTCCCTTCCTGCTACTTTGAAATCTCTCCACTCCTTACTGAAAGCCAATCTCACTTATCCTCTCAAGGGCTTCACCCTGCAATTACCTCTTTTGCGTCATCAGATTTTCCCTTTGTACTGTGTCATTTCCATCAGCTTAAAAATATTCCCCAGTGTCTCCTGTTGTTTTTCTTCTTTCTTTTCCAAATAGTAGGGAAAGACACATTAAATTTTGACATTAAATTTTCTCTCATCTTTTAAAATCTTTCCACTGAACTGAAAAATGACTAAAGATGACTACATAATCTTCCCTTTTCAAAGCACAGTAGAAATTTTCAAAAGAGTCCAGCTCGTCTACATTTTGTCTTCCTGGTCTTTCTCCTTTTGCCCACAGACTCGATGATCTGACTTCATTCCTCAACTTCTGGGCTCAACTTCTCCATGGCCATTTTCTCCTTGACTTACCTTATTACTATCTTGGTTTTCAGTGACCCCATACTCAGCTGGTTTGGCTTCTTCACTAGTGGACTGCTCCTTTGCCAACTTCTCTGCTGAAATCTAAATATTAAAACATCTGAATCTACTTTTCTCCACAAAATCTATATCCCCTTAATTGCTTTATATACAAAATATATTCCAGAATTAACTGCTTCTCACCCCCTCAGCCCCCTTCAATTACTTGCTTAATCTGAGCCATGATCACATCTCTCCTGAGCTACCCCTTACAAACCATTCTCCTTACAATAATCAAAACAATACTTTTATTTTTATTTTTTTGAACTTTCATACTTAGAAATTTAGAATAGTCTAATGAGCCCCCACCCCATTACAACATTAATCAACATAGCTATTCTTATTTCAACAACATCCCCCTACTCTACCTTACCCTGGTTGGATTATTTTAAAACAGGGCTTTGACATTATTTCATCCACTTATTAGAATGCTCTTCTCTTCTTAAAACACAAACCAGTCATTTGTTGGATGAGTGGTGCTGTTTGCCCAGGGCTGTCTTGATTTTAAAACTGTCAGTCTCACATGTAAGGAAACCCCCCAGTTTCAGTCATTTTCTGACCATTCAAGTGTCCACTTAAATGAAACTTCCTTAGGGAGATCATCCCTGAAAAAAACATTTTTTTTTCCAATCATTTCATACCCTCCTGACATGTATCATAAGTTGGAACTGTCATGTTAGAGTACTTGGGTTCTTGTTTATTGTGCAATCCTCCCACAAAAATATAAACTCTGTGAAGAGGGATCTCATCTAACTCATTCACCATTTTATCTCACACCATGAACAGTGCCTGATGAAAATAATACTTATCCATTTAATAAATGCATCTACATATTCAGAATACTGATCTTGATAATGGTACTTGAAAAAGAATATATATTCACAGGAACCAAGCCAAGTAATTTAATGCCCCATTTGTAAAATTAGATTAATAATAACATTCTCCTATCTACCTTTAGCTTAATTTCTATCTGCTTCTCACCCCACTCACAGTATTGTAGGCAACAGGATTGTTTCAGATCTTCAAACAAGATAGATTTCATTTCATTCTGCATGGTCTATTTGTTTACAAAGGCATCAGCACTACCTTATTATCCTATTTTTAAGAGCTGCTTATAAACTCTTACATACAGAGAAATAGAGTAGTCCAGAGATTAATGAAATTCTGGATTTCAACTCTCCAGTTTCTTCCTTTTGTTATAATTCTTCCCCCTATGTTTCACCTGAGTCTCCGTTTCTGCCAAGAGCCTGTATGCATTAATTCCACTTACAGTGACAAGGAGTGAAGACTTTCACACAGTCCCTTAGGCAGATGTCCAAAAAGCTTTATTGCAAAGCATTTTTTAAAGTTTTTTAAAGCATTCTTTGACATAATTTGAGATTTACAGAAAAGTTGCAAGACAGATACAAAGAATTTCCATACACTCTTCACCCAGATTCTCACCACATTGGTTTCATCACCTTCTATGTTTATATGCATTTTATTTTATTCTTTTCTGGTTGCAAGTAATTTGTAGACATGATAACCTTTTAGTATCCTAAAACTCCAGAGTCCTAAAAACAAGAATGAGAACTTTTTATTATATAACTGTATTGCAATTATAAAAATCAGAAAATTAGCATTGATACAACACTCTTAGCTAATCCATGGTCAGTTCAGTTCCCTCACATTGTCCAAGTAATGCTCATTATAGCAAAAGAAATTTCTGGGTCACAGGCAGGACTGATTTGTCATGTTGTATGTTCTTTCATCTCAATGGTAGTTCAGTCATTATCATCTGATACCTCAATATTTCTGATTAGTAGAACCTAATTATTCTTAGGATGTCCCTCAGTTTGTTTTTCTAATGATTCCTCATGATTAAATTCAGGTTATACATATTCACCAAGAATATCACCAAAGTAATGTTTTCTTCTCCATGTCTTCTCCATTATAAGACATTTGATATTAGCTTCTCCCATTACTAAAGGCACTGGCTTTGGTGACTTTAAGAAAGAGATTACCAGATTTCTATTAAAATAATTAATTTTCCCTTTGCAATCATTAAGTGTCTCTGGAAGAATAAAGATTATAAAATACCTTATTACAAACTGGATATGGTTGTGCACACCTGCCATCCCAGCCACTCAGGAGGCTGAGGTAAGAGGATAACAAGCTCAAGTCCAGCTTCAGCTATCCTGTCTCAAAATTAAAAATAAAAAGGTCTGAGGATGTAGCTCATTGGTGAAGTGTCCCTGGGTTCAAGCCCTAGTACCAAAAATAAATAAATAAACAAACAAACAACATATTCTATATCAAACTTTCACCCACTAATTGTGGGACCTTTCCCAGATTTTTTTTTCTTAAATTGTTACTGTAATAGTTGGCAAATGGTGGTTTGCTAATTGTCATTTCTTCCATGTATACTGTACAGAGGAGTTTTCCCTTATCCTATAAGGACAGAGTCATGGATCCTCACTTGATTCATTGGGTTAGAAACTGTTAATATCTTTAGTTATTTTGACACTCAAATTGTTCCATATTTGGAGGGATGGAAGCCCCTTTAAGTGAGATCCTGTATCCCGAATCTACAAAAGTAGAAAGTTATAGACCAATAACTTCAATCAATATAGACGCCAAAACCTTCAACAAAATGCTAATGAACTGAATTCAGCAGCTCATGAAAAGGATCATGCAACATGATCAAATAGGATTTATCCCAGGAATACAAGAATGACTTAATATACATAAATCATAAATCATTATATTAATGGAAGGAAAGATAAAATGATATAATTATCTCATTAGATACAAAAAAGACATTTGACAAAATCCAACATCCTTTAATGATAAAAACTCTCAACCAACTAGGTATAGAAGGAATGTACCTCAATGTAATAAATGCCATATATGAGAAGCCTACAGGTAATCTCTTACTCAATGGTGAAAATTTAGAAGCTTTTGTCTTAAGATCAGGAACAAAAACACCTACCCTCACCACTTCTAATCAACATTCTACTAGAAGTCCTAACCAGAACAATTAGGCAAAAAAAATGAAAAAAGAAAGAAAAGGCATCCAAATTAGAAGTTAAATAATCTCTTTCTTGCAGATGTCATGGTCTTCTATCTAGAAAACCCTACAGACCCACACCAAAAACTGTTAGAATTGATAAATGAGTTAAGTATAGTTGCAGTATACAAAATCAACATACAAAAATCAGTAGCATTTCTATACACTAACAACTATTCAAAAAAGAATTGAAGAAAACAATCTCATTCAGAATAGCTATAAAAAATAAAACAATTGTGAATAATTTAACTAAGATAGTGAAAAGCCTAAACACTGAAAACTATTAAATGATAATGAAAGAGGGCTGGGATTGTAGCTCAGCGGTAGAGCGCTTGCCTCGCATGCGTGAGGCCCTGGGTTCGATCCTCAGCACCACATACAAAGCAATAAAATAAAGACATTGTGTCCATCTACAACTAAAAAAATATTTTAAAAAAAAATGATAATGAAAGAAACTGAAGAAGACAAAAATCAATAGAAATATATTCTGTATCCATGGACTGGAGTAATTTATGTTGTTAAAGTGTCTGTTCTGTCCAAAGCAATCTACAGATTCAATGCAAACCTTATCAAAATTTCCAAGACATTTTCTACAGAAATAGAAAATCTTGAAGTTCATATGGAAGCATAAAAAATTCCAAATAGCAAAAGCAATATTGAGCAAAAACAAAACAAAGTTGTAGGCATCACACTATTTGATTTCAAAATACACTAAAACAGTATAATATTAGCATAAAAACAGGAACACAAGCCGGACGTGGTGGCGCATGCCTATAATAATCCCAGCACTTTGGGAGGCTGAGACAGAAGGATCACGGGTTCAAAGCCAGCCTCAACAACAGCGAGGTGCTAAGCAACTCAGTGAAACCCTGTCTCTACATAAAACACAAAATAGGGCTGGGTATGTGGCTCCGTGGTAGAATACCCCTGAGTTCAATCCCCAGTACCAAAAAAAAACAAACCAACCAGGAACACAGAGCCGGGCGCGGTGGCTCAAGCCTGTAATCCCAGCACTTAGGGAGGCTGAGACAGGAGAATCGTGAGTTCAAAGCCAGCCTCAGCAATGGCGAGGCGCTAAGCAACTCAGTGAGACCCTGTCTCTACATAAAACACAAAATAGGGCTGGGGATGTGGCTCAGTGGTCAAGTACCCCTGAGTTCAATTCCCAGTATCAGAAAAAAAAAAAAAAAAACCAGGAACACAGAACAAAGAAATACAATAGAGAGCCCACAAATAAATCCACACAATTATGGTTGATAACTGATATTCCACAAAGGTGCCACACCATAGGGAAATGATAGTCTCCTCATTAAAAGGTGCTTGGAAATTGCATATCCCCAACCAGAAGACTGAAAGTAGATCTTGTTTGGTACCATACATAAAAATCAACTCAAAATTAATTAAAAACAGCCGGGCGCGGTGGCTCAAGCCTGTAATCCCAGCACTTAGGAAGGCTGAGACAGGAGAATCGCGAGTTCAAAGCCAGCCTCAGCAACGGCGAGGCGCTAAGCAACTCAGTGAGACCCTGTCACTACATAAAACACAAAATAGGGCTGGGGATGTGGCTCAGTGGTAGAGTAACTCTGAGTTCAATCCCCAGTACCAAAAAAAAAAAAAAATTAATTAAAAACTTAAGACTTGAAGTTGTAAAACTACCAAAATAAAACAGAAGGGGAAAACTCCATGACGTATCTGGGCAAAGACTTTGGGGTATGAAACTCAAAATACAGGCATCCAAGACAAAAGTAGAAAAATGGGATTACCTCAAACAAAAGCTTCTATACAGCAAAAGAAATGATCAACAAAGTGAAGAGACAATCTACAGAATCAGAAAGATGATTTGATCAGTAGGAGGCAAATCAAGTAGTAGAGGAAGGGCGTGCCCATTTCCCCTGGAGTATAAAAGAAGCTGAGAGAGGCTTGGGCAACCCATTTCCAAAGCTGAGGGTGAAGCTGCCAAGTTTGGAACCTTCTAATAACTGAGAAGACACCTTTACAGAAAGGGGTGAGTAAATCATGAACTGATGTGCTGGAGACCTCAAAAGTCCCCAAAAAGGTCATTAGGCCTTTAGGTATTGGAGTCAGGAGTGCCCATATGGATGGAAGTTTTATTTTAAATGTTTTTATAGTGTTTGATGTTTTTAAAATTGCGCATTTCTTGTTCTTGTTTTGTTTTGTTTTGTTTTGTTTTGCTTTGTTTTGTTTTGGAGATGGAGTATTGCTATGTTGCCAGGCCAGCCTTGAACTACTGGGCTCAAGAGATACTCCTGCCTTAGCCTCCCAACATAACTGGGATTACAGGAGGGCACCACTGTACCAGGCTAAAAAAATATTTTTGGTTTGTTAAGAAGTAATCTGGACCCTTCTATTCCAGGTTACACACATAATCACATTTTACAAACCAATTATCTGGTCAGTCAGTAGGACAAATATTTGACCTTATAGAAGACCTAGCCCAGATAATTGAAGATATATAGTAAGTAATTTGCAGTAAAAAATTATCAAAGTTTGAAATGAAATCCAGTAACTATGCTAAGTAATAATGTTATTACAAAGTAGTCATGGTGATGCATCCCTATAATCCCAGTGTCTCTGGAAGTTGAAGCAAAAGGATGGCAAGTTGCAGGCCAGCCTTGGCAACTTAGTGAGACTCTGTCTCAAAATTAAAAATAAAAAGAACTGGGAGGGGCTGGAGTTGTGGCTCAGTGGTAGAGCACTTGACTAGCATGTGTGAGGCACTGGGTTCAATTCTCAGCACCATACATAAATAAATTAATAGAATAAAGATCCACCAATATCTAAAAAAAATTTAAAAAAAAAGAACTGGAGCCAGGCGTGGTGGCTCAAGCCTGTAATCCCAGCACTTAGGGAGGCTGAGACAGGACAATCACGAGTTCAAAGCCAGCCTCAGCAAGGGCGGGGCACTAAGCAACTCAGTGAGACCCTGTCTCTACATAAAAACACAAAATAGGGCTGGGGATGTGGCTCAGTGGTTGAGTGCCCCTGAGTTCAATCTCCAGTACCAAAAAAATAATAATAATAAAAAATAAAAAAAAGAACTGGGATATAAATCAGTGGTAAAGTGACTCTGAGTTCAATCCTCAGTACCAAAAAACAATTTTTAAAAATAGTTATGCTATGTAATTATGTAATATCTGGCTAGGTGCAGTGGCACACGCCTGTAATCCCATCAGCTCAGGAGGCTGAGGCAGAAGGATCACAAATTCAAAACCCCCTTCAGCAAAAGCAAGGAGCTAATTAAGCTACTTAGCAACACCCTGTGTCTAAATAAATACAAAAATAAGCCTGGGGCTATGGCTCAATTGTAGAGTGCCCCTGAGTTCAATTCCCAGTACTCCCCACTCCCCCCCCAAAAAATGTAGTATCTGGTTACTGGAAAGTTTAAGAATCAGAATTTTTTAAATGAATGTTTTAACTGGAATAAATAACAAAAATTCCATATATTAATGTGTTATATCATGTAATGACATGCAAACATGATTACAATCAGGTTGAACATCTATCTCAAACATTTATTACCTTTTTTTTTTTTTGTACCTGGGATTGAACCCAGGGATGCTTAACCACTGAGTCAAATCCTCAGCCCTTTTTATTTTTTCTTTTGAGGCAGAGTCTTTCTAAATTGTCTAGTCCCAGCCTCCAGTTGCTGGGATTATTTGTGTGCCACTGCATTCAGCCACACTAGAATATCTTACTTCTATCTGCCACTCAATATTCTCCCCGGCCTCCAGTAATCACCATCCTACTGTCAATTTCTATGAGGTAAACTTTTTTATATTCTACATACAAGTAAGATTTTAAAAAATCAGTATCTTTTTATACTTTAAAAAAATCAATCTAGCAATTGAAAAGTGAACCTTAATTTTTTTAATAACATGGCAATATTTTTGCTTTAGGAATCTTATTGTATATAACTTGTTCACAATTACTAGTAAATTGGTTTAAAATGTTGGCAAGGTTCTTCTCACTTATGAAAATAATACAAGCCACTGTGAGTACTTTGGAAGACAAAGAAACAGCAAAATAGAAAATAAAATGTTCATAATCTATACTAATTCAGAAATAGCTCCTATATGCATTTTGATGTATTGCTTTCCAGGATTTTTCACTATGTACATACCAATATTTTGTTTTAAAACTAGGATTATGTTATATAAAGATTATTATCCTTAACATTACTCCATAACCAATATCTCTTTTTAATCAATATTCTTGAAACCTATGATGTAAATAGTTGCATAGGAATCTTCATACAGAATTATCAGAATTGAATCTAACTAGATCTCAAAGTTGCAAAATAGTTGGGACAAGGTATATCTGCATATATTGAGTACATTCAAACCATTTTTTCCTCAAAGTATACTATTCAAACTATTTTGCCTAATCGAATGTGACTCCAGGAATTGTATGATATGACTTGATGGATTCAATCTGTTGATATCAAAGCTAAAATTTTGCTCCAAAACACATCCTTCAAGGTCATAAAGTAACAGAACACTGTTGGTGACTCAGATTTGTGTAGGATCTCCTTTGGTAATTGGATGATTTTCATGCAGTTTTGGTCTCCATGAGTTCAATAGTGAAAGCCAAAGGTCAGTGTGCTTCCTCCTTATAAATAACCCATTACATGTATGACCTAAAAATAGTTCTTTGCTGGCTGAGACAGGTTAATGAAAGCTGGCTTGGAATTCTGTCATGTAGCTTAGCTATTTTAGTGTCACAGTAAAACTAGATTTGTCAGTCTTCCCTAGGCATTAGCATATATTCTCAGTCTGGGACCCTAACTAAGGAGACAGCTAAAGAATGTGTAGTTTATTGGTAAGGAATTTATTGCATCATCAATGATTAGGTGGAATACAGGGGAGGGGAATTGGGATTCAGTATCTTTGTGAACAGAATAGGAAAAATAAATCATGATTAAAATTCACCAGGGGACCTGAGGAGAGGGTAAAGGAAGAGAAAATTGTGGTGTAAGCCAAAATACTGTTCAACCTAGAAATGCAGTTATAATGGGAAAGGTAATTGCTAAAGTTGTTTAAAGAAGAAAATAAGAAAGGGTAATAGCAGAACATCAAAATTAGTGAGCTGGTATTATTTTAATAAGCTTATAAGCACAGTTGAAAATTCCCAGTCACCACTCTAAAAATTTTACATTGACATAAACTATACATTGTTGCTTTTCTTTCTTTTCTTCTTTTTGTAATTCAGTGTTCAAATTTTTTTAAATGCAAAGACTGAAATACAAATATTCAAATTAACAGATGGTAGACTGCTCTTAGTCAAAGCAATAAAAAGCCTTTACAATTCTTCTCACTAGAAATGTATTTAGTTACAATTCAGCCTTACAGTCTTTTCTTTTTAAATACATTCCATTACTGAAAGATTTTTCTCTATTTTTCTCAAGTTTCTGAGCCCTCTTAAAAATCTCAAGCACATGAAAAGCATTTTATTCATGTTATTTTTGTACAATTATTATAACACTGGCAGTATCTGGTCCAGGGATGAGATATTTTTATACTTTCTTCTACACTCTAGTACCTCCTTAGAAGACTGTCTTGACTTAACGTCCATTCCCCATGTTTCAACTCTGCAGGCAGATTAAACATCCCTCTTCCCAGGTCCCACAGCACCCAGAGAGAAACATCTATTATAAAATTTTAGCAAACAGCATTTTTAAAGAGCATTTTATCTATTTATATTTGGGTCACTTTGGGGGACAGTGTCTTATTTGTGTTTGTGTATTCACTCTTAGACTTATGCCAGTGCAGAGTAGATATTCACAGGAATTTTGTCAGAACCATATAAGGAAGAGGATTGTCAGTGTCAGCAGTTCTGTAGCACATGGTAGGATTTCTGCTAAACATGTTAACTTGTGGTTAATATTAGAACAGAGCCAAGCAAAGCAGCAATTATTTCCATGTATTCCTGGAAATCCCATACCTCCATTTCTTTTTATCTTTCCATTCCCAGAACAATTGCTATTCATTTCTAGTAATAGGATAATAGTGATAACCAACACTGCCTTCTTCAAAAGAGATCCAGTTGGTTCAGCAAAGAAAATGAACCCTAGAGATCCTTCTGCTGAGTGTAGGCTTAACTCGCCACAACAAACATCTCCATCACTAAAGGATAAAAAGTCAGATTTTCAGAATAAAAACAAGAAACTTGGGAGAGTTCCCTAGAAATCAGAACATTTAAGAATCCTGTTTTCTTGTTATTTTTGTTACAGTAGATCTAGACCTACAGGAAATATAATCCTTGAAATTAGTTATTGTCGCCGAGCATGGTGTTGCACACCTGTAATCCTAGCACTTTGGGAGACTGAGACAGGAGGATTGCGAGTTCAAAGCCAGCCTCAGCAATGGCGAGGCGCTAAGCAACTCAGTGAGACCCTGTCTCTACATAAAACACAAAATAGAGCTGGGGATGTGGCTCAGGGGTCAAGTAACCCTGAGTTCAATCCCCACTACCAAAAAATAAAATTTAAAAAAAAGGAAATTAGTTATTGTCAGGAGTATCCACCTCTCCTTCTCTATCCATTTGCATAAGCAGCATGGAGCCTGAGTTACCAGAAGTATTCTTACTGTTGCTGTATCTGCCCCTGAAGTCATAGTTCTAAGAACTACAAAAAGGAAAAAAAAAAAAAAAAAAAGTCACATGCCCACTGGACTAAAAATGTAGGATTTTTTCTTCCCGAGTGACAAACTTACAATAATAAGCTAAGCTACCTTTAGGTAATGCCATCCTGTGAATCAGAATCATCCCAAAAAGGCTTGGGACTACAGCCTGGGAGGAGACTTGAGTATTTATTTCAGAGACCCATGATCCTCTTTTTATGAAAAGAAAAATGAGTCTGGGAGAATGGTTTTCAATTTTGACTGGCCCACTTAATAAATATACTTCAATCCCTCCCCTTATGTAAAAGAGACAGCCAATTCTCCCAATACTGTTTTAGCTTCAGTAAGAAATGCAGTCAGATAATATAAAGGAAATAATCAAAATAATATAAAGGAAATAATCAAAATAATGGAAATTCAAGGTACACTACTGTTCTGAAGACTTTCTTTGTCTCTGAAATGAATACCACTTTCTGTAACCACTTTCCACCTTCTGTGACCACTTTGATGGGATAAGTCACTTTTCCTTCCAGAACTCTGTTTCCCAAAGTACAACTGGATAATCTTCCAGGTATTTCTATTTATACTCTTACATGGCTCTTTTGTGGTGCCAGGGATCAAACCCAGGCCTTGTACATGCTGGGCAAAAACATGACCTCTGGCTACACAGGTAATCCCTAAAATTCTTTCCTTTTCTTATGTTTGGGGAAACTTTCCCTAACCCCTTACTACATTTGCTGCCTTTCATTATTCTAATAGCTTCTGAATGGCAGCTCTTCCAAAAAGGCATGTAGATATAAATACTCACAATCTCTCTCTCTCTCTCTCTCTCTCTCTTTTTTTTTTTTTTTTTGGTGCTGAAGACTGAACCCAAGGCCTTGTGTATGGGAAGCAAGCACTCTACCAACTGAGCTAGATCCCCAGCCCCACAATCTCTTTTTTTATAAGAGCCATAATAGGCAGAGCAGCTGGGATACATAGATTGGGGCCATAATAGGCAAAGCAGCTGGGATACATAGATTGGGGCGGGGGATCTTAAAAACAAAAGATTATTATACAGAATTGGATGAAGTTGCACATGCCTATAATCCCAGCAGCTTGGGAGGCTCAGGCAGGAGGAGCGCAAGTTCAAAGTCAACTTCAGTAACTTAATGAGGCCCTTAAGCAACTCAGTGAGACCCTGTCTCTAAATAAAATATAAAAAGGGCTGGGGATATAGCTCAGTGGTTAAGCACCCGTGGGTTCCATCCCTGGTGCCAAAAATTTTTTTTCAAAAAAAAAAAAAGATTATTATATAGAAACCATGGTTTCAAGAATAAAAAAAAAGAGTCTTAAAGAAATATTTTAAATGTTTTCCATGGTATCATAAGTTGTGCATGGTTTCAGATAAAACCCTAAGTAGGATAGGACTACCAAAAAAGAGTTGCCATCTGAATTAAGCCTTATATGTACAGTAGCCACTTGCTAGGATTTTTCCTTTTTTAAAGTATTTATTTGAAAGCAAACTTCTATAAATATTGTGAAGACTATGCTTTAAAAAGCTGTTTATCACTACCACTGACTGGCCAGCAATTTCAATGTATGTAGAGATTACTCACTAGTCAACAGGCATGTACAATGTTCTTCTCAATTAAACTTTAACATAATTTTAAAATTTTGGCATAACTAACAAAGTGGAGATAAAAGAAATATTTTCCTTAAATTCCTAAACAAATTACTCCAGTCTTCAAGTTCCCCTTTTGCAAATTTATAAGCCTACTCATATTAACACAATAGAACAACCTAAAGATATCACAATGAACTTTATGTTGAATAGCATCTCAGGGGCATGGCTGCTATGTGTTCTAATGCTCGATGGGTGGGTCACACCATGGGGAATTTGAGTCTAGAATTCTCTGCACAAGGGCTCTGCCAAAGCGTTCAGTATATTACTATCACTTTGGGTGAATCTATACTAGATCAATAATTTATTCCTGAGACACCGATACTACTTGTCAGTTGTTATTCATTTCAAGAAATAAAGACAGCCTGGCAGGGTGGCACAAGCCTGTAATCCCAGCACTTAGGGAGGCTGAGACCGGAGAATCGCGAGTTCAAAGCCAGCCTCAGCAAAGGCGAGGCACTAAGCAACTCAGTGAGACCCTGTCTCTACCTAAAAAACACAAAATAGGCCTGGGGATGTGGCTCAGTGGCCTAGTGCCCATGAGTTCAATCTCCAGTGCCAAAAAAAAAAAAAGAAAGAAAGAAAGAGTAAGATTATTCTAAATAGTAATGTAAATGTAAGCTATTAATCAGCTTTTAGGAGAAATGCCCAAATACAACAAATGAAAACTAGTAAACAGTCTGTACTGCTTGGGTGATACCATTAAGATAAGCCTGCCCGTTATCATCATCACTTTCTTGATTTCACCGTCTACTCTCATTGTCTGATACCAGATCCTATTTCTCCAGGTTTCTGTTTCCTACCAACACCAGAACAGTCATCCAAACATCCTTAAATTGAACATGAAACAATAATAGCACAATATCTATTTATCTGAAAGTTAATGAAGGGCCATTGGAAGATTTTGAGTAGGATAATAAGATCAGATATTCTTACTGAATATCTATTATTTGCCAAGTACTGTGTTAGGCACAAGGAAATTAATATAACCACATGATCTTTTCCCTGAAAACCTTCATGAAGTATGAAGGTGATAGGTGAGGTTTCAAAAATGATTATCATAATATGACAAATGCTGCAATAGAGGTATGTGCACAATACACCAGAGGTCAGGGAATGGAGTATCTATTCTTATGAGGAAGTCAGGAAAACTTAATGAAAAATTAATATTAGGATTTTGGAGGAATGAGAAAGAAATTTTTCCAGGTAAAAGGAATTGTGGATCCAAAGCCATAGAGGTCTGAGAAAGCACGGCATATATATTGGAAATCATAATTGGTTTCAAAAGGTCAAAAAATTAACAAAGTAGAGCAGAGAGGTAGGGCTAGTAAGGCAAAGACATGATCTTGGAGGGTCTTAAATATCTTGCTGAAGAGTTTCAACTTTATCTAAAAGATAATGATGAAGGGTTGTTGGAATATTTTGGGTAGAATAACAAGATGAACTATTCTTTTTTTTTTTTTTTTTTTTTTGGTACTGGGGATTGAACTCAGGGGCACTCAACCACTAAGCCACATCCCCAGCCCTATTTTCGATTTGATTTAGAGACTGGGTCTCACCAAGTTGCTTATCGCCTCGCTTTTGCTGAGGCTGGCTTTGAACTCATGATTGAGTTCAAAATCCTCCTGCCTCAGCCTCCTGAGCCACTGTGATTACAGGCATGTGCCACTGCACCTGGCTCATTTTTTAAATGACAATGAAATTTTAAAATGTAGGATGGGTTAGATAGAACAAGACTAAAAGCCATTAAATTAAGTTATTCCAATGCAACTCTAAATATTGTTAAACAAGGGAAGAAGAAATGAACTAAGACTCTGACAATAAAAATTGGAAGGACAATTTCTGAGATATTTAGTAGTTAGACTCAATAGAATGTGATAGTCAATCAGATGAAAACAAGAAAAGGAGAGGAGTCTATCATGACTATCAGATTTCTGGTTTGAGCACCTAAGAACAGAGGTTCCATACACTGATGTCCAGACAGCAGTAAGATGAACAGAATCATGGGGGAAGAGAGGAGACGATTGGCTCAGCTTTGGTCATGTTAACTATGAAGTACCTGGAATTTGTCCCATGAAAATATACACCTGAAGCTCAGGAAAGACATCTTTATCAGAAATACATTTTAGAGTCATCACTGAATGTTTGGAAGTTGACACCAAAGAAGTCCTATAAATGACACTGAAATTGTAGAATGTAATAGAATGGCAGAGAAAGGATAGGAAATATTCTCTAAAATACCAACATTTGTAGGACAGGAAGGCAGGAGACAAGCCATCTCAGACTACAGCAAAATATTTGACAGGTACACACCAATATTTCAACAAAAACATGTTCATATATTGGTAAAGTCACCATTGTATTTCTTAAAGTTTACGAAAGGAAGCTGAGATAAAGGTGTTCTTTCATGACAATAAAAATATAGGATGAACAGACAAGAAATAGATAATATTGTAAAAGATCATAAGATGGTGTCATTCATGAAACACTGAGGAAAAAGTGCCCTTTGCTGATGCTTTTCATAATATATCTAGCTACTTTCCACAGTTTCTATTGTTTGTGGCAGTGTTTCTCAATAAAATGAGCTACCAGAAAAAAGTGAAAAGAAAATACTTAAAAATACAAGACTAGATTTTAGAATTAAGTACAATAGATAAAAAATTACCCTATTGAACTGCTCTAAAAGTTTTTTAAATGCTTGCTCTTAGTTTCTGTACTTATCTCCTCTCAGAGCAGTAATAGTTCACAGATTGGCACCAGTTTACAGACTGCACTTTGAGTAGCACTGATCTAGAGAAAAAGCTTTTGAAATAACTTTGAGAACGAAAGGAGAAGGCAAATTTTCAGCAAAGTATTATACTTTATGGATTCACTTTCACTAAACTCACCTGTGGTTTCAGGATGGCATATACGCCAGAATGCCAGTGCATTTTTAATAGAATAATTCCTTTCCAGGACTAGAATAGGTCAAAACTCAAATTGGTATTTAAATCTTATTTGTTCAACAAAGAGCCAGAGCATAAGATAGTAAAAAATGTCAAGTGAAGGAGTGCATGCCTGGAGTCCCAGTTACTTTGAGGGGTTGAGGTGGTAGAATCACTTGGGTTCACAAGTTGAGACCACTCTGGGAAATATGGGGAGGGCCCCATCTAAAGAAAGAAAGAGAAAGAGAAAAAAGAGAGGGGAAGAAAAAAAAGAAAGTAAATAACCTTTAGGGATAGTTCAAGGCCAGGAGATAAGACCTAACAGAGTAGTAGAAGTAGGAACTCTTCAGTCAGGTCACTGGGATTGGAAACACAGCTGTGTGACATAAACCTTGTCTGACATTATGCTTTCTAAGGTCCCATGTCCTGATTTTTATGATGGAGATATCAATCTATAGAAATTTATTAAAGGATTAATACAATGCTACACAGAGTATGCATCACCCAGCAAGTTGTCTGTAAATGTCAGCTGATATTAATACCATCCCATAATAACTTATATCCCTATAACAACCTGCATGCTTAGAGTTTTGAAATGAGAACAACTTTCAAATCTGTAGACTCTGCTCTTGTATGTACCCAGTCATCATCCTTATTGTGTTCTCACAATCTTCCTCTGGACAGATAACAATAAAATCAATTCATTTACAACCTACAGTAAATTCCAGTGGGGGTTTCCTTAGATTATACCCAACTCACCTGGGGTTTCAGATGTTTCCAAAATGTTACTCAAAGATTTAGAGGGAATCTCATGGTTTATAGCCACAGACTTGATGAATATCTTCATAATAGCAGAGCTTCTGGCTTAATTCTCTGAAAATAACTTTATTTACCTTTATTTCAAGTTTCCAGGGAGCTTCTCAGAAGTTGCACATTACATTCTCACATCTGCTAGCAAATCAATCCACATTAAAAGCAAATTATAATCAGATTAATTCCTCAGGGATAAGAGAGCAGAACAAGCAAGGTTGCAATGTTTTTGATAGCTGGAGTCAGGTTAGAATAACATGGTGCCTCTGTTTCTGCTGCAGAGATTACAACAATGTTACAGACCTATCAACAACCTCTTCTTGCAGGTTCTTTCAATTTCTAGATGTCTTAAATTATCAGTGAAAACTGCTTCTGCTTCTGAATATCCATCATACAGTTAATGTTTCAAATTTATTCCATGTGAATCACTTTGCAGACATTCATTTTCTGAAAATATTCCTTAATTCTAGAAATTAAAAATATCAGATAATTCATAATTCTTAACACTCATTTGAAATGTACTTTTTCCTGATTATATAAGTAGCACCCTTGGAATGAAATTAGAAAATATAGGAAGTTATGAAAAAAATATTTTCATCTTTGCATCACTTAATGACAGCCACAAAACAAATGTCAGATATTTTGCTGTTAACATCAGTTTATTTCTATTTTTGACTTGTATTTTATAGTTATTATACAAATTATGCAATTTGTATATTATTTCTTTTCATTTAACATTACAAAGTACATAAGGATACTTTTTTAAAATAAGGTCTCACTATGTTGCCCAGGCTAGTCTCAAAATTCCTAGACTCAAGTAATTCTACCACCTCAGCCTCTTGAGTGCTAGAACTATAAACAAGCATGACTGCACTCAGTTAGGGGACCTTTAATATCTGAAAACTATTATATACATGTTTTATTATATAGATATTCAAGTGATATCACCCACTATGTGTTGATTTTTAACTAATTACTCTTTCAGAGTTTGATTTTTCTAACAATTTCAACAAAAATGCATATATATATATATATATACATATATATATATGGCACATAGCTTGGTAATTAAGAGCACAATAAATTTTAGCTATTCTTACTATTGTAGTTGTCTATCAAGAGTTTGTTCTTTAAAATCTTAAATACAATATTTTTAGGAGTTCCCACTTACGTCATTTGTTTACTTGTTCTTTCATGACTTTCCTTACCTGTATATAAGTTCCACTGGGCAAAAACCATGCTTACATTGTTGATCATAAGATACCAGAGTGCCTGGCCTGGCCTATACTAGGCATTTAACTAATGTCAGGGAGGAAACATAGCCAAAGTATAGGAGTGAGTGAAAACTCAGAGAGAAAAGCTAGGAGGCCCTAGGAAAAAAATCCCAGTGAACACCATTGTTAAGGGATTGAGGTACTAAGAGAAGGCTGCAAATAAAACAGGAAAACTGGGAATGGGATGCCCTGAAAGGATTTTAGTAACTTGATAATACCCAAATACTGGTTGACTATATACTATGTGCATTAGTATGTCTGAGGATTCAAGAAATACTTGGTGACAACTCTCTTTAAATTGAAGAAATTTCAAAAGCCTTCTACATTAATTTTCTTTTATTCATTATCTTCCAACAATAAACTGTAGAAGTACACTAAGATAGCAATGTTTGTTGAATATGCACAGTTAAAAAGTAATTGTGTTAGGATAGGGAAGAAGCATGTCTGTAATAGCTTTTGTTCATTAAATGTAATTATATTTGCAGGAAATTGTTCAAGAACATTTCTCCTTATGTAAGCCTTGCCCTGGTAATGTTGCTTAGGTCAGTGTCTGTCTGGTTTATCTGCAGCATAAATGCCAAGTCTGTAAATTAAACCTGTCAAATGACAGATTTGCCATAGCATGCATAAC
Source organism: Xerus rutilus (assembly GCA_028644305.1). Classification (NCBI taxonomy): domain Eukaryota; kingdom Metazoa; phylum Chordata; class Mammalia; order Rodentia; family Sciuridae; genus Xerus; species Xerus rutilus. The sequence goes on along the minus strand of CM053406.1, from coordinate 82,463,879 downwards.
CAACCTTTAAAATTTATTTATGTTCCATTCCCTTTATCTAGCCAGATTAAATTCTCCTCTCCTAAGTTATTTTTGCCTCACTTCAGACTGTGGAATAATTCAACATGTTCTAGACAATCACATGGAAGCAATGGCCCTGCTAATTTCTAGTTCCCAAATGATTTTTATTCAAACTATTTAACACCAACAGAAAGTTTATCAAGTTTTCTGAAAATTCAAGAAGAGTTTTCTCAAACTAGCTTCTCCCAGGAACCAGTATATGAGTCACTCATAATTATATGTTATGAAAATTCTATGAATGATTATAGGTTCATAAGATGTCCCTTACTTAGTCCCAAAGAAATGGCTCTTTCCAGCATACAAACTAACAATACATATTTTCTTTACTAATCTGTCAATATACATGCTTCTCTGTCACAGAAGTAAATACTCACTGTATTAATTGGCAGAATTAATAAGGTGAAAACACATTCTCACCTAATTCAAAGACATATTTAAATTGATTAAAATTAGGCATCAAAAGTAAAGGGAGGGCTGGGGATATAGCTCAGTTGGTACAGCGCTTGCCTCACATGCACAAGGCCGTGGGTTCAATCCCACACAGAAACACACAAAAGTAAATGGAAGAAGCCGGGCGCGGTGGCTCACGCTTGTAATCCCAGCACTTAGGGAGGCTGAGACAGGAGAATCGCGAGTTCAAAAGCCAGCCTCAGCAACGGCGAGGCGCTAAGCAACTCAGTGAGACCCTGTCTCTACATAAAACACAAAATGGGGCTGGGGATCTGGCTCAGTGGTCGAGTGCCCCTGAGTTCAATCCCTGGTACCAAAAAAAAAAAAAAAAAAAAAAGTAAATGGAAGAAAATGAAAATACAGATTAATCAAAAATAATTATTTCTTAAAATAGACAATTTTTAAAAATTCTTCCAAAATTGTCTTTAATTTTATAGAGCAAACATTACCTCTAATGGTTGGATTTGATGACTTAATGAGATGTTTACTTCTAATCCAGATGGACTCATTTATGGATATCTATAGGTCCCTTCTACATCTGACTATATATAAAACAATAGCATGCACATGGCTATTGGCCTTGTACTTTGACCATAGGCTAGATTTCTTGAGAAGCTTGTTGTAACAAGCTTGATTGCTCGTTGTATCTAAAATTCCTGCAGAAATTATAATATAGCCCTGCTATTTTATTCTATTATTCATCAAAACCTACCTAAGAGACTCTTGACAAATAACTGTCTTAAAGGGAAGAATTAAGTTACTGTTTAAAATGTAGCATGTTTTGGTTGTGAACCATAAATTATAGAAGTTAAACCATACTTCATATTTTTCACCTTTTAAAAATAATCACAATTAATTATGGATATAAAATAGGCTACTCTAAAACAGCAAAAGGAAAATAAACTTTAACAATGTTGATATCAGCCATGGCTGTAGACCTGGATTTTTAAAACACTTAAATGTGGAAATGAATTCCACTCCAAGCACTAGTATGCAGACACCTACTGTGTTATGGCTCATTGGAGTATTTACCTCTACTAAATATATTTGGTATATCATTATGCTTTGCAAATTAATCTTTTGCTGGTTGATATTGCCACATTTGATCTACTATTGCAGTGGTAATACTCTTGTTATATTAAATGTTGTTTATCAGACTTCCAGCCTCAATCAATCTGAGACCAAAACAAATCTTCCATTCCTTTTACATACTTAGTATAAATGAAACCCACACTTACCAGGCTATATACTGTCCTTTTAAGGATTTCTCTATTCTCCATCATAATGGTTTGATGATTTGTTGCTTCTCTTCTGCAGTCTTTCATCTCCCATATGTATCTTTTTTCCCCCAGTACTAGGAATTGACCCTGGGGCATCGTACATGCTAGGCAAATATTCTATCACTAAGATACCCACAGGCCTTTTTATTTTACTAAGAGACAGGGTCTCACTATGTTGTCCAGGCTGGCCTAGAACCTTCAATCCTCCTGTCTCAGCCTCTCAAGTAGCTGGGATAAGATCCCAGCAGGGTCTTACTTACAATGTGCTTATAATTTTGCTTACCTTCTAGTTATTGGCTTTGATATTTTGAATATGCTGATGAAATGTCCTGCCTACCATAATAAGATCAAGGACACATGCTATAAGAGAATTAACTTCCAGTAGAACATCTTTTTGAGCAGGAGAGAAATCTTGCATTTTAGAGCCTCTTCTGAAGTTTACAGTAGTCACTGGTTTTTAGAGGTATTTTCTTATTTCTTATTGTCTAGACCACTATTGCAAAACTATTAGAGTTCTTCCGCAAATAAGCACAGTTGCTAATGCTCTGTAAAGATTAGTTAGTCCGGTCTGGGGCTGTAGCTCAGTGATGGAGGGCTTGCCTCGCATGCATGAGTCACTGGGTTCGATCCTCAGCACCACATAAAATAAATAAATAAAATAAAGATATTGCATCCATCTACAACTAAAAAATATTTAAAAAAAAAAAAAAAAAAAAGATTAGTTAGTCCTGGATCACAGGGATCTCCTGATCAGTGTTGGGATTACTGTCCTCTGAAAATCAACAGCTTGAGACAGTTGAACTGAGTGGAGCACACACCCTCAGCACAGCAGTGTGGTTTTAACCAGAGTGGCATGGAACACTTATAACATGGCAGCTGCCATAGAGGCAGGCCCTTGACTATTCTAAGAGAATTTAGTGGACTGGTTAGTAAATCTACACTCACATCTTGTTTAAAATGTGTTCTTATTCTCAAGAGTAACAGCCTCTATTTTTTCATCTTTGAATGATATCCTTTTCAATTAGGACAGGGTGGTGCCTCATCTGATAGACTAGAACCCCAGAAGCTGCTCAGTCCACTTGAGAGTTTTAGCCCAGATTTTAAAGCTTAAGGAATATAGACAACTGCATACTTCATGTCAGCACTGCTGTGGCAATTATAGGATCTGTGGAGCACAAGGCGCACAACTTGTGTCACAAGTTCTACAAGAAAACTAGTTAACACTGATTTAGTTTGCTTATCATTAGCTGAGTTTATATCTTATCCCACCAAATTTCTTTTCTGAAAAAGTCACTACATTGAAAAAGTTTCACTATTCCAATTAGTATAACTGTGCTGACCAACTTTTGGAGTGGGAGTGACTCACTGAATATGTGTTTTTTTAAGTACCATATTATATGTTGGTCAAACTTTTCATTTATTATGATATTGACTCTGCCCACAATATGTCACCAATATCTTTTCCCACTGTCAAATCCATATTTGCACGACTTATTTGCTATATGAAAGTTTTTAATTTTTTATAAAATAAAATCATTGTTCTTTTAGCTTGAGTTCTCTGTTCTGCTTCATTACCATCCCAAGATTTTTTTGTCTTCCTATATATTCTTAGTACTTAAAAATCTTAAAATCTTCTCCTTTTATATTAATTTGTGAAAGGATATTATGTGTCTCAAGCTCTCTCGCATTCCTTGACTTAAAGGGATTCCTAGGCGAGCAATTTCTTTTTAAAATGAAGATGAGTAGACTTTTATTTCTTTAAAAATCTGACCTGATTGTTTTTTTCAAAATATCTTACTTTGCTTATGCGAGTACATGTTTTTAAGAAAGTTGAATAATTATGCAAGCAGTGTCTCTAAATAGAAATTCTAATAAATCTTAGGATGCTACAGTACACTGACCAAGGACACAATTTGATCCCTAAATCCTTCTCCAATCTAAGACTTGGGGAAAACAGCAAACAAAAGGCCTCAGTATTAGTGGAAAACCGAGTTCTTCAAAGCAGGTAAAGTCCTGTTCATTCTTTCCAGAAAGCAGAGGAGAATGGGTTTTCAGATTATGACAGTTACTCTTGTATAGCACATGACAACTGCGATAAGACTTTACTTCGTAGGGCCCTAAATTAAGAAGATAGTGGACCACTAAAGGACTGTAACAAAAAGGAACGCTCGGATTTTGACGCAAAAAATCACATCAGTCCTAACAAAGCCGAGGATTCTTAGTTTTTTAAAAAACGCTTTTTAATAGTGGCTAACCTTTCATTATCTGTGACATCAAGTGAGCAACAGTACAAAAGGTGTATGTTATTTTGAAATGCCACAACTGAGCCAACTGCAGTTTCCCGCGTACCTTGTAACAAAGAATAACCAAAAAAATATGAGGAACATAGGGTTTTATTGGCATCAAAAGATAACAGTGCCCGCGTTGGTAAGGGTAGTTCTGTGAGATAAGTTTCTCCGACCCCTTGAAAGTGCCTCTGGCGACAAGAATTCTAACTGAACAAGCCTAAGGCCGTGGCATTCCGGCTGTTGAGTCACTGGGTACAGCGGTCATGCGACAAAAATATTCATTGATGACGGAGATCCTAGGGGCTCAGGTGCCAAGGTAAACCACTGGCAAACATGACTGTGGTTGTGACCTAAAGCCAGAGGAAAGCAGGGTTGAAACTTGAGACGCGATTGCGCCTAGAGGGACAGCATTTTAAGTTTGAGGCGAACTTCAAGCCTCCCGTGTGACATTCCTAGATGATTTTAAGGATGAGAAACAGGGTTTGCCGCGTGATTCCTTATAGTTTCGTGATTGGAGTCTTCCCTTGCCGTGTCCCTACGCCAAGCTTTCAGCATCCTCGAGTTCCTCCTCTTCCCCTTCCCTCCCTGGCTCTGAAGATGCCCGGGCTCCAGCGTTTCGCCATTCATCAACCGGTTCACACCGGTGGCGGCCGCCGAGAGGTGACGTCCGCGGGGGGCGGGGCTCCGCCCCCGCTCGTTCGCCCAGGGCCCAGGATCCCGAGCCCCGATTGGTGGCCGGTGGTGCGCACGTCGCGCCGGCTATAAAAGGGAGGGCTTGTGACGCAAGGGCGCCTCGGCGAGCGTATTGGCTCCTGCGGCTGCGGGCCGGCTAGGCGACGCGCTCTCCTCGGAGCCGCTCACTGCATGGTAGTCTGGTGCCCCCGCCGCCGCCTGTATCGCCGCCGCCGCCGCCCCGCGACGACCACCGCCACCCCCTGCCCTGCAGCCGCCGCCACCGCCGCCGTCTGTATCGCCGCCGCCTCGGGACCGGCTGTATGATTAAGCCACAATCTTCAATGAGTAAACATATTCCTGTGAGTAGTCGTCGCACCGCCGCCTCTGGGGTTGGGAATCTGCGAGCGGCACCCCCACCGCCTTCGCCTTTGTTCAGGGTCCTGCCTCTGCTCTCCGCGGTCCCGGGCGGCGGCCGGATTGGTCCCGAGTGAGCGCACTGGTTACGGTTTCGTGGTCGGCCGCTGGGGACCGGCTACGGGGAGCCGAGGCCGGGCCCGTGGGGCTGCGGGATGGCGGTTGGTCGCCCGAAGCATCAGCTCCCACGTCCCCGCCGAGCACCGGGCTATGGGAACCCTGCGGCCCGACCAGCGCGGCGGGCCTAGGCAGTTTCGACTGCCGCAGCGGGCTGGGCGGGGTGGCACAAAAGCTGCTTTGTGACTGCCGCCCCTGCCTTCGGCCCTTGGGCCTGGCGCGCCGGGTTCAGGCCCAGTGGGTTCCGGGGCGTTCCGGGGCCCCTTTGTTCAGCGGAAGGAGAGTGGCCGCACTGGGAGCGGGAGACGTGGCCCGGGGTGGGGCGAGGGCTGCGCGTGTCACTGCAGAGCCGGATACGGAGAGGGCGCGGCGGCGGCGAGGTCGCCACCAGATCCGGGCCGGCGTGGGGTAGGCGGGGCGGACCGGCGCGGCTGGTAACGGTCTTGGCCCAGAGCTCACGGAGCTCGGGTGCTGGCGCGGGACAGGAACCTGGTGCAACCACCCCCATGCTGCGAGGCCGAGACCAGAACCTCAGACAAAATGGCCTCGGCGCCCGCGCCTTCAGTCAGGCGCGGCGCGAACCCGTGATTGCGGCGCGGAGAAGGGGCGAGGCGGGCGGGCCCGGGCGCGCACCGCTGCGTGCGTCGAGCGGCGGCCATCGGGTGCATTCCGAGAGCTGCCCTGATTCCCAGGCCGGGCTTTGGTGAGCACACCGGCGCCCCGCCCTGCCCCGCCCCGCCCGCCTTCCCCGGTCTCCACCTGGTAATTCGAGCTGTTCCGGATTTAACGTCCCACCTCAGGCCCTGGATAATTGGAACAAGTCGAGTCTTGCCTTTTCTCTGGGCCACTCGTCAAGATAAATGGCCTGGGTCTGAACGCTTTGGAAAGTGCCAGGGCTACTAAAGCGAAGGAGTCCCGGGCCGGGCACCAACACGTATTTTTCCTGCCAATCTTGAAAGGGCCCCGGATGGTGCCTTTTAATCGGGTACTACTTAGAATTGTTCTTGAAGTCTTTTCTTGTAATGTGTGGGTGACTCCCTTTGGCTTGTGGCAACAGTAGCCAACCAGAGCCAGAATTCTGAGGTTTATATTCTGTCGGCGGAACCCGCTACAATTCCAAGAGTATTAAGTCGTAATTTACACTGTAGTTGGAAACGTCGATCGGCTTGAGATTCAGATTCATGAGAGTGCTTCCTGTTACTCTTTATGTGTGTTTTGTCTGATGCGAGTTGATCAGTTGAAAACCAGAAAGGTAGATCCAAAAGTTAGTGGCATTTTATACATGCTTTATTAGATGTGTTACCTGAAACCTAAGTATACGTGGAACTTACTGTCAACGAATTTTTTGGCAAAGTGTTGGGTTTTTTTTTCCCCCTGTGAGGAGAAAAGTGAGAATAGGGGGATGGATGTCTTGGGCTGAATAGAAAGATGACAGTGGTTACCACTTTAATTGAAGTGTCCCCCCAGCCACTGGGTGGCTCTGCACAATAACCAGTTCAGGAAATGAATTCTTTACTGTTTTTCCTACTTTCTTTTGAAACTGCTTTAAAAGCTTTACAAACGTCTTGAATTCATTGTGTATCATCAGAAAAGTGCCGGAATGCACCTATTATATCTAAATATTTAAGATTTAAGGTGAAATTAGATTACTGCATTCTGTGTTCATTTTTATGTTGATGTCTTAGGTTGTAATTTAGACAGTTTTTTCTTAACCCAACTGGCAAATAGGGGAAGTAACCTCCAAGGGCTCATTAGAACAGACTTGGACTAGGCAGGGTGGTACACACCTGTGATCCCAGGGACTCTGGAGCCTAAGGCAGGAGGATGGCAAATTCGAGGCTAGTTTGAGCAACTTAGCAAGACCTTGTCTCAGAATAAAATAGGGCTAGGGATGCAGCTTAGAGGTAGAGCATCCCTGGGTTAACAAACAAAACTTTGGGAATTTTTAATAAGTATGATTCCTAATGCTGGTTCCTTTGTTTTACCCAAAAAAATAAACTAGGTGTTTAACTTGATCTTTTCTGTGATCTGTATCTTCACCTGAATTCATTGAAATTTAGCTGTAGTAAAGAAAATAGCATGACTTCTATTTAAAGGTGTAACATATGGAAGTAGATACTTTGCATTTAATTTTAAGCCTTTTAAATACTTCAGTTTAAGCATGGAAAGCTAATGGGGCCCCTTTTTGTTACTGTTACAGGATTTTGTTGGGGCATATTACCCTTGAGAATACATTTTGTTTGGGGCAGTGGCGGTCAACTAATGTTAGCTTGTTATTAATATTTTCCTTACTCCATTCTACCAAGTACACACAGTGCTTGGAAATAAATGAACATCAACATAACATTAACGTTGTGTACATATTATGAAAATATCCTGTGAGTATTCATTTAATGTATGATATTGGTATAAACCTGATTTAGTTCTTAAAAGAAAACTTGAGGGAAAAATAAACATTATCTTGCTTTTGAGACCTGTGGAAAAATAAGGTCATTTCCACCACACCACCACTAGTACCTCTTTTTTTGTCTTTGAATTAAATTTGAGGTTTAGACCAGCTAAGTTGTTTTGGTTTTAAAATACAGAAAAGTATTAACAGTATGAATACAAAAGGGAAACAGTTTATGATACTTCATATTTAACTTCCCAAGAATTATTTTCCTACTTTATTAAATGGAAATAAGTTCATGAGGTTGTTAAAATGAGATAATAATATGTGTGGAAAAACTTTGAAAACAAGTCCTTTTTCTCTTAAGGATATATTGATTAAAAGGATATATTGATTCTACATCTTTAGAGGAATAGGTAAATATTATTTATGCGAGCCAGTTTTATTCTAGATGGAGCAGTATGAGCTATGTGTGAACTCTCTCTGATTTTATTTTTACTTTAGTGTATTTTGAAACTTATAAAGGAAGAGATGATAGAAAGCACAAAAGGAAAATATAGATGTGCCTTCAGATTTTAACATTTAAAAACTAAAACTTGAAGGGCAATTATTGAGAAATAATTACATATAGAAGTGTTTGTTGTATTTGTAGAAAGGTCCATACAATTGAAATCTCCTCACCCCTATCAAAAATGTCTTACTAAACGTTAAGTACAAAAGCAAAAAATGAAAAGCAACCTGAATGTTTTTCAGCATACAAGCAAATTATGCCAGGACTAATAGTAATTTCAAAGTTTGAAACTTTCATAAAGTTTGTATTAATGTGTAAAAATCTTTAGTTGGACAAATGAATATAAGAAGCTGTACATGTAGTTCATAACAAAACAGTCAAATATTAGGACTATTAATAGAAGAATGTGTATAAAGAAATTTGGCCAAGTATAATCAATAACTTAAGGAATCTTTGTAATAAGTAATTTCAATTTCACTCTAAAGGATTTGTGTTTGTTTTAGGCTTATTGGTTTAAATTTCAATTAAAACTTGAAAAGATGTCTTGGGCTCTAATTTGAAAAAAATAGTTGTACACTTAAATGCTATAAAAATATAACATGTTCCTTCTGAATTGGAAAATAACTTTTTCTCTTTTTCTCTCCTTTTCTTTTAAACAGCAGTTCTGTGGTGTTCTTGGTCACACATTTATGGAGTTTCTGAAGGGCAGTGGAGATTACTGCCAGGCACAGCACGACCTCTATGCAGACAAGTGAACTGTAGAAATTCATAACTACTCCACCAAGAAGCCCCCATAAGAGTGGTTAACCTGGACACAGAAGTATTGAATTGAAAATCCACAGAGCATTTTACAAGAGT
>CM053406.1:82440885-82454337 GCA_028644305.1 Xerus rutilus | reverse complement strand
GCAGCGGGGAGGGGGGAGGAAGGAAAGGGAAACGGGAATAGTAATGATGATTGATCGAATGGGTCATTACTACCCCTGGTGCATGTATGAAGACACAAATAGTGTGACTCTTTATGATTTGCAACCAGAGAAATGGAAAAACTGAGCTCTGTTTATGTACTATGACTTGAAATGCATTTAAATAAAAAAAAAATAAAAATAAAAAATAAAAAATAAAAAAAAAGAAATTGTGTTATTTGCCCCGTAGAATGTTCCACATCCTGGATTTTGATCATTGTATTCACATTTAATATGATCCTCTGTCTTTAGTATTTTCCGTGCAATGGTAACAGAGACTTATTCAGATTGAGCTTATTGTCTTTTGTTTGTTTTGTTTTGTAAGATTATATCCTATATGGGTCTTTTATTAGGAAACTCATGTCTTTGTAGCTCACTTCTTTGACATTAACAGCAATGGATGATTATTTCCTAGATAGTTTATCAGAGATTGAAAATGGTAATATTCTACCTCAGTCATACCTTCTTTATTTATTAGCTCAATCAATTTTTTAAAGAGGAACTTCCTGGGCCTAGGGGTATAGCTCAGTGCTAAAGTACATGCTTAGCATACTTAGCATGCTCAAGGCCCTTTGTTGGATTCCCAGCACTGGCCCCACCCCTCCAAAAATGAAAACAAATGCGTGTAAAAGAAACTTCTCATCATTATTTTCATGTGTATAAGAAAAGCAGAATAAATGTATGATACAGATTCTTTCCTAGATTTTAAAATAATGAGTTAGTTTCATACTAAGCTCTGAAGATGACCAATAAGATTGGATTTTTTTTAAAAAATCATTATGAATTTATGGATTTAAACATATTTGTTGCATTTTAACATATTACAATGGATTACTCTACTATTATTATTGATAATCAAATTGCTCTGTCTTTAAATAGTGGTAGCCTCTTCAAGTTAGCACCAGAACTTTTTATATTATTACCCCAGTAGCATTAATTATTTCTTTACTTTCTGTTATGAAAGATATTTTAGCTTCATTCTGTATAGTCTCTGGCCCTTATCTAGAATCAGCCATTTCTCCAACTAGAATCAATTTCCTTTATTTGGAAATGGTATTTAGAGACCACAGTCTGTGTGTTGGGCATGCTATTGCTACTGGACTGTAATTAATTCTAGGTCTTTTCAGTGAACAAAGTAAAAGTGTTTTGTTTTTTGTTTTTTTACTGCATTTTTAATTTAAATTTTTTTTCTTAACTCAGAAAACAGGTTATTTAGCTTATAGTATTGGCTGGAAGTCCAAACAGCATCATGCAGGTTCTGGCAAGAATCCTCCTGGTGGGGCTGGGGTTATGGCGCAGTGGTAGCGTGCTCGCCTAGCATTGCAGGAGGCACTGGGTTCGATCCTCAGCACTACATAAAAGTAAAATAGAGCTATTGTGTCCACCTACAACTAAAAAATAAATATTTAAAAAAAAAAAAAAAGAATCCTCCTGGTCTACATGAAATCATGGCAGGAATATATATGTATCTCTGAAGACATGTTTTTAAAAAAAATAGTGTTTTAAAAATCACACTGATGCTTCTGACTCAAATTAAGTACTACAGGAATTATAATTTTTAATTGACAAATAATAATTGTATATGTTTATGGGACACAATGTGATACTTTGATATATCTATAAATTATGGAATGATTAAATAAAATTAATTAACATATCCATCATCTTATATACTTATCCCATTTATTCTGGTGCAAACATTTAAAATCTGTTTTCTTAGTCATTTTGAAATGTACATTAACTATAGTCATCATACTGTGCAATAAATCTCAAAAACATTTCAACTAAAACTTTATGCCTTTGACCAATATCTTCATACCCCACCCTCATAATTAATTACATTAATTATGTAAATTGTTACATAATTAATTAAAACAAGGTAATTATTATGTGTCGCACAAGAAAATAGTTATTTCTTGAGCCTTGTACCATGTAGTTTGGTAGCTCATTCAGAAAGACTTAGGACAAAATGGATGGAACTAGAGACATAAGTGAAATTTCATGAAATAAGCTAATCCCAAAAAACAAAGGCCAAATGTTCTGTAAGATATATGGATGCTAATACACAATAAGGGAAGGAAGAGGGAAGAATAGAAGTTCATTAGATTAGATAAAGGAGAATGAAGGGAAGGGAGGGGGAATAGGAATAAAAAAGACAGAATGAATCAGAAATAATTTTCCTGTGTTCAAGTCTGAATATACTACCAGTGAAACTCCCTATCATGTACAACCACAAGAATGGGATCCTAAGTTATACTCTATGTATGTATAATATGTCAAAACACACTCTACTGTCATGTATATCTAAACAGAACAAATGAAATAAACAAAAAAAGAAAGGCTTAGGGCAGAACAGCGTCCTATTATCATTCACATAGTTAATCAAATAACTTGTATAGACTCCAATAAATCCTCAGAGATGCTACAAGATATAAACTAGGTGGGAATTTTAGTCATTTCTATCTATTCTTAGATGAGATAATCAGATCATCCCTAGATGAGATAATCTGGGTGAATAAACCTTGATTGTCTTTCTTTCAACCATTCATATCTTCTTCCTTGTACAGAACCCAGATTTCATCAGACCATGTGTGAAATTCCTTCAGAGAATGAATCCTGTTTCATCAAAGTGACTCTCAACCCTGGCTGCACATTATAATCCCTATGAGAGAATTTTACAAATATTAATGCAAAGGCACTTCCTCAGAACAATTAAATTAGAATTTCTTCTAGTGGAATGCAGGTTAAAATGTTTTTAAAACTTCCCAGGATGTCTTGATGTGCAGACAGGAGGAAGAACCCAGGTCTAAACCAATCATAGCAAATAACCTCTTGAGTCTACTCTGAATGATGAGACATAAGGGGGATTCTTATAAGAGGCTTCTGGTAAAATTTTTCTCCCTGTAGTAGAAGAATGTAAGGAGAAAAAAAATTTTTTTTTTTTGGTGCTGGAGATTGAACTCAGGGGTACTCGACCACTGAGCCACACCCCCAACCTATTTTGTGTTTTGTTTAGAGACAAGGTCTCAATGAGTTGCTTAGCCTCACCATTGCTGAGGCTGGCTTTGAACTTGTGATTCTCCTGTCTCAGCCTCCCAAAGTGCTGCAGGTGTGTACCACCGCACCCAGCAGAAAAATGCTTTTTTATGCCAGTGCCCTTGCTTCTTGCCAGGAGCAGTGGAAGGTGAAGAGGTAAAGTTTGGTTGTGGTGACCATTTTGTAGCTAGGAAGGAAGACATTGTGGATGCAATAAAGAGGGTACAACACAAAGACTGAAAGGTTCCAAAGGTATCAGTAGAAAAACAAAGTCACTGTAAATATATTGAAAATAAAGTATTTATTGCAAGAATTAGACCTTACAGAATGTAAGAGTTGCAAAAGTGAACGTCTACAAGGAGGACACAACTGATTAGAAAGAAACAGGCATTTATCAGTCAACCTAAAATACTGGTGTGGATAGAATTGCAACAGACAGGGAAATCGAAGAAAAATTAAGTATGACCAGTTACCCAAATGGGACTACAAAGGTTGTATTCATGAAGAGGTCTCTTTAAATCAAAACCTTTGCGGAAATGGTTGTTGGGGAAATGTAGCCACCATTCCTAGGGTCAGCCCCTGAGTCCCAAAGTGAGTCAGGGACTGCTATTGATGAGTGGACCAGCAGGTGGCAAGAGAGGCAAAACAGAGGATGAAGAAGAAAAGAGCAAGCGAGGACTCCTGAATCGCTGCCTTTATCGTCATCCAGTCTCACAACAACGCCCTTTTGAATGTAAGGGCTTCAGTTTCATTCACTTCCAGATTCCATGCAAATTCCTCTTTATTCCAGCTCTAACCTGGAACCAAATAGAAAAGAGGATTCTGGGAAACGTATTCACCTTTACTGTACCTTTCCCTGTGCTGTTTAATCAAAATGAAACTACGTTTTCACAAAACCATGTGTAGAATGTGTTATCTCCCGTGAATAGATGAAACAATGAATGTTGCTTTAGAAATGAAGCATCAATTTAAAATATCATAAAGCCTCTTTGTACTGTTAATGCTATAAGTTACAGGACGCTAGAAGAATGGTAACAACAAAAAGGACCAACTCATAATCACAATAATCATAATGTATAGGCCAGTAAGAATTATAAGCTCACCATGTGCGGTGGCGCATCCCTGTAATTCCAGCACTTTGGGAGGCGCTGAGACTGGAGAATTGCGAGTTCAAAGCCAGCCTCAGCAATGGTGAGGCGCTAAGCAACTCAGTGAGACCTTGTCTCCAAATAAAACACAAAATAGGGCTGAGGATGTGGCTCAGTGGTAGAGTGCCTCTGAGTTCAATACCTGGTACAAAAAGAAAAAAGAAAAGAAAAAGAAAAAGAAAAAAAAAGAATGATAAGCTCCCTAAGGAGGCAACATAGAGAATAATGGAAAAGTGCCTTAGGAAAAAAACAGATGAAGTATACAAAGTAACGAGAAGGAAATTTATCTATCTATCTATCTATCTATCTATCTATCTATCTATCTATCTATCTATTTTTTGGCACTGGGGATTGAACTCAGGGGTACTTGACCACTGAGCCACATATCCAGCCCTATTTTGTGTTTTATTTAGAGAGAGTATCTCACTGAATAGCTCAGCGCCTCGCCATTGCTGAGGCTGGCTTTGAACTTGCGATTCTCCTGTCTCAGCCTCCCAAAGTGTTAGTCCTAAAGGCGTATGCCACTGCTCCTGGCTAGGAAAATTAAAGATCAGGTATGACTTAATGAGACAGAAACATTTTTTTTTTTTTGTAATGGAAGCCATTGAAAGAGAGTCCCTTATTCTCTGTGAGCCAGTAGCTACTAACAGCTATATTTTAGACTTGACAAAAGCAATTTTGGAAGTGGTATAGGGATCAACAAGTATGGTAAGAAAGCAAACCAAGAATTAGTGAAAGGAGAATAAAAGGAATAAAGATCTGCCCTTTATCATATATGATCATAATGACATTTGAGTCCCTGGTTCCAGACACCTCTGATGCTAACTGCATTGCTGATTTTAATAGGGTTTGTTTGCATGAGCCAATACATTTTCATTTTTTATGTAAACCAGGTCCTTAAACTGGTTTTTAAAATTTTAATTCACAAACAAGTCATAATGAACCTTATTAGACAAAAACTCTTTTACCCAGTTACTAATTAATCCTGCTTAAGCCTATGTTTCAATTTTTTTTATGTTTGATTTGACAGCTTTAAAGTTGATTTTTAATCTTTTCTTCTTGGAAAAAAGCCTTGTTTCCTGGCATTCCTTTAAGAGTAGTAATTTCAGGATTTGCAGAATGAGAAATAACAACATATAGAAAGGATTCCTAAGACCATATGACGTTCACTACCACAAAATCAAAAACTTTTTTTTTCAACTATGCAGAGGGTTTTTAAAAAAATGTCTTGAGAAGAAGCAGAGTATTTCAAAGACAACACATTTATAATTTATACCAAATAGAAAACAACATGATTCAAAATAAGTTAGTAAAACTTTTAAGTAAAACTCTAAGGGAAGAGTTATCTGGACTGCTTTACAGTGTGTAATGTAAAATATTAAATTAATAATTTTATATTAATTATATATAGAAATATTATATTTATATTGAGTTGAATATATGTATTAAGATAAATTTCTTTGTGGAAAGAGCAATGAATAGAATACAATGCTACATAATATTGGTTAACTTTCCCCAAATCTAGCATTTTGATGGTAGGATGAGAATGCTTAGCTATTGCAGAGTATTTACCTTCAATAATCATTAATTGTTCCTTTTTTGGGGGGTGGGGGATACTGGGGATTGAACCAGGGGCACTCGACCACTGAGCCACATCCCCAGACCTATTTTGTATTTTATTTAGAGACAGAGTGGGTGTCACTGAGTTGCTTAGCACCCCGCTTTTGCTGAGGCTGGCTTTGAATTCGCGATCCTCCTGCCTCAGCCTCCTGAGCCCCTGGGATTACAGGCGTGAGCCACCAGTCAAAGCAAGATTAGGAACCAGACCACAGAACTGCTTGTAGAAAGAGGAAAATGGAACTTTCCATCTGGTACTAATAAAATCTGAGAATCTGGGCACTGACAAATGATCCTATCTTTTTTTTAATATCATTTATTTATTGTGGTACATATTTCAAATATGTATGTGAAACACAGTTTAGTCATAGGATTTTACAGCTAACAAACAAACATCAAAATATTGCTGACTGTAATCCCAGCACTTAGGGAGGCTGAGACAGGAGAATCGCGAGTTCAAAGCCAGCCTCAGCAATGGCGAGGTGCTAAGCAACTCAGTGAGACCCTGTCTCTACATAAAACACAAAATAGGGCTAGGGATGTGGCTCAGTGGTCGAGTACTCCTGAGTTCAATCCCCGGTACCAAAAAAAAAAAAAAAAAAAAAAATATTGCTGAATATGCTCTTTTATTGGAAATTTAATTTTCTCAGCAGCTTCTGAATATTGTTACACTTTCAGAAACATAAGAATTTCTAGATAAGGATTATGAGTGACTTCTTTCCTTTATTCTTTTTGTCTTCTATTCTTTAAATTTTCTACAATAAAGCTTGTATCACTTTTAAACCATGGAAAAAAGAAATAATGATATTGTAGTGAAATAATATAAAGAATAGCCCTTGGGACATTTTTTAACTACTTTCTTTTTTTTTTTTAATTATAAAACACTGCATACATAGCAAAAAGCATAAAAATAAAAAGGCATCTATTAATGAAACACAAGACCGAAAGTCAACATTAGTCTATTTCAGCTGCTTTTCTCTCTCTCTCTCTCACAATAAATAGCAGATATAAGTTTTTAAAAACCATCCCCATCTTTCAGTCTTTCCTCCCTAGATCTGCCATGGAAGACTGCAGATTGTGTAAACAATGTAGTTTACATGAATGGTGCCCTGGAGGATCATACTATTCAGAACACAATTATGCGTGGCAGCCCCAGAATTGCTATCTACTAGTGATTTTCATTTTAACTCATTTTCATACTGATTATCTACAAAAATTCTTCATATATTGATCTTTAGATTTTTACATAGATATCATAATCATTTTGCAATTTGATTTTTACTTACTTTATTTATATTAATAAACATGTTTAAATCGCAAAGAATTACTATTCTATAGAAGCCCATTTTATAACCAAACAGTTTATTTATTCCTGTATGCAGGTAGTAAATTTTTCCCTTTTTTCCTCCCTATTACTGTCAGTACTACAATGAATATCCTTACACATGTCTCCCTGTTAACACAACTGTGAGTTTCTTTAGAGAATGTACCTAGGGAAAAAAAAAAACTGCTGGCTACTAGGGTCTGTACATATCCATACATTGCCAAATTCATCCCTGGGGTAAGGTGGATGACAGCAATGTAATATTTAATATAGTATACTATTTTACATGTATATGCCTGTTAATGTAAATATAATATAAAATATGTATTTTAGGAAGAATACATATTATAATCACACTGCAATCAGTAGTGTGGTTCAGGTATTTTCTTGTTTGTCTTAAGAGCCAAACAGAAATCTAATGCCTAAGCATGTTTACTGGCTTAATTTTTTGCAAATATTGTTTAAAAGTTTTTTGTTCAAAGGTTTCTACTATTTTTAAATGTGAATTTCTAAAGCCTAAAATATTAGTGTTAAGTACCTGAAGCATAAAGTACTTTAGCTTGCTAAGTTCTTTGTCTTCTTGCCTACATGGTTCATTGTTTTCTTTAATTGTAAGTTTTCTCTGTTTAAAAGATAAATAAATTAAAATCCTAGAGTGATAAATGTACAGATAATTAGGAAAAATAATGGAAAAATTGGAAAAAGAAAAAGAATTGGAGCTGGTATTGACTGCTATGCTCCATAATAGTCTTTATTAATCATCGTACATTAATTTATAAAAATTTTATCTTCCAAGCTCCTTAAAATTCACTTGGCATCACAGTGAATGAAAATGATGATGTAATGAATCAAAAAATGAAGGCTTGTATTTAATGAAAAGATTCTTCCTATTATATTTTTCAGCATTTGGGGAACATTTTAGAAGAAAGAAAAGGCCAAAAAAGAAAAAGAAAAGAAATATATCATTCAAAGTAACACTATTAGAAAAGAAAAATGAATAAGACAAGCATCCAACACTGTTGGAACTCATCCTTTAGTGAGAGAGATGGTTAAGCCCTCACAATAAAAAATGATGCATGTGTTTCCCACTGCTATGGTAACCACAGATTTGAAGCTCAACCTCCAGAGAAGGTTCAGGAGAACACACTTAACTTCTGATGTCAATATTTTGGAATCTCTGCTCTCTTTGAGCAGGAGCAGGATATTGGGCTGTGTTCTCAATTTCTAAGAAACAATGTTTATGAACACTTTTTTGGTTCTCCTCAACAGTTTCCAACTAAATGCACATTTTCCAAAATCTTTTCACATGCACTTAAATAAATAATAAGCTGTGCATTGTGGCACACACTTGTAATCAATCCCAGGTACTCTGGAGGCTGAGACAGAAGGATCTCAATTTTGAAGCCAGCTGGGCCACTTATCAAGTCCCTATCTCAAAATAAAAATAATTTTTAAAAAGGGCTGGAGATGCAGCTCAGTGGTAAAGCATTAGCAAGCTGAAATCCTGAGTTCAATCCCAGTATGAAAAACAAGAAAGAGAAAAAATAAAGAAAAGAAAAAGCAAGGATTAGATCTGAGTGTACTCAGTGTTTCTATGTGTTTTAAGACAGTTAAGTCTTTTCTCAAAATAAAATATTTGTTAACTGTTCACTCTTTTGGTGTAACTATTCCAAACTGATATTGCAAATAAATTTATAAACTTATAAAACCTCACATAGATTATTAACCATTTAATGTGCAACTTCATTTTCCAAGTTCTCTGTTCTAAATATAAGGCATATACATACTAGAAGCTTGGATTTTAGAATCATGAAGATGTACAGTTGAAACCTGGCTGCACCACTAACAAGCTTTGTAACCTTGAAAGGTTATCAATCTCTTTTCTCATCTGTGAAATAGGAGTAATGGTAACCACTGTGTTTGTTCCAGGAACAGAGGCTTATAGGCACTAAATAAATCATTAGATTTTTGTTGACTGAATGTGCTATGTTTATCCTCAGAACCCACAGTGCTACTCAACTAATCTATATCAACTCTATGAAATTAATCAGTTTTAGGTCTGGAAAGCTTTTTTGCTTCAACCATATACCATCTCATCTTCTCCTTCCATACCCAATTTTCTATTCCATCAGGCAACTGTTTGATTTAATCTCAGAGTATTCGCTTGTCAACGACTTCTTAACATGTTCTCAGCAGCTTCCATTCTACCTTCCTTTCATGTCCAAATTGTGAAGCATGTCCTCAGGGAGATCTTGTAAGCCCAAACAGCAAGGTATAAACAATCCATGCAGCCAATACAGACCCTACCTTTCTTGCTTAAAAGTCCACTTTTTAAATCCTCTGAAATACTATATTACAGTGGCTGGGGATGTGGCTACATGGTAGAGCATTTGCCTGACATGCATGCATCTCTGGGTTCCAACCCCAGGACCACAAAAAAAAAAAATCTGAAATACTAAATTACAATTGATCGTACCATAAAATATGAAAATGTCAACTGTGTTCCCAGTGTTCAGAAGTAGAGAAAATTTTGCCACTACCAGAGAGAGATGATTAAACACCCACACAGGTTTTACCAGTCATCCCATCTAAAGATCTGAGCATCAGAGCTTCCTTTTCTTGATATCCTTTTCCCCTCCTCTCCTTCCCTTAGGGTCTCTACAAAGTTGTTCATCTTCTCTTAGCCTTCCCCTCTCCATTCCCACCATACTACTTTCATTATTTTACTCTCTGACTCAAACTCCTTGTCAGTCTAATAACTGAAGCTAAAGAAAGAATGAAAGCTGAGAATGTAGGACACTGTAGCCTCTTGAACCTACCCATAGTGGAGAAGAGGAAAGATTGGCCACCTGGTTCAGTCTCAAGGTCAAAATCACCAAGACAAACAAATTTTTCTTTTCTTTTTTTTTTTTTTTTTTTTTGGGTACTGGGGATTGAACTCAGGGGCACTTGACCACCGAGCCACATCCCCAGCCCTATTTTGTGTTTTATTTAGAGGCAGGGTCTCACTGAGTTAGTTGCTTAGCGCCTCGCCCTTGCTGAGGCTGGCTTTGAACTCGCAATTCTCCTGTCTCAGCCTCCCTAAGTGCTGGGATTACAGGCTTGAGCCACCGCGCCCGGCCAAATTTTTCTTTTAATAGAAGATGTGTGGGGCTAGCAATATAGTTCAGTGGTAAAGCACTTGCAAGGCCCTAAGTTCAATCCCCAGTACCACAAATTTTAAAAAATGAAAGAATAGATATTCTAATATTGAATGTGTAATTTTGCCAAAGAGTATTACAATTTTTTTCCAGCATGTTCTCCTTTCATCATCCTGGCTTGGGTGGGCCAAGTCCCAGAAAATAATTGGGAAGAGGTGGGGTCTTTTTTCAAAACCACATGGTTACTTTCACATTTGATTGATTCACTGGCAGCATCACATAATGTTTCCTATCGCCTGACACAATTTTGTTAACTCCAGTGATGGGTTTATATTTTTGTTTACATCCTTATTGTCATGGAGCACACAATTGCCAAATTGCTCTATCTTTATAATCTCCCTAGAGCACTATTTATTTATTTATTTTTGCAGTACTGGGGGTTGAACCTAGGGCCTCATTCATACTAGGCTCATGCATACTCCTGGGTTCAATACCTCACACCAAAAAAAAAAAAAAAAAAAAAAAAAAACAGAAGGAAGGAAGAAAGAAAAATAGTATGTAGTGTTGTACCAGCAGCAACCCTCTACAGTTTGTGTGTCTGTGTCTCTTGAGACCATCATTTTCTCTTGTGCTCGATTTAATCTTGTGTTATTTTGTTCAACATGGTCCCTAAGCATACAAAATCCATTCTAATTTTGACAGTAAAATGCCTCTTTTATTTATATTGAACAAAATTAAAAGTGATGAAGGACAAAAATGGAAAATCAGCGGTGGTTATCACTTGCCAGTCAAGTATGTCCCAATCTGCCATAGCTACAATCTTGAAGAGCAAGAATAAAGTGACAGAATATGCTGATATGCTTCGTAGAAGGCAATGAGGTTAATAAAAATGCTATAAGGGTCTATACCAGACTGGAAAAACTTCTAATGGCTTGGATTGAAGATAAGACACTGTTTGGTTCATGCAAGGGTGAAATCCCTGACTATGCATTTCTTAGAACACGTCCTTTCTGTTCAGCAACATATGAGACTGTCTGTGCTCTGCTGCACTGCCCCTAGTTCTTCTACTAATTTCCCTAATAACTACATAGCTCTAAGTAGCTTATTTCTGGATTTATTAATCTGAAGTAACATACACTATATATTAATTTCTAATACAAATTGCTTTTCATCCTTTCCAGTTTTCCTATCCATATCTTCTAATTTAGTAGTTATTTTATTTTGGCTTGTCAGCCACAATGAACCCTCTAGCAGTTTTATTCTCTCAAATGGAGAAAATATAAGTACTTCAAAGGATTGTTGGGAGGATTATGTGAGTAATTAACATATTCTTCAACATTAATATTGTAAAGATTAGACGACCAGGAGGAGATGAATTAAGCCACTCGGCAAGGCTTTATTGGAATACACGCTCTCGGGCCGAATCCTCTCGTCCATCAGAGCGTGTCCAAGAGAAATGGCGCTGGGGCTTGAGTGCACAGAGAATTTCAAGAAAGTCCGGTCAGGAAGGGGAGGGCTTGGGGGCAGGAAGAGAAGGCCAGAGTCCTTCCTGGATAGGTCAGGAAAACCCGCTGATTGACAGGAGGCGTGTCTACTGGTGACTGTCAGCATCTGGCTTGCCACTCCATTCTGCAGCTACTGACTGGTCCCCTAATTGAACATCCTGGATGTGATCCAACCTAAAATACTAGCCTTTTTGGTGATATAGGACAGCAGACTCTGGCTACTTTGTGCAGGATTGGGGGCGTCGAGAGATGGGGGTGCTGCTAGGGCATTGGTCAGGCAGGGAGGCAGATGCAGGGGTGTGGGAGCCTCTGGCTGTCAGTCATGTTGCTTGAATGTAGAAACATCACCTGTGGGTAGGAACAGAAGCTTGGGAGAGATTACTGATTAGCAGAAGAAGAAGGGGGGTTGCCGAGAAATTTTGAGTTTGGTGGGAGTCCAGCCTGATGGACCAGTCCACGGCTGGTCTATTCTGTAATTAAATTTGTTCAAGTTTTTAAGTAGCAATTACTGCATAATTAAGTCCTCTTGCCCTAGCCCAGAGGCAGTGAATGGGGGCCAAGGAGAGCCCAACTATTACCAATACAAAGATGGCCCTTTTTGCCCTAGAAAGGGAGGTGGTAACAAGTCATGGTAATTCAGTCTCATTGTACAGTTAAGTCCCTATAACAAGGCTGGAGAGGACAAGGCATGTAAACATAGTATTTAGTTTCTAATGTCACAGATGTCTGTCTTTAAATTATTTTAAATGCCCAGGAACGGCTGTGTTTTTGGTTTTGCTAGGTGTTTAAGATGAAGCAAGTCAAATTGACTTTTTTTCTTACCGATTGTTAAGAGTCACCTTTTGGTTTCCTGGGAGGCATCCTTGAGGAACTTGAGGGCAGCAGTTAGCTCTGCTAGTGCCATCTGTGTTAGGATAGGTCGAGGTCTGGCGGTGACCATTTGGCTTCCCCAGGAAGCATGAGAGAAGGTTCCCTCTCTTTTTGACCTTCCTGTTCATCGTGTGGCATTTGATTGGCTCTTTAATTCTCCTATGGTCTCAGAAATCTCCCTGATCGGGAGGTCCTGTGGCCCAGAGGTGCAGAGAGCCTCTTAGAGAAGTTCCTTAATTCCTTGGATTTAGGTTGACTCAAAGGGCAAGAGCCAAATACTGGTTTTCTTGGCCCTTTAATTTTATTTTTAGTTTTTAAGTCTTGATCTTAAACACTCAGCAAGCCAATCTCACCAGTTTAAAGTAAGGATATTGGGCTTTAACTTTAAGGTCTATCTTATAGGTGGTGGCTGATCTATCTAAATATAATTTGGGTTGGTTGTTCTTGAAGTAGTATCTGTAAAACATTAACAGACAATAATTAGAGTTTTAGGAAAATACAAAATAAAATCAACAACAGCAAAACATATTTAGTTTGTGTAACAGCTTTGTCAAATTTCAGGTGAGTTACATATTATATCCCTGTTTGCGGTCCTAATGACCTTTACAATAAAATTAATCCTTTGAACATATCTTTAAATGAATTGGAGTCTGGTCTACATTGAAGCCATTGTAGTAAGCTGGGAGACAAATCTATCTCAGGTAAGACACGGCTCCTTGCAAAATTTTAGCAAAATATTGAATAGATTAGGTCCA
>CM053406.1:82362962-82440785 GCA_028644305.1 Xerus rutilus | reverse complement strand
GATAGGTTCAGTTATAAAACATTAAATGATATAAATTGATACCATATAAGTTCAGTTTGGAGAACATCAGCTTGATATACTGCTCTTTTAAAACTTTTTACTTTAAAGCTTGTATATCTGAAAGAAATGAACATATTTAATATAAAAATAGAACTGGCAGCACCATAATTGCATTGATGTTTAATCACAGTTTCTGAAGCTAGGCAAATTACTCCATTTCAATGATAAGAAATACCTTATGTTATTTATAGTACTTTAAATGAAACAGTAAAAACCTTTATAGATTTATAAACCTTTGTGTTGAAAGAAAGGACCATTGACTTTAACTTTTAGATTTAAATTAAGTAAGGTCATATTAGTCACATGGTGGCTGTCCTCTGATAGAAGCAGGGAAGTTTCTGTAACCAAGAGAATTATTAAGGTAAGTATCTTAGGAATTCACAACTGATAGGGTAATACAGAGGCAGATGGCAAACCAATGACTTACATAGCTTAGCATCCTAGATAAGGGGGAAACTCAGGTTTCAGCATGAGGGTGCTGTTTAGATTTGAAGAAGCATAATTACCTAATCAAAGCCAAACATAGTCCAAACAAGTAAAACAAAAATAAACCTTTATGACCTCTTGTCTAATTGGCTTTCAATCCTAAGATAGAATTAGGCTGAGTTAGAGAATTACATTCATTTACCATTTATGAAAACACAATGTTTAAGTATATAGAATTATACCTGTTGGGCTTTAAATTAAGTAATTTTGTTTCTAATGATGACAAAGCAATTTTATATCACCTTCATAAAATTTACCATTTATGAAAACATCAAAAATGTTACCCTATGGAATTTAAAGGAATTAAAAGTATTTGGTATTGGATTTAACAGTTAACATTTTATATAACAAACACATTTGAGTACTCAATATCAGATCTGATTTTCTTATTTTCATTAAAAAAAAACCAAGACATTAGACAAGCGTAATTTACAGTAACATTTTTCCCTTGAAGAAATTTTTGACAATGAGATATATATTAGACATTTTATAGACATTAACATGTTATTAGTCCTTTGACCACGTGGAAAGGCTTGTGAGTTGAGTAATTTTAAAGGCATCTTTATTTTTCTTTACCCAATTTAAATTGAACCTTTTAAATCATGTGAATTAAAGGTATTTGGATCCATTTTTAATTTTAGTTTATGAGCGCTTGGTTTACATAAACACAAAAATAGAGCATGCAGAAGGCCTTTTGAATTAAAGGAATACCTTGTCTCTGTAGAGTGTAAAAAAATACTTTTATAGTTGGATAAGATACATCTGATCAGAAGTTTTAACTTTAGCACACAGAATTAAAGTTTTAAGTTTAAGAATGTAAGAGTGAAGGGTCCTAGGAGAGAGAAAAGCAAGCCGTTGTTTCAGTAGAGCAACAAGAGAGAATGGAGAAAGCAGCAATGGGCGAGGGAGCTTACGTAGGTGTAAAGTAACCTCCTTTCCATTTTTTTTCCTTTGAGCTAAGTAAGCCTAGGGGGAGGGGCGATGGGGTGGCTGCAGGACAGGTGGGTGCATGGAGCCGCGGGCCGGCTGCCCATGCAGGTGGAGCAGGTCGCCAACTGCGCACTGGTGGTCACTGTGAGCTGCGGTGAGCATAGCTTCCCTGGGATCCTGCTGGCAAAAAAGTGAGTGGGTGGGGTGGCCCGGGGCGCCCGAGTCCCCAGGGACCCTCTGCCACCCGGCAGGGCCGGTGGGGAGGGGCCACCGCGTGGCAGGCAGCTCAGAAACTTCCAGCTGCCCGTCCGAATGGAACAGAGACAGCGAGAAATGGAGGGAGGCACAGGCGGGCTCTGCAGCGGTGGGAAGAGCGAGCCCGGTCCCGGTGCCAGCCGTCTCGAGCAGCAGGGCCCCTGAGGCACTGCCGCATGGGGAAGGAGATAGAGGAGTAAATGGGAAAGGGATTTTTTTAAAAAAATATTTTTTAGTTGTATGCAATCTCTTTTATTATTTATTTTTATGTGTTGCTGAGGATGAACCCAGTGACTTACGCATGCGAGGCAAGCGCTCTACACTGAGCCACCGCCCCAGCCCCGGGAAAGGGATTTTTGTTAGCAAAAATTTTTGTTAAAAAAAAGGATTTTTGTTAGAAGAACTTGAGAAGACAGAACAGATGGGAAAGGGAGGGGCGAGAGCGCAGCGAGAAGGACTTGAAAGGACAGAACAGAGGGGAAGGAAGGGAGAGGCGAAAGCATGCTTCCAACAAAGCCTCGATGAAAGGAATTTCTGTCCATTTCTCCATCCGGTGACAAAAATTAGCCAAATCAGTGAGGATTTGAAAATCAAAAATTCCCCTAGAGGCCATTTTGGTCCGTTATCTAAGCCATAGTACAGTGGAGTTCCGAGGTCTAGAGAAGAGTTGGGGTACCCTGTGACTTCTCAGTGGTCCCAGGGAGTGGGCAGGAACATAAAATGGCGTCCCAAAAGAATGCTCGCATCCACGGGAGAGCGGGGCCAGGCTGAAAATTGAAGCATCCTTCGAACTTTCCGGGGCCCAAACGGCAGCAGTGATTGGCTAACACGAGGACTGGGAATGTCTTCCCAGATCCATGTGGCCTCCAGCGGACAGAGAGCCCATGCACACCTGCGACTTACAGGATGGGCTTCTGGAGTGAACGGTGGGGGTGGGGCAAGCTGAGAAGTCAAAGGAAGGGCGGGGCCTACCTCACTCTTGTCAGTCCGGTTGAGGAAGACAGAGAGCAGCTTAGGAGTTCTCTTGGTTCGGAGGGCTTGCCTCAACCCCGGTGCAGAGGAGGTTCAAAACCCTCCCGGGTTTCGGCACCATTATGTAATGATTAGACGACCAGGAGATGAATTAAGCCACTCGGCAAGGCTTTATTGGAATATACGCTCTCAGGCCCAATCCTCTCGTCCATCAGAGTGTGTCTAAGAGAAATGGCGCTGGGGCTTGAGTGCACAGAGAATTTCAAGAATTTCCTGGTCAGGAAGGGGAGGGCTTGGGGGCAGGAAGAGAAGGCCAGAGTCCTTCCTGGATAGGTCAGGAAAACCCGCTGATTGACAGGAGGCGTGTCTACTGGTGACTGTCAGCATCTGGCTTGCCACTCCATTCTGCAGCTACTGACCGGTCCCCCTAATTGAACATCTGGACGTGATCTGACCTAACAAATATCTCATTCAATCACTCGACAATAGTATATACTGATTTTTTACTGTATAAATTACTCTTACATTTTCTTCCTCTCCTCCTCCCAACTTTGCACCACTCAATTTTCAGGAATTAAATAATTCAATTAAATAAGCTTGTTTAATTCAATCATTCTACAACCAAAATTAAGATTTCTAGAAGTGTTACATACAGAATGATTTTGAAAATTGAAACCCCAAGAGTATTTTGACAATGGTAATACTGTTTACTAAAGAGTGAAGCAGAGTAAGATTATATTTTTTTTCTAAGTCTAACATTATTACTCTGCATCAAGAAATAATGTTCCAAACATCAAGATAAAATATTTTTTTACTTACATTCAATTGACTATCCAAATCATTCCCTTATTTTGTTTGCTTTATATTTAAACCATCATTCTTATAAATCTTTTATTGCTTACAGATAATTCTGATTGTTTTTCTGTTGCTTTGCTGATAAAATAATTATAATTCCTCACTATATGCTAAAGATTTTCCAGCCTGTGTAAATTGCTATCTGTTGTAGTAGTGTTCCAGGACCTCTCTGATTTTCTGCTTCCTTCTGGACAAACTTTGTCCTAATTTTTCTCTGGCTTACCTTAATTGTTTCCATACTTTCCTTATTTTCAGTTTGATTCTATGTTTTGATAAACTATATATTTAAATAATGTTTTAAAAAAACTGATTGAGAGGTCAGTTTTCTGCATTCTTGCAAGTATAAAAAATTACTACTTTTTATCACACTTGTTTGATAATTTGGGCATAAAATTATAAGTTCAAAATAATTTCCTTCAGAAGTTTTTAAACATTTTTCTTCATTGTCTTTTTTTTTTTTTTTTGGTACTGGGGATTGAACTCAGGGGTACTCGACCACTGAGCCACATCCTCAGCCCTATTTTGTGTTTTATGTAGAGACAGGGTCTCACTGAGTTGCTTGCTTAGTGCCTCGCCCTTGGTGAGGCTGGCTTTGAACTTGCAAATTCTCCTGTCTCCGCCTCCCTAAGTGCTGGGATTACAGGCTTGAGCCACCATGCCCGGCTTTCTTCATTGTCTTCTCATATCCATTATTACTATTTAGAAGACAGATGAATGTTGGGTTATCACTACTCTACAAGTAAACTTGAATTTTCTATTTGGAAACTTGTATAATTTTGTCTTTATCCTTGGTAATCTGAAATATAATGAGGACATGTGTGTATGAAATATTTTGTCACCAGAGGGACAAATGAGAGGAGGAGAAGAAGGAATACTGGAGAATGATACTGGCCAAATTATATTGTTATATCATGTGCAAGTACAGATATGTAATAGCAAATACCACCATTATGTTGAACTATAATGCACAAGTAAAAATATGGAAAAAACAAACTATTTTACTTGTTATATAATTACTTGATACCCCACAGATATTTAAATTTAAAAATTCTTTTTTTTTGATACTTGGAATTAAACCCATTTATCACTGAGCCATATTCCATGACCTTTTTATTTTTTATTTTGACACAGGGTCTTATTAACTTGCTTAGGGCTAAGTTGCTGAGGCTGACTTTGAACTTGAACTTGTGATCCTCCTGCCTTCGCCTCCTGAATCAATGGGATTACAGGCATGTGCCACCCTGCCCAGCCAATTTACAAAACGTATTTGTTTTCAGTCCTAAGAAATTTCATCTCTTTGAAGTGAAAGACCTCTATAATGAAAACTACAGAACTCTAAAGAAAGAAATTAAAGAAGATCTTAGAAAATGGAAAGATCTCCCATGTTCTTAGATAGGTAGAATTAATATTGTCAAAATGGCCATACTATGAAAAGCACTATAGATATTTAATGCAATTCTCATTAAAATTCCAATGATGTTCTTCATAGAAATAGAAAAAGCAGTCATAAAATTCATTTGGGAAAATAAGAGGCCCAGAATGGTCAAAGCAATCCTCAGCAAGAAAAGTAAAGCAGGAGGCATCATAATGCTAGACTGAAAATTATACTACAGAGCTATAGTAACAAAATTGGCATAGTATTGGCACTAAAACAGACATGTAGACCAGTGGTACAGAATAGAAGACACAAAGACAAACCCACAAAAAAACAGTTATCTCATGCTACACAAAGGCACCATAAACATACGTTGGAAAAAAAAAAATAGCCTCTTCAACAAATGGTGCTGGGAAATCTGGAAATCCATAAGTAGCAAAATGAAATTAGACCCCTATTTCTCACCCTGCACAAAATTCACCTCACAGTGAATCAAATACTTAGGTATTAGAACAAAGAGACCCTGTGCCTAAAAGCAGAAAATGTATGCCCAACTCTTCACGATGTTGGCTTAGGAACTGAATTCTTCACAAGACTCCTAAAGCACAAGAAGTACAATCAAGAATCAGTAAATGGGATGGTATCAAACTAAAAAGCTTCTTCACAGCAAAGGAAACAATCAAGAATGTGACTAGAGAGCCTACAGAATGGGAGAAAATCTTTGCCACTTGCACCTCAGATAGAGCATTTATCTGCAGAATATATAAAGAACTCAAAAAACTTAACATTAATAAAACAAATAACCCAATCAATAAATGGACAAAGGAACTGAACAGACACTCCACAGAAGAAATATAATCAGTTGACAAATATATGAAAAAATGTTTAACATCTCTAGCAATTAAAGAAATGCAAATTATCTCACTATCTCCCTTCAGTCAGAATGGCAATTGTCAAGAATTCAAGTAATGATAAATGTTGGTAAGGGTATAGGGAAAAAGTTACACTAATACCATGCTGGTGAAACTGCAAATTGGTGCAACATACTCTGGAAAGCAGTATGAAGATTCTTCAGGAAACTTGGAATGGAACCACCGTTTGATCCGGTTATCCCACTCCTTGGTCTATACCTAAAGGACTTAATCAGCATACTATAGTGACATGGCCACATTAATGTTTATAGCAGCTCAATTCATGGTAGCTAACCTATGGCACTAACCTTGGTGCCCTTCAACAGATGAATGGATAAAGAAAATGTGGTATACATACACAATGCAATATTACTGAGCCATAAAGAAGAATGAAATGATCGCATTGCCAGTAAATGGATGGAACTGAAGGTGATCATGCTAACTGAAATAAGCCAATCTCAAAGAACCAAAGGCCAAATGTTCTCTCTGATATGTGGATGTTAACTCATAATAAGTGGGGGTGTATAGGAAAGGGAAGAATAGAAGTTCATTGGATTAGACAAGGGGGAAAGAAGTTTCATTCACTTACTGAATAAAATTTTAAGCCAAGTGTGATAGTGTGTACCTGTAAAAAAAAGAAAAGAAATTTCATCTCTTTGATAATTTCCTTTCCTCTATTTACTCAAGTCATTCTTTCTGAAATACATATTAATTAGGTCAGATTTTGACATTCCTAATTAAGCCTCCATTGACCATCTCCCCCCACCCCCATACACACACTTTCATTCTTTATATCTTTGTTCATTCTGGGAAACTTTCATTGTTTCTTGTTTCAATAATTGTTTTTGTTTCCAAAAATTTTTTGTGTCTCGTGATGATTCATTTTTTATAGTTCCAAGCATATTTTTTCTAACACAGTTTTGTAAATATAGTACCATTTTGAATTTTTCCGAAGATATTGTTTTATCAGTGTTATAGGTTCTCTTTCTCAAATTGGCTTCATTTACGCCTATTTTTGCTTTATCTTGGCATTTGTGTTCAGATTGTAAATATTCTCCATATTTCTGGTGATGTGTGTGTTCTTGTTCATTATGCTTAAAAAATGAGATAGGTTAGTCAGTGTAGATGTGGCATGGATTTCTCCTACAGTGTGTTGCTTCTTCTGTAAGTTTCTCCTTTAACCAACATCCATGTGTGTGTAGATGAGTGAGGATAATTGGTTAGTCAATTTTATTCAGATTTTTCTGGTAGAGAGCAGGAGGACAGTTTAGAAAACAACCAAAACCTTGGCTCTAGAACATAATTCTTACAATAGAATTCTTACAGAAGAAGTCTATCTAGGAGTTCTTTAAATTTCCTTAGGAAACTGTTGTCACTCTTAGCCCTGCTGGTAATGACTCCCCCTCTCTCCCCTACTCCTCCCTTAGTCTCTTTTACCTTTCTCTCATCTGGCTACTTCCTACCAATTTGGTTTACTGCATACTTCAAGAGGATGTAACAAGGGGGCTGGGATTGTGGCTCAGCGGTAGAGCGCTTGCCTCGCATGTGTGAGGCCCTGGGTTCGATCCTCAGCACCACATACAAAGCAATAAAATAAAGACATTGTGTCCATCTACAACTAAGGAAAAAAAATTAAAAAAAAAAAAAAGAGGATGTAACAAATGACAAGACATTAAGGAATTATTGTGCCACACTTGAATATATAAAAATGATCTAGAGAGTTACTCTTTTGGCCAACATTTCCCATTGGCAAAGGGTAGCTGTAAAATTTCATATGTTTATGAAATGAAAGGGAGATAAATCAACCCAGGTCTTAAACAAGGGCTGAGAATCCTCCCTCTAATAAACCAAGGCTACCCTCTCAAATTAAGGATGACTTGGAAATGGAATAGCCTGTATAGAATTATAGCTCCATTGAGCAGAGTGTGGTGGTGCATGCCTGTAATCCCAGCTACTCAGGAGGCTGAGGCAGAATTGCAAGTTTGAGTTCTTTTTGGACAATTGATTGAGAATCTGTCTCAACATAAAAATTAAAAGGAGCGGGGGATATAGCTCAATGGTAGAGAAACCCTGGGTTAAATATCCAGTACTGCCAAAAGAAAAAAGAAAAGAAAGAAAGGAATTATAGCACACTTGAATCTCATGGACTATCCACAGAAGTGCAAGACTTTAAACTTGGTTGTGATTCAGGACTTAGAACAACCTCTAACACAAATGTAAATCCTTTCTGGAGGTAAATACAGATGGTTCCCCACTTCTGATGGTTAAATTTATAAAATTTTTTGGCTTTATTTGGTGCTAAAGTGACATAAATTTAGTAGAAACTATACTTTGAATTTTGATCTTTTGATCTTTTCCTGGGCTAGGGATATGCAGCACTAGTGATATTTCAGCTAGTCAACTATAGTTACCAGTCAGCGATTTGATCATGAGGTAAACAATTAATATTCTTTTTTTTTTTTCATGCTGGGGATTGAATCCAGGGCCTTGTGCATGAGAGGCAAACACTCTACCAATTGAGCTGTATCCCCTGCCCAACAATTGATATTCTTTAGTGTATTGTGCTGCCAAGTTATGATATTTGATAGGTTAGGTGTATTGAGATATTTTCAAATTATGATGAGTGGATTATTAAGACACAACCCCATTATAAGGTAAGGAGATCTATATCATCAAAGCATTTTGTTTTCAAACTGTGCTCAGCAAACAGATAATCAGGAACTACCCCAAATTTGTTTGTTATGATTGGAATCTGGTATGTTCCCAAAAGGAACATGTTGAAGGCGTGATCTCCAATGCAGCAGTGTTCAGAGATGGAGTGTTTAAGAAATGATTATATCACTGAGTATGGTGGCACACGCCTGTAATCCCAGCACTTTGGGAGGCTGAGACAGGAGAATCGCAAGTTCAAAGCCAGCCTCAGCTATGGCAAGGAGCTAAGCAACTCAGTGAGACCCTGTCTCTACATAAAATACAAAATAGGGCTGGGGATGTGCCTCAGTGGTCAAGTACCCCTGAGTTCAATCCCCAGGACCAAAAAAAGAGAAATGATTGTATCATGAGGGCTCTAACAACAACAGTTAGATTAATCCACTGATGGATTCATAATTTGAATGGACTATTGGCAGGTGGTAGAAACTGTAGAAGGTGAGATTTAGTTAAAGGGAATAGGTCCTTGGGTACTATAACTTTTCCCCAGGCCCTTTCTCTTGCTGTCTGCTTCCTGGCCCCCATGAGGTAAGCGGCTTTGCTCCGCCACACTCTTCTACCATAACATTCAGCCATGCCTCAGGCCCAAAGCGATGGAGCCAGCTGACCATGGACTGAAACCTCTGAAACCATGAACTAAAATAAACTTTCCCTCCTTTAAGATATATTTCTTAGATATTTTGTCACAGCAACCAAAAAGACAGTCTCCAAAAAGCTATCAGAAATGTTAGATATTTGAATTACCAAGTGTAGATTCTACAACCTACATTTAAAGAAATGTTTAAATTTAAATGTAGACTTAAATCTACATTTAAATCTGACCATTTAAAGAAATAAAAGTCGAAACTGAAAATATCTTCAGGTAATAGGAAATGATGAAATATAATAGCTAGATGTGGTAAGTATAAAGGATGGATCAGACTTTTAATTCGAGAATTTAACAGGAGAGGTGGTAGACTCTCAAGGGCTTGGAAAATGATAGATAATAACAAGAACTGACATACTTTAAATATTTACTGGATACCATATGCACTCGTCTGCTAGTGCTAATGGACTAAAATGCCACAGATTGAGTGGCTTAATGTAAGATAGGAAAAACTCAACTATTTTTCCTATTTTCACATACTCAATACAACATAGAATACTTCTTTTTTTAAACCTTTTTTTAGTTGTAGATGGACACAATATCTTTATTTTATTTATTTTTATGTGGTGCTGAGGATCAAACCCAGTGCCTCACTTATGTGAAGCAAGCTCACTACCACTGAGCCACAATCCCAGCCCCTAGAATACTTCTAATACCAGATATGTGGAGAATTTCCTCACACACCAAGCAACTCTCCAGTGGAAATTAATTGTGTGTTCTGCAATTCAAATTTAATAGTATCTACCTAGAGTCGGATTTTATCCCCACAGATTAAGAGTTCAGTTCCAAAGACTGCCCCACTTTGCTAGGCATGATGGCTCTTGCTTGTAACTCCCCTGCTTGGGAGGCTGAGGCAGGAGGGTCACAAGTGCAAGGCTAGCCTCAGTAACTTAGAGATACCCTCAGCAACTCAGTGAGGACCCGTCTTAAAAATAAAATGAAATAGTCGGGTGCAGTGGTGCACACCTGTAATCCCAGTGGCTTGGGAGGCTGATGTAGGAGGATGGCAAAGTCAAAGCCAGCCTCAGCAAAAGCGAGGTGCTAAGCAACTCAGTGAGACCCTGTCTCAAAATAAAATATAAAATAGGGCTGAGGATGTGGTTCAGTGGTTGAGTGCCCCTGAGTTCAATTCCCAATACCCCCCAAAATAAAATAAAAATAAAAAGAACTGGGGCTGGCAGTGGTAAAACATCCCTGGGTTAAATCTTTAGTACAAAAAAAAAAAAAAAAAAGATTTCCCTCACTTCAGTTACCAATCACAAGTCTCAGGTTGTGATTTCAACATTGGCCGTTGGTATCAATGTTGAAAGTTCAAGTCTTCTGATCCCACAGGTGGGTCCCCTAGAAACCAGGCCCTATCAAGAAGTTATTCAAGAGTCCGACAAAGTCAGCTCATTAGAGGATCTATCACCTAGGAAATTCCATAGGTTTTAGGAGCTGTATGTCAGTAACCAAGAACAGAGACCAATATATGTCTTCCTTATTTCGCGTGTAAACACATTTACTTTCTCACAGTTTTGGAGGTTGGATTTCTGAGATCAAGTTGCTGAACAAGGTTGGTTTCCCCTGAGGTACCTTTTCTTGGTATGTGGATGTCTGCCTTCTTGTTGTGTACTCACATGGCCTTTCCTCTCTGTGTGTGCATCCCTGGTGTTCCTGCTGCTTCTTTTCCTTCCTCCTCTTCCTCCTCCTCCTTCTTTTCCTCCTTCTTCTTTTACCAGTCATATTGGATGAAGGTCCCATCTTTATAACCTCACAAAATCTTAATTATCTCCTAAACAGCTCTATCACCAAATACAATTGTTACTGAACCAGGCCCATTTTGTCTGCCACACAGTATGCCAAACAGAGGAACCAGTTTTGCAAAAGATAAAGAATTTATTTATGAGGTGATAAAGTGTGGAGATAGGAGAGCAAGTCTTAAATTTACCTCCCCAAGGATAGGGTATAGGGATATATATATATGAAAAAGAAGCAGAATCATTTAAGGAATGGGGAAAAGTGATTGGAGGTGAAGAAATCAGTAGTCTAGGCATGTGTAATCACTCTACATAGCTCTTCACATGAGGTGTATTCAGAAATTTATGGCATTAGCATGATCTGAGGGCAGTTTTCAGCCCCCTGGTGTCAAAGAAGTCAACCACTAGACACCTGCACAGGCCTAAGTGAAGTCAGTGGTTTCAATAAAAATGGCTTTCAAGCCCCTGATTAAGTACCTAGTCAAGTGGTTATTGTCATGATCCACAGGTCAGAGAGGTTATCTACAGTAATTCTAGTTGGAAACTAGTAATATATTGCTTGGTTAAATGACCCCCAATGTTAGTGACTTTAAAGGCAAGTTACTAAAATCAAGTGTAGTGAGTAAAGTCTAGAGGGTTTATTAAGATTTTCCCTTGGTTTCACAAGTACATTGGGATGGTATTGGTGCACTATCCTACAAAAACATCTCCCTCTCTGGAGTCAGTTTCCTATATGTATATTTGCCTTTCCAATGACTGAGTTTCTTGCTTGGCGGCTCAATCTCTTCTTGTGGCTGGATTATCTGACATTTCCCCCATGATCATACTTCCTAATTCCTGTTACTAGAACTCTAAAATTCTGCCCATATAGCTATTACCTAATTAGATCAAAGAATTTGTGACCATGTTCCCAAGTTCAGACATCTAGCTTTCATCTAACTGTGTGGGTCTGTCTGAGCCTATTGTGTACTGAGGTCACAGATTCTTTAGAATAAAACTGGGATTGCTAATGCTCCTGACATTGGAATTTGGTGGGACCTGGCCACATCAATTAAGAAAATAAATATTTCACAGAGAGAAGAGGTTTTCTAAAATATCCTATTGTAAATTTATATCTTCTCCCAGTGAGACCCCTTGAGATAGTATAGGTCTCACAAACTCTACTTCCCCTCCATTGTAGTCCAGCCTCTGCTTCAATTCCACAATTGGTTTTGGTTTCTTTGATGGCTAAACAGCTGAATGCTTTTAGCATTCATTGTGGGCATCCCTGAACTTGCAAATGACTAATGATTCTGTGAACACACATGTTACTATCATAGTTTTGGTCTTGAATGGCCCCCAAAGGTTTATGTTTTAAAGGCCGAGTTCCCAGCTTCTGGTGCTATTAGAGGTGAGGGAACCTTTAAGAGGTGGAGCCTAGTAGAAGGAAGTTAGGTCATTGGGAGGGTGCCCTTGAGAAGGATGTTGGGACCCCAGCCACTTATCTTTTCTTCTTTGCTTCTCAGCCACTGTGAGGTGAACATGCCTATTCTACCACATGGTTCTAATGTTAGCTCCTGCCATGATACACCATGGTGCCACAGGCCCAAGGAAACAGGATCATGCATCCGGGACTGAAACCTCTGAAACCATGATCAAAAATAAGCCTTTCCTCCTTATAAGTTGATTGTCTCAGGTATGTTGTCACAGTAAAGCTGACTAACACACCCGTAACATACACAAAGCATGTCATGTGAATGTATTATTGATCTTCAAATACCCACTTTACTGGCAAGAATTCTAAAAATAGTACAAGTATGTCCTTATGGGTTTTGTATTCTGAAAAAATCAGTTACTTGAAGCCAACAAATTTTTTTTGAGCCAACAAATTTTTACAAAATTTAAATAATAATACCATCATTATCATAATTGTGACTTTTGCATGTCTTTTATAAAATTGTTTGGTGTGCTATAATTCATGGCATCAAACAAAATAATCTTCAATAATTATATTTCACTTTTAGCTATGTAAATTCATCAGTATAATGTAGACTTTGAAGGGAAAAAAAATTCCTCAGGATTTTTTTTTAACTGTAAGGAGGAATTAAAAATATCATATTAGATTTTTTTTTTTGGTACTGGGGATTGAACCCAGGGGCACTCGAGCACTGAGCCACATCCCCAGCCCTATTTTGTGTTTTTATGTAGAGACAGGGTCTCACTGAGTTGCTTAGTGCCTCGCTATTGCTGAGGCTGGCTTTGAACTCACGATTCTCCTGTCTCAGCCTCCCTAAGTGCTGGGATTACAAGCGTGAGCCACCACGCCCGGCTTAGTTTTTCTGTTTAGACATTGGAATTGATTTTTCATATTCTTATATAAACTGTTCAATCAATATGGAATATCTGCTATTATATTTATGGAAGACTGCTGGAAAACTGAAATGTTTTTTACTATATTTGCAGATTATAACATTAGCATAGCAAGACTTATTAACAACTAATGAACACCTGCAAAGGAGTTACTTTGTATATAGAAACAGATGTAAGGAGAAAAGGCAAACATTTCTCACTTGATACCAGGCACAAAGATCTTCCTATCATTTAACTCCAAGGAAGATTCTGAAATTGGTAAGTTTGTAGTGAAAGCTGAGAAGGAAATGGAAATTCAGAGATTTTTTTTCCCTTGAAGCTTAATCTATGTCCCACTGCTACATTTTTAGATCTAAAGTTTAAGGCATTAAACATATTTGTATAAGACAAAGTAGTTTATAATTAAATTAAAATAAATGTATATGCGTAAAAACAGCATTTTTTGTACTAGGGATTTGATTTAGGGGCATTTTACCGCTGAGCTCCATCCTCAGTCCTTTTTATTTTTTTATTTTGGGAAAGGGTCTCACTAAGTTGCTGAGGCTACCCTCAAACTTGTGATCCTCCTGTCAGCCCTTGAGTCACTGGGATTATAAGTATGTTCCACCATTTCCTGCCAAACTATTAAAATTGGGCTTCTGTTACTTTTTATAATGCTTTTGTAATTGCTAATATTAAATTTAGATTAAAATTTCAGTTTATTATTTTTAGAAGCTTCTATTTTTATCATAACATTTGATTTGAGCTTTAGTTTTTGCTGATACTAACTTTACCAATTCAATGATTTGGCATTTGTCAAAAATGGTAATTTGTGCATATGTAAATATGTATTTTGTTTTATTATAATATAAAAGGGATACCCGTTTTCTCCTACCCCAACTAGTGATAGTGTGCTACCTTTAGCATACAAAAACTTGTCATTCTCCAGTTTGTGATAACATACTTAAGTTAAACATCCTTTCTGCCACCTTTATGGACAGAGGAAGGACAAGAGTTCAGTGATCCCATTAAGGAGTATCAGTATCTAAGATGTCGGGGAGACACATTGCCTTAATCTGAAAATTAGTGTGTTTCATATGAGCTCAAAGTCTGCTGAACTCCAGCTTTCTTTAGTTATGCTAATTGCCTATTAAATCACTACTCTTGTGTGTTTGTGTTTAAAGGAGTGGACACTGACAGTGATGATGTCTGACCTAAAGATGATGTCTCTCAGTGCTATGAAAACTGTCAACTTTGGAGGTACCAACAAAACACCACATTCCCTGAAATCTAGTAGGTGTTAAAACTATTTATCTTCTGCTCTAGAAATGAGGGAAACAACTCCTCCCCCTTTCCACACCATAATCGTCTTCTGGAACCCAAGGAGAAGTACTTTGTATGTTCATATTTCATAAAATCCTTCAATAAACACAACTATTTTGGCTTCTGCCTGCAGTAACATTGGGAAAAAATTACACTAAAACAACATCCATGTTTTTCAGTTTCTATTCTTTGACCCTTGGTGCCTGGGGAGTACTGGGGTGGGGTGATTGACACAAAGGTGGTGAGCACAGGGTGAAAGATGATGACACAACAAAAATCCTTTTCTAGAGGTTAAAGTCCTCAAGCAAATTTATTCTTCGCAGATGTAGGTCATCAAGCCAAGGAATGTTTATTCAATTTCTTTGAAGCCATGTGTCATGCTGGTTTCAAGAGCTGACAACCTTTACTTGAGCAATACATAGTTTCCACCCTTTTGAGGTTTACAATCGATGAGAAAAAATTAAATAAACAATTAATTTGCACATGTTTAATGAATTTCAAGTAGATGGAGTTTAAAAAAAATAGTCGAAGGGTGCTCAAGAGAATACACCCATTGAAGCTGAGCACTGAGACAGATCTCATGCCTGACTCCTCGTTTAACTTCATGTGACCCTAGCCTTTCACAATAGTCAGGTGAAGTATGTTTTCTTTTATAAACATGAGTTTGATTAGTTTGGATTTCATCCCAAAATAAAAGAGGAATTTGGTTAGATATACATTTTTAAAAAGTAATTCTGGCCTCAACAAGAGTAAATTTAAAGTGGGGAAAAGTATGAGCCTGGATGTGGACAGTGATCATGGGAATGGGGAAAAAACAGTTGGTTTCCAGACTTTGAAGAGGTATAAATATCAAAACTTGGTGAATGTGTAGAAATGGGGTATAAGTGAGAGAGAGTAATCTAGGGTGTCTGGTAAAGAGGACAATTGAGGAAAAGTAGGTTTAGAAAGGAAAGTCACAAGTTTACTTTGGATATATTTATTTAATAGATATTTGCATAGTGATTATGAACAATTACTTTGTTTTAGGGATCTGAAAGTTAGTTGAGAGGTTTGAAAGCAAATCCAAGCCAAGTTTGGGTATTTTTATCTGTCTAGTTAAAGAGAATATAGACAGTACCAAGAAATAAAAAGGGAAACTTCTTTCAATATACAATTATAAGACCTATGTGGATGCTATATACCTAACGTCTAACTTAATCTCAAGTGCTTGGAAAATACTCACAATTGACTGAATAAATGAAGCCCACCTCACTGCTGATCTTTCTCTAAATTAATATCCCAGATACTGATGAATAGACACTTATCCTTCAATAGGATCCCCCTCTTCAGCATGTAATAGGATGCACTATCTTGCCTGGCCTCACTTGCCTTTTTATATCAGGTACCTGATACCATATGAGGCAAGTCCAGAGAAAGTCTTTATGCACTACCCTTCCCTCTCCTCAAATTCTATTTTTTTTTTTTTTTTTTGTGGTGCTGGGGATTGAACCCAAGGATTTGTGCATGCTACACAAGCACTCTACCAGCTGAGTTGTATCCCCAACCCTCTCCTCAAATTCTAAATGATGCTCTTCTCCAGAGGACCATCTCCACTCCTATACCTACATTTACTTTTCAGGTCATGCAATCCAGGTCCATAGCTTTAAAAATCACCTTTTATATGCTTATTGCTTGAAAAATTCAAAACTCTAGCTCTATCATTATCCCTGAATTTTAAGCATTTATATCCAACTACTACTTTGAAATCCTCTTTTGAATATCTCACAGATATTTACTTCTGTTTTCAAACTTCGGTTCAGAGGCATTTTTTTTTTCTTTCTTTTTTGTGGTACTGGCGATTAAACCCAGGGCCTTGTGCATGTGAGGCAAACATTCTACCAACTGAGCTGTATCCCCAGCCTGTGGTTCAGAGGCTTATTGTGTAACAGCAATCCACTTTATGCTTTGAATATAACTCTTGCTGCTCTTCCACTGCAACTTATTTTTAGGATGGACATGTTTCTTTCTCTTTCTCTCTCCCTTCTCATCCCTAATCTCTCCTCCTCCCTCATTTCAGGCGAAACAGGATTACCTTTCTTTCCCACCCTAGACAGAGTTATCTGTCTTTGAGTACATACCCACCATAGGAATGAAGTAATCCAGACCTTGGGGATGATACCAGAAGATCTCAGAAATGATTATCTCCCCAATTAACAAGTCAACTACAGATCCAAGAGAGAAGGCATAAAATGTAGCCTTTGAGTCACTTCTTTAAAAACCCCTTGTTCTCCATGATGGGCAAAATCACAGCTTTTGAAACAGGAGTCCCCTGTGTTTCTCCTTCACTAGCAAAGCAATAAAACTTTTTTCTTTTTCTCAAAATTGTGTCCTCATTATTGGATTGGCATTGGGGATGAGGACCAAGCTTTCAGCAACAAATTTGATAGCCCAGGTGCGACCCAAGAGCAGCCCCCACTCCAGCTCTCTTAGGCAGGCTTGGCTTTCCAAGGAACCCCACTTCCATGCTAAGGATTCTAGGTGCTGACGAACTTGTTGAGAGCCAACTGCAGAAGAGTTAAGAGACTGGTGAGTTTACTTCCGGTGGAACCAGAGGAGCTATGCCTGTGAGTAAAGGGAGGGACTGAGGGACCATCCCAGCAGCTGCCAAAGCTCCTTTTGCTTTGGGGAACTCTAGCCTTCTCTCCCTGAACAGTACAGTTTTCTCCATCGTGGTCCATTTTGAGAAAAAGGAAATTGAACTCAGTAAAATCGTAACACCCTTGGACATTTGATAAGTCCTCTGGTATGCACACCAAGACACTTGATTCCACACATCTGGTTCTTCTTTGTGGGAACATCTGGTTCTTCCTTCTGGAGACATCTATGGCATCACTGGTGTAGGAGTCATGATTAATCAGGACTTGAGAACCTGAGGATATTTACTCCCTTTGATCTGTTCTAGGTTTCCATCTGTTTGTTGGCCTTGGGCTTGGGAATTCCCTTTGATTGTCTGTTTTGTTTGTATCTCTTACTGTCCCTTTTAAGACATGGCCAATACTGCATTGATTCTATAGGTAGTCTTTGATGAAAAATCTTGCCTGGTCAATTTAAAGTTTCCCATCTATAGGCCATGGTGTTTCTTTTTGTCCAATCTTACAACTGGAGTTGGTCTGTCAGAGGTAAAGTGAGTTGAAGAAAGGGCTACCTATAGGTATAAGTGTGTCTATGATGATGTTTTACTGTAATGATCTGGCTTTTAAACAGTTTTCTGATTATTGTACAATCTTGCAGTTGTAATTGGTCTGTCAAAGGTAAAGTAAGTGGAAGAAATGTGTGTGAGTCTGTCTGTTTTAAAAGTTCCCATCTGTCAGCACTTGTTTAGGTGATCTTTCTTGTCTATTGGTGTTTTGTTTGTTACTGGCCCGTTAAGACATGGGCCAGGCTGCATTGATCTTACTAGTAGTCTCTTGAGCAGAGAGATCTTGGCTGAATGGGCCACCTATAGGTATAAGTCTGTCTAAGAGAAAGATGGTTTACTGTAACACAATCTGGCCTTGAATGGTTTTTCTAGATTATTATACAATCTTGAAGTTAAAGTTGGTCTGTCAGGGGTAAAGTATATAAAATAGATTCTGTATGCACAGGCATTTATGCAGTTACATGATAAGTGGTTTGAACAGTCAGGAACTAATTTGAAGGTGACAAAAGGCACTGCCCCTGGTGTGCAAGGATAGCAGTATGCCAGAAGAAAGGGTTAAAAAGAGATCTAAATTTTTTAAACCCAGTGCTGGCACTCCCAGCACTGTTTCTCAGCCTTGCCCCAGGAGGCCACAGATCATCTTATTATGGGTCAAGGAAACCAGCCCTAAATGAAAAAAAAAAAATCCCAGCAAAGCTGCCTGGGCTATTACAAACTGGCCTCTGCTCTGCCTTCCAGCCCCTTTTGTCACATGGATGAAGGGAGGCTGCTGGCCACAAAGAATATGGTAATAGGTTCCAGCACTGTCAGTTTATGACATGGAGACAGGAATAGTCTCCCCTTTTAAGATCTGACAGTACACTCCAATTGATTAGGGAATATCTCTCACTGGGGCAAAGCAATTCTTGCAATAAGATTATATCATCAGACTAAATGCATGAGGAGACTGGCAGGATAGCAGCTGCACCCAGAAAAGAAAAATAAACTAAAGCCAAGCTGTGTCTTGTTGGCAGCCTCTGCAAAGGGATCTTCAAGGAAGCCTAAAGAAAGGATGGAAAGGGCTTCCATTGCATATCAATATGCCTAGTATAAGAAAAAGGCCCAAGAGGAGCCTCTGGGTGCAATTGACAGTGGGCAACTCACTTGAAGTTGATGGCATTGTGATAATGATAAGGGAGAAAGATGAGGCTCAAAAATATCTTGTGGTCCAATCCCTTGACTGCCACCTAGGAGAAAAAAGATTAAGCCACAGTTTTTTAATATTCTTGATTGTAAAATCCTCTTCTGGGATGAAATTTGTTGTATAAATTAAATGCACAGATAAGAATCATAAGGAGCCAGGCGTGGTTGCTCAAGCCTGTAGTCCCAGCACTTAGGGAGGCTGAGAAAGGAGAATCGTGAGTTCAAAGGCAGCCTCAGCAATGGCGAGGTGCTAAGCAACTCAGTGAGACTCTGTCTCTACATAAAACACAAAATAGGTCTGGGGATGTGGCTCAGTGGTCGAGTGCCCCTGAGTTCACTCCTCAGTACCAAAAAAAAAAAAGAAGAATCATAAGGATTGTTTCAGAATATGAATTTAAGAAAGGGTTCAAAACTAGAAAAGATAAAAGAAAGTTACAGGTATGGAAATATATTTTAGTACAGAAAATTAGAAGACATAAGTGTGGGAGATAGCTGGCCTGAGTGTTCCCATAGTACATAATGTGCAACAGTATCAGGTTTTTCAATCATGTGGCTTGACCATAGTTCTGTGTTTTTGTAACAGTTCCGCATCCCTGTAAAACCGCAAGATTAGTAAAGTAGTAACACTCTGTAAGACTTTAGCGCACCCTATAGTGCTTCTGGGTTAGAGGGCATCCTAGCATATATATATATATATCCGAGTCAGCTGAATAAAGAGAGAGTCCTGTTCTTGTAACAGTTCCGCATTCCTGTAAAACCGCAAGATTAGTAAAGTAGTAACACTCTGTAAGACTTTAGCGCACCCTATAGTGCTTCCGGGTTAGAGGGCATCCTAGCATATATATATATATCCGAGTCAGCTGAATAAAGAGAGAGTCCTGTCTTGTCCTTTGGTGTGTGTGTGTGTGTGTGTGTGTGTGTGTGATTCTTATCCGCAGCTCCCTCGCTGATCCTAGTTTCACTTTGTGCTGGTGCAGGCACCAGCATAAAAGAAATGTTTCTGGATGAGAAATTATTTTGTCTGGTAAAGTCATATTCTTGTGCTAAAGTCCAAGATGAAAGAGGACCAAACTAAAGATGTAAGAAAGTTGTGAATGTTTAAGTTGCAGAAGGTTTATGGAAGGCAAATCTCAAAAAGTTTGTGTTTGTGATTAAACAGGCTAATTATAATTAGCAGAGTCAGTTCAATTTATTTGAAATTTAATGTGCTCATATGAAACAAAGTGTGAAACAATGATCTGGTCTTACCTATCAAGATAATTTTTCTGAATTTGTCAGGTTTTATTACTTGGGGAAATTAAGTCTTAAAGGAATTAGAATTTGTATCTATTTTAAAGTCTTAAATGATAACTTTGTGACTGGTTAAACTTTAAGCAGCTGTTATTTAGGTTACACAATATAGTTGACACCCAAAATATATGTGACTAGGTACATATATGCATCTGAGAACTATATCTGTCTAAGCCTTGTCTAAGTGTTACGTAAAAGTTTATAGATGAGGGCTGGGGATGTGGTTCAGTGGTGGAGTGCCCCTGAGTTCAATCCTCAGTGCCAAAAAAAAAAAAAGTTTATAGGTGAAAGTTTATGTAACTTTACTGGCAAAATAACCAATAAATCTTCTATTTTAAACATTGTAGTTGACCTAGAAGGGCCCCAGTGTCATTTGAAGACCTGTCTTGTATCCGTTTGCTTTGACTAAGTCAATTTCTGATCATTAACAGTTTCCTAAATGTATAAGAGATTTAAAGCTATCCTTTGATTTTTGTTAACATGTGCAGACCTGTATACTCTGGATTCTAAAGTATACTTTGAAAGTTAAA
This sequence comes from Xerus rutilus, assembly GCA_028644305.1. Classification (NCBI taxonomy): domain Eukaryota; kingdom Metazoa; phylum Chordata; class Mammalia; order Rodentia; family Sciuridae; genus Xerus; species Xerus rutilus. The sequence continues at coordinate 82,420,016 of CM053406.1, read as the reverse complement.
CTTAGTTAAATGTAAAGCTTAGGAGGGAACTTTGCCAAGTTGATGTTCTCCAAACTAAATTATGTGTAGCAAAAGTCTTGGATTTGTATAAAAATAACAAATTTGGTTGGTATTTATTCATGTCATTTGATGTTTTATAGCTGAATAAAGTAACCTGTTGTCAATAAGCTATATATACAATTTTGTGTTACTCTTCACACTGGAATTGGAATGTAAAGCATTTTTGGATGAGAACGTGATCTATTTAAAGGTGATATTATAGAACATGAAAGCTGTTATGCCCATATCATGGAGTCCCCAAAGACCACCAGGGAGACCGAGGCACATATGTAAAAGCAAAGAGCCTTTGTTCGGGCTTAAGCTCAGTCTCTCAGGCTTCACTGATGCAGCAGGTCTGTGCAGAGAGCCTCGAACAATGGCTGAGCAGGTTTTTATAGGGGAAGGGGACAGATGGTGGCAATGGACATGACATATACATCACATCATTACACAAGCACCAATTACAATCGTACAGCACCTATGGTGACAATAGTGACCATTCAGAGTTTGAGGGGTGTCCATAACATTTGATGGGACCCAATCATGGCTTTTGGGAATTTTTTGAAAATGACCAACTACAAGGTGAGTTTAAGTGACCCACGTGGGGTTCAGGCAGACTCAGACGTCAGGAATGCTGAGTATGTGATTTTTAACCTCTTTGATTGTCTGATCTGAGGGTGATCCAAGAGTGGCTTTAGCCTTGAGCAATGTGTGGCTTTTCCTGGGATCTAAACTCAGGCCTACTAGTCTTTCTGGAGGGTCTGAAGCCTGTCATGGAGTTTATTTAGCTAGGATCTTTCAGAAGCATTCTGCCACTTTTTCCACATAAAGAAAGTTAAAAGCTCTCTTAGCCTTTCTCTGATTCATGTTTCAGATGTAATGCTGTGTTTTTTTTTTTTTAAGAGCCTCACCTTACCTAAGATATGGCTCTGCCTCCCACCTTATTCCATGTTAGAATGGCTCCAAAATAGGCTAGACTTCAGTTTATTTAAAGTTGTGTTGAAAAGATAGATTTTTATTGTAAAGATTACTGTGATCTCAAACAGAGGACATAATATATAACCAAGTAAAGGTTCAAGATTATAAAAATCATTTTTCTTCCTTCATAGCTATGGAAGGGGAGACAGTCAGTATCTCCTTGAGGGTTTTTTTTTCCTGCCAAGGAGAATGTAAGCCACATGAGAAATTAAAGTCTAAAATACTTAGTAAAGAACAAAAGACAAAGTCAGAAAGATAGTTTCAAAAGTTGGAGCCCCTAATAGGTCCAGTCCACATGGGACCTAGAACTAAACAAGAAAATGGCTTCTGTGGTTTATTTAAGGGTGTACATCAAAGGCAGGGATAAGGTTTCAAGGGAGGAGTCTTGTTTTGTGACGTGTTGCAGTCAGCATGTTGATTGGCATCTTGGCAGGTCACACCCATCTCAGAGGGGCTGTGCGACTACAGCAGGTCAGCCCATGTCCGGTGCTGTGTGGGATCTTTGGCAGAGCTGAGGGGGAAGTTCACCTGCATGAGGTGGTCTATCCCTGTGGGGATGCCACAGGAGTTCCCAATGCCAGACCTATCCCCTCACTGGCTGCGATACCAATAGTCCACATACAGTCCACCGATGGCTTTCTACAGCTATTATACAAACTGAATATATTTTTGCTCTGTTAATTTTATTTTGCATTTTTCCTATAAACTTTATAACTGTTGCCTGTTAGTGTTTTTCAAAGGTACTGATTCTTAAACAAACAAAACAAAATCAAGCAAAAAAACCAACCTGAGTTAATTTGAGATAATAAATCATCACCTACAGGATAGATAATATATAATGCTGACTTCCAGTACTAATACTGACCCCAATTAAATGAAAGCTATAACTGTAAAATTATAGATATTAAAGTTATAACCTGTTATTCCCTCTTTAAGACCGGTGAAACTGGCTTGCTGGGTGTTTAAAACCAAAAACTTGGAGACCAAAGTTAAGAAAGTAAAAGGGCCAAGGAAAAAGCAGCCAACATTTTGTCCCTTGCCCTCTAAGGTCAGCCAGGACCCAGAGAATGATGGGAACCCTCTTGGGGCCCTTCAACTCTGGTGAGTCACCTGATTTACTGATTAGAGAGATACAGAAGACCCTAGAGAACAAGAAGCCAATCAGTACACATTCTGCAAAGAGGAGGGTCATTGGAGATGGAAATGTCCCTGCGTGCTTCCAAGAGAGGACACATATGGTCAGTAGGACCCTGCCCAGCCTGGTAGATGGTACCACTCATAGAGGAAAGCTAAAGGAGCCAAGAGGCTTCACACACATCCCCAAGAGTGATCTCTGAGGAATATTAGGGAACTCTTGAGAGTAGATAGGAACAAGGTCATTTTTGACCAACTTAGTCTTAAACACCTGGCAAGAGAGTATAGCCTAAGCACAGTCATACATGGGCATGTAAGAGGCAAAACAATTTTTTTTAATGTAACTTAAGATGCACACGTCTCAGCCCTACCAAAAGGAAGTAAAGCTGGAGACAATAAAGGAAAGGTTCTTATGTGAGAGTGCCTAATAATAATGATCACAAAAAACTCTAGAATTGAAAATTTGTTCTAAGTTAATTTGAGTCTGATCCCATATTCCTACAAATCTTCCTAACCACTTACATTGATAAACTTGATCTGTTTTTCACTGATAAGATTATGAATTACTAAACCGGGCGCAGTGGTTCATGCCTGTAATCCCAGCACTTTGGGTGGGAGGCTGAGACAGGAGAATCGTGAGTTCAAAGCCAGCCTCATCAATGGCGAGGCACTAAGCAACTCAGTGAGACCCTGTCTCTAAATAAAACACAAAATAGGGCTGGAGATGTGGCTCAGTGGTCGCGTACCCTGAGTTCATTCCCCAATACCAAAAAAAAAAAAAAGATTATGAGTTCTTGTCCTCATGGTTTTCAGAGACTGGCTAAAATGCTAATTGCTTTTGTGCTAGTTGTTTACAAAAAAAGTAATGCTTTGTCATCTTGTTTATTGTTGGCTTAGCATTATCTCTGCCCTAAGTATGTTTTGTCCAGTCACCTGCCATCTGCCACTGTGGACTTCTGGACTGCTTGTTGCTGAATGCCCTCAAGTATCCATGCCCCAGCTGACAGAGAGCAAGGACTTTGGGTTACTTCCCTCAACATCGCCCTCATTCAGCAGGAGGCAATTTGGAGATATCCTCTCCTGTTTTTCCATAGAAATGGAATACAGAAATCAATAGTGGGGGAATGGAACAGTGGTCCACTTTATGTTTTGAATATAAGTCTTGCTGCTGCTCTTCCACTGCAACTTATTTTTAGAATAGACATGTTTCTTTCTCTTTCTCTCTCCCATCTCATCCCTAATCTCTCCCCCTCCCTCATCTCAGGTGAAACAGGATTACCTTTCCTTCCCACCCTAGACAGAGTTATCTGTCCTTGAGTACATACCCACCATAGGAATGAGGTAATCCAGACCTTGGAGCTGGTGCCAGAAGATCTCAGAAATGATTATCTCCCCAATTAACAAGTCAATTACAGCTCTAAGAGAGAAGGCATGAAATGTAGCCTTTGAATCACCTCTTTAAAAGCCCTCTGTTTTCCATGATGGGCAGAATCACAGCCTTTGGGACAGGAATATCAATAAACCTTCTTTTTCCTTTTTCTCAAAATTGTGTCCTCATTATTGGATTGGCATCAGGGACAAGGACTGAGTTTTTGGCAACAATCCCACAGAAAAACCAATGTCCCAGAGACAAGTGCTAGGCAGAAAAAAATATTTTATTCAGTGGTCAGACAATGGCGAAGGAGCTTTGTTTACAAACTGGTTTCTCAACTCTGAGGGATTATGGATATAGGATAGAAACAATGAGGGAAGATAGGCTAATAAAGGAGGAATATGCATGTCCTTTCTGAGCATACATGCAGATCTTCCAGGAACTTGGGTGCCATCTCTTGTCATTACTGTCATGGTCTGGTGTTTCTGGTCTTGGTGGCTGGTAGGTGTGTTTAGCTTTAAGAGTGGGGGAAGGAAAGACCAGGCACATCTAGGGTGTTAATGAAATGAGATTTCATTTCAATGCTATGAAAATGATCTAATATTGATTGTGATGATGACTGTATAATTCTGTGAGTGTACCATAGATCATTAAATGGTACACTTTAAATGTGTTATTTGTTTTTTTTTTTAATATTTTTTTTAGTTGTAGATGGACACAGTATCTTTATTTTATTTTTATGTGGTGCTGAGGATCGAACCCAGTGCCTCATGCACGCGAGGTGAGCGCTCTACCACTGAGCCACAATCCCAGCCCTAAATGTGTTAATTGTATGGTTCATGAATTATGTCTCAATAAAACTCTCCCAAAACAAAATTAAAAAAACTCTCAGATCATGTTACTCCTTTAAAAAAATCTCCAAATGAGCTGGGTGTGGTGGCACACATGGGTGATCCCAGCTATGCAGGAGACAGAGGCAGGAGGATTGCAAATTGGAGGCCTGCCTTAGCAATTTACAGAAAGCCTATCTCAAAATTAAATTTAAAAAATGACTGGGGACACGGTTTAGTGGTAGAGTGCTTGCCTAGCGTGTCCAAGAATATAGGTTTCATGCCCAGTACTGCTAAAAAAGAGAAAAAGAAAAATCTCTAGGGCTCTAATCCCAGCAACTGAGGAGGCTGAAGCAGGAGAACTACATGTTCAAAGGCAGCCTCAGGAACTTAACAAGGCCTTGGGGAACTTAAGAGTCCTCTGTCTCAGAATAAAAAATAAAAAAAGCTGAGGATGTGGCTCAGTAGTTAAGTGCCCCTGGTTTTAATCCCCAGCATCGCCCCCACACACACCAAAAAACAAACAAACAAACAAACCCTCAAGTGGCTTTTAAGACTGCTTTCGACCCCTCTATAGCAGTCTTCCACTATGACTTCCCTGTTGTCCACTGTTACATTGTGTCATCCCTATACTTCCTTCTACCTTCTCAAGTTTAATGAAATCCTGTTTTCTGGCCTTCTGTGTTAACTTTTCATTACCATAACAAATACCTGACCTAATCAACTTATAAACAGAAAAGGTTAATTTGGCTGATGGTTTCAGATGCTCTAGTCCATGACCAGTTGGGCCTACTGCTTTGGGCTTGTGGCAGTACATTATGGAGGAAGCATGTGGTGAGCAAAGCCACTTACCTCATGGCCCAGAAGCAAAAAAGAAAGAAAAAAGAAGGGGCAGGGGTCCCACTACCCTCTTCAAGGACACACTCCCAGTGACCCAAGACTCCCCACTAGACCCTCCTCTTAAAATTTCTACTACCTCCCAATAGCACCAAACTGTGGACTAAGCTTTTAACACATGGGTTATCAGGGGGCATTTAAGATCAAAAGCAAATTACCCTTTATTCCAACCTTTCCAATATGTGTGCTAAATTCCAATCTGTGATCAACAAAGTTTCTCATACATTTCTATTGATGGCATAAACTGAAAAAAGTATCCTCATAGGGTCTAGACTTCCCAGGCAATGCTACATTTTCTTCAGGCTCTCTCTGTAGGCTTTATGTTGTACATATGGTTTTGTAACTTTTTCTTTAGTTATAGTTTGAATTCAAACATGAATATTTTCTTGGGGGTACCAGAGATTGAAGTCAGGGGTACTCAACCATTGAGCCACATCCCCAGCCCTATTTTGTATTTTATTTAGAGACAGAGTCTCACTGAGTTGCTTAGTGCCTCGTTTTTTGCTGAGGCTGGCTTTGAACTCGCAATCCTCCTGCCTCTGCCTCTGGAGCTACTGGGATTACAGGCATGTGCCACCATGCTCGGCTTCAAACATGAATTTTAAATTGACTTTTTTGTGATATAATTTGAAAGATTTATGAATGAGCATATTAACCGAGGCTTAACCCAATAAGAATAAAGTCCCCTTTCTTTCATTTTGAGACAGTTAGCCTAAAGGACATGTGTTCTGCAGTTTCTGTAACTTCAGCTTCCTACGGAAGTTGCTTCCCACCTCTGAACGGCCTGGTGTAAGCTCAATAGTTCTTAGGATACTATAAACTGAAGAGTTGGGCAGGGACCAATCGATCCTAATAGGACTTGATTACCATATGAGGAAGTTTGCATTTTATTCTTTAAGGTTTAGAGAACCATGGAAAATTTCAAGTAGAGAGAAGATAACACTTCCTTTGTTAAAAGAGTTTTGATTATTTTATGGTAGCAACGCAGACATTCAGATAATGAATCTTTTAGGGTTCCTGAAAAACACCAAGTTCTCTGGTATTTCTTCCCTCCTGAGGACATTCCCATTCTCAGAAATGCCTCAGGCCCACTTCAGGCCAGATAAAACATGAATGTGTCTTCTTACCCACTGTTGTCATTGTTGTCACACCAGGACGCATTGGGATTGTCCACTGCCCTTCTGACTTCCAGGGTAGCAACAATGCAGTTTATTTCTGAAATCTCCTGGGTGCAATGGAATGGATAAACAAATTAACAAATGAGCGAAGTTGTGAGTTGGCAGAAAGTAATGCAAAGGAGTTGACTGACAGAAGTTCCCATTGACAGTTGGTTAGAAATCTGGTGCCTTAAGTTTTTCTTTGCTCTTTCTCTAAGCTGCAGAATTGCAGAAGATGTTAAGGGTGACCTATAGCTTGCACATTCCTGATATATTGAAAAGCTTTATTTCATTATTTGACCCAGCCTTCCTTAGGTCCCCTACCCTGAACTCTTCATTCCATGCAAATTATTCACCTTTGAAAGGGCATGTATTTCCTTTTACCTACTGATTATTGCCGAAAGCTTGAGTGCCTAGCTTTTTTTTTTTTTGAGAAAATAAGTAAACAGAGCTGGGCGTGGTGGCGCAAGCCTGTAATTCCAGCATTTAGGGAGGCTGAGACAGGAGAATCGCGAGTTCAAAGCCAGCCTCAGCAATGGCAAGGCACGGCGCTAAGCAACTCAGTGAGACTCTGTCTCTACATAAAACACAAAAAAATAGGGCTGGGGATGCGGCTCAGTGGTGGAGTGCCCGAGTTCAATCTCCAGTACCGAAAAAAAAAAAAGAAGAAAAGAAAATAAGTAAACAAATGTGTGGAAGAGAGAAAGACTGACAATGTGAAAAATAAAGCATCCTGGGTTAGGGATACAAGTTCAATGATGGTATCAGTAATATGAATTCTGTATATTTTGACTTTGTTGTTTTGATCCCATGGTTAAGCATAAGATCATTTTAATTTATTCTAAATTAACATGAAAGTGAGTGCCTCTAGAAAATGCTTTATAGAACCGGACGCGGTGGTGCACGCCTGTAATCCCAGCACTTAAGGAGGCTGAGACTGGAGAACTGCAAGTTCAAAGCCAGCCTCAGCAACTGCTAGGCACTAAGCAACTCAGTGAGACTCTGCTTCTAAAAAAAATACAAAATAGGACTGAGGATGTGGTGCAGTGGTCAAGTACCCCTGACTTCAATCACCAGTACCCAAAAAAAAATGCTTTCTAGAGAAAATTTTATTAAATAAAATTATTTTTATCTATTTTCTGCTTTTTTCAGTGAACTCTTCAATTTTTTTACTCCATATTTTACTCCTCTAGTGAACTCATACTCTGAAAGCCAGTGTTTAAGTAACAAGAAGCATTTTTATATCAAAACTGACTTACATCTGCATTGTATGCTGTCGTGCATGGCTTTAATCTACATCAGGCTCAATTTTCCTGGGTGAGAGTTTTGCAAGATTCAAATTTTGTCAGTTTTTCCTTCTCATTATTTTTTAGTCAAATACAAACATAAGTCAGTTTTAGCCATTTTGTTTTCTCTCTCTTTTTTTTAACCGATATGATTTTCAAATAAGTCCTTTAACTAAAAGAGTCCTATGTTCAGTTATTGCCATTCCTGTATTATTTATTATTATGCTGGCTCTTACTTTTAGTAACCTTTCTATGAATTAGGTAAAAGACAAATAGTCTGTTCTTATTTCTGGAAGCAACAAACAAAGATCATTGGTGAACAATTGTGAATCTGGGCACTTGAGGCATCCAAAACAATAGAATCAAAACATCATGCATCATGCTTTATAGCAAGTTTACTGACTTAGAATCAGAAATCTTTGTTTTGTTAATGAGAGTCTTAAGGCTCTTTATTTTCTTTTTTACTTCCATTTTGTTTATTTTCCCTTATCTGCTTACTAGATTTCTCAGCTCTTCTAAGGGAATTTTCCATTTAATAATTTCCTTTATGAGGTTCTACTCTTGAATTTCTTCAGGGTTGGAAGAGATTCAAGGTTTTTTTACAGCAATAATTTGATCTTATTCTTTGCTAACATTCTTTTCAAATTTTACATTGAGGTAGAGAAGAAGAGTAAGGTTTGTTACTGAAGCATTAGGTTTGTTTTTGAAATTGATCCCTGATATCTCAAGTAAAATGTTTTTGATTATTCATTTCTATTTTCTTTCTTCAAAAGAAGATTTTAAAAGCAGATTGTAAAGCAAAGTCTTGAGGGATTGATGAGTGAAAGCAGGGGGTGGAATGCTAGAAAATCTGGCAGAATCAGAACAATCCAAATCTCCTTTCCAGATGCCCAGGATATTAAGATTACTTAAAATATCAGAAGAGTAAAGAGAATAAAGAGGAGCTCACCACATGCCTGTGACTTATTCTACCTTTTACTGATCTTGCAGTGTGAACTGTAGTTGGTGTGAGGTTTATGCCAACAAGCAAAGATTTTGGAAAAGAGCAGGCCACAAGAATAATAAGGTGCTCTGCAGTTCTTACTAAACGCTGAAATAGTCTCTACAGAAAGAAGACACAGTTCCTGTCCTTAGGGGCTCATTTTGGTCTCAGTGCCTAAGAAGCAAGAATTACACCACAGTGCTCATTAGGGCTGGTATGTGGTAAGCCTTAGTTACTGTGGAAGCACCCAAACTTGACTGAGGATTCTCAATCTTTTTAGTCTCAGGATCTCTGTACCTCTGTACACTCAAAAATTGAGACTCCTGAGAGCTTTTCTTTATATGGTTGTATTGCTGATATTTACCATCTTACAGATTAAACCTAGAAAAATTTAAACATTATTTAAAAATAACCAATTGCATGTTACCATATTAAATATGAAAAATTTTTCTGACAAATTAATGAAGTGTTATTTTATTTTTTGCAAATGTCCTTAATGTCTGGATAGAAAGAAAACGGCTGGATTCTTCTGTTGTTCCATCAGTTTCTATATGCTGTTGTTTGAAAGATGGGAAGAAATTTGGCCTTGAACATACGCTATTGTCAAAGGAATGGCGGCTTCTGTGAAAGGTCTTGGAGATTCTTAGGGACCTCAGATCACATTTTGAAGACAGCTTTTTAGATACCGCGACATCAAGAATGTTTCTTGGTGGAGGCAATTTCAGTCTTGGGGTAGACTAGCTATAGAGCGGCAGGGTGAGAATGGCAGTAGTCATTGGTGATTGTCGTGAAGAGCCATCAGAGAATACGAAGGCATCGTCTACCATTCTTGAACTCATATCCAATTAATAAAAAGTACCTAGGGAGTGAGGAGCAGCTTTGCCTATCAAAATCACATTAACTGTCAATCCCTAGTGCTTATTACAGTCGAGAAAAGGCGCCCATCTCTTGCTTTATCCTGCCCGCCGCGGGTGAGGTGGAAGCTAGAGGTCCGCGGGCTGTGCTGCGTGCCTGGAAGACGCAAGCCCAGTGGAGCGGGCGGCCGGGGGCCCAGCGGAGGCGCGGCGCGGGAGGACACAAGCGCGCAGGCGCGGCTGCTACGCAGGCCGCGGCCCCCGGAACGGTAAACAGTGGCGTCACGTGACGTGCCCCGCTCCTGCTCCCGCGCCGCCGCCGCACGCCGATGGCTGCGGGGTCTCGCGGCGCCGCACGATCTCCACGAGGCAAGCGATCCTTGAGCCCCAGGCGGTGGCGGCTGCAACGAGGAATAGGAAGGCGACGCGGAAGCCAGGAATAGTGTCGTCAGCAGCAGCCGCTGGGTCCCGGGAGGAAAAGAGGCTGTGGCAACGACGCCGACGTCCTGCGCGTACCCCCTCTCCGCGGCACCCACCGGGCCCCCTCCTCCTCCTCAGCAGCGGCGGCACGGCCACCATCTTCCTCTTGCTGCCAGTGGTAGCGCTCGTCTGGAGGAGCTGGGTGAGTTGCGGCTGTGGCCGCGGCCAGGGAGACGGGCAATCCTCCCCTCCCCCGTCCCCTTCCACACGCACGGCGCCTCCGCGGGCCTCCCCGCCCTCCCGCGGCGGACTCTGCCCGCCTTTCTCCCGCGCAGCGGGGAAATCGCCTCCCGGGCCTCTTGCGCAACGTCCACGGCCTACCCGCGCCCCGCCTCGGCCGCCGGGGACCGTTTGGACCGCGGGCTGGGGAGGGAGCCGCGGAGGCGCGGTCTCCAGGCGGAAGGTCTGGGCTGCGGCCTCTCCCAGGCCCTAATCGGCGAGTTGCCCCGCCGCCGCCGCGCAGCCCGGGAGGCGAGGCACGGCACGGCGGACGCTGCCGGGAAGGCCGGGCTCTCAGGCTGCCCGATCCGTAGCTTCAGGCAGCCGCCTTCTGGAGCCTCAGCGTCGAGCTCTGGGCCCGGAGCCCGGGAGGCGGGGACTGGCCTTGGCCGCGAGGCCGATCCTTTTGCCACCCTGCTTTTGAAAAGGGTTGTGGGTGCTTCATCCATCCTCTTGTTAACGCGCGCTTTTGTGCTCCGAACCCAAACTGTCGGCTCCTTTCGCGTAGTTTGAAATGAGAAGCCTAGAATCTTGTCTGTCTTCTAATAATACGTGTAATTTAATGAACCACTTGTCGATACGTACGTGTTAATGGTGCTAAGTAACTGATCACCTGACACGGCGAGGGGGTGTTGGGAGAAGGGAGAAAGGGAAAGAATGTTGGTACTGCTCACGGTCCAGTGTCTGTTCTTTCCCTCAGGAATGTATTGCCGGGTCAGGTGACCTTTCCCATCTTTGGGGTTTCCAAATGCCATTTTCAAGATTCAAATGTGTGATTATTAGTGCTATGCAGTAATCATTAGCAGAATGTGATTGTGGTACAGTGGAAGTGGTAACAGTGCTTTAATATTTGCCTATTCCTGATCTTCATTATATGTAGAGATATTTAAAAAGAATCATTGATAATTGAGCCGTCCCTAAATACGAATTTTACTTACTTATTTTAACCAAAATACAAAAACCATAATAATAAAGTACTTATGGAGTACTTAACTAGTAGTTATATTTAGTTACTATTTCGGGATCGAACTTTTGTCTTTTTTCACCTGGTGATGGTTTAAGATCTTCCCAAACTACACAACTATTTATTTAATGTTTGTTTTTCTTTAATTTTTGAATGAAGTGTTTGATATTTCGAAAATGTTTGTAGATGAATATGTGTTTGTGATAAGAAAGAAATGTGAGAGTCAAAGAACCAGGAAATTTACTATTGTGGCATACTTAATATTTTTGAATTTATAGCTCTCATTACAGAGCACAGAAGGTGTTGTGTAGAGATTACTGTTGATGTCAAGTAATAATTTTAAAATTTGCCATCACATTGACCTTTTCCCCACTTATTATTTTTTCTTCCCATTCTTCTGTTTACTGGTCATATATTACCATAATGATTCTTTCCCCCAACATCATCATCACTGTTATTATTTTAAAATAAATACTCTATTTTCCAATGATAGAAATAGAATTTAAGGGGGACTTTTAGGAGTCATTACTCCTCTGATCAAGCCACACATTTAGTGACTTCCTTAGCAGAAATACTTGGCTGAAATGGGCCACTTTCATTTAAAAATCATTATAACCTTAGATAACAATGTTTATTTGGTAGTTGTACTAGTGTATATCAAACTGATAACAGATGAATCAGTGATAGGACCAAAGTTTTCTCTGTTCCTTGCATACTTTATGGGTCCGTTTATTGAAGAGCATAAAAGTGCAATTTACTTTAGGGCTTTAGCATACTATTGGGAGAACAGTGAAGCTGTCTTTCACTGAATTAATTATGTATTCTGTGTTGCTAGAAAGAATTTAGATAACTTTATGTTGATCTTACAGTATACTAATATGTTGCATATTCCAAATAAGTCGAATCTAAGAGTAGTGGAAAAGTGAGTGAAAAATAGGTTTGATCAAATAACAATTTCCAGATAGATGAGTTGAAAGCATAATTGTCTTTATTATTATATTGATCATTTAAATCCATGTTATTAAAATTTAAATTATATTGAGTTATTAGAATCATCTAGGAAAGTTTGATAGTCTTTGCCTTTTATAAAGTGTTATTGATAAAAGTTGGAAGGCAGCAAGTAACAATTTTGTTTACTGCAAAATTAACAGTTCAGGTTTTTACATACTATAGGACCTATATGAAAGTTATGCACACAATTCTGTGTTTTCTGGTGATAAAACAGATAATGACTTTTCCTTGACAAGGTAATATGGTATTTGCTTTTTAAATACTTTTTGCTTTCTTACATGTGTACTTTAAAAAAATACAGATTAAGTTCTTTTATAATTTGTCATAAAATCCATTTTTATGTATTAATTTTCTGAAAATAATACTGCTTCACTTTTTAAATGAAATAATGGAGATTTATTGATCAGCATTCAGGTTTTTGTATTACCAATAACTACTTCACACAGTGGCAGGGAGTTCAAGGTTCTTAGAGTGCTGACTTAAATATTTTCATTCATCTGCATTTCAGGAATTCTTTCTGACAAGTGACTCCAGATTTTATTTCTTTTCAGGAATAGAACATCTTAGGCTATATTTTATTTCTTACTGGAGCATCCTCTGAGAATCCTGGAATACTTTTTAGAAGCATAGATATTTTTTAAACTACAAAAATGACTTGCAGACTGTTACACATTTATGATACTGTTACATCTTTGAGAACAGTGAAAAACATTTTCCTTTAATTGTTGCCCTTTGATTACACTTGGAAAGATACTGAGATTATTGATATGATTAAAAATACTTGAGACCCAAGTGCTATTTTTACTCTTAAGTAACATAATAAGAATTAAATACATGATAATTCTTTAATAAGAATTAAAAGCCGGGCGCGGTGGCTCACGCTTGTAATCCCAGCACTTAGGGAGGCTGAGACAGGAGAATCGCGAGTTCAAAGCCAGCCTCAGCAATGGCGAGGCCCTAAGCAACTCAGTGAGACCCTGTCTCTACATAAAACACAAAATAGGGCTGAGGATGTGGCTCAGTGGTCAAGTGCCCCTGAGTTCAATCCCCAGTACCAAAAAAAAAAAAAAAAAAAAAAGAATTAAAGACATGAAATGTTAAATCAGTGTATTTGAGTTAAAAAAGTGAGATATTTCAAGAATTTTAAAAAATGTATGAAATTTTCAGATGTATAGACTGTACAGTTAATTGTTATGAATTATGGTGGGTTTTTTTTTTTTGTACCAGGAATTGAACCCAGGGATGTTTAACCACTGAGCTACATCCCCAGCCCTTTTTATGTTTTATTTTGAGACAGGGTCTTTTAAGTTCTTGAGACTGGTCTCAAACTTGGCAATTGTCCTGCCTCAGCCTCATGAGTCACTGAGATTAGAGGCATGCGCCACCATATCTGGTGAATTATGTATTTAATTTAGAACATTTTAATGGTTAGAAATTTTAAATTTTTATGGCCATTGGTACAACGAAGAGGGGAAATACAGAAAGATTTTAAAGTATTACCCATTGGTACTTTATTAGGCAGTTTTGAATAGCATAGATTATACAGAAAGGCTAAACTTAATGTTATATTCAATTCATAGTTTGTGTGAGGTGGACAAGTAAAAAATAAAAGTTTAGACTGTAAAAATAAATTGAAAAGTTTTTTGTTGATGACTTTGCTTTTCCTTCAGACTGTATTGTTCATACACATTGAGGATAGCTGTTTTGTTTTTTAATGTGTATAGGGTGGCCAAATGCACATTTCCAGCTTTATTTTGTAAGAAGAGTCAGTCACTTTTTTTTATAGTATTTTTGTAATTTCCCGAATGATATTAAAATTCATAAACATTAATATGTCTTATGTGAGTAGAGTACATAAAATATAAAAGTACAGGCTCAGGAATTATACTACCTGGGCTAAAATTTGAGAATACTGGGTATGTGACCTTGGGAATATTGTGTCATTGTTTGTACTTCAATTTACTGTTCTGTATAAGAGAAATAATAATTGCACTTGCTTAACAGTCATTGTGAAGAGCTAATGAAACAGTGCATACAATACATTTTAGCATAGGACTTGGCATGTAGTAAGTGCTAAGTACATGTTGGCCTATTACTACTTAGACTGTAGTTATAATGATGAGCTACTTCTACTTATGTGGTTAATTCAAACTTCTGATGCTTCTTAAAATATCACTTACAATGCTAAAATAACTGTAAGCTTTAAAATTAACTCATTCTTTCTTCTATTGGCTAGTAATTCTGCTTTTGCGAGTTTCAACTTCTACCTGTTAGTTCTTTTTCTAAATTCTTTTATTTTTTTTAATTTTTTTTAATTTTTTATTTTTGGTACCAGGGATTGAACTCAGGGGCACTCGACCACTGAGCCACATCCCCAGCCCTATTTTGTGTTTTATGTAGAGACAGGGTCTCACTGAGTTGCTTAGCACCTCGCCATTGCTGAGGCTGGCTTTGAACTCGCGATTCTCCTGTCTCAGCCTCGCTAAGTGCTGCGATTACAGGCTTGAGCCACCGCGCCCAGCTTCTTTTTCTAAATTCTTAAGCCTACTTTGCAAGCAGACACCTTGGTTCAAATGTATTCTTTTTACTAGATACATTCAGAAAAGAAGTTATCCTTGCTTTCTTTATGAGGTTTGCCAGTAGATTGTAACTAATTAATGAAATTGGATCAAACTTGATGTAGAGCCAATGACTAGATTGCATTGCTTTGTAGAATTGTGTTTTATAGTAGTGTCATACCACATGGCTTAACATTTAGTAATTTTCCTTGACTTTATCCTAGAAGGATAACCTATGATTTATCTTCAGTGTTTTAATGCCATAGTGGTTAAAAACTGATGTTGGTGTCATACAGAGTGGATCTGAGTCCCTGCTCTGTCATTTGTTCTGTAATTTTGGGTGTAACTTGGATAAGCTTTAGCCCCTCTCTTTTAAATTCATAATAATAACAATAATAATAATACCTGCCTAATTCTGTGATTATGAAGATTAAATGCATAATACATTTTAGTTGTTTAGAACAGTGCCCTGAATAATAAATATTTAGTAAATTTAACTTTATAAAAATATAACATAGGTTAATGGTAAGGACAATGACTCCCCACTCCCCTCTCTCTCTCTCTATATATATATATATATTTTTTGGTACTGGAGATTGAACTCAGGAACACTCGACCACTGAGCCACATCCCCAGCCCTATTTTGTGTTTTATGTAAAGACAGGGTCTCACTGAGTTGCTTAGCGCCTTGGCCTTGCTGAGGCTGGCTTTGAACTCGCAATTCTCCTTTCTCAGCCTCCCTAAGTGCCTACCCCTATATTTTTGTTTGTGTGTTTTGTTTTGTTTTTGTACCTGGGATTGAACCAGGGACCCTCAACCACTGAGCTACATCCCCAGCCCTTTTTAATTTTTATTTTAAGGCAGGGTCTTGCTAAGTTGCTTAGGGCTTCCCTAAGTTTCTGAGGCCGGCTTTTTTGGGGGTGGGGGGCGTGGTCACCAAGGATTGAACTCAGGGGCACTTGACCATTGAGCCACATCCCCAGACCTGTTTTGTATTTTATTTAGAGACATGGTGTCACTGAGTTGCTTAGCAACTTGCTTTTGCTGAGGCTGGCTTTAAACTTGAGATCTCCTGCCTCAGTCTCCTGAGCTGCTGTGACTACAGGAGATGAGGCTGGTTTTGGACTTGCAGTTTTCCTGCCTCTGCCTCCTGAGTTGCTGGGATTAAAGGCCCCCATATATATATATTTCTTTTTTTTTTGTGCATTATAATTATACATAATGGTGGGATTCATGGTTACATATTTTGTTCATAGGGCATTGACTTTTTTTTTTTTTTTTTTTTGTACTGGAGATTGAACTCAGGTGCACTCGACCACTGAGCCACATCCCCAGCCCTATTTTGTGTTTTATGTAGAGACAGGGTCTCACTGAGTTGCTTAGGGCCTCGCCCTTGCTGAGGCTGGCTTTGAACTCGCGATTCTCCTGTCTCAGCCTCCCTAAGTGCTGGGATTACAGGCTTGAGCCACCGCGCCCGGCTTGGGCATTGACTTTTGAATGAGATTTTCTGGATTCATGTTTTAGCTCCACCACTTAACTATAGCAAGCAGTTTAATCTCTGACTTTAATTTATTTATTTTTTGTATAACTGGGATTATAAAATAAGATTGTCATGTTAAATGAATTAATAAATGTAGAGCAAGATTTCTTGGTCTTGATACTGTTGACATTTTTGGCTGGACAATTCTTTGTTGTTGGGCTATTTTTGTGCCTTACTGTATATTTACTAGATTTCTCTAGTACCATTTCCAATTGTGATGGCAAAAAATGTCTCTAAATGTGGCCAGATGTCCTCTGGATGGGCATAATTTCCTCTGATTGATAATTACTGATGCAAAGCAGATTGTCACATTACCTGGTATGAAGTTAGAATAATTTTTTTACTTTATTGTTATTAACAGAAGTATTTTTATCTGTGATTATCACTGCCTATTAGAAAATTTTTTTTTGACTAAGAATGCCCTATGAAATTGACTGTTTAATTTAAACTATGATGTAAGGACTGGAAGGAATTAAGTGTGCTTCATTTCGAGGACCTTTGCACTTCTGGGTCTTTGCCTGTATTGCTCTTACCCAATTTTTGAATTGATAATTCTTCCACTTCAGGTGTTGGCTAAAATGTTACTGTATTAGTGAGATCCTCATTTACCATCATACACAGAATGTCTGCCACCACCACTAATATTACCCTGTTCAATTTTCTTTCAGTAGACTTTATAATTGTCCTAATATGTTTTCATCCCATTGGTAGGTTCATTTGTGCTTTTTTTTTTTAAAAAAAGAAATAATATATAATTAATACACTTATTTTAAAGTTGTTCTTAAGAAAACAGACTTTTTAAAGTAGGTTTCTAGAAGTTTCATTTTTCCCCATTATTTATTAATCTTTTCCCATTCTAGTAATGCTTGAAACATGTAGAAAATAATGTAATTTGATTTTATTAGTATAAACTAAATTATACTGCAGTATAATAATCTTAGCTTTATAGATGAAACAAGTTTTTAAAGTATGAAATAACTTTGAGCTCAGTTTAAACTTTATTTAGAATGTTAGTACAATTTTTAATTGTATTCCAAGTCTCTGGTCCATTAGGACTGAACTCAGCCATTCATAATTAGTGTATGCTTTTCTCTTTGCCTATAATATCCTCTGGACCTTCAGGTCCCAGCTTACACATCATCTCCTTAGCTTTTCTTGGCTTCCTGAGTTTCACCTTTCTCTGTGATACTATCTGCAGCCTCCAGTATGACACTTCATATTTTGTTGAGATGTTTACATGCTGTTGTATTTGTTTATGTGTCTATATTCTGTTTTGGGTCATTAATTCCTTGAATTTGAGACTGGGGTTTGTTTCATTGGCACTTAAAATGTGTTTGTAATAAATGTTTAGTAAATATATGACTGATTAAATAATACTAATTAAGCAGATTATTCAGTTCTCTGACTTTCTTGCATACATTGTTGTCTGTAAACTTAAGGTATATCTCTGATCCCAGAAATCATTTCTGATTTTAGCAAACGTATTCCCAAATTATTGATATTGATTTAACTAGGTATATACTTATCATTAGCCATTTAAAATATACTCCATATATGCTCATTGTTTCATTTATTAAATTTATAATACCAAAAGTAAGGAAGTATTTAAGTAAAATTTTGGTGTAAGAAAAGGAACTTGTTTAAATCTAGCAGTCTGTATAATTAACAAAGATATTAATCAACTACTAATTTTTCTCAATTAGATCTAATTAGCTTTGTCTATCCACATTACTTAGGTGTCTGAAAATTAGTGTTTTTTAAAAATTTTTAAGTTTGGAATAATTTTAGATTTATAGGAAAATTGCAAAGAAGTTAGGAAGTTCTGGTTTACCCTTAATTCAGTTTCTCTGATTATTAACATCTGACGTTAATACTAGTGCCTTTGTCAAAACAAAAAGATTACTATAAGTACATACTTTTAACTAAATTACATACTTTATTCTAATTTCACCAGTGTATCTATTACTTTTCCTGTTCCATGATATAATCTACATTGCATTGAATATATTAGTATGTCAATTGTGAGTTGATATTTCTATAGTTAGTTAACATTTGTTTTCCTGTTTAGCATAAGAACTTTCATTTTTATTACTAAGAACTTTTATTTTTGATACCTGAGATGTTTCTTAAAATTAATTTCTATTTATTTCTGATAAATGTTACTTTTAGGATGGTCTTGTTGGATGGCTACATACAGTCATTTTTGGCATTTTCCCTCTGGAATTGCCTGCAGAGCTAGTTGGAACTACATAAGAAAAACCAGTCTTACTAATTTGTAACAGTTTTCTTCAAAATGTATTACAGAAAATACTGGTCTTATGATGTATTCTATGGAAATTGTCTTTTTTGGACCCCTAAATTTGGGAGGCTTTATGCTCTATTCAGTTTTAGAAGATTTCCCATACTCATTGGCCTACCAAGGTGTTTCATACAATGGTAGCTACTTTTTTCTTTCCCATTTTGTTACTGGAGATTGAATCCAGGGCCGCTTTACCACACTGTGCTACATCCTCAGTCCTTTTTTTTTTTGGTACTGGAGATTGAACTCAGGGGCTCTCGACCACTGAGCCACATCTCCAGCCCTATTTTGTGTTTTATGTAGAGACAGGGTCTCACTGAGTTGCTTAGTGCCTCGCCATTGCTGAGGCTGGCTTTGAACTCGCGATTCTCCTGTCTCAGCCTCCCTGCATGCTGGGATTACAGGCTTGCGCCACCGCACCCGGCTCCCAGTCCTTTCTATTCTTTGTTTTGAGGTAGGGTCTTATTAAGTTGCAGAGGTTGGTCTTGAACTGGATATTCTTTTGCCTGTCTCCTGCTGGGTAGATGCTTAATAAACATTTGTTGAATAAATAAAAGGTATTGTTAAAGAAATGTAACTTTGTTATACCTGCTGTTTTTCCACTTCGGACCACTGAAGCTATTTCCTTGTTATTTAAATTCTGGGAAACTTGATGTGTCATACTAGTTTTGACTAAAAAAATATACCTGACATTTGGATTTGCCCTTTTTTTTTTTTTTTTTTTAACAGTATGCTATATTCTATTTTATTATTATTATTTGTACCAGGGATTGAACCCAGGGATTGAACCCAGGGGTGCTTAACCACTGAGCTGCATCTCTAGCCCTTTTTAATTTTCATTCTTGAGACAGGGTCTCATCTCACTAAGTTGTGGAGGTTGGCTTTGAACTTGGTGATCCTCCTGCCTCAGCCTCCGGAGTCGCTAGGATTACAGGTGTGCAGGTTTTTCTAAATTGGTCTTTAAAGACTAAATCTTATCTGCTGTTGAGATTAAAAATATGGCATAGGTTCTGTAGGCACTTTCAGTAAAGGAGTTGGGGGATGTTTTTGCAAATAGTCATATATTATGGGAGGGAATGTTACAAAGATTTAGAATGACTTCCATTTAACTTTGTGATCTTAAACTGTGTGACCATAACTTCTGAATGTTCTGAATGCCCCACTTGAAAGTACAGTGTGTTTGGTGCAACAGAAAGACATCAGGTGAAATTTATAGAATTTTTAGCCCGTGTTGCTATGAGAATGAGTGCATTTTCAGTAAAGTCAGTACCATTTTTAGAAGGAAAATTAACAGTTTATTTCTAGAACTAGAATTGCCTTTTTTTTCTTTTTGATTCAGCTGAGAAAAGAAGATTATTGGGATGCAGCCCTCTGAAGAGAAAGTAATTTTGATTTGTAGTGTAAAGTTTGGATTTGAGCACATCCAGATAAATGAATTCATTGATAATTATCTAATCTGCTTAAATTTGCAAACAGTAAACCTTTTTAGTAAATCATTTTTGTTTGATTTATTACACTAGAATTTCTTTGAAACCCAAAAATGTATTAGTGAAAGTATGGGTGATGTATTATTGAGGCTTTCTTAGGTACTGAGATCATATAGCTGTAAGGATTTCTTAAACTTTTTATAAGTTTTTTCAGTGTTGCTAACTACAATTTCTTTTAATTTGGAGCATAACCAGTGAATAAGTAAAATAGGTAACATTTTCTTTCAGTGCTTTATTAATATCTCTGTGTCAATAAATAGGAGAATTTGAGTAGAGATAGTGAAACTTATTTTAAAGAGGATTAACTTTTTTAAGACCAAGGGAAGGGCTGGCGTTGTAGCTCAGTGGTAGAGCTCATGCCTACCGTGTGTGAGGCACTGGGTTCGATCATCAGCACCACATAAAAATAAATAAATAAAATAAAGGCATTGTGTCCATCTATAACTAAAAAAGTATTTAAAAAAAAAAAACGACCAAGGGAATTTTCTTAGCTTTTTTTTTAAATTTGAGGTTCAGTAAATTATGCTCATTAAAAATAAACCGATTTCCAGAAACCATTACCACAATCAAGATTTAGGGCATTTCCATCATCCAAAGTACCATCATTTCTTTGGAGTCCATCTTTCCTTTATCTGTGGCCCCAGAGAGGCAGTGATTTGTTGAAAGTGGTGGAAAATTATTTTAAAAGACTTTAATGAACCAAGTCTTTCCAGTGCCTTAGCTTAGTTGAAAGGGTAATAGTTACCACCAGGCATGAGCTATGGAGCCTGAAACCTGGGTTTGAACCTTGGCTCTATTTTCTGACATGGGGAAGATTTAGGGGAAGATTTTTAAATTTTTAAGTGCATTTTATTTGTAAAACAGGGATAATAATAGATCCTACTTATTATTGGGGATTAAATTATACAATGTAGGTAAAATGTGTAATAAAGTTTGTTGTATACCAGTAAATGATAATGTGAACCTCTTTCCTCATTTTTATAGGGGGAAGAATTGAAGGCCAGTTTGAGAAAATTTTGGTAGATTTGGAGCTAATCTAAAAACCTTAAAATATGGAGCTCAGTGTATTCTGGTTAATCAGTGGGATTTTCTGACTGAACATTAATATTTTTTGTTATTGATTCCTTCTCCCCCCAAAAAAATATGTTGGTTTGATTTTATCTAAAACCAGTATTGAAAATATTCAATTAGTGATAATTGAGGCCCTTTTAGATATTGAGATGACTTTTACTGAATATCTACTTCATAGGAACAGTGTAAGTAGGAGACTAACTTGGTAATCCGTATAGATCACACATAAAATAAGTTTAAATTCATGATATGATTGTTTTCCTGTTGTTCTCATTTTCTACTAGAAGGGAACCTAGGGGGAAAATGTGTTTATGTGCACATCTTTATGTGCTTGTGTAGTTTTTTAAGTTTTGATTTGTTTGGTCTAGTTAATATTTCTATTTTCCTCTTTTGCCCCAACAAAACTTTTTATCTATATGTTATCTTTCTTTAAATAATTTAAATGCCTTGTAAATAAAGTGAGGGTACTTCACAGTTTTACTAGGTATGGAACAATAATTTAAATGACTTGATTTTAGCTCTTATACTTGGACTTATTGTAAAAGCAGTGTTTGATTCTTAATTTATGAAAACATATGGTTAAAAAACATACGGTTTTTATGGTTTAAGCCATGTAATTCTTTTAGATGTGTCAAATTATCGGACTATATACATATTTTTTCCCTAAAAATAATGAATTGAGTAAACATTTAGGATTTCTGGTAAAATAATATTCTACATGCATGGTAAAGAAAGATTATTTAGTAAAGATTCATTCCACATTTCCAAATGTATATTCTAAAAACAGTGAGGATTTTTTTTAAAACAAAAATTCAGAAGTGTGTTCTTCGACTCAAAACTATTAAAATAATTTGGTATTAGGTGATTTTCAATTGATAGCTTTATTTCTTATGGTATTTTTTTTGTCTTTCTATAGGGCTGAAAGACACACAGAAGTCTTCATGGATATAGTTGATACATTTAATCATTTAATTCCTACTGAACACTTAGATGATGCCCTATTTCTAGGATCCAACCTGGAGAATGAAGTCTGTGAGGATTTTAGTACAAGTCAAAATGTCTTAGAGGACTCGCTGAAGAACATGCTCAGCGATAAGGATCCTATGCTAGGATCTGCAAGTAACCAGTTCTGTTTGCCTGTTTTGGATAGCAATGATCCCAATTTCCAGATGCCTTGTTCAACAGGTAATTCTTACTTTTTTTTTTTTCTTTTTTTAGTCTGCAATTAAAAATAAGAATTTTCAGCAGCATTTTTGTTTTTTGTTTTTTTGTTTTTGTTTTTGTTTTTTGTTTTTTGTTTTTTTGTTTTTGATGATGAGGGTAGTGAATTTAGGGTTCTTTCCTTTGAATTTAGATCTTCTTTTCCAGGCATCAGAATTTAAACTAAATTTTCTTCCAAGGAGTGTGGAGTTATCTTCAAAGATATTGTAGATACAGTTGGAGTGACCGTATAGTTTGTCATCCAGATTGGGATATTATGAGAATCATAGGATGTGCTGTTAATTATTATGTCATCAAAACTGGTGTGAATTGGGAGTCTTAACTAGCAAATAGGGATTGCCTGGCAGATTGGGACATGTTGTTACCCAAGGCCTGCTGGAGTCAAGGAGGGAAGGCTGAATTGACCTTTACTAATGTTCCTCCCAGCCCCTCAGATTAGTACATTCTTTGCTCCAGTTTCAGATTCTTTAGTGTTTAGTATATGTATCTCAAAACCAGAAAAAAAAAAACTCTAGATCTGTGCTCTCCTGTACAGTAACCACTAGCCACATATAACTATTAATATCCTGAAATGCATCCAGTACTAATTGAGATGTGCTATAAAATGCACATGAGAATTTGAAGTCTGTGTGAAAAAAGATTATATAAAATGCTATAAAAATAAAAATGAGCATTTCTAAATGCTCATTATGTGTTAAAGTGATATTTTTGGTAAAAAAACTATTAAAATCAATTTTGTGTGATTTATTTTTCTTTCTTCTTTTTTGGAGAGTAGTTTTGCTATGATGCCTAGGCTGGCTTTGAACTCCTGGTGTCAAGCCTCCTGTTTCAGCAAGCTAAATAGAAGGAGCGTCCTGCCCGGTGTATTTTAGGTTTTTTGTTTTGTTTTATTTGGTTTTTTAAAGAAGTGGCTACTTGAAAATTTAAAATCACACATGTGGCTTGCATTATGTTTCTATTGTACAGCACTGCTCTAGGATCTACAGTTGAAGTAGCCAAGTGTGAGATTAATTAAATTTCTGTAAGCCTAAACTACTTTTAATAAGAAATCACTTTGGCATTATGTTAATAGAAAAATAAGTAGTTTTTCTTTTATAAAGCAAAGGAAATATTGCCCTAAAATTTGAGGCAATTAGTTCTCTGAAGCTAAAGTTAGGTAAAGGTAAAAGCCTCACATGGAAAGGTAAGGCTTTCCCTCATCATTTCTTAAAGTAGTGCACAGGTTTATGTGATCTTGGTATGTTTTTCATGACTCTAGACCCTCTCCTGAAGTATAGTTTTCCAGTATATTTTTCATTTTATTTTTAATATTTTCTGCCTAATATTTAAAATTTTATATAGCAGTACTTAACATTTGGAATGGGTCATCTGCTGTTAATCATAAATTTGTCACATTGCTCTGCCTGAAGACCTCAACTCTGGATACTGGGAATCTTGTCATTTGAACCATTCCTTAATACTGAGGTTTTGAATTGTTTGCTAATGCTGTATCTCTGAATTATTTACATTGTGTTGTGTTACCGCATAGGTTTACATTGTTCTTGTTGTATTTTAAATGTTGTAAAGCTTTAAAAATTGTTTGATGTATGTATTGTTCAAGTTTTGGTGCCTGTGTCAGTATAGTAGTTCTGATTATCTTTATTGTTAATAAGTACTTCAACAGTGTTTGGTTGTATGCACACTGTTCTCAATTTAGTCCAAGTTCAGGAAGTATTTATTTAATATTTGTGTACTTGTTGGAATTATAATTACTTTCAAAGGATGTTGTATTGGGTCTGGAATTGACACATGTATCATCTTGTTAGACATACTTACATAGTTCTACTCTTTAGTAACATCAGTAGTCCTACTTGCTATCCCCTTTTTAAAAAAATTGGTTTCTGTTGATATGAAGAGTTTTTATTCATGTGAATAGTCTTCATTTCTTTCTCTACCTATTAGAAGTTTTTCTTTAGTGAAGTATTTAAAATTTTTTGAGGTTTGATTTATTAATGCTTGTTTATGATTCTTTTATCTTTTAAACTTCAACTTGAATAGAATTATTTTCTGAATCTTCCTACCTTAGAATTTGTTTGCTACAATTGTTTACTTTAGATTCTGTAGCAGAACTGTTATACTCATGTACCTGTAGTATGTATGTTTCTAAGATATGTCAGGGAGTATGTGGGGAAAAAATAATGATAAAGCTCTTCTGTCTAGGATTGTTTAAATTTCACTGTGTCAAGTCAGAGCATTTATCTTACATGCTTCAAAGTTCTTTTTGCCTTTTGGGATATTTGGTACAGTAAAGGCCCAAACATTTTCTAACAAGAGCAAAATGGAAAGCATTTTTGAAAATAAAACTTTTTTTTGAATAATATTAGATTTACCTAGTGCATTTTAAAGAAGAGATCTTATTGTAACTAGTAGTGAAAGCACCATGTGGTCAATAACTTTTCAGCTGTTTGTAGGTTATTTCAGCTTTTTGTTATACAAATGACATTTCTTAGCTAGATGTTTTTACCTTGATTCTATAGGTTTTTGCTTCCTGGAAGCTTACTTAGACAATGTTCCTATTTGTGTTCTCAGGAGAGTGAAAGCTATTGATTGCAGTTACTTTGTAACTTTGTTTTCTCCCTGTTAGAAAATTTGCAAACAAAATAGTTCCCATATTTTGTTCTGTTAGGTCAAACCAGGTTGTTTTCTGTAGTTAGTGAAGACCAGTTTTTTGTTGACATGATTGAGTGGTTTGCATTATATTTCAATTGTCTTCAGAAATCATACAGTAAATTTAAAAATAACAATAGGAAATGGAATATTTTAGCACTTATTGGGATACTAATTGCTTGATTTTTGAGAGAGCAGCCAATGGAGCACTGATCCTTTTTTGAATGCTTTTGACTCCTTTTTTGAATGCTTTTGACTCTCTAAAGTATTAGTCTACCTGCAGTGTTTGCATATGACAGCTTTTAGATGTGCTACCCACTAATACTTTTATTTATTTATTTATTTTTAAATTCCACTGAGTGAGGAAAGCCGGAAAATACTAGATACTCAATCTTGATGATCAAATCACTTGGTGTACTCTAAAAAATCTTTTTATTCTTAAATTAAAAACTGTATTTTTCAAGTGATAAGTTTTAAGCACTGAGATATAGCTCAGCTGGTAGAATGCTTGCCTCGCATGCTCCAGGCCACCCTCCTTCAATCTCTAGCACTAACAAAAGTCCAAGTAATAAGTTTTAAGATACTGAATGTTTATATATACCACTTAAAGACTGTATTCAAAATCATTGAAATGGTGTTTACTGGCATTATCAGTGTCGTGAAGAAATGTTAATTTTATCTCTAATTTTATAAACACATGCATTCCCCTTTTACATTGCCAGCTATGATTTATTGATTTGAAAAAAAAATCTTGTTTTTATATTTGTTTCTTTATGTCATGCATTGAAGAGAAATGTTTGATGTTTGTGATTTATTCGTTTTTACTTTGTTGATCAACATTGCCTAAGGAACAAAGCAGACAGACACATTGTAGATATGTGGGTATTTAGAGTAGTCTTTTATTCATATAGCACTTGTAGTTACTACACTCTTCCACTTAAATTAAGATGATCTTTTCAGGCTTCATCATGCCTTGCAAAATCATCATTCACTAAATTAAATTACTAAAAAATCCCTTCTATAACATGGCTTTTAGAGATGAAGCAAATTAAAAAAATTATTTAACTCCCATAGATAATCCTGCATATTTGCTGTGAGTTGATTCGTGTGCTTAATGTGGTTTTTCAAATGTAAAGTGTCTACTAACATGCACTTGTTAATTGCTTTCCTATTGTGAATGCCACTGATACTATATATCAAGCACTGTTGTTTAAAAAAGTAGTTTTATCTTATGCAGCTTTCCTTCTAAGCAAAGTATTGTAATACATGTTAACTAAGTCTACAAATTTCTCATCAGTGTTGTGATTTAGTCCTGCTTGGCACACATTTTTAAAAATTGACACATTAATAATTGTACATATTTATGGGGGTACAGTGTTATAATTTGATCCATTAATCAGGGCAATTAACATTTCCTCACATCATTTTTTTCCTTTGTGTTGGGAGGCTTTAAATTCCTCCTAATTTTTAAAAAATACGTAATAAGTTATTGTGAATTATAGTCACCCTACTGTGCTGTAGAATATTAGAACTTACTCCTCTTACCTATTTTGGTATCTGCTATCCTACTTCTCTCTAAACTCCCTTCTCCCTACCTTTCCTAACCTCTGGTGACCACTATACTACTGTCTACTTCTGTGAAATCAATTTTCGTAGCTTTTGCAGGAGTGAGAACATGCAGGATTTGTCTTTTATAACTTTTAATCATACTGTTATAGTTTGGGGCTTCTTTATAATTTGTTTCATCTGTTTAAAATTGGAAAAAATTATATTGGCACTTGTTCTGGAAAAATCAATGATTTGTGACGCAGTGTGTCACTGAGATTAGTTTAAAAGATATTTACAAGTTTTATGACTTCATGCTGCTTTTGGACAATTTTTTTTTTTTTTTTGGTACCAGGGATTGAACTCAGGGGTGGTTAACTACTGAACCACATCCTCAGCCCTTTTTTATTTTAAGATAGGGTCTTGCTAAGTTGCGTAGGGTCTCGCTAAGCTCCTGAGGTTGGCTTTGAACTTGTGATCATCCTGCTTCAGTTATCCCTGACCGCTGGGATTATAGGCATGCGCCATCATGTCTGGCTAAACAACAGTTTCAATTGGAAAATACATTGAATTAAGCATAGTGGCGCTGTGGTCTAGTAAAATCCAGTTTTGAGACATTTATTATTTTATTCTTTGTACTTTTTCTAGGGGTGAGTGGGAGGTATTTGTGCAAATTATACCAGCTGTACATACAAATTCTCTACTTGCACTGAATCTTCACTGTTTTTGTTTATTCTGGGTACTAGTATTTGCTGATTTTGAAGAACAGTTGTGTTTCAGTGGCCCTCTTAGATCATTTTTCATACTTTTTTTTTGGTACCAGTGCTTAACCACCGAGCCACATCCCCAGCTCTTTTTTGTTTTTATTTAAAGACAAGGTCTTGCTGAGTTGCTAAAATTGGCTTTGAACTCACAGTCCTCCTGCCTCAGCCTTCCAAACCGCTGAGATTACAGCCATGATTTACCATGCTTGGTGCAGGATTGATTATACTTTTAAGAATCACTTTTGAGGAGGAAAAATATAAATTTAATTCAAAGTAATCATACAAATATAATGAAAATAAATTGATTCACATACATTGTGCTGTGCACGGTGACTCATGCCTATAATCTCATTGACTTGGGAGGCTGAGGCAAGAGGACCATGAGTTCAAAGCCAGCCTTGGCAATTTAGTGAGGCCCTAAGCAATTTAGTGAGACCCTGTCTCTAAATTAAATACTGAAAAAGGGGTGACGATGTGGCTTAGTGGTTAGGTGCCCTTGGGTTCAATCCTCTGTAACAAAAAAGGAAAAAAAACCCAAAACAACAACAACGTTGTATTAAAAACACATTGAGGGCTGGGATTGTAGCTCAGCGGTAGAGTGCTTGCCTTGCATGCGTGAGGCCCTGGGTTCAATCCTCAGCACCACATACAGAGCAATAAAATAAAGACATTGTGTCCATCTACAAAAAAAATTAAAAAAAAAAAAAAAAGACACATTGACCAGAGGAATGAGAAGTTGTGCTCCATTTGTGTACAATGTGTCAGGATGCATTCTACTGCCATGTATAACTGATTACAACAACAACAAAACCATCTGAAAGTGGAGGAGAATGCTAGAAGGTGGAAAGAGTAGAACACTAATAGCTGACATAGGTGTTTAAAAGTTTGTCATATTGATAAGGGATTTGACTTACTTATGTACAAACGGAGAAGAGCTAGACTCAGTTGGTAGCTGAGGAAGCAGTTTGAGTGGCTAAAAGAAAGAACTTGAGGATTCCCCAAAATGGAATAATAGGTTCCCTATAGATATGGGATTTATATTTTTGCTGGATATGACCCCTTGATTGGGATGTTTCGCTGATGATTTAGGCATCAGATAGTTGTTTTTGTTAGATACTCCAGATTAAGGCTTGTTTGAACCTAAAACATTAGTTTTTTTGTTTGTTTTTAGTGATGCTTGTGATTGAACTGAGAGCCTTGCACATGCTGGTCACTCACTTAAAGTGTCTCAGAAACTGTTTTTAATTGAAAATCAGTCTGTGTTCATTTGATTCTAAATAATTTTGTAGGCTTGATGGATTTCATTATTTCTTTATGTGAAATATAACTTAGAAATAGTGACAGTTTTATTTACATAAACAGCTTTAATTGCTATCCAGTTTGTTTTTTGCCATTTTATTTTTTATACTTTGTTTTATACTGTTATTCAGTTTAGACATTTCTAATAGTATGTGCCTGTTCTTCTCAAACAGGTCATCTTTTTTTTTTTTTTTTGGTACTGGAGATTGAACTCAGGGGCACTCAACCACTGAGCCACATCCCCAGCCCTATTTTGTGTTTTATGTAGAGACAGGGTCTCGCTGAGTTGCTTAGCGCCTCGCCATAGCTGAGGCTGGCTTTGAACTCGAGATTCTCCTGTCTCAGCCTCCCTAAGTGCTGGGATTATAGGCTTGTGCCACTATGCCCGGCTCTACAAGTCATCTTTAATACTAAAAATAAGAATTAGACTCAGATAAAACAAACCTTTTAACACAGATATTAAAGTATCCATTTCTAAATTCAGAAAAATCCAGAGAAGGAATTTTTGGTCCAAGACCAGAGTTTTCTAATTCCTGTCTTCATTTTGTATTTTATTTGGTTTTTCTGTTTCACTTCTTCTTGGTTCCATTTACTTTTGCTTTCTTAGCTTAACATACACCAAGTATATTTTAATTTTACTTTGTATTGACTGAATATTTAATTTTCTGGCTTTATAATTTAGGCTTTATAATTTAAACTGAAATAAAATTAACTTTCTATTACTGTATATTTGTTTTAATGTACTGCTTAAATTCATTTTATTGTTATTCTCAAAGGCCATTGCTTATTTCACCAACCTTAAACCAAAACAAAAAACCACCTTGGTCCACAATAAGTACAGATTTGTACCTTGAGTAGCTGACTGTACTTTTTTTTAAAAAAAACACTTGCATTTCTGTGTTGTTATAGGCTTTTTTTCCCCAAAGTCTTTTTTTTTTTTTTTTGGTTACCAGGGATTGAACTCAGGGGCACTCAACCACTGAGCCACATCCCCAGCCCCATTTTGTGTTTTATGTAGAGACAGGGTCTCACTGAGTTGCTTAGCGCCTCGCCGTTGCTGAGGCTGGCTTTGAACTCGCGATTCTCCTGTCTCAGCCTCCCTAAGTGCTGGGATTACAAGCGTGAGCCACCGCGCCCGAGACTTGAGTGTACTATTGGATTCTGTTGAGTTGTCTTCCCTATGTCCCAAAGCCCTGTGTCATTGTTCTGTCCTTTCTTTGTCATTGTATCATTGTCATTTTCTAAGCTTGTTGGACATCTGTTATCCTAGAGCTTTTTTGCTCTCCTTGATTCATGGTATTGCTTTCCAGTATTTCATCTTTTTTTTCTTTATGTTCTTTTTGCTTAATATCCTTAGTAATTTTCTAATACCATTTTTACTTGATTAATGATTTGCTGTTATATAGAAGTTGAATATTATCTTTCCTTAAAAATTTAAAACATTGTTTCTTGGCCTGCTGTTACCTGGTATTGCTAATGAGTTGCCTTATATTTATGAGTAATTGTTGCATTGTTAGGTAGCCTTCCCTCCACACAAGCTTTAGGGTTTTCTCCTTGGTATTCTGAAATGTAGATGATCCTGGTTTAGCCTTTTATTTTTCTGGGCACTTCGTGAGCCTTTTCAATTTGGAAGAGTAATCCTTTTAATTTTGAGGGATTTTCTTGTGTTTTTTTCTGCAGACTGAGAGTAGACAGATGTTGGCCCATGTTTCTTACCTATTTCTTCTTTCTCTTATTTGCTTTGTATATTTTGAGAGATTCATTGCCACAATTTCCATGTCTTTGAATATTTAATTATGAAAATTATTTTCATAAGAACTCTGTGTTCTCTTTATGCATGCCATTTTAAAATAGCATTTTGTTTACATGGGGACATATAAGAATCTCTTTATAGCCAGAATTAATTGTTCCTTTTATTTATTTTGTCCTTTTCCATAGTGTTGTAGGTTTTCCCCAAATGTCTGATTATTATTGGTCGATTGTAGATGTTTAAAATGAATCTCTCCTATTTCCTATTTCTCAGTAGGAAATGTAGTCCAATTTTACCATGAGATTAATAAATGACCCTGCAGTTTTTCGTGGGAACCTCTGAATATCAGAACGAGAAGCATCTTATTAGGTAGTAATTCTCCTATTGACTCTAGTTCGTTCAGTTTCATTTTAGGGTTAGGAAAAGATTTGGAATTTTTGCTTGCTTGGTTATGGGCCTTGCTAGATAATGAATTTGGAGGGGAGGCAGTTGACCTTTTAGGATTTAGGCCTTCAGGTAATTCTGTTTTGTTTTATTTATTTTTTCCTTCCAGTTAATTTTTTATTTCAGGTCCAACTTAATACTTATGCCCTTGCTATCATTTCATTGCTAGAGACTCTGAAAATATATTGGACACAGTTGTCCTTTTCTCACCTTTAACTTCCCTTGATTCTGAAGTGATTTTTTTTTTTTTCATGCTTATTCCATTAGTCTCTTCTATTTAGTTTCTTTTCATCTCTAGAAATGTGTTGAAATCTTTTATCTGCTTTTGGTTGTTATGGGTGTTTTTTTAACCTTTTATTTTCATTGAATGGGATTTAGTGGGGAAGAAGTGATAAAAGATGTATAAAGTTTACAATATTGAAAGGGTGACCTAATTTGTAATAAATGTAAAATTATTAATATCTGGTAATAAATAGAAAATCAATGATACCTGGTAATTCTTAAGAACTTTGGAATCCTGTTCATTATTATCTTGTCTTTGTCAGTGTTGAATTTTAAACTGTTACTTACTTTTTCCAGAGTCAGGTTATATTAGTTTTCTTGCTTTCACATCCTTTTCACCTATTAGTTATATCTTAGTTGTTAGTTTTGTATTGGTAATATAGCTATTAAACTTTTCAGAGTTTGCAAGTGTTAGGGTTTTCCAGAGAAAAAACAGCCAGTTTGTGGGGTGCATGAGTGTGTATTTACAATGAAAGTGATATTGATTGATTTTTTTCTTAAAGGAATCAGTTATGTAATTATGGAGGCCGGCAAGCCCCAAATCTGTAGGGTAGGCTGGCAGGCTGGAGATTTAGGGAAGAGTTGCAGCTTGATTCAGAAGCAGTCTTGTGGTAAAATTCTAACTCAGGGTGTCTCTTAAGCCTTAAGAAGGTAATCTGTTTTACTTAAAATCTATTGGTTTAAATGTTAACCATATCCAAAAAGAAAAAAATATATATATATCTTTACAGCCACTTTTAGTGTTTGACCAAATATCTGGATACCATAGCATTGCTAAGTTTACATAAGGTTAACCATCACAAAAATACATCAAAATCTTTGAACATGATATGTTGTTCTTTGAATGGCTAGTTTATATTTGTTGTCATGAAAGTAGCCGTATTCTCAGAATTTTTGAGAAAATGATTTCAAGGTGGATCTGCAGGCAGGCAGCTTATAAAGAAAGCCTCCAGGTCTTTTCTCACAAAGGATTA
Organism: Xerus rutilus; assembly: GCA_028644305.1. Taxonomy (NCBI): domain Eukaryota; kingdom Metazoa; phylum Chordata; class Mammalia; order Rodentia; family Sciuridae; genus Xerus; species Xerus rutilus. The sequence goes on along the minus strand of CM053406.1, from coordinate 82,387,933 downwards.
TATTTAAAGTAAATTTCTAAGATAGTTAATATGTGTGGGTATTAATGTATCTACCAAGTACTGTTCAAAAGTTCTTTGCCTGCATTCTCTTATTAAATGTTCAGAGAACGTAAGGTCGGTAGATAAATACTACTATTAATCCCATTTTATAGCCTAGTAAATGAAGATTTCCACAATGGTTAATTTTCCAAGTTCACTGATAAGTAAGTCACAGTAGTCAGGTTTGAACAATAAAATTTTCTGCCACTAAGTACATGAGTACTATTAAATCAAGGCTTTAGATGGGTCCCCAGATGTATTTAGCTTTGAAGTTTTAACAAAATAAGTATTTTTTAAAATTCTGTTTTTAGAAGAACAAAAAGGATAGCTCTCTGTTTTCCTTTCTAAAGAATGGTTGTCTGTAGAAGAGATTTATTAGTGTGCTAATAATTACTAAAACCCAAGAGGTTTAGAGAGAGATAATCATTGGCTAGTGATTTAGTTGATCATGAATACTAGGTGGTCTAAGGATGTGGTTTTAATAAAAGTGCCAGTGAGTAGAAGTATACAAGGTATCTGAAACCTGTATCAGGTAAAATAATTGATTCAGGATGGAATTCAGTTAGATACAAGGAATAAAATCTGCCCTCCTCCTCATTTTTCAGGTGAAAACATTTACTTGAAATATTTTTTGTTAAAAATGAATTGTTTTTATTTATTCATTTTGTGTCAAGTAGAGTGCCAGGCAGCAGGTACACAATGTTGAGTAAAACCTCGTTTCCCTTATCATGGAGCTTTAAAGTTTAAATAGAAATAATTTTTCTTCCGATTTTTTTTTTTTAATGGATGTTTAAAGAGACTAATTACGCATTTACCATACACACTTTGTGGGGAGAGGTAGTTTGCTATGTGCTGTGAGTGTTCTTGAACTTACTTTCTGGGTGTGTTAAAAATGCAAGGTCCTAACCACTCTTTTCTTGGACCATTTTTCAGGGTTGTGATTGCAGTAAGCAACCTTAAGGGATGGTAGGTAATAAGGTTTCTTCTCTGACCCTGACCTCTTATGTCAAAGAGCAGGCTTGCGTACTCTTCACTACAAAAGCAAAAATTCCCTATTCTGTTCCTTTCTTATATTTCAGTCCATTGTATAAGTAGGCATTTATTTAGCACATCTGTTAGTTGTCTCTGTGAAAATGGAAGAGGAAAGGGAAACTGACATAACATAAACTTGCTGTTTTCTATGCCATGAATGACAGAATTCTTTGTCCCAGTAGTCTTGTGTATTCTGTCAGCAACTATGAATAAGGAATAGACTGGTTTGTCAGTTTGCGAGAAAATCCAGGATCTTTTACGGTTCTTGACATTATTGTGTTTAATCTCACAAGTAATTCATGGGAATTTACCAAATAGTTTAAGATCAAACTTTAATTTAAATTAAATAATTTGCTGCTATAAAGGCAGGGATTACTTCTATATATGTTGTTCATATGGGAACTAGAATAGTAGACATTTAGTACATTTGAACTGAACAAAGTGTATAAGGAATAAGTGAAAACCAGTAGTGGGACCAGAAGTTCTGATAATGAATGAACACATGTTGCCTCAAACTTTGGCTGTCAAATTTTTAGCAATCACTTGTGGAAGACAAAAGCATTTCCAGGAGAAAAATACCATGTCCTGAATGTAAAAACAAACCTAGTGACCAGGAGAAGGAAAATTATTTTTATACTAAAACTAGAATGAAATTTCATACATGGTTTTATCATGATGTGTGATACAATAAAATCTTGTGAACCAAAGGGCTTTAAAAATAGCCCTCTGGGGGCCTGGGGCTGTAGCTCAGTGGTAGAGCGCTTTCCTAGCATGCGTGAGGCACTGGGTTCAAGCCTCAGCACCACATATAAAATAATAAATGAATAAAATAAAAATACATCAACAACTAAAAAAAATTTAAAAAAAAATAGCCCTCAATATGTATCCCAGTATAAGCAGTATTATACAGATTAATATAGTGGTCTGACCCAGTTGAAGAATAGATTTTATCTTTCAAACAAGGTGCTTTGGGTATAATTTGCCACCAGATTGTAAAATGTGTTGATATGAAGGTAAATTATATGATACTGAGAACCGAAGTGTAATTATCTCTTTTTCTTCTGCCAGCAAAGTTCATGGGTATAAGTGTTTTAAATCAATAGGGCCAGGTATGAGATTGCGTAAATTTTAAAAGCTCTGTTAGAAGCATGTGTTTGACCTAGGGGGTTGCTCTGTTGTCCTTAATGGAGGAAAGGGCCAAGAGTTTTCCCTGAAAGTTATTTGGGCTCCTTCATAATGTACAGCAAATAGGCAGAAGTTTACTAAAATATGAAAACATTAAAAATCAAAACGATGGTATTGTTCAGTGCTTAATTTATCTAAGTCCTTTGTTCCTGGTAAAGTTAATGTTCTGTAACTAGAATATGAGATTAGGGTGAAACTATTTTACTGGCTGAGTTGCACAACTCCAGTCGGTACCAGTCTCAGAATATTGTGAGAATGGTGTTCTCTTGTGTTGAGAGAACAGCCTGGAATAGTTTAAGGGAATGAACCAAGATATTTTTATTTAAATTGATTTTTATTAATTATTTGGTTATAGTTTGATAGTTTTAATAGCTTTAAATTTTCTTCAGGATAAGAACACATATGAAAAAAATACTCTAAGCCTGTTAGTTTGAAAAGCTAATCTAAAACTAACATTTCTATCTGCTTGTAGGACTGCTACCACATGGTGATGATATGTTCTAATTGTAAGATAAGAGAAAAATACTTCCTGTGTTTTGAGTCAGAAAGGCAAAGTATTATTTTCTTTTCCCAGAATTATCTGATCATTAGGTAGCTGCTATTGCAGTTTAGGAAGTGTTCTTTTTATGTTTACAAATATAAAATTTATTAAATATGGCACTATATTTTAAAGAGAATACAAGTCATATACTAAAGATATCTTAAATTCCCTTGAAAGTAATTATAAAGAACACAGTGAAGTGAGTCAGTTCTGAAAAGAATGAACTTGAATTTACTTTTCTCATTAGAAAAGATTGGAAATGGTTAAATTTCTCTACTTTCAAATATGTTTTTAACCCATGACTCTTCTAATTTATAATAACAACGAGTTTGGTCTCTGGGTTCTAGTTTTGTGCAGAAATATGAAAGAGTTTATTTGACACCTCGCCATGGGACATTCTGAAAATATATGATGTGCTTATTGGATGGCCATTTTCTATTTTATTTTCTGTATTAGCTCAATTTCACTTTCCACTTTTTCCTTTCTTTCCAGCTGAATTCCTTTTGGTCCCTTCTTTCATCTGCAAAAAAGCCCCCTCCTCCTAAATTAATTTACCATATCTATAATCAGAATTTCTTTTTATAACTTCTCTGTGATCTCAGCTTAGAATATGAATAAGTAAGTTTATCACAGTACATACTAAACATCATTTATAAGCCTTTACCATTTCCAGGACTATTTATGCTATTAAAAGTGGATGTGTTCTTAATGAAATGATTTTGCAGTTATTTGATGTTCATACATTTAACACAATGAGCTTAAAAAGCTTAATGGTACTGTTTGGGTAAGCTGGTCTTTTTTGCAAAACAGCCAATATTTAGTGATTTTTTTTTTTTTAAACTTTAAAGACTAGGATTCTTAATTTGGTAATTGGTTAATGTAGTCCCAACTTGATCACATATGCCTCTTTTTTATAATCTTAGCAGATTCTCGCATATTAGATTTGCAGAACTTACTAAACATGAAATGGCTTATAAATAACTTGCAGTCCTTAAAGTAGTGGATTAGTCTACTTTGTAATCTAAAAATATTTTTGGAGTTGCTGGGTACCATGGTACCTAGTAGGCTAGTAGTCCTAGCCTACTCTGGAGGCTGAAGTAGGAGGATTGCTTGAGTCCAGGAGTTAGAGGCTATCCTGAGCAACACGGCAAGACCCTGTTTCAAATAAAAATCTGTTTAAAGAATATCAAGGATCCTTGAGCACATTTTTTTTTTTTTGTTTGGTACTGGGTATTGAATCCAGAGGTGCTTAACCACTGGGCTACATCCCCAGCCCCTTTTTATTTTTTATTCTCTCTTTCAGGATGTTGACCAGAAAGGAATTCTGAGAACAGAATTCTTTTTTTTTTTTTTTTTAAATAGTGTTTTAGACATTGATGGGCCTTTATTTTATTCATTTATTTATATGTGGTGCTGAGAATTGAACCCATTGCCTCATACATGCTAGGCAAGCACTCTGCCACTGAGCCACAACCCCAGCCCAGAACAGAATTCTTTTTATGAGTTATCTAAGACTGTTTAACTGACTTGTAGTGAATGGCCCTGGAGAGAGATGACTTGTTTTAGTCATCTATCCCTGGTTTACCTTTTCTGCCCTAGAGATGAATATACCTGCCAGCCAGAGGAGCTCACTTTTCATAACTTCTTGGCAATGACAGATCCTTGTTTTTAAAGTAGGAAAGCCTGGTTGGTTACCTGGATTTCCCCAAATCATAAACCTCAGCTTCCTTGGCTGTCTGTTTCTCACTTCCTCAGCCTCTTGGCTAATTCCAGAAACACTTTATAGATACCAGACTGTGTGCTTTCCCTAGTTTCTCTGTGTCCTGACTTAGTATTTATTACTTGGGTTATTTAGGGTTAGGCTCAGCTGAGAGTGATAGAAAACTCCAAATAACAGTGGTATAAAGAAAGAAATACTTTGTCATGTAATAGTTCGGGATAAGAGCTGGTCTGGATCCCACACTGCCAGGGACCTAAGTTCCTTCTACTTTGAATTGCTATATGTGATCACTATTTCCAGATACACTTCATAGTTTAAGATGTATTCTCTAGCGATCCATTGTGTATTCCAGTCGGTAAAGAAGAAGAAAAAAAAATACCCTTTCATTTAAGGTCATATCCTGAGATGCATGTACAGTTTCCACTTAAAATCCCTTGGATCAGCTTAGATAGTAGTCATATCTAGCAGTAAGGTAGATTGCAAAGAGTAGTCTTTATTTTGATTGCTCATGTTCCCAGCAAGAAAAAAAAAAAAAAAAAAAGGAATTGTAGTAAATGAGGAGGAATTACTAAGTAGATATTGAGCAACAGCTAGTAGTTCCAAGCACAACTTCTATAGTTAACTTGTACAGAGAGACTAAGATCAGTACCTCTTTGAAGCTTAAAGATCATCTTGTGAGTTTTGGAAACTTCTTTTCAGAGCTAATCCCTGCTTCACTTGTCAAAGATTTTTCTAGGCTGCTTACTATGTTTTCCCCTCCCTAGGTCTTAGTTCATAAATCCAGATCTCTGTTTATAGATGACGATCATTTGCTCATATCAAAAATTTTAGAGGTAGGGGGGCTGGGGCTGTGGCTCAGTGGTAGAGCGCTTGCCTAGCATGCGTGAGGCACTGGGTTCGATTCTCAGCACCACGTATAAATAAAATAAAGGTCTATCAACAACTCAAAAAATATAAAAAAAAAAAAATTTTAGAGGTAGATTGAATTCTTGTGGTATTTTCCCTGAAGGATATAGGCATCAAGGTTGCTGCTTGTGTATCTGAGGCTTTGTTTTATTAAAATAGCATTATTTAAACTTGACTATATGTTTATAAGTAAGACATTTTTAAGTACAGAAATACTTTCATGTGTATTTTATGTACTTGTCCTGCTATACTAATACATTAATGTGTTTTGTATGTAATACATATAATAGATATTTTGAAATGATGAATTATAGATAACATTTATACTTACAAAGTTATTAAAATTAGTGATTTTAAAATTAGTGATTGAATAAGAACTTTTTTGGAAAGCTAATGAATACATGTTTAATTATTCTCAAAAATTTTATCTGAAATAATCTTTTTTATTTTCATTTTTACTTTTTACTACCATGATTGAAACCACAGGTTCTTAACTATTGAGCCATACCCCCAGTCTTTTTTATGTTAATTTTTGAAGAGCCTTATTAAGTTGCTTAGGGCCTTACTAAGTTGCAGAGACTGACTGTTAACTTGTGATTCTCCTGCATTAGCCTCTCAAACTGCTGAAATAATCTTTTATGTGTACAGTCCTAAGTTGAGTTTACTTTGATAATTGGATTTGAATGACTACCGTAGCTGAAAAAGGTAACTTAATAATGATAACATTATTCAAATGGAAGAAATTCGCTCTAGCCTGTAGTTAATTATATTTTATTAAAACTTTATTTTTTATTTTATTATTTATTATTTATTATTTTATTTATTTTTTATTTTATTTATTTCCTAGGTGTTTTTTTTTGTATCAAGTTCACAAAGACTTTTATTATTGTTTAATTGGAATATTTGTCATTTTTCAGTGTGCTTCTTGTTCTTTTCAACTAATGGAAAGTTTTTACATTAATTTTTTTTACCATTTCAGCTCAAAACTCAACCTTTTTATTTGGGAAAAATTTTAGTGTTAAGATAAGAATTTTTATAAGTATTGCATTTCATTTCTAGCTAAACTCACATAATGATGGAAACATACCTTGACATTGTTTTTCTTAGCCCACATTATTTATTTATTTATTTATTTTTATTTTAAGAAAAGCAATTACTTTCTTACTTATTACTAAATTGTCATCTTGGGCTAGGGTTGTAGCTTAGTGGTAGAGTGCTTGCCTAGCACTTGTGAGGCACTGGGTTCGATCCTCAGCACCACATTTAAAAAAAAAAAAAAAGGTAAAATGTCATCTCGTAGAAGGTATAGACTAAGGGCATTTATTTTCTAATAAGACATATCATAGCTATTTTTAATAGAAGAGCCCAGAATGTTTGTAATACTTGTTTCAGTTTTAAATATTTGTAAAATAAAAATGTGTAACTCATCTTTAAATACAACAGCTCTTTTAAGACCTTTGCTGTGAATTAATGGAGAAACTTGATGTGATATAAATATTTTAATAGTCATTTCCTATTTCATTAAAGTTATTATGAACAGTCTACTGTTTATAACTTTTCTTTAACATAAAATAAGTGGTATTTGGCATCCTGTAACAGTGTAAAATGAAGGCAAATTCATTAAGGTTGTCAATACCTCCAATTTATGGAATTCTTATTGTTTCAATATCTCTCTTTAGCTAAATTGTGTCATGAATCCACCAAAGATACTAATGTGAGTCTGATTAAATATTGGTAAGGTTCAATTTCTTTTTAGGCTTTAGGTAATGGTTTATATATATAATATTTTCTTCTAGGCCGTAGATTATTTGTGTACCCCTCTAGTTTATACACCCTCCTTTGGATACTATCTGCTTAGTATAAACTTAAAAATTCTGATGAAAGCTGCTGTATAAAGGTATCCATTGAAATGGTATTTTATTTTGAGACGGTATCTTTTAATATGCACTGTTTTTCATATATTTTTTTCCTAAAGTGTTTTGCTGAATACCTGACAAACTTCGAAAATCAGGAGACTCCTGATAAAATATAAATGTCTGTATCTCATTCTGGATATTAATATTATTCTTGACTTCATCTTCGTTTCTTAATTTTTTTTTTGCGATACTAGGGATTGAATTCAGGGCCTTGCACATAATAGGCAAGTGCTCTACCACTGAGCTGTATATCCCCATCCCTTTTTAAAAATTTTTTTTTTTTTTTTTTTGGTACTGGAGATTGAACTCGGGAGCACTCGACCACTGAGCCACATCCCCAGCCCTATTTTGTGTTTTATGTAGAGACAGGGTCTCATTGAGCTGCTTAGTGCCTCGCGGTTGCTGAGGCTGGCTTTGAACTCGCGATTCTCCTGTCTCAGCCTCCCTAAGTGCTGGGATTACAGGCTTGCGCCACCGAGCCCGGCTACCTTTTTAAAATTTTTGAGACACAGTCTTGCTGATTTGCCCAGGATGGGCTTGACCTTGTGATTCTTCTGCCTCAACCCCCTGAGGAGTAGCTAGGATATCAGGCGTGCACCACCATGCCCAGCTTTATATACTTTTTTTTTTTAAATGTTTTTTTTTTAGTTGTAGATGAACACAGTGCCTTTATTTATTTTTATGTGGTGCTGAGGATTGAACACAGTGCCTCACACATGCTAGGCAAGCACTCATTGAGCCACAACCCTAGCCTCTCTTTTTTTTTTTTTGGTACTGGAGATTGAACTCAGGGGCACTCGACCACTGAGCCACATCTCCAGCCCTGTTTTGTGTTTTATGTAGAGAGAGGGTCTCAGTGAGTTGCTTAGCGCCTTGCCGTTGTTGAGGCTGGCTTTGAACTCAAGATTCTCCTGTCTCAGCCTCCCTTAGTGCTGGGATTACAGGCTTGCGCCACCATGCCGGGCTTCTATATCCTTTTTCAAAAACCACTTTAAATTTGTTTTGGAATAAAGTGGGTTGTAAATCAGTTGCTATTTAGATACCTGGTTAAGGATATGTTTATTTTAATGTTTTTAATTTTTTTTTTAAATACTGGGGATTGAACCCATGGGTGCTTTATTTCTGAGCCACATCCCCAACCCTTTTTATTTTGAGACAGAGTCTCACTAAGTTGCTGAGGCTGGCTTTGAACTTGTATTCTGCCTGCCTTAGCCTCTTGAGTTGCTGTAATTATAGGCATGTACCACTGGGTTAACCTTTTTATTTTTAAATTTAACTTTGTATTTTGAAAGTTTAAAACATAGTGATAAATAGTATATACACATTTAGCCTTTACCAATATTCAACAGCTGTTAATGTTCTATAGTATTTGCTGTATTAATTTATTGCTTTACCAGTTTACCTGTCCAGTCTCTCCATTTAGTTGAACTTTGCTATATATCTCAGAGGACATGTATACCATATCATAACTATACTGAAAAAAAATTTCTGAATATCATCTGATATCCTGTCCAATATTCAAATTTACCCCATGTCCCCAAGATATAATTTTCATCCGGTTTGTTGAAATTAAGGTGCAAAGACCTAGTATGGCATTTGGTTTTATTTCTAAATCTCCTTATACCCTTTTCCATTAATACTTTTTGAAGGAATGTCCTAGTTCTGGAGTCTAAAAAATGTGATATCTATTCCTTTTACTTCTTGAAGATTGGAAGTTAGGTTTAAAAGTTAATTAGATTTAAACGTATATTTCAGGAGTCTGTCATAGGTAAAGTTGTCGTTAATATTGTTTATAACAAGTTTTATGTTTGATTGTTCAACTCTCTTGATATGAAATTTGATGAGAGCTAAATCTCTTCTTCCTTAAATACTTAAGATAACAAGGAATCTGTAGGAACATAATTTTGCTGATTTGAAAATAGTTTCTCATCATCTTTTCTCATACTTTTATGTATCCAGTGACAGTATTTGGTAGAATCATAAATAACCAAATGATGATTTTCTAATTTTATCTTTTGCATTTATGTGCTGGCATTCTGGCACAATTTAAGATTAGAAACAATTTTTTTTTTTTTTTAAATTACCTTGTTGCTGAAGAAGCAGATGAAAGGGGGGGAAAATCAGCATTTAATCACCGAGTTCTAGGGTATGAGATTGATGAAATGGTTACATCCAGTTTAGTCAAAGGTGGCAGATGACTTTTGGTTCTTGCTCTTTTGGCATAAGGAGTTGTGGATTTTTGGGAACATACTGTGTTACATTGCTTTTCATTTTTTCTGTTTTTGGTACTGGGGATTGAACTCAGGGATACTCAACCACTGAGCCACATCCCCAGCCTCATTTTGTGTTTTATGTAGAGACAGGGTCTCACTGAGTTGCTTAGCTCCTCGCTGTTGCTGAGGCTGGCTTTGAACTCGCGATTCTGTTGCCTCAGCCTCCCAAAGTGCTAGGATTACAGGCGTGTACCACCGCGCCCAGCTTTGCTTTTCATTTTTGATGCTCCAGTGCCCTTTTTTACACTTCAGTCATTCCACATGTAGTCATTGAGGTGTGTGTCTAATAGTGCTCCTAAATGAATTGTGTAAAGTTTGTTGTATTATAGGCACAGTGCTTCTTAAAGTACTTACTGATTGTTATCATTCTGATTGTTTTCATTTCATTTAGGTGCCAGAAATTGAACCCAGGGGTGCGTAACCACTGAGCCACATCCCCAGCCCTTTTAATATTTTTATTTAGAGACAGAATCTAGCTAAGTTGATTAGTGCCTTGCTAAGTTGCTGAGGCTGACTTTGAACTTGTGATCCTAATGCCTCAGCCTCCCGAGGCGCTGGGATTATAGGCACATGCCACCACACCTACCTCTGAGATTTTTTACTTTATTTTTGGCCTCAGAATCATATTTTTCCTTTATTTTGTTTATAATCACAGTAAGTTTTAGTATGAAAGGTTTCCTCATAGCATATTCACAAAAGTACATCAAACGTGAGGAGATCAGGTTGGAAATGTAGATATAGCATTTACTTGAAAAGTTTTGAAAGCTGAAAGTTTTTCCTTAAAGATTAATGTTAAAAATAAATTTGATACAGGCTTCAGGAAAATAATAAAATGACCTTGGTTAATGGAGCAACTTTAATAAAGGAATACTTCTGTGATAATTTATTAAAGAATATTGTACATAAATTAAATTGTCAATAAACTAGTAGTTTCAGAACTATGGTTCCTCTTCTTCGGTTTTAAGAATAATATAGTGAACATTATGTGGCTTTTAACTGTTAAATGTAGTTGTTTTAGGAAATAAATTATATGTAATTATTTATTAGTGACATCATCAGGTACTATTTCAGTAGGCTTTTGGTCCCTGCAGTAAGGGCCTGAGACAGTGTACCTTGAAAAAAATCATCTTGAATGATACATTTATCTTCTTTTTTATAATAATGACTTAGGATCTCAAACACACATTCTATCATTCATATAATTGAGAGGCCAGGAAACAGATTATTAGAAAATATGTGAAGTAAAAGTAAGGTAGTGCACTCTGAATAATGGTGTATGTGTATTTATATATAAAACATGTGAGCAAAAATAAACCTTATTAAAGTAGTTTTTCCCTGAGGGCTTCTATTTACTTGATTGTTTTTGAGGAAAGATTCTAGATTTAGAATCTTAAATGAATAGATCAGGGATTACCAAAATATCCACAAGAGGCCATAAAGATTTTTTATTAAAGATAATAGGAAGTATTTACTGACTTCTAAACATTTATTATGGAACAAAACAAGATACTTTTTGTTACATATACAGTTGTGTCAAAGCTAAACACATGTAGTATTCATTTTCTCCTCATAAAGCTATGTTTGTTACTCATGTATATGTACTAATATATTTTGGTTATCAGAACTCTTACATTTTCCAAGTTCTAATAATTCTGTTGCATGCTCCAGATTTATCATAGTTGATATTTTTTGTTAATGTTCATATTTTTAATCTCTTTAATATGCTCATTCACAATTTCTTTTAGATATTTTTCAGTCATCCTTTAAAAGCTTTAGTTTCTAGGCCTATGTCCTGAAAAATGGAAATTATCTTTGTGAGGGAGCAGATTTTTTGTCCTTTTAATTGGTTGTTCATGTGTTCATACCTCTTACAATTCTGTGTTCCTAAACTATTATCTGAGTTTTGCAGGTGTCAGCTGTTGTTACTGTGATGGGATAGGGTGTTTTATTTTGCTGTTTTGATTACTGAATTTATTGATTTGAGTCAGATTGAACACAGAGGTTCTAATCTCTTGAGATAGAAAATTGGGATCTATGTTGTATTTGTATTCATGCATTTGTTCATTCAAACTATACTTCAGACAGAACATTGTATATTCTGATTTGTTCTAGACACTAGTAACGGATCAAATACAACCTCGTCATACTAGGGATTGAAACCAGGGCTGCTTTACTACTGAGCTATCCCTAGTCCTTTTATTTTTTTCATTTGAGACAGGGTTGCCAAGTCGAACTTGGAATCCTCTTGGCTAAGCCTCCCAAATTGCTGGGATTATAGGAATGTGCCACTGTGCCCAGCTAGACCCATTTCTTAAAGGTTTCTACCACCTCCATATAGTGCCTCCCTTTGGATTCATGCCTCTAATGCATGGGCCTTAGGAAGACATCTCAGATCCAAACTTATAGCAGAGCTAATGAAATGTCACAAAGTGCCTGATTGAGAGCTGTTTTATTGGGAAGTGAAATTAAAATGAATGGTATGATCATACCATAAATAATGGTATGATCCGTATATTAATAAGAGAGTTGAGTTGCCCCTCTCCCCCTTTAAAGAGAACAACTATTCCTGTTTTATAGTAATATGATTATTAACCAGCATTGTAGGCATCAGCAATTTACAGCCTGGGTTCCACACTTATATATAAGATAATATATAATTTGCTTTGGGCTAAAAGTGGTAGGTACTGTACTCTTTGCTTATTTAACAAAAATTTACTGCATACCTATCATGTGAAACACTGATTTAGTGCTGGAGGATACAGAAGTATTTAAGATAAGGTCCCTGTCCTCACGAAGCTTGCAAATAAATTGTAAGATGATAGAGAATATCTAGTTGTTTCTTTGGTGGTGGTTTATTTGAGTTGGGCTCTTCAGGGCAGGCCTCTCTGTGGGGGTAATATTAAGAGTATAGCATCCTGAGAGGCATGTAATGGCCACGCTTTTGAAGATCCTGGGCAAGTGAAATACATTCTAAGCAAAAGCAAATTGTATACTTTACAAAAGTACACTTTAAAAAAAGTATACTTTAAAAGTGACCAATTAGTACTTTTGTTAAAGTAATTTGCTGTTAATAAATCATGTTATTATCCCCAAGAATTGGGTTTACATGTTTGTTTTCATATTTGATAGTTTTTCATCCAAGTGAGTCTGTAATTGGTAGATTGTTCAAATTAACTATGAAACAGTGATCATGTCCTATCTTACCAAAAAGAAAAACTAAGTATTAAAAATTAAATTTAAACAATCAAGAAACAATCGTTATGCAACTGAGTACTCCCTGCCCCCAATACAGAAGCCTCTATCCATAGTGCATACCTCATTAGTAGGCTTTTCAGAGTTGGCCTGTGAGTAGCCAAGTGCTTCTTGTCTGCCTGTTTTTAGAAGCATGGGACCAATGAAGCAAATCCAAACAAAAATTTGGAACGTACATTTTGGTGTTTTAATTTTATAATAAATGTTTTCTGGTATGCTAAAATTCTTCAGTACCTTCTTAGCCTTTGTTATGATGTCCTATATTTAGATAGTCATTTTATGAAATTTTTAAGGAGATAGTGTTTGAGGTTAGGTTTCTAGTTTTCTATTTTCCACAGGTGTAGTTTGTAGTTACATGGTGGGATACCTACTTATTTTTTGTTTTGTCTAAGCTTGGGGGAATTGGAAAGAAGTATGAAAGTGCATTCTTTTGTCAAAACCTTTATAATTGAATTCATTGTTACCACACAGCATCTTTTATATTTATTCATTAGTATATTTTATGCCTGTATTGCTCTATTCTTTTGCTTTGTTTACAGTCAAAATCCTGAAAACAATTTTCTATCCCCTCTATCTTGATATCTCTCCTTTACCTCTGGATTTCGCCTTTACCACTACATAAAAATATACCCATCATGTTATGCAATCCAAAGGCCATTTTTTTTTACTTTGTCCTCTTAACTCAATTGATCTCTACTTTTTGAAATGATTTATTTTCTTTCTCTCCAGTATATAGTTCTCTCAATTATTTTTTCTTAACATTTCTGGCTTCTTCTTCTCAACTTTTTTTTTTTTTTAAATTTGTTCTAATTAGTTATACATGACAATAGAATGCATTTTGCCACATCATACTTAACCGGAGTATAACTTCTCATTCTGGTTGTACATGATACAGAGTTGCACCGGTCATGTAATCATATATGCACACAGGGTAATAAGGTCTGTTTTATTTTACTGCCCTTCCTACTCTCATACCCCCTACCCTCCTTTCATTCCCCTCTGTCTAATCCAAAGTACCTCTATTCTTCCTTAGTGCCCCCCACCCCCATCATGAATTAACATCTGCATATCAGAGAAAATATTTGGCCTTTGTTATTTTGGAATTGGTTTATTTTGCTTAGCATAATATTCTCCATCTCCATCTATTTACTGGCAAATGCTATAATTCCATTCTTTAAGTCTGAGTAATTCCATTGTGTATAATACCGCAATTACTTTATTCATTCATCTGTTGAAGGGCACCTAGGTTGGTTCTATAGTTTAGTTATTGTGAGTTGAGCTACTATAAACATTGACATAGCTGCCTCACTGTAGTATGGTTATGTTAAGTCCTTTGGGTATAGACCAAGGAGTAGGATAACTGGGTCAAATGGTGGTTCCATTCTAAATGTTCTGAGGAATCTCCATACTGCTTTCCAGAGTGGTTGCATTCATTTGCAGTTCCACCAGCAATGTATGAGAGTATCTTTCCGCCCACATCCTTGCCAACATTTATTGTTACTTGTATTCTTGATAATCGCCATTGCTACTGGAGTCAAATAGAATCTCAGTGTAGTTTTGATTTGTATTTCTGTAATTGCTAGAGATGTTGAACATTTTTTTCATAAATTTGTTGATTGATTGTATTTCTTCCTCTGTGAAGTGTCCAGTTCCTTAGCCCATTCATTGATTAGGTTACTTGGTTTTTTTGTGTGTGTGTGTGTTAAGTTTTTTGAGTTCTTTATATATCCTGGAGATTAATGCTCTATTTGACGTGCATGTGGTGAAGATTTTCTCCCATTCAGTAGGCTTGCTTCATGTTATTGTTTTCTCAGACTTTTTTTTTTTGATACTTCATTTTCTGACCTCTGAACATTAGAGTGTTGAAGGGTTCAGATTTTTAAATAATTCTTCTATTTCTATTCTCTTTTGTGGGAACATCACTCAATTTTCTAACTTTAAAAAAGTCTATAATTCAGCCCCCAAGTATATAAATTATTAACTTCAACTTCTTACCTAAACTCAAGATTCTTATGTTTACTTGGTTTGGATGTCTATTGGGAATCTTAAGCCTAGGGTTTAAAATTGAACTCTTGATAACTCCCTCACCCCCAGGATTGAACCCAGGACTTCATGCATGCTAGACAAGCACTCTACCACTGCACTGTATTCCCCACCTTTTTTTTTAATATATATATTTTTTAGTTGTTAATGGACCTTTATTTTTTATATGTGGTGCTGAGAATTGAACCCAGTGTCTCACACATGCCAGGCAAGTGCTCTACCACTGAGCCATAACCCCAGCCCTCCCATCTTTTTTTATTTTGACACACTGTTTCCTAAATTGCCCACGGTAGCCATGAGCATGAGCATCCTTCTGCCTTAGCCATCAGAATATTTTGGATTACAGATGTGTACCACTACATATGACTCACTCTGTCTCCTGGTATCACTAATTCTATAATCTTTCTTACCTCTAAATGGCAATTTATTCCTTTAAGTTGTTGGGCAAAAAATCTTTGAAGTCACTTGTTACTTCTCCCTTTTCTTCTTACTTCATATTCAGTTCATCAGTAAATTCTGTTGGCTTTATATTCAGAATGTATCCAGAATCTAGTTTCTTGTACTTCTCACTTTCTTTACTGTAACCATAGTCTTAGTGGTTGGCATCTCACACTTGATCATGGCAGCATCCTTTAACTGGCTTTCCTGCTTCTGCCCTTTGGGATTCCTTATAGCCTGTTCTTTAAAGAACATAAGTGATAGAGTGATAGAGTGATCCTTTGAAGAGTTAGATTATGTCATTTTTGCAGTTATGCTCTGCTAAGTAGGCATTTTGTACAAATAAGCTAAAATTCTTATGGCTTACTGTTCTCCCTCTCTTGTTCTACTAATCTAGCAACACAGACCTATCCTCATACTATTCCTTTAACATCTGAGGCATAGTTCTACTTTAGTGTCTATAAATAATATATCTTCTAACTAGAAAGCTATTCCTTTCAGGTTTGATTTTGTTTTGTTTTGTTTGTTTTTTTGCTGTAAAGTTACCTCACCAGTGTCATTCCTAATCCCTAGGCTACCTTTGAATCTGTTCAGTGGCATTTTAGGAGTTATAAAAGGGCATCTCTTTTTCTTGTGCAGTTTGGAGAGCAGGCAGTGGCCTAGATTTTAGTCTCCACTCTCCCCTTGGCCAGAAACTGTTGTACAATAAATAACCAGAACAGTTATCCCTAACTTCCTCTGACCACTCTATTTATAATTACAAACTAACCCTTTTCCCTGCTCTGCACTCCCTCCACACTCTCTATTCCTTTTATTCATCTATCATCTAGCATACTATATATTTTGTCTCACCATCATTAAAATGAAGATTCATGGGAACAGTTTTTAAAATTTTATTTTATGAAAAACATCAAACATATATAGAAGCAGTGAGAATAGCATAATAATTCCCTATGTAGTTGTTACCAGCTTAAATAATTCTTAATTTGTCTTGTTTCATTGGTGCTCTACTCTTCTTAATACCACTTTTTGTTCAGGATTATTTTGAAGCACAGATCAGAAATCGTATGATTTCATCTCTAAATAATTTGAGCATGTATCTCTGAAATACAAAATTCTTTATATTTGGAAAACCATAGATACCAAAGCATTATTCTGCCAGAACACTTAAAAATTGTTCTTGATATTTTCAAATAATAAGTATGATTTCAGTTGCAATTTGAATTAACAGAAATAAGGTCAAAATATTCAATCAGTTGACATGTCATTTAAGTATATTTCAGTCTATGTAAGGCCCCCCACCCCCTGCTTGTATTTGTGTAAGAAACCAGGTCATTTATCTTGAGTCTTCTGTTCTTGATATCTACAGTAGTCTAGGACAGTGTATGACGTGGTAGAGGTAGGTGCTCAGTGAATGTTTTTAAAGGAATTAATTTAAGGGTAAACAATTTATGGTATTTTAGGGCTGAATTAAAATGTTAAATTTTTACAGAGCAATTACCATCTCACTTTATATTAGCTTGATAGAATAATTTGGCTACAGGAATAATTGTTTAGATAGTTGGGTAGTGGTAAAATGACAGTACACTTCAGGCTGTAGAAAACTTCTTTAACATAATTGCCATGGTATACTAATAGTGTTTATCATTTATTTAAGATCTTATTACTTGCCTTTTAGACACTGTTTGAAGCTACATTGGTTTATTTTCATAGCACCTTCAGTGAAGGATGATTATATCAGTCTTTTCCCAGTAAAGAAACTAAAGTTCAGAGAGAAAAGTGGGTAATGGATATTAATGTTTTTGTTAACAAATTTTATGGAACTAGAGACACCTTTAAAACTGTGTGTATAACTTTGATAGAAAATTTTTTAAAAAATGCGGCACAAATACCATTTTCCTCTGCATAGAAAACCTTTGTTTTCTATGTGTATCTTGCTTCTTTCTCTGGGTATTTACAAATGAATTTATGTTGTAAAAAATATTTTTTGAAAAAGTTTTTAACGATGTTTTTAATGCAAAATGGCCTAGAAAATGTGAACAAGAAAAAGGGAAAATCTCTGAAATAACTATTATTAGCATTTTGGTATATTTTTGTGGGGGAGGGATAGGAGGATAGAAAGCTTGGGAAATAATCATACTATATATCACATATGCTTATTTTCTTATATAATGCTCTTTAACACATTTAGGACTCTTGAGTTTTACAGTGTTGTAACTTTTTTTTTTGGTGCAAGAATTGAACCCCCTGGGTGCTTAAACACTGAGCTGCATGTTCTTCCCTTTTAATTTTTTATTTTGAGATAGGATCTTGCTAGGTTGCTGAGGCTGTCTTTGAACTTGTGATCCTTCTGCTTCAGCCTACTGAGCTGCTGGGTAGCTTCTTTTTTAACTCAGTTTTCTTTTTTGTTTTGTTTTCCTTGTGTGATAGAAAGCCTCTTTTCTCTGAAAATACTTATAAATTCCTTCTAAACCAAGAAATTGAGATTGGTAAAAGTTGAAACATTTGTGAACATTAAATCATAAGGCTTTGTTGTATGTTAAAGTAACTATAAATTATAGCAGAAGGTATAGATAATTTAATAGTGTTGAAGTGACTGCAGATGCAGCATTCTGAAGAAAAATTATACCAAATACTAAAATAAGATAAACAAGAAAATATTTCAAATAAGTAACATAGATACTTAAGAATTTATATAAATTATTGAGAACAAAACATTAAGACCTGAATAGGAGAGTAGGCAAAACTAAAGGTACTCAAAAAGGCAAGATAAAATCAGAAGTGTTCAGGCTTTCTTAGTTACATGTTTCTTTTCTTTTCGGTACTAGGTATTGAACCCAGGGGTCCTTGATTACTGAGCCATATTTCTAGCCTTATTTTTTTCTTGAACTTTTTTTGAATTTATTTTTTATTGTTTTAGATGTCAGTGAGACTTTTTTTTTTTAATAAGTGGTGCTAAGAATTGAACCCAGTGCTTCACACATGCTAGGCAAACACTCTACCACTGAGCTACAACCCCAGCCCGCCTTTTTTATTTTTATTTTATTTTAGTTTTTGTAGTTGTAGATGGACAGAATGACTTTGTTATGTGGTGCTGAGGATTGAACCCAGTGCCTCACATGTGCTAGGCAAGCCCTCTGCCACTGAGCCACGCCCCAGCCCCCCTTTTTTATTTTGAGACAGGGTCTTTTTTTAAAAATTGTTTAATTTTTTAGTTGTAGCTGGACACAATACTTTTGTTTTATTTATTTCTATGTAGTGCTGAGGATTGAATCCAGTGCCTTACACAAGGCAAGCATTCTACCACTGAGCCACAACCCCAACCCTGAGACAGAGTCTTGCTATGTTTCTGAGGCTGGCTATGAACTTGCGATCCTCCTGCCTCAACCTCCAGAGATATGGGAATCACAATCTTGTGCCACCATGCTGGGAACATGTTTTGTTTTTTTGGGGGGGTGGAGTGGGTGGGTGTTAGGGGACACCAGGGATTGAACTCAGAGACACTCGACTACTGAGCCATATCCCCAGCCCTATTTTGTATTCTATTTAAAGACAGGGTCTCACTGAGTTGCTTAATGCCTTGCTTTTGCTGAGGCTGGCTTTGAACTCGCAATCCTCCTGTCTTCAGCCTTCTGAGCTGCTGGGATTACAGGCATGTGCCATTGTTTCTTTTTAAAATCTAAATTGCAGTGTCAGTGAGCTGTTATTCTTACAATATAAAGTTCTTTGAACTATAAACTGTTATCTTTTGGAAAAGCAATTTGATATCTACCTATCACATTAAAATAAGTATATTTGACTTCTTAGATTCAGTAAACCTATTATTTAAAGTTTATTGTAAAGAAGAAATTGAGCTGGGTATAGTGGTGCATGCCTGTAATTCCAGTAACTGAGGCTGAGGCAGGAGGTTCATAAGTTGTAGATCAGCCTGGGCAATTTAGTGAGACCCTGTCTTGAAATTAAAAAGGGCTAGGGAATGTAGCTCAGTAGCTATGTGTCCCTGGGTTCAACCCCCAGTACCATAAAAAAATTGAAAGGGGGGAAGAGTATTTATATATAATAGCCTTTATTATATTTTTCAAATGAGGAACATGATAGCATCTAAAAAGATATTCACTCCAAAATAGTAAATTGTATTGTACATAACATAATTTGATAGAGTATATATCATGCCCACCTGTTCTTTTTTGGAATGAATATGTGAGTTATCCATGAAGGAAAGAATTCTCACCAAAGGGAGGACCAATAGAGATTGGTTGGTCTTCTGGAATATCAGAGGAGAAAATGAGATTGAAGTGTCCATAGATTTTCTTATTCAATTTAAAAAAATTATAAGCCTTGTAAAGAAGATACCTAACTTATTGTGATAATTGTAAAGATATCTTTTTTCCTCATGTTTGATCCTTAATGCCAACTTTATAATACAGAAATTAATTCTTTTAGAAGTGGTTGAACTGAGTTTGGCCTTTCTACTACCATCTAATTAATACCAAATGTGAGGAGTTCCCTACTGTTCCTGACTTATAATTTTATGATCTCCCCTCTGCGTGGTGTTAGTGATTTAAATAAATCCCAGTTGTTGAGAAATGCAATAAATTTAACTCCAAATGGTTTGATTTTTATTATCACCCATAATTATTATTTTACAACCTCATCTTCTAAAAAAGATAGATTGAAATTAGTAGTCTGGAGTAAAGTTGTATTAGTATTAGTGTCAGGAGGACTTAGCATATAAGAGCAGCCAGTTTAATTAGGGTGATTTGAGGTTATGGTGGCAAGAATTTTTCTGTGGTCTAAATTCAGACTTGAGAAAATTTCTAAGTGTGATCAGATTTTTGGCCAAAATTTCAAATGAGAATGATAATCTGAATCTGGGAGGAAAAATAAGCACTGTTTCTTTTTTTAAAAAAATGAAAAACACAAAACTGATTTTTCTTTACTCTTATTTATTTTCTCAGCAGAAATAATTGGAACATCAGTATCTTTTAAATACATCAGTACCTGGTGGGAAGAGTTCTAACCAGTGATTATTCATTTAGTACTTTGAATTAAGCTTTGTCAGATTAACAGATTAGAAGAAAGAAATCTCTTTACACCCTTGCCCCCTTTTTTTTGGTACCAGGGATTGAACTCAGGGATACTCGACCACTGAGCCGCATCCTCAGCTCTGTTTTTTATTTTATTTAGAGACGGAGTCTCAGTGAGTTGCTTAGTGCCTAGCAGTTGCTGAGGCTGGCTTTGAACTTGTGATTCTCCAATCTCAGCCTCCCAAAGTGCTGGGATTACAGGCGTGCACCACTGAGCCTGGCCTTTTTTTTTTTTTTTTTTTTTTTAATTGATTTGTTTTAGAAGGATTTGAGAAAAAGAAATCGGAAGGAATATAACTTGTGATGGGATACTTGAGGGAGAAACTGTGAAACAGTTAATAACATAGGACTTTCTAAGTACCATTTTGGGTTTTGAGGACTTTGTATGTTAATTTTCATAGCAACCCTTCTAGAGCACTAGTTTTGTCTCCATTTTTTTTTTTATTAAAGAATTTGAGACACTGAAAGATTAAGTAGGTGCTTCAGTTGTTGGGGTCCTTGTTCAACATGAGATTCCTGGAATCTTTGGAGGCATTCAGAGCTTGATTTATTGTGTATTTGGATTGTTGAAGATAAAGAATCCCTTCATGTGCCAGGAGGAGCAGGAGTACAAAAAAGAATGGATTTTTCAAACTCTTTGTGTCGTCTTAGTTGTTCTAATTGTAGCTTGTTGACTAAGAGATTTTTGAAAGATTAGTCCTAGTTTAAATCTGTTTTCTATTGTTAGGACTGAATTCCACAGGCTGGTAATTTACAAAGAATCAGGTTTATTTAGCTCAACAGCATGATGCTGCCATCTGGTAAAAGTTTTCATGCTGTATCATAATATGACAGGGAAATCACATGGTGATACAGATGAGCATGCTAGCTTGAGTCTCTCTTCCCCTTCTTATAAAACCATTGATGCCAGCATGGGGGCCCCATCTTGTTGACCTCATCTAGTCCTAATTAGCTTACAAAGACCCCCACCTCCAAATACTACTACTATGTGAATTTGAGGGTTAGATTTTCACCACATATACTTTTTTTTAAAACCATAGCCAGACCACAAGGCATCATTTACCTTCTAAGTTATTTCCTAGTACATACAAACACGGGCAGTTCTTTGTTGATTTTTCCCTTCTGTCCTTCCTTCCCTTATCTCTCTCTACTTCCCTCTTCTGCCGCATTCTAATTACCTTTCTCTTTCATTCATTCATTTTTTTTTGGTAAAGGATGCTGTTCCTACCACAATTCTTTTCCTTGTGCTTCCCTCATCTGTCACTTACATAGAAAACCCATGTTTGTCACTTCAACCTCTTTCAGCTGGTTGTCATTTCTAAATTTGTTCTTCCAATGTCTTTCTTTCTTTTTTTTAAATATTTTTTTAGTTGTAGATGGACACAATATCTTTATTTATTTATTTATTTTTATGTGGTGCTGAGGATCGAACCCAGTGCCTCACGCATGCAGGGCAAGTGCACTGAGCTACAATCCCAGCCCTTCTAATGTCTTTCTTTTGGCTGATAAAAATGTTTTTCTCTTACCCTTCAAAGTTTAAACTTTTCCCACTAGTCCTTTTCTCTGACTCTTTTATTCATCAAATATTTCTGGGGTACTGACTAGGTACCAGGTTATTCTAGATTTTGGTCTTTGAGCCACAAGTAAGGGAGCCTGACATGTGGAACTTACAGTATATGGAGAAGACAGTCAAAATAAATAGATATGTAATCTCAGATGGTGAAACATGTTTTAAGGGCTAAAGTATACTAAGGATTAGTAGACAGTGATGGGAGTATGTATTTTGCACAAGGTGATTAGAGAAGATTTCTTAGAGGAGGTGATATTTGAGTTAAACCTAAATGAAATAATAGAATGAGCTATATGGATATCCTGGAGAAGAGCCCTCCATATAGAAGCGGGAATTAGGAAGTGCAAAAACCCTGAAATGATATGCTAACTTGTGTTCTGGAAAGGTCAATATAAGAATTAATCAGCTTGGTAGGAGTTAAGTCAGGGAAGTTGGCAAAGGAAGATCTTGTTAACTTATGGACTCTAGCTAGGATTTTGGAATTGAATCAGAATTTAAATGTGTCAAGAAGGCTGTGGAGGATCTTGAACAGAAGAATGTAATGTAATCTGACAATATTTTGGAAGGATCACAAGGATAACTGAATGAACTGTGGGGGGAGGGGTTGTAGTAGAGGAACCTGAGTTGCTAAGAGACTATTATAGTGTTCTCTTGATGAGAAATGATGGTGATTTGGAGTAGAGTATTAGCTGTGGAGATGGTAAATGGTCAGTTAAGTGATGTTTTTGAAGACAGAGCTAGTAGAACGTGCTGATTGCTTGGATGTAGGGAGCTTGGATATAGGGAACTATACAGGAAGAGGAGCTAAGGATGTTTCTAGAGTTTTAGGCTTGAATAACTGGGTGAGTGGAGGTTCTGTTTACTGGAAGTACTCAGGGAAGAACAGTTTATGGGGACTGGGAGAATGGGAGGAATTGATATTTATTCTCAATATGTTAAGTTTTAGATACCTTTTGGACAGCCTAATTGAGGTCAAACACTCTTCTGGAGATCAGCTGTGAGTGTGGGATTGAGAACATAAATATTGAACTCACCCAGTTATTGATGGGACTGGGTAGGATCACTAGGGATGAGTGAGTGTGAGTGAAGATGAAGAAGAGAAATGGGAAGACTTAACTGTTAGGTTCTCCAGTGTGTAGACATTTGCAGAAGAGGATGTCTTCTTCAGAGGATATTGAAAAGAAGTGACTAGTAAGATAGGAAGACATGACATCCTAGAAACTAAGAATAAAGGGATTCACGAAGAGGGAATTATGTCAGATACTGCTAGGATATGGAATAATTTAAAACCTAATAATTGATCTTTGGATTTGACTTGGTAAATCCTATTGATTCTGCTTTGATCAATATAGCTGTAAAATTCATAGCATACATTTTGCACTCCCTGCCAGCAAAGAGTATTAGTCTTTTCTCCTAGACTATTTTCCTCTTTTGTCATCCTTATTATAGTATAGCACATATGGGCATTTTAGAAAATTTGGAAAAAACACAGTGTAAGAAAGGTAAACAACAATATTTCTTATCCACCTTACCTCTATAGATAATCACTGATAACAGCCTATTCCATTTTTTCCTATGCATCTTTGTACTGCATGTATTGTTTATGTTTTTATATAGAACTGAGGTGGAAAAGTTCACTTTTTAAAATGAAGGTAGTGGATCAACTTAGTTAATATCAAAACTTTGTTTTTTGTTTATGACCACTGAGTCATACCTCCAGCCCTATTTTGTATTTTATTTAGAGACGGGGTCTCACTGAGTTGTTTAGTGCCTCGTTGTTGCTGAGGCTGGCTTTGAACTCGCGCTTCTCCTGTCTCTGCCTCCCAAAGGGCTGGGATTATACAGGTGTGTGCTACCCGGCCCAGCTATCAAAACATTTTTGAGAATGTGTGGCAGCATAGATGAAAAAGCCTAACTGGACTTCCTCTTCTGTGTCTACCCTAATTATATCCAAAAGCTTTTAGTGTATAGTATGATGGTTAAAAGCATGGGCCCTATTTTTTTAAGTAATACATGCTTATAGCAGGACATTTGGAAAATAGAAGGTGTATTCTTATCTCTTAGAGATAAGAATTGCTACTTATAATTAATGTTATAATTTTCATCTGTTTCCTGCCTTTTTTCACTTGTCTAAATGTACATACACATGCATTTCATTTATTTATTTGTCTCACGAGGATCAGACTTGTGTTTTCTGGTCAGCATTTTCTTCACAATCCATTCTTCCTTCTGTTCTTTATAATTTATCTTGGTCAAAGTGTATAAGCAGTTTTGTAATTGTTGTCAAATTGCTCTTCAAAAAGATTGTACCATTTGAAAGTATATTTATAAAGAATTTTGTTTTCTTTAAATTTTAGGGTAGACCACTATCTTGTTGAGCTCTTTTAAATGAAGTTCTACTTGGATACAAAGATGAGGACTAGATAACTTCTTGAGGTTCCTTCTAACCCCTAGGATGAAGATAATAACTAACATTTGTGTAGTGGTCTAAAGTTTACAGAGTGAGTTCTCATACATCATCTCACTTGATCCTCACAACAACCCTGTGAGGTAGGTAGGACAGGTATTGTTATCCTCTTTTTAGAGATAAAAAAAACCAGTAGAGAGGTTAAGTGACTTAATCGAGTTTAAATGTTCTGGCAGGGGCTTGAATCCAGGTCTTTTGATCTAATCACATTCTTTGTACAAGATTTCATATAAATGCACATTCAGAATTATTTACACATGTTGGCTAGTTAAGTGATATTTGTTCTGTATAGAGAAAAACACTAAGCCGGGCGCGGTGGCTCAAGCCTGTAATCCCAGCACTTAGGGAGGCTGAGATAGGAGAATCGCGAGTTCAAAGCCAGCCTCAGCAACGGCGAGGCACTAAGCAACTCAGTGAGACCCTGTCTCTACATAAAACACAAAATAGGGCTGGGGATGTGGCTCAGTGGTCGAGTGCCCCTGAGTTCAATCCCCGGTACCAA